>CATIUR010000001.1:383037249-384237249 GCA_949592205.1 Helichrysum umbraculigerum
TGAGTTTGATGGTTTATATGAAGAAAGTAGTATGATTTGCTAATAAGAACCCTTAATTGATAATTAAAGAGGACGGTGTGAAATTAGTTGGTTAAGTATTCATTAGATCAAATATTGATGTTTTGATGAATAATTGATGTTGAAAGTTAGTAATCTTGTTAATGGTTTCATTATATTAGTTAACAATGATGGAGATGAATGTTGGATTAATACAAGTTAATGATAAATGGTTTGATGTAATTACAATTGTATGATATTATATCAATATTGAGGCAAGTACCAAGTGACTAACTTGTGTTGTGTTATTGTATTCTCAGATGTGGAGAAGACTCAGTGACATTAGACTACTGAGTGGGCGACTATGATTGTCGGTGAGTGGATCTTGGACTTTCAGTCTAAGTTAGTTGTAACAACATGGTTACAACGGGTAAACTTGGTTTATTGCAATGATTGCATTAATATTATATTGGCATGATGGCTAAACATTGATTGATTATTGGCGTCCGTATACTATGAAAGTTGTGGACTATTTGATTTGGTGGGGGTCAACTAATGTGTTGGGTTTGGATACTATTACTAGGACTTCACAAGTGCCTTGTACATGTGTTGGACACTGAAATTGCGTCGTGTGTAGTAATAGTACCAAACTATCGGTTTAACCTCTGATTTGGCAGTCAGTTGGTTTTAAGTGTTACTTGGGGAACCATCCGCGGCATGAGGGTACCTCAAGGACCACAGATCCTTCTATGTTGCTTGTGCATTGCTTGGTTATAGGCATGTGTTAAGCTGAGTTAGATTAATAGCTTGGGATCTATTCACTTAGCTTCGTGCTAACCCCTCATTACTTCTTGCAGGTTTACTTCTGTATGTGGGTGGGCAAGAAGTACATATGGAATGGAATGTTTGACAAGCTCACTCTGAAATGGATAATACGTTAATGATTTAACAACATATTTGGATTTCTATAACACCTAAACTTAATGTATGTAATGATTAGAATAATCTAGTTTTAAAAGGTTTGTATGTAAGTGGATTGCTATTTGAAATGTATGTATGCAATCTACTGATTTCTATTAATCATGCGCTTCCGATATGTTTAAAAAAAAAAATGTCCTTGTATTTCGAGACGGGTGTTATATATATATATATATATATATATATATATATATATATATATATATATATATATATATGTACACTCCTTAATAATACATATATATATATACACATGTAAATTTACATATCCACATATAAACCATAAACAATTATTTTGTTGTTATTAAACGTATAAACCATAAACAATTAAGGTGTTATTGAATATATAAAGTCGTAAAATTTAAATATCTAATGTATATTTGAGGGGTTTTATTTTGTATCTTGATTTATATAGCAAATCTTAATGCATGAATATATCGTGCTGAGCGAAGTTATGCTTACAACCATATATTAAAGTCACAATCCACGATATATAACAATTAAAACACGTGTGATTAACCTATAAACAAGGAGAACACGTACATTTACATTTGTCTAAATATATGTTTACTTGTAAGTGTAATAAATTATGAGTAATGCTATATAGGCCTAATTACACAGACCTAAATATAGACCTAATTATCTCATTGGCTGATTTATTTCTCTCTCCTAATCTCATCAAATCATTTTTTTACATCCACCAATCATATTGTTAGGTCAATATTTAGGTCTCCACTTTTAGGTCCACCAATCATTTTCCATAAATTATGCTTCGTTGATTGACAATGTTTAAGCACTTTTGTGAATAGATTTTTGTATGTTACGTTATATTTATTTTTTTACAATATTTGTCAGTTTCATTTCATATTCGGAAATTTTTTCTAACATTTTTTGAATATCCAATGGACATTCATTAACACGCTTAATCCATCGGATATGGATATTGATGGATGAATTGAAATTAAATAGATATGGATACGGATATGGACGAAAATATTTAAATAGATATGAATGTGAATATGAGATCATCCGATCTATATCCGATCCATTGCCATCCCTAATCATGACTTTATCCTTCTGTATCTTTGAATAAAATGAGGAGCACTTTTTGTCACTTTAAGCCACTTTCTTTATAACTAAAGCTAAGATATATATTGCAAAAAAGATAGAAAAAGAAGATGTTACAATTAAAAGTTACCAATTTTATTTGATAAAATATTAAATTCATAAACATTGCATTATCTCCTCTAAAATAGTACACATTCAAGATGCTTTATGAGCATATATTTGGACAATAAATCTTTAAAGAACCGTGCGTACAACATCGACAGAGAATCTCTTCACATAAAAATCCAATCATCTTTGATGCCATCTTCCACTCCACTTTCAATTCCTTTCACCTTTTCAACTTTTACAACAAAACATCACCACATTCTTATCAAACTTAAACCACCATGAAATACTTGATCAATAAGTTCAAATACCACATATTGTTCACCACCACTTTATTACTTATCATTCTATATCTCATTTACATCTCCCCTAGCTTCCTCAACATCCTCGCATACTTCGGCCCGCTCTTGGTTTCGACTGCTCTCTTCCTAGTTGCCGTTGTAGTTTTTGGTCTTACTTCACCACCATCCGCTCAAGTGTCCGGCGAGAAAGCAGGTGATGGGATCTTGGATTACGTTGCGGGCCCACCTGAACCGGTAGTACAACATGATCTTGGAGAAGGAACTAGTAGTAAATCTGAGCAAATGTAATTTTGGCCTTGTATGAACCTTTATAACTTTTAATAATTTTGTTTTGTTTTGTTTACTATTAACTCAATTGTTATTTTGCTTCATTTGAGTTTGGTTGTTCTTGAGTGATCAATCACATATATTGAATGTGATTTCAATCAGTATTTAAAGGTTAAATGTCCCTCCTTTTGCCTCATTTGGATTTAATTTATTGGTGATCCATCAGAATCATTGAGATTTATTCTACCTTTTATAAATATTCCAAGAATTATTCAATAGAGGTAACATGTTATAGATTAAGCGTAACAAATGACTACATTAATTTCTTAGCCACGGTTTCGACACTAACTTTGGCGGGCCACTATTCCACGGGGAACAACGTCATACAAACTTGGTACTACACGTAAAACTTCCCTAAGGAGAGGCATGGCCCCTACAAATTGTTTGCACTGAGTGCGATTTGAACCTTGACCTTTACCAAATGTGTGAAAGTTATTCTCCTTTCGAAGTTACACTTAGCCAACTCTTAGGGATCATGAATATGTTGATTCATCTGCAAATTCACGACTATGTTAATGTTCAGTTCACAATTATGTAACAACCGAAGGTGTAAGGATAACAAATGTGTTTGATCTCTGTCGATTACTTCATCTGCAAGTGCACTTCCTGGTTTGGTAGACTGCTTTTCATCACAAAAAGTTCATGAAAGGACATTCCTTTTGTGTGTAGATTTAGGATTTATTGGTATATCTTTCAATAACAGCAACATTTCTGATAGTATACAATGATTAGGGTTGAACCCATTAGTTAAAGAATGTGAATAGACACACATGGTTAATTGCACTGCCACAATATTCACGAGTCAAAGAGTAAATATAGTATGACACCATTCACATAGTTTTTCTAACCATAAGGAAAAATACACGCGTCAATAGTCAAATACAAAGATCTCAATCAAACCAATGTAACAAGGGGCTTTGGTCTAGCAGTGTGGGGTAACCCATCAACCTAGAGGCTGTGGGTTCAAGTCTCGCCAGAGACAAAAAAATGTATATAATATGTTGTTGGTGCTGTGTGTTGTTTGCTGTTCTAAAATAAGATCGACACTGTGTTACCTATCCTTCCTTGTCGACGACTGAGCAAGATAAATGTCTGATGGAGACAGAGTCCCTGACTCATCCACATCGAGGTTCTTGAACTCGGCCATGATTAGTGAAATTTCTTCTTGATTGATCTTTCCCATCTCCTTTAGCTTATAAATCACAAATTCTGCAGCCCTACATTTATTAATAACAAAAAAGAAATCCATAAAGGAAGAAATTGATGCAGCATCTACAAAGATACTAACTATGCATATAGAGAGAGAGAGATACTAACTTTGCAAATACAACTTTAACATTAGTATAATCTTTTGAACTTACCCCACAACTCCATCATCATCAAGATCAGCTGCTTCCAGGTCAGCAGCCGTTGTTCGTCTTGTAAGAACCCATCTGACCAACGACCTCTGTCTACTTTCCGTATAAAACTCAGCAAAAGCAAATAGCAACTGAGCTAAACATATGGTACTCATCAATATCCAAAATATAGCAAAAACTCGCCCAACTGGTGTAGAGAAACTTTTATCTCCATAACCTAGAGTCGTAATTGTGGAACAAACACAATAAAAAGCATCAACTATCTCCATTTTCTCCACCGTAGTTAAAAAGATTGTCCCGGAAGCTATAAGAATTGCAAGCAAAACGGACAATATTATACACCTGTATCTCACTCTATTAGTTTCCATTTCTTTGAGAATTTCCATTGAATTAGCTTTTTGACGCAAATGCAAAGCTTTGACTAGTAATATTTCTTGATTCTCAACTATACAGTCAGCGGCTTTACTCAAACTTAGTCCAATAAGGGCCATCCCTGAGAATACAAAAGCGCAAGAAAGTAGTTTTGATGTTGTGCTATCAGGTAGAAGGTCTCCATATCCAACGGTGGTCATTGTAACAATGCAGAAATAGATAGAATCTAGAACATCAAATGTTTTCTCTCCAGAAATCTGGTTACGAACAAGGTAAAAGCAAAGTGTACCTATGCTTAAGTATATAAATAAGTAGACTGCCACCCTTTTAAAATGAGGATTGAGTTGATCAAAAATGGATTTTGGGCCTTCAAGAAAGCGTTCATAGTTGGATCCCTGAAGAATAGTTTCTTCCATTGGGGCGCTTCGACAGCGTCTCAGTTTTCTGGTTTTGGATGAAGGCATACTATCAAACTGAGGTTTAGGTTCATGTTGTTCAGTTAGTAGAGGTTCTTTTCCACTGTCATAGGCCATTGCAATCCTTTAACAAATAAGAAAATAAAATTATCAAGTGTAAGATTACTAAGAGCCTAAGAGGTGCACAGTTATTGAAGTTCAAAGAAATACCATCATAAAATATAGTGTTGAGATTTATAGTCATTGAGGCAAAATCATGGTCATGATATATGGTGAAAGTATGTCCACAATCAGGTTACAGATGTTAGTATCGACGTTTAATGCTAGAAAAATAGTGGTCCAAATCAAAGATTCAACAAAAGCATTCGGCATAACTATACCTATATACATTAAATTGCTAATGACATTATAAAAGGAAAAATAACCAGGTACCAGCCGGCTTAAATTTATGAGCTTATTCCTAATGAGCAGATAAACAATTCTAAAAAGACTATTTGGATTAACCTATCTACTTTCAAAATAAGCAACAAACATGTCAACACTTAATAATTAAAGTAACATCACGGAATTATGAAACACAGTTATGAGTTATTTTTAAAACCTACATATATGTAGAGTTTCATCAGCGTATAGCAGGTAAGTAAAATTAAACATCTGTATAACAACTACTGGATGTCTAGATGATATTCGTACAGGACACCCGATAGCGTGAAATATTATTAACAAAGATGATGATAAATAGAAAGTCAAAGCAACAAACACGATGAATGACATGAAATTCAGGATCTATTAACTGTCAGATGCAAGCATTACCGATCGGATACCGGAGTTCCAACGAGCAGGAGTGTATGAATCCGATCTGAATTACGTTTGTCAACTCTGTTCAAATAATTCGAATTATGATGATGATGATGATGATATGGAGTAAAATTATTTACATCTAATTGAGCATCACATCACAGTATCAAACGGCTAAATTAAAAATTAAAAATAAAATAATGAATATGAATAACAATACTCCGTAATAAAAATAGGAGTAGTAAAAAAATGAAAAACACGGAATAAAAAATGGAAGGGGCACGTGAGACGCACGTGCTATTAGTCTCTGTTAAAAACCACCTCAGCTCGTACTGTAGCAAACTAGAGCTGGTAACTGCTTGATTTAGTCACGAAATGGAAAATAAAATTGATGGAAAATGTTCGAGTTCATCATCCAGCCATTTGTTGCAGAAGATAAGAGGTACTAACGTATTGAATCGCATTCAGATTGATTAATATAATTAAATTAAAGAGAAGTTCCTTTAATAAATTTTTAATGCATTTGCAGATTTTACTCGTTCGATTGTTGAAGATGTTTCATACGGTCGTTCTCCAGTGATTTACATCAATCGTTTCCGTAATTACTGCACCGATACTTCTGGAAACTGGTCAGTTAGGTTTTTCCCCCAATTTTTTTATTTAATTTACCAGTACTTACATACTAGCGGTACTTTTTGAGCTGCATTAAGCCATTAATGGTGGTTATGATTGTGCAAATCGATGTATATAGCATAATTTTGCAATTATAAAAATGTGTTCATATAATTCTCAACTTATGTTCGTGGTGATAGTAAAGAGACTGCTTAAATTAACTAGTTCTGTGTTGCTGCGGCTGCTGTTACACAGCTATTGTAGTCATGATTCTGTTAAGGGAGTCGAGATTCTCACGCTGCAACAGGAGTGCCATACACGTAGGTTAGGTGAGTATGCTTTGATCGATGGAGCAAATATTGCGGTTAAGTTGCTAGAGGAGACTCTGGAAGGATCCTGCTATATTGCTTTCATTAACAACGTATTGCTGTATTCTTTTTGTTTCAGATATTTTATTGCGAGTGCTACTTATTGTTCAACGACTTCTGCAAGAGAATAGGCATGGGTCTAAGAGAGACATTTATTACATGCATACCTCTGTGTTTCGAGGTGAGTCTGGATGTTTTAAGGTGTAATCACTGTAGTACAGTTGTCAGAAATATGATTTGGAAGTTGTTCAACTCTGCAAGATACAAAGTCTATATCATGTCATCTTATATAAAAAATTTAGAAGATCTCATTAAAAATGTGCTAAAACTGCATGGTTAATGTGCAATGCATTTTTCATTAGTATACATGTTTTTGCTCTGACATTCTATCACACACTATATACCAGTTATGTTGAGTACTCTCCTTAGCTATTTACACATGAAGTAACGCGTCTTTCAAATAAGAAGACTTGAGATAACGTCGCTGTTTCCTTAACCTGTTTATTTTTTATATATTATCATGTTCCAGAACAATCAACTGTAGACCGTGCCATCAATGACATTTGCATCCTTCTTCAGTGCAGTCGCCACAACTTAAATGTTGTATGTATTGTCCTCGTCTTTTTGTCTGTAATTTAGTTTCTGGTAAAGTATATCTAAGAAATATCCTATGAGATGAATGTCTGCCCACATTGATGACTGATCTCCAATAAGTACTGTTTGAGTTCTCTGTTATGATATCTGAATTGGTGGGGTTACCATAAACGAACCAATCTATACCTTGATATATGATACTTTCGTTCACTTGAGATGAATATCCTATGTTTGTATTGGAATAACTAAAATGGGTGTGTAATCATACCATTTATCGGTATGTTGAATTCCATTAATAAGCATGCCACATTGGCTAAGTGAGACAATCAGAAAAGTTCAGGAATTATTGTGCATTCGAATTAAGTTACACCTTTTTCGTCTAATTCCTAAGAATTCAAGTATTTTAATTTTCTACAACATTTTCGTCTAATTCCATGTTCTACTCCTTTCCCCTTGCAGGTGTCTGTTGCGAAAGGGTGGGTACCTGCCAAAAATCCCTAAGAATGATGGAAGTGATGCCTATATCCTATATTCATAATACTGCTCTACTTATTCTAAAAAGAAGTCACTTTGCTAAACTGAGGGACCTACTTATATATCTTTGTATAGCTTTATGTGATCAAACCTGAAAGGATGTCAACTTCTCACATCACCCATTGATCATTGAATTTTTTTATTGTTACAGATTGGTGATGGGATGGCTGAGATTCTCAGAAGCTGACAGGATGTATAACTGCCTAAACCATCCTGATACTGTAAGAAGGAAAATGTCATCTCTTACGAGTTGATAACTGGATTCAAATTAATGGTTGATATCTGGTTTTCTGGTAGGCACACTCTATTCCAGTACATGTAGAAGATTTGAAAGGTGTTCAGATAGCAAGGAGATCTTTAAACGAAAGAAATATGCTTGTTATTCGATCACATTAAATTGTCTTGGCTTTCAGTATCCCCTTAGGCTCTCTAGAGGTGTTGGTGTTACTAATATGTTCTTTGGTTCTTATGCATAGATATCATGAGTGTTGCAGACTACATACTAGTTGTGGAGAAGGAATCAGGTGAGGCATGTCCTTAGCAAGACTTGTGGGTTGCTATTTGAAACTGATAAAAGTGTTGTGTTTTCCTTCCATGCAGTATTCCAACGACTAGCAGATGATTGTTTTTGCAAGACTAATCGTTGCATTGTCATCACAGTAAGCAAGTCTTCAGTTAAAAATCTTCACAGGAATTAGCAGCCTAAACTATATCTAATATCTATCTACAGGGAAGAGGTTATCCTGATATTCCAACAAGGAGGTAAATTCAGTTATTCGTATTACATACTACAACACAGACCAAAAACAACTTACACTTGATGTTATATGTACCTGTGCCTTTTTACTTAGCAGGTTCTTGCGGCTACTAATTGAGCATCTGCATTTGCCGGTCTTTTGTTTGGTTGATTGTGATCCATATGGCTTTGACATCCTGACCACATATCGGTTTGGTTCAATGGTATGTCTTAGGAGGCCATACATGTTACTGTATGTTTGTAGTGTTGTTATCAACTTATCATGGCATATGGTCAATAAATGCCCATGTTGATCCGAATTTTCTCTTAATAATATATGTTTAAAAGCAAATGGCATATGATGCAAAGATAATGAGGCTACCCGAGATACAATGGCTTGGAGTATTTCCTTCAGATGCTGAAAAGTACAGTGTTCCACAACAGTGTCTCCTTCCTATGACAGTTGAAGGTGTGATTCCGCAGCCCTAACATAATCTGCCTCTAAAATAGCTTTCTCTTACAGTGGTTTCTTTTTCCTTTTTTATCGAATCTAATTTGTTTGTCAGATAGGAGCAAAACTGAGTCAATTTTGAACCGATGCTATTTGCAAAAAGTAGTGCCACAGTGGAGGTTTACAATGTTCTCTTTTCAACTTTTTTCTTATCCTGTAAAATACTAGTTATAATCCTTTAAAATTTATATTCTTTTGATAAGGTTGGAGCTACAGTTGCTGCTAGAAAATGGAGTCAAGTTTGAGATTGAAGCGTTATCTGTCCACTCACTTACATTCTTGTCAAAAAAGTATCTACCATCTAAGATTCAAGGTAGATTCTTCATGTCACATTTTATCTTATACAACCATTAATCTAATCACATTAAATTACGTTTGACAATCCAAAAACGTAAGTTATGCATAGAAACAAATCATTGTACCTAAATCCTGATATAGATCCATCCATAACAAGTAATATAACTTTATCCATAAATTTATGACAATGGAAAACCTATGGTAAAATAAAACCCAAGTACTCCATCACTTGTAATTAGATGCTAACATGAGTAACTCAACTACATATAGAAACCTAGAACATAAATTACACGTCCCATAAAATTATCAATCACATCAAACTGCAGCATGTGGGAGTGTCGTCACTTGATGTTGCGTCTTCGAAAAGAGCTGCTAATCTTTTGGATAATACTTTTAGAAGATTTATCTGTAGCCAGTGGTGTTTCTATATGATGTCCAGAACAGTCAGAAGCATCCCCTGTACATTCTAGATGGCTGAAGGGATAGTTGGTTTGATAACTTGGATAACAACCATAGTTAAAACCATACCCATTATACCCTCCATAACCTGGATATAAGTAATTTCCACCTGCCCCATGTTTGTTATCCCCATTTTTGTCATTATTCTTGGGTGGATTTGGCTTTTCAAACAAGTTTGTTGAACATTCACCATACTGCAAATGCTCTACCTCTATACCTTTTGCTTTCTGCAGACTTGTTATGAATTGCTTTGGATCTATGTAACCTGAAACATTTATCTTCCCGTTTTCCATTCGGAAATTTCTTACCCCTTTAAATGCACATACAAACACGGACAAGAAATTAATCTTAGGTAAAACAATATATCTATAGCATGAACAGAAAAACAGATCATAGAAACCATACCTTGAACACTCTTTTGAATCTTTTTTGTCTTCGATTGCCAGGACTTTTCATTAACCTTGATGGTGAAGTTCTGCAATAAGACAACAAATAAAACAATTAGAAGATACTTTTCCTCATAGAGGGACTTAAGTTAGGTGTTTTGTACAACCGCAAATGAAGGGTATTGGCATTCCTCTTTCTTAGACGCTGATTCTTTGAAACCTTTGACAAATGGCCAACACGACATGGTTTTTTTAGTATGAATCTCGATGGTTTGATCTCAATTGAATTTAGTAAATCTGGTTTTTTCTGTTTGTGTTTATGGTTGCTAAACTTTTTATTGTGATTGTTTAGTTTCTATTTTGGAAGTTGATACACTTTCCTTGTTGGTCACTGATCTACAATCTTCTGCAATTATACCAAGCACTTACTAAAATCCATAAAAATATAGTCCGTAGAGAACAAGTATCCCAAAATTAAAAAATTTTCATTATTCTATTGAGTTGAGCAAAATTAATTCTTCTCTACTCAACCTAATAACTAAAAAGATATATGACTGTTTTGTGTTCTTTCATCGGTCTGAAAAAGCAGCTTTTTATTGTGCATGTATAAACACCAGAAAAAGTTGCTTTGATTAATCTTGTTTTGTTTTTGAAGGGTTGTTGGCTAAAAGTCCACTCCAAGTTCAAGTGTAGTATGGTGCAGACTGCAGACAGTTGAAGTCTTACATTCCATCCATAGTAAGGTTATGTTGTATGGCATTTCCTACGACTATGTTTTTCCATTGTGTGACAAATTGAAGTCATTTATAGCTATTGTTTTTTTAATATGGATTACTATTTTAGTTATCTCAAACACGTCAAGTGGGTAAATATATTAGGCTAGCTGAATTGAAAATAGGTCGGCCGTTTTGAAAAATGGTTCAAACTTCATATAAACTCATAAAGCTTTCATTGAATTTATTTATTTAAATTCTTCTTTGAAGAAAAAGAAGAGATGCCCCCAACACAATGGTGGGTGAGAAGAATCTTGTTTGGAGAACTATGATAGTTGTGAGCCCACAAATGCTCATCCCATATTCCCATTACTTCTTAACCCAACCTTTTTTCTGGCGGATAATTTATTCGATCAAGAATGTTGCTATAGTATAAGTATAGTTGAGTGCTGCTTGGGAATTGCTAGGAATGATACATTAAGAAAACATTAATAAATAAACATGAGGACTATATTGTGAATTGGACTTGGGAAGGGAAAGTGTCTAGATTCTCGCTTTAGTTATTCTCCATTTGTGGGTGGTATCGGATACCTTCTTAGATTCCAAAGTATTATTTGGTGGTTCACTCTTATTTCATCATGAGCATATGTAGTTAGTGGGTGTTCTTGTGTGTGTTTGGGGGGCAAAGAACGAAAGTTACTTCAAGCATGGAGCAAATTCAGAAGAGAAGAAGCATAAGTACACTTCTAACAAGAAAGGGTGTTACCCATCATTTGGTGTTATCAATTTCCATGTTTTCATTGTTGTTTACGTATTACTACTACTACGACGACTGTTACTCCCCATTCTTGTCGAATTTTTTAAATCTTGCTTTCCCTATTAAGTTACTGTTGACACATGGCATCGACAAGACTTACGTGTTTCTCATCTGCAATGGTATATTAGTGGTGTTGGTCAAGACATCAGGTTCCTTAGTTTCTCAATCAAGATTTGATTTGAAGGAACACATTTATATTAAGACCATCCATGAGGCCTTGCAAACCCGATATGAGGATGAGTTGGATGAAGTTGGGCAGTTTGAAATCAGGCTGGATGTAGATGAGGAAGATGTGGAAGCTATTATGGAGAATGATGAAGATATGACAGAAGAATTAAACAAGAAATTTGATGAGTTTATAAGGAAGACGAAGGAAGAACTTAGAAGTGATGTTCAACTTGTTATGATTCCTTATAGTTAGCATATATTTATATAGCTAGTATGCGTCCTCATATCATCTAGCTTCTTTGTACCTACATCTTGATCTTTCTCTAACATATATAATGATTAAAAGTAGGTTCTGTACTGCTGTTTAATTGTTTTAGCTTGTAATGTTACAGAAACACTATCATCACGCACACAGTATTGTTGCTAAACTGGTAACAATCGGTTCGAAATTTTGTTGACATCAAAATTAGCAATGAAACTATCTGATACTAACTTGACGATGCTACTTGGAAACTGCCACAAAATGTGTTAGTCATTTTTATAGCAATGAAACAGAGTCGTTGCTAATTTACAGCATTTAATTACTAATTACTTACAATTTCAAAGTAACCAAGTCAGAAGATAATTCTGATACAAATATAATTAATGAAATGGAAAGAGAACGTTCAATTATGAGTAGAATCGAGGATATCAACTAATGATCAGTAAAGTCCCGTGTCGAACACGATCTTCTTAAAATTGATTTCTCGTCTGCACGTTTACAACAATAACAAAAGATTGGCCGGAGCTTGCGTTGAACACAATTCTCTTAAAACAGTTACGAGCCTGTTTCTCTACGTACGGCGGCCTAAGCTGTGTATAGCCGAAGTTTTCACTTGCCTGAAAATTGCAGTCACAAAGTTGAGTGTTTGATGTGTGTATTTTTTAGTTCTCAAGTTTTTCAGTCCATCATGTGGAATGGTGGAAGTCATTCAAATTATATACAACAATCATAATTTATTGCATCATTATACCAATCATTAATATTTAATAATTAGTCATTATATACAATGAAGTTGAACCACTTCATATTACACCCATTTGTAACTTATAATGAAGTGAAAGGAACTACATCATGGGTCGTGGGTCGGATCAGACGGGTCATGGATTGGATCAGATTTTTCTTCTGTCGAATGGGTCACGTTTGACATCTTACCCGTCTGAAAAGAGACAATAGGCAAATATGCAACGTGGCTTATCAAATCATCATAAGGATTTTAAATTAGCCATAAGGCTCTTAAATCAGCAATAAGGCTCTTATATCAGCAATCAGGATCTTGTCTAAGTTAAGGATAATCAGCCATATGGTTCAACAAATATGCGATATGATCTTCTCAATCAGCACTTAGGATCCTGTCCGATTTGAGGGCCCTTGTCCGAGACAACGCCTATATCTACCACAACATTCTTGTTCCACACACCTTTCTTTGAGATTCGATATCTCATTCAACATAATAAACTTTGGACTCCTAATATACCATTACGAAGCCTTGGCCAACGACAACATATTCACATAAAATATTTCTAATAAATATAATATGTTCACATAGATATTTAGGCACAAAGTTTAGGAAAAATACATTATTCCCCGATTTTTCCAACAATTTGCTTACCATTTTTTAATTTTTGTTTTACTTGACAACTCTATAAGTTAACACACATGCTGCTATATACAATCACTATATGTTTCAAGTGATGTTTGAACCCACCACCGACACAAACATATATGCCCAAATAATGAAGCATGAATCATTTGGTCGATTATTCAAAATACTTTATATGTAATGAATATATAAATATTCAGGACATGATAGAATGAGACTTATAAAAATTTGAACCCTTTTTTCATTTGGATACATCTCTTACTTCCACCTGACTAACACGCAACGTTTAACATATCACACAACGTCATTTTAAATGCTTTTGAGATACTAGTACTCCATAATCATCATCAATACGATATAGGAAGATAATTTGATTAGGAAACATAAGTTGTATTAGATAATAAGCCCCAACGAGGATTGGGCCATGTGTTGGATCCGGCTGTCCAATTGGGCCGATATTACCAATATCCGGCCCGTTGCTAACCATTCTTTAGTAATTAGTAGGGGTGCGACTTTTACTTTGATTTTTTCTTAAAGACAAAGATGGTTGTACTAGTTGCCAGTTGGTTGTTAATGTGAAAGGGTTAAGGTCCATACAAGTCGCATTCCGATGGTATGTGATACAATAATAATGAATACCCAAAACCCCACTTCAAGTTGACGTTAGACCATATATTATACTAGCACTTTTAATAAACCAACTATTACGTTAATGAGAATTGATTTTTTTGTAGCCCTACCACTATTTAATATGTCAAGCTTTTCTTATAAACTAAACTATTACATATATTTATCTGAATAACAATATATTTCGTTGAACATTAATAATATTAATTAATAATTAATAATAGTATCTCGGATGGCCATTTGCTTTCTTTCTAATTAAAAGAAAAGAGAATACGAGGGAATTAAAGGGGTTAGTTATAAAGGTGGTTGAAGTGGGTTGTTGCGAAAAATTTCTAATTTATGGCTTTACTTTTTTTAAAAAATTTTGTTAAAATTTTAAGGGTCGGCTGTATTTTGAGGAGAAGAAAGAGCAGCGTTAATTACTATAATTAACAGTTTAGATTTGCCGCGTCTTAACTACATTGAATTTTATGTAAATTAAAGTATTACTAATCTCGACTGTTGAACATTGAAATTGACGATTAAGATCGTTTACTACTCCTTCCCCTTAAAATAGTGGTGCTCCTGTGAATTCACACCCGAAAATCTTTTACTCTCTCCGTCTCAAAATAAGTGTATTGATTTAGTTTTTGAAGTATTTTTTTTTTCAACTTTGACATTAAATATTTTTGTTTGTGTTATATAATACTTTATAAAAATTATATCAATGGAAATACATTTAAAACCCCATCAATTTATATATTTTGCATCAAGTATTATATAACACAAACAAAAATATTTAATGTAAAGTTGAATAATAAAGACTCAAAAAGTCAACACATTACCCATGACATTTATTTTGAGACGGAATAAGTATTAATCAACAATCCAAATTAAAGTGAAACAATGATTTTAAAAATCAGATTCCTTTTAAATAAATTTCCATATAATACCAAACGATTGACCTGCAAGGACAAAAATCTAAGCAGACGTGATTGTACTACACATATTTCTCGTATCCCCACGCCCCACCCGGGTTCAAAAGCCTCTGGGAGTACAAAAAATCCTATGCTCCGTGTGTGGGGTCACTGGGGCCAGGTGTTTAGCCGGACGGGTTGCCTCTTGCGGGTGGAGCTCCGTGGATCTACGAATCCGGGGTTAAAGGTTCCCTCCAATAACCTTTTTTTTTAGTACTATAAAGTATAAACTGCAAAATACATATCAAATTCAAACCTATGTAATACTTTCTGAGTTCCTTCCAGTGTTTCTTTCTTAATTATTTGTAGAAAAAAATAATAATTAAGAATTAATCATTATTTACTTTAAGTTACTAAAAATGTCTCGTTTCCCTTTACTCATATCTGTTTTCCTCTGCCTTATTCTCTCCGCCTCTACCCACGGCGGCGATAACGATGATGACGTCGCCGGCGCCACAAAACCTAACCTCCGATCAAAATCATTGATTCTGGTAAAGATATGGTGTTTAATACTAGTGTTTGTTGGGACTTTTGTAGGAGGTGTTTCACCTTATTTTATGAAATGGAATGAAGGGTTCTTGATTTTAGGAACCCAGTTCGCCGGCGGGGTGTTTCTTGGAACGGCGATGATGCATTTTTTGAGTGATGCCAATGAAACGTTTGATGATTTGACAACCGTTGAATACCCGTTTGCTTTTATGTTGGCTTGTGCTGGTTATTTGCTTACTATGCTTGCTGATTCTGTTATTTCATACGTTTATGGAAAACAAACGGATTCTGATCTTGAAGGTCAAGGTTAGTAGCTAAACTTCCTTCTACTATCACTTTTAGGTAACAATATTTTGTCATTGTGTGATCTAACTACTCTCATTAAATATATATATATATACACTTGGGATTCGGTGACGGTAAGGAACACATCATAGCCATCAATTTTTTGATAAAAAAATGGATTTTGGAGGTGACAATTTTATAAATATTTTGAAGCTTGATTTTGAAGGGTTCACATAAAGGTTGTTGGGTGAAGTTAAAATATTTTTTGCTTCATAAAAGTTTTAACATGGTAAAATTTTATTTAATTTTTGTTAACATGTTTGAAGTAGTGAATCGATATGTATAAACCTTAACCTCTTTAAAAACTAATATTAACAAAAAAAACTTCATCTCATTAAAAATTATGTGAATCTATAAAAATAAAAAGATTCATAACTTCATGGAAAAAAAATTGAACTTCACCTTAGCAAACTGATGTGAACAAAAAAAAAAAAACTTCATATGAGCAAAAGTAATATGAACCCGTCAAAATCAAACTTCAAAATATTTACAAAATTGTCACCAGAACCCAATATATATAAAATAATGGTTTAATCCTCAAGTTTCATTTTTTTCCCGTTTTGACAACTCACGCTTTTTTCATATGATTTAATCCTCGAAGTTTCAAAATTTTGTTTGTTTAACCATTTAAGTTTATTATACTTCAAAAATTTGATGGTTTAATCTCTAAAGTTTATCTATTATAATGATTTTGTCATTTTTAATTTTTCTAGTTTAATCATCTAACTTTCAAACTTTTAACGGTTTAACCCTTCAAAGGGTTAAACCAATAAATCATTACGAACTTGAATGATTAAATCATTTGAAAAAAACTTGAATGGTTAAAACGGAAAAAAAGTGAAACTTTGAGAATTAAACCATTGTTAACCTCATATTATTTTCTAATTTTATTTTGGGTAAAATATATACCGTCACAAGATAGCCCGGTGGTTGACGTCCTAATATCCTCACAAGATGTCTCAGGTTCAAACTTCACTAGCATCATATAACGGTCATCGGATAACCCGATTAGGCCATGTACATCTAAATAAAAATGTTTGCCCTCCCTTTTAGTTTACGTGATTAAGATATCAAAATCATTTTAGAGGTCATTCAACTATAAGTTGGTTTCATTTTTACCGATTGTCCGATTGCAATGGTAAAATTTGCATGCTATATTTACAGAATGTCATTAAAAGTTTGTTACTATAAAAGAAACAATGCAATATACCTTCTTTTTTTATATATATGTAAGAGAGCATGCTAAACCTGTGTATGTCACTAACAAAGTGACAGATGATCTGATAAGCAATTTGTATGAGCAGTACAATAAACTATGTTGATGATATATAACAGGGGACAACGGGAACGTAAAAGACGAAACTGCCCCTTCAAAGATTGGAATATCATCACCTTCTTCATTTGGAGACAGCATTCTGCTGATAGTTGCATTATGTTTCCATTCCGTGTTTGAAGGAATAGCCATTGGAATCGCAGACACCAAAGCGGATGCATGGAAAGCGTTATGGACGATATCACTTCACAAGATCTTTGCGGCTATTGCAATGGGAATTGCTCTTTTAAGAATGATTCCAGACCGCCCTTTGTTATCGTGTGCGTCGTACGCTTTTGCGTTTGGGATTTCAAGTCCAATTGGTGTGGCAATCGGAATTATAATTGATGCCACCACACAAGGTCGAGTTGCTGACTGGATATTTGCAATATCAATGGGAATAGCTTGTGGGGTGTTTGTATTTGTGTCGATAAACCATTTGCTTTGCGGTTACAAGGCGCAGAAGCCGAGTTCTGTTGACACGTCTCAGTATAAGTTGTTAGCAGTAACATTGGGACTTGGGGTGATCGCGGTAGTCATGATATGGGACACTTGATCGGACCCTTATATTTTGTTTTATTATAATTTTTCATGTAAGCAGCAGTATATTGATCCTAAAGAAAAAAATAATAATATTGTGATACATAGAATTGAAAGAAGCAAACTTGTGACGAGAACAATACTAGTTGGTTGGATTTCCTTGTGAAGAATCTGTCTTTTAACGTGGCAATCTGGAATCTTTTAACATGGTAATTGCTAGTGATAATGTTGGTCAACAAAATTGAAGATGTTTTCTCAAAGTAAATACAAAATCACAATTTATAAATTTTAGATGAATCTGTAGATTTTGTTTTTGATAGCCAAAGTTCAACTTCAGCAAAACAAAATCCTGTACCTCTTTTTCAATGTACAAGCAACAAAACTAAGTTTTGTATCTCACGTACTGTTCAAGCTTCACATCGATACAAACGTTTTGCTTGCAGAGTTATGTTAGACAGTTACTTACCTGCACACATTGATAGCTCCTTTCGCTTGGCAATATCACAACCACTTCTCCTTAGTCTAAGTCACCTAACGAGATTCTTACACTTGTCATCGTTGGATCATAAATGGTTAGGACTTGTGTTTGCCTATTAGTTAGATTCTTACCCATTGTGTGTGTATGAAGTATCCATATACTTGTATTTCATCATGACATGCATACGCAACTTTTACGTCAAAATATGTAATGATTTGATAGCGTACGTCAAAAGATCACCCTATTTGTAACACCTGCTAAATTAGGATAATTATTTATGCCTAATTGATTGTAACTAGTTGTAATTAGTATGTAATAGGACTAATTACAGGCTCTATTTGTATATATATAAGTTGAATTATATATACATGTATGTTTTTACGCGATTTGGATAAATCGTACTAATTAACCGGACGGAGTCCGACACAATTATCTTGACGTTGGTGACAGAAACTTACCTAATTAATGAGAACGTATTTTGTTATATAAAATACACAGCGAACAAACATTATTTATAATATCGCGACGACATTTTAAATAATTTAACGAATACGTATTAAACGCGAGTTAAGAATTTTAATACTTCGACGAATGTTTTTATAATTAACTTCAAGGTATTTCATTAAAATATTCCCGTCATCTTTTAAAAATATAACGTTTAAACGACGGGGGAAACGAACACCGCACGGAGCACAGTGCGCGTACTGGAAAATGGGGGCTTTCATCAAAACCCCCAATTTTCCTCCTTTTCTTCTCATTTCACCACATCACTCTCTCTCTCTTCTTTTCTATTTTCTTTCTTTTTCTCCCAAACTTTCAACCTCCACCATCACTCAATTTCACAAAATACTACCACTAAACGCACGCGAAACATACTACCCTTTTGGAAGAAAACGACCACCACATCACGATCTATCACGCTATCTTTCCGGATTTTCATTTCGGCATTTCGTAAGTTTCCGACAAAACCCGAAACTCTCCGTTTTTACTCATTTTTACGTTTTTATGGTTTATATATGCTTAAAATGTCCAAAAATGGGTTGGGTAAAAGATTTGGACCGAACGGAAGCTTTTCGACCGATTTTCCGGCCACCAAATTCCGATCAGACCGCTACGTCGCAGAGACGCTGGACTATCTGCGACGTAGCTCAAAACGTCGCATTTTGTGGCCAACGTCGCATTTAGCGACGTCGCGGCCTACGTCGCACAAAAATCCCAACGTCGCACTAGCGACGCAGCCTATTACGTCGCATTAACTTGCGGACGTCGCACATAGCGACGTAGACTTTAACGTCGCCTCCTACGTCGCATTGATTTGCGAAGGTCGCATCATGCGACGTACCTCCCTACGTCGCACCCTACGTCGCATGCTACGTCGCATGCTACGTCGCACAAAACAGAACCTTGAAAAGTCAGATTTTACTAAGTGTCGAACTTACACAACTTCAAATACTTATGTCATACGACTTAACAAACGTCATAGAACATACTTTCTATTACAATTACACTAAATTGCGTTATAAATGATAACACTTTGAATCATTATTACAAACCGTCACCAACGGGCCATATTTGTTTTCAAACTACAAACGGATTACTAAACAAACACTTGGACATAATGAGTTGTGTAAACAACTAGCCTAGATGGTCTTGCGAGACATCTACTTACTTAACTTTATATGTTTAGGCATTTGAAGGTTACGGGTTCGGAGAACCTACAGTTGATATTACTTACTCGTTTATTGATATAAACGTACTTGCAAAGACTCAGGTGAGTCTTACGGCCCCACTTTTACTGTTTTATCTTATTGGGGGAGATACATGCTATTTATTTTCTTGAACACAAGTACTAAACTGTTTACTATACCAAACGGAATTGCATGAGTTGTTACTATTTACAGAAGTCTCTCCATCATATATCGTTAGTTATGGACTTAAGCGCGAACAGTAGTTAATGGATCCATTAGGGAAATGACCCTCCCCACCCGGGGCAGTAGCGCTGCCACGTACCGATTTACACGTATAAACGGGTGACAACTTATTCGTTACTGATGCTTGCTCACTTACGAGCATGTCACGGGAGCAAACATATTATTTACGGGTTAAGCTTCGATTATGAGCCTCATGGCAACGGTATAAACTTACTTATTTACATTTGCTGGACTGCAAATACTGATTTTACGATTGCTGGATTGCAATGGCTAATTTTACGCCTACGGGCACTACTAATGAAATCTCGTGTTCAAAACCGATATTACATACAAACCTGTGAGATTCACCAACCTTTTTGGTTGATACTTTTTAGCATGTTTTCTCAGGTACCCGGATGGAGTAGGATTACTCCAGGATTTTAGCTAGAGTCGCATGATTTCAACCCAACTGCATTAACGGAGATTCTTAGCATTATCTTTTGTATATTTTGATTATGTAATAGAATCTCCCGCTATACGCGTGGACTCTAGGGGAAACTACATTTTGTATACGAAAACACTAAGTTTTCAAACATTATATCTATGGAATGTAACTAATTTACAAAACGTCTCATTTAGAGGTCGTTTGCTTTATCTTTGTGCTGTGATATTTAATTAGTAACACCCCAAACTATGCTTCCGCAAAACAGTGAATTTCGGGGGTGTTACAGATTGGTATCAGAGCCTAAGGTTATAGTGAACTAGGTTGCATTTAGTGGGCCTAGACTATGACCATTAGGCAGTATTTCCTTATTAGGCATGATTGGTTCAGGAATTACATCATACGACTTTAATTTAACATAGCCTGATCAACTATGTACAATTAAGGAAAGATGATGTGAAGTCTGAAATGGTTATGTCGAACAGGAATACGTTAGTAGACTCTGACCACGAGAGAACCGAGACTCTTACTTGTTATGTGCTAGACATACGCTAGGCTATTATGTGATATACGAGTATATACATACATAGGCCTCACTCGCTGACTATACTACTAGGCTATTATATATATGAATAGGCCTCGCACGTAAACACACTCGCTATAGAGATAGCCGACGTTTCTCTGGTGACACTTACGAATTTCTCTCAGCGGTTTGCACCGACCATGACAGACTTGATTACCGTCACACCACCTTGTGGCGCACTCTAATGATTTTACGAAAATCACATCTAACACCCTGAAACAACGTACTTCCAAGGACTAAAATCCTCTCTCTGTCATTTCTATAGAACTCAAAGACACGAATTCCCAAATGGACGACTACATGTCTGATAGTGACCAAGTCCACGGGGAACAAATCCAGTACACGTATCTCGATGAGGACATCGTACCAGAAGAAGAAATCATGCTGGAGGGAAACGAAAATCAGGATTTCGGAATGACTGGCATCGATATTGAAGAATATGAAAGAGTACGAGATCAGGCCGTGGGACTAGACGGCCGAAATTGGGCACTTAAGCGTAAGTGCATAGACTATGAACAAAGATTGAGAATCTCAAACCGATCTGTCCCTACACGAATCAAAGATAAGATCCATTACTGGAAGAAAGTGGCCACCAACCTAACCCGTAGGACCAAAACATGGATCAAACGTTTGGGCAGGAAGTCAAAGGAGGAGAATAGGTACCGCTCCACGACTCAAAGATACAGGGACATGCTTGAAGCACGCTACCACCCACACGACCTGAACCTGGAGTCGGAAGAAGAATCCGAAGGCCAGGAACCCTAACTAAGAATGAACCAACCGACTAGCAGAAACTGTGGACCGCTTTGTCACGCTGATGGAACCAATTAATCTACATTAAGATTAGTGTAGTTTTTGTCTTGTAATCTATCTCGTAATCTAGGGACTATCTAGCACTACTCTATAAACTAGTCGGATGTAACCATTCCCGGCACCCTTGTAATATCTCTGTAGGATGTAACTTTTGAACTCACTTTATCTATCAGATATCCTTTGTTATCTCAACTCACATTAATTGTCATTTTCCATGTTGATGTTATGTATTACTGCTTTTATACATGTACATCTGTGACAATTACCAGCTCATACAAAATCACATGTATCTTCATTTCTTTTATTGAAGAATCATGCCGCCAAAGACACGACCGTACACCGATGCCCAGATCACCTCCCTTATAACCCAGGCTGTTACTGAAGCCTTGGCTCGGAATACTCCACCAAATTCCTCGAGAAACAGCGATGCCGCTGAAACCACTACTGCTAAACCTTGTTCTTACAAGGACTTCCAGAACTGCAAACCTCTAAACTTTGCAGGTACCGAGGGAGCTATCGGTCTAGTACGCTGGATCGAGAAAGTTGAGTCTGTATTTCTTATCTGCAACTGTGCGGAGGGAGATAAGGTTAAGTTCTCCGTTAGTACTTTTACTGACACCGCACTCACCTGGTGGAACACTTATGCCCAGACTGTGAGTGTTGCTACTGCTTACCAACTCCCGTGGGAGGAGTTGAAGAAGATGTTGAGGGGTGAGTATTGCCCCAGGGATGAATTGAAACAACTAGAAGTGGAATTCTGGAACCATAAGATGCAAGGTAATGATATCACCGGCTACACCAACCGTTTCCACCAACTGGCACTTCTGTGCCCAACCATGGTCGATCCTGAGTACAAGAGGATCGAGAAATTTGTTGATGGTCTTCCTGAGAGACTCCAAGATCTGGTAACTTCTTCCAAACCGGGTACAATTCAGAGCGCCATCCGTATGGCCCATGAACTAACGGCAAATTCTGTCCGCCGTGGTACAACTTCAACCCCATCTGCAAACAACAAACGCAAGTGGGAAGGTAACCCCAACTCATCCAACCAAACCTCCAACAAAAAGCCTGAGTACATTAAGGCTTATTCATCTGGAACTTCGGAAAAGAAAGGGTACAGCGGGAGCAGACCCTACTGTCCCAAATGCAACCGCCACCATGACGGTTCTTGCCCTTGCTCCAACTGCAAGCGGTTCGGGCATCTAGCCAAGGATTGTCGAACCAACATTCCCACCCCCAACACTAATGCACCAAAGGCCTGCTTTGGGTGCGGAAATACAGGGCATTTCAAGAAAGATTGCCCAAAGCTGAAAAACAACAACAACCCTGCTCGCGGCAGATCATTCGTTATCAAGGCTGGGGAAGCCAGACAAGACCCGAACGTCGTGACGGGTACGTTCCTTCTCAACGACATTACTGCTTCTGTGTTATTTGATACCGGTGCCGATAGAAGCTTCATTTCTGAGAAATTTAGCCCTTTACTTGATATTACTCCCACTGCCTTAGATGCTAAATACATTGTAGAATTAGCTAATGGCAACCTGATTGAGACTGATAGCATCATACATAACTGTACACTTAACCTCACGAACGAAACGTTTTCCATTGATTTAATCCCTGTCGAGATCGGCAGCTTCGATATTATTGTCGGTATGGATTGGTTATCCAAGCACCGAGCTGAAATCATCTGTCATGACAAACTCGTTCGTATACCTCTTGTCTCCGGTGGAACCTTAGTCTTACAAGGGGAGACCGGTAGACGGAATCTGAATATTGTATCCTGTCTGAAAACGAGAAAATATCTACGAAAAGGGTATCAAGCCATCCTCGCACATGTAACGGAGAAGAAGTCGGAGGAGAAGCGACTTGAGGATGTTCCGATCGTGCGGGATTTCCCGGAAGTCTTTCCTGAAGACTTGCCCGGACTTCCGCCACCTAGACAAGTTGAATTTCAAATCGAACTTGTGCCCGGAGCTGCACCCGTGGCACGAGCCCCTTACCGTTTAGCACCATCCGAAATGCAGGAGTTGTCTAACCAACTACAGGAACTCCTGGACAGAGGATTCATTCGACCAAGTTCCTCACCTTGGGGAGCTCCGGTCTTATTCGTGAAAAAGAAAGATGGATCTTTCCGCATGTGTATCGACTACCGAGAGCTGAATAAGCTAACCATAAAGAATCGGTACCCACTTCCTAGAATCGATGACCTATTTGACCAACTCCAGGGATCGAGTGTTTACTCAAAGATTGATCTACGGTCGGGTTATCATCAACTCCGAGTCCGTGACAATGATATCCCAAAGACAGCTTTCCGAACTCGTTATGGGCATTACGAATTCCAAGTGATGCCATTCGGGTTGACCAACGCACCGGCCGTATTCATGGACCTTATGAATCGGGTGTGCAAACCATATCTTGACAAATTCGTCATTGTGTTCATCGATGATATTCTGATTTACTCTCGCAACGAGCAGGAACATGCTCAACATCTGAAAACCATTCTAGGACTTCTTAAACACGAAGAGTTATATGCCAAATTCTCTAAGTGTGAGTTCTGGATTCGAACCGTTCAATTCCTCGGGCACGTGATTGACAACCAAGGAATTCATGTTGATCCCGCCAAGATTGAAGCAATCAAGGGCTGGGAGTCACCGACCACTCCAACCGAAGTGAGACAATTCTTAGGTCTTGCTGGTTACTACCGTCGATTCATCGAAAACTTTTCAAGAATAGCTGTTCCCCTAACCACACTGACTCAGAAAGATAAGAAGTTCAATTGGACGGATAAACAAGAGTCAGCCTTCCAGCTATTGAAAAACAAACTTTGCAGTGCACCAATCTTGTCCTTACCCGAGGGCACCGACGATTTCGTAGTTTACTGCGACGCCTCACACCAAGGACTTGGTTGTGTGTTGATGCAACGGGAGAAAGTCATTGCCTATGCCTCACGACAACTGAAAATTCACGAGAAAAACTATACGACCCACGACCTCGAGTTAGGTGCAGTGGTCTTCGCATTGAAAATCTGGAGACATTATCTCTACGGTACGAAAAGCACTATCTTTACCGATCACAAAAGTCTCCAACACATATTCGATCAGAAAGATCTAAACATGAGGCAACGTCGCTGGGTTGAGTTACTTAGTGACTACGACTGCGAGATCAAATACCATCCGGGCAAGGCGAACGTAGTTGCCGATGCCCTAAGCCGAAAAGAACGAGTGAAACCCCTTCGAGTCCGAGCACTTTCTATGACAATTCTTAACGAGCTCCCTGCTCAAATCCTTACCGCTCAACTTGAAGCACTCAACGATGAAAACTTGAAAAATGAAGCCTTGCGAGGCTTGGATAAACAATTCGAAATCAAACCCGATGGAACTCGATACTTCTCTAACCGGGTGTGGTTACCCAAATTCGGAAACTTGCGAGATTTGGTGATGGCTGAAGCTCACAAATCTCGATACTCTATACATCCTGGTTCTGACAAGATGTATCACGACGTCAAAGGGTTGTATTGGTGGCCTAACATGAAAGCTGACATCGCCTTGTACGTCAGTAAATGCCTAACCTGTTCCAAAGTCAAGGCCGAACACCAAAGACCCTCGGGGTTGCTCCAACAACCTGAAATTCCTCAATGGAAATGGGAACAGATTTCCATGGACTTCATTACCAAACTACCGAAAACTTCGAGTGGTTGCGATACCATTTGGGTGATCGTGGACCGTCTCACGAAATCTGCTCATTTTCTAGCCATCAAGGAAACCGACAAGATGGAGCGTCTGACTCGCATCTATGTCAAAGAAATCATCTCACGTCACGGTGTACCTATCTCGATCATCTCGGATAGGGACAGCCGTTTTACTTCTAACTTTTGGCAATCGCTACAGAAATCTCTTGGTACTCGTCTGGATATGAGTACTGCTTATCACCCGCAAACCGATGGCCAAAGCGAGCGAACTATTCAAACACTGGAGGATATGCTACGAGCCTGCGTAGTTGACTTCGGTACTTCTTGGGAAAATCACTTACCGTTGTGCGAGTTCTCGTACAACAACAGTTATCATACCAGCATAAAGGCTGCACCCTTTGAGGCACTTTACGGGCGTAAGTGCCGATCACCCATCTGTTGGACTGAGTTAGGAGATTCCCAAATCACGGGTCCAGAAATCATTCAAGAAACTACTGAGAAAATCGTTGGTATTCAAAACCGGCTGAAAGCCGCACGTGATCGTCAGAAAAGCTATGCTGACGTGAGACGCAAACACCTTGAGTTCCAGGTAGGAGACAAGGTACTTCTCAAAGTGGCACCGTGGAAAGATGTTATTCGATTCGGGAAACGAGGCAAACTAAATCCTAGATACATCGGACCATTCGAAATCCTCGAAAGGATTGGTCCAGTGGCATATCGCCTGCAACTTCCTGCTGAACTTAGCAGCGTACACAACACATTCCACATTTCTAACTTGAAGAAATGTCTGTCTGACGAGACGCTGATTATACCGCTCGACGAAATTCAAATCGATGATAAACTTCATTTCGTCGAGAAACCTTTGGAAATCATGGACCGAGAGGTCAAGCAATTGAAACAGAGTCGTATTCCCATAGTAAAAGTCAGGTGGAATTCTAGGCGCGGCCCTGAGTTCACCTGGGAACGGGAAGACCAAATGCGACAGAAATACCCACATCTCTTCCCAGACAACGCACCGTCCGTGCACTCAAGCTAATTTCGGGACGAAATTTCTTTAACAAGGGGAGAATGTAACACCTGCTAAATTAGGATAATTATTTATGCCTAATTGATTGTAACTAGTTGTAATTAGTATGTAATAGGACTAATTACAGGCTCTATTTGTATATATATAAGTTGAATTATATATATATGTATGTTTTTACGCGATTTGGATAAATCGTACTAATTAACCGGACGGAGTCCGACACAATTATCTTGACGTTGGTGACAGAAACTTACCTAATTAATGAGAACGTATTTTGTTATATAAAATACACAGCGAACAAACATTATTTATAATATCGCGACGACATTTTAAATAATTTAACGAATACGTATTAAACGCGAGTTAAGAATTTTAATACTTCGACGAATGTTTTTATAATTAACTTCAAGGTATTTCATTAAAATATTCCCGTCATCTTTTAAAAATATAACGTTTAAACGACGGGGGAAACGAACACCGCACGGAGCACAGTGCGCGTACTGGAAAATGGGGGCTTTCATCAAAACCCCCAATTTTCCTCCTTTTCTTCTCATTTCACCACATCACTCTCTCTCTCTTCTTTTCTATTTTCTTTCTTTTTCTCCCAAACTTTCAACCTCCACCATCACTCAATTTCACAAAATACTACCACTAAACGCACGCGAAACATACTACCCTTTTGGAAGAAAACGACCACCACATCACGATCTATCACGCTATCTTTCCGGATTTTCATTTCGGCATTTCGTAAGTTTCCGACAAAACCCGAAACTCTCCGTTTTTACTCATTTTTACGTTTTTATGGTTTATATATGCTTAAAATGTCCAAAAATGGGTTGGGTAAAAGATTTGGACCGAACGGAAGCTTTTCGACCGATTTTCCGGCCACCAAATTCCGATCAGACCGCTACGTCGCAGAGACGCTGGACTATCTGCGACGTAGCTCAAAACGTCGCATTTTGTGGCCAACGTCGCATTTAGCGACGTCGCGGCCTACGTCGCACAAAAATCCCAACGTCGCACTAGCGACGCAGCCTATTACGTCGCATTAACTTGCGGACGTCGCACATAGCGACGTAGACTTTAACGTCGCCTCCTACGTCGCATTGATTTGCGAAGGTCGCATCATGCGACGTACCTCCCTACGTCGCACCCTACGTCGCATGCTACGTCGCATGCTACGTCGCACAAAACAGAACCTTGAAAAGTCAGATTTTACTAAGTGTCGAACTTACACAACTTCAAATACTTATGTCATACGACTTAACAAACGTCATAGAACATACTTTCTATTACAATTACACTAAATTGCGTTATAAATGATAACACTTTGAATCATTATTACAAACCGTCACCAACGGGCCATATTTGTTTTCAAACTACAAACGGATTACTAAACAAACACTTGGACATAATGAGTTGTGTAAACAACTAGCCTAGATGGTCTTGCGAGACATCTACTTACTTAACTTTATATGTTTAGGCATTTGAAGGTTACGGGTTCGGAGAACCTACAGTTGATATTACTTACTCGTTTATTGATATAAACGTACTTGCAAAGACTCAGGTGAGTCTTACGGCCCCACTTTTACTGTTTTATCTTATTGGGGGAGATACATGCTATTTATTTTCTTGAACACAAGTACTAAACTGTTTACTATACCAAACGGAATTGCATGAGTTGTTACTATTTACAGAAGTCTCTCCATCATATATCGTTAGTTATGGACTTAAGCGCGAACAGTAGTTAATGGATCCATTAGGGAAATGACCCTCCCCACCCGGGGCAGTAGCGCTGCCACGTACCGATTTACACGTATAAACGGGTGACAACTTATTCGTTACTGATGCTTGCTCACTTACGAGCATGTCACGGGAGCAAACATATTATTTACGGGTTAAGCTTCGATTATGAGCCTCATGGCAACGGTATAAACTTACTTATTTACATTTGCTGGACTGCAAATACTGATTTTACGATTGCTGGATTGCAATGGCTAATTTTACGCCTACGGACACTACTAATGAAATCTCGTGTTCAAAACCGATATTACATACAAACCTGTGAGATTCACCAACCTTTTTGGTTGATACTTTTTAGCATGTTTTCTCAGGTACCCGGATGGAGTAGGATTACTCCAGGATTTTAGCTAGAGTCGCATGATTTCAACCCAACTGCATTAACGGAGATTCTTAGCATTATCTTTTGTATATTTTGATTATGTAATAGAATCTCCCGCTATACGCGTGGACTCTAGGGGAAACTACATTTTGTATACGAAAACACTAAGTTTTCAAACATTATATCTATGGAATGTAACTAATTTACAAAACGTCTCATTTAGAGGTCGTTTGCTTTATCTTTGTGCTGTGATATTTAATTAGTAACACCCCAAACTATGCTTCCGCAAAACAGTGAATTTCGGGGGTGTTACACTATTAATGCACATGACACAACATTATATCGTACTTTTAGTGTGAAACTCATCTTCCGTAGACATACATAGTTCAGTATGCTCTCGCCCAAAATTAACACCAACTGTAAAGATCCTCAAAATTGAATCACAAGCAAAAAAAGAAAGAAAAAAGATATCTCCTATTTTTTAACCCAATCGATAACTGAGGGACTATTCTTGTAAAACATTCATTTTTACTTTTTCAAAGGAATATGAAACTTCAAGTGGATTTTTTTTTCCGAAAAGGGATTGGGGGAAATTGAAAGGGGTGCTTCTTAAAATCCCGCCAATTCAATTAACCCTAAAACTTTAATTTTGAATTTGAATGTTTTTCATCATCAATCGGCTACGCGGTTTAACATAATGTATGTAGTTATGATGACTGGATTCATATCGTTGCTGTACGATTTGTGAATTAGGGTTAGGGTTTAAGATAATGAGTAGTAATAATATTGGCGATCTTCATAAGGTTTGGGAAATCAGAACCTTAAAGAAGAAAGTTGGTGCAGATGAAGCTCGTAAATTTCTTGAGAAAATCGCAAAACAAGTTCAACCGATCATGCGCAAACATAAATGGAGAGTCAAAGTTCTATCTGAAATGTGGTAAAAATAAATAAATCCTCATTTTTTACAGATTGTTTTATATGTTTTTTATATATTCAACTGATACAATGTTTTTGCAGTCCAAAAAACCCTTGTCTTCTGGGTTTAAATGTTGGGCATGGCCTTCATGTAAAGCTAAGACTTCGAAGACCAAATACAGATTGGGATTTTTACCCTTTTGATGAAGTTCTTGATACAATGCTGCATGAACTTTGTCATAACGCCATCGGTCCGCATAATGTCAGTTTTTACAAACTCTGGGATGATCTCAGGAAGGTATGTTCGCCATTCTGATTTTTATCTATAGCTATTTACTACTAACTTTGTTGATCATTTTATGCCCTTGTTCAGTTGTCTGTTGCATGAGTCTAATATATACCGAATCTTCTACATTCTGTGACTTGAATTCTTTGAGATTTTGATACTTATAGAGTTATAGTTGGGGAGTGTTTGGCATTGTTATCTAATTGTTAATTGACTTATTGGCTATTTTTACAGAAGATAAGCAAATTCGAACACTTTATTGAAAACTGCGTATCTTATAAGGAATAAGCACTTAAGTAGTAGATGGGTTCCTTTTTGAAACACTGTAAAACAAAACAATCCCAAATTGTGAAACAATCATATGCTGAATTCAGCTTCATATGCTATCGTGTTGATGTAGAATTATTACTATTTGTTATAGTAACCCAGTCTCAACTGAGTCATATAGATTACTCACACTATTGAAATGTTTGTAAGCGGTCACGTTATGCTACATTTTGTAGGAATGTGAGGAGCTGATGAGTAAAGGAATTTCTGGGTCTGGTGATGGGTTTGATCTTCCTGGTAGACGATTAGGCGGTTTCACTCGTCAACCGCCACTTGCATCTCTTCGCCAGACTGCACGTGTTGCAGCAGAAAATAGAGCTCGTCAAGGAGCTCTTTTACCAACAGGTCCTAATCGTCTTGGTGGTGATAAATCGATAATGTCTGCCCTAACTCCTGGACAAGCAGCTGCAATGGCTGCAGAAAGGAGATTACAAGATGATATATGGTGTGGCCTGGAGGAATTAGTTGAAGAACAAGAAAAAGAAAACGAACCTAGTTTCCCACAAGATCAAACTGCTAAAACCTCGGTTTCTTCTAGTGGTCTAGGTGCTAAAAGAAACCGCCAACCAATGAATGGCCATTCAGAATCAAATTTTGTTGACTTGACTGATGTTCCCTCTGCATCCAAGTCATCAGTTACAGACAACATAGTACCCAATAAAAAAAGTCGCCAAAAAGAATGCTGCATTGATTTAACAAGTGACGAACCCTCTACTAGTGGATCAGTGAGTACTAAAAAAACAGGATGTGACACCGAGTCCCCTGGGTGGGAGTGCTTGACATGTACATTGTTGAATCCGGTTAGTGTCTTGCGCTGTTTGTTATCAGTGATTCAGTTCTTCTCAGTTTCTTAGTTGTTTAATAGACCAAAAGTGGAATTCATATATCTGTTAATGATAAAATATACTTATAAATTTTGGCAGCCTTTAGCTCCTATCTGTGAGCTATGTGGAACCCACAAACCAAAAGATGTTGAGGACAAGTACAAGACATGGGCATGCAAATTTTGTTCATTGGAAAATACTGTGAAGCTGGAAAAATGTGGAGCTTGTGGGCAGTGGAGATATTCTTATGGTCAACCCATAGCAACCCCTTCACCAAATGTGGGTACTTGACATGAATTTGAAGTGGCTTTGGTTGGTGTTCATTTTTTTTTTTTTTTAAATATAGAGTGGATTTTTGTATCAGTCTGCTGTGAAGCACATATTATGGTCAACCAGTCTGTCGTAAAGCACACATTTTTGGGTAATGCAAGGGTTCTAACTTTTGAACATGACATTAATGATTGTATTACGACTTTCAGCAGCAGATTTTGGCCTTTGATAATTGGTCTTGTTGTTAACACCTTTGTATAGGGTGATTATGGCATGAAGCGTCTTTGGTTTGACTTCAATGTTTATACACTTGAAAAATGCATATTAAACAAGCTCGGGATAGGCTTGATGCCGTAATAGCTCTCGACGAGCCTTCAAGATTTAGGCTCTAGCTATGCTCGATAAGCAGGGGCGGAGCTAGAAGGGGGGGTAGTGGGGGCAGTCGCCCCCCCTAGAAATCAAAAATTATCGAAAAAAACAATTTTTTTAAAGGTAATTAGTGATATTTTATGATTTTGACCCCCCTTATGTGATAGAAAGAAAAAAAAAAAAAATTTTGCCCCCCTTGTAACAATTCCTAGCTCCGCCCTTGTCGATAAGGATTTAAGATGGCATGTTTAGAAGAAATTCAAGATTTAGCTTTCTATTACATTTATGTTTGACAATACTAGTTGGTAGCTAGAGGCCTGAAGCTAAAAGTTTTAGATGAAGCTTATATTATTTTAGAATTGTTTGACAAAGTAGTTGGAGTTTGAGGTTAAAATGTGAATTGATATAAAAGGACAAAAGAGTATGAATCGAAAATAGATAAAAAATAAAAATAAAAAATTATACAAAATTAAAAACACTCATTAGGGATTTAGGGGTATTTATCTAATTTTTATTATCCATAAGATACTTTTTTTTTAAGAAGCTACTTGAAGTAGGTATTTTTAAGAGCTTAAATTTTTAATAGTTTGAGCTTATTAAAATGTTAAGCTTAAGCTCCTATAAACTATAATAAGTTATGTTGCCAAACACACCTTAGAAGCAAAATTACAAAATTGAAGAAACTTCACTCATGTTACATTAAGAGAGTAAGCTTCAAATGAGTACAACAACATTGTGTGAAAATGGGAGAACCAATAGAATTTGTCACGTGTCATAAAATCCGTTTTCCTCTACTTTTTTAAAAATTAAATATCTCACAAACGGTAAGTCGAAAAATCATAAAAATTGCACCATAAAAATCAGCGTTTATTTCTCTTCGATTAGAGATGTGACAAGGTATACTTTCGACGAATTTTATTTTTTTTCGTTTTTCGGTGGGTTTTGAAAATGAGTAACACATGTGATACCAGCAGGTAACACATGTGATACCAACGCATAACACATGTGTTACCAGTGAGTAACACATGTGTTACTACGATTAATAAAATCGAAAAAAAGTCATCAAAAGTATACCTTGTCAGATGACAAATCGAAAAGAAAATAATGCTGATTTTTATGGTGCTATTTTTTATAATTTTTCAATGAGCCATTATTGAAATATTTAACTTTTGAAAACATGGGGGAAAATGAGTTTTATGACACATGTCACATTCTTATTAGTTCTCTCATCTTCACAAAGATTTTCATTCTCATTTTAAATCTCACTTAAAATATATGGAAGATGGTTCATGAGATTTGAGATAATTTCAACATAAATATGAACGTGAATTTGGATTGCAAAAGGATCGGATGAACTAAAAACAAAATAATTGAAGTGGACATACAAATCAATCAATAATTCAGGGACTATTCTTGTAAAATATTCCGAATGTCGAATGATATACTCCGTAATTAATTAATTAATTAATCTCTTATTTTAAAAGAAAAAGGAAAATTCAGGGACTATATAATTTTGTATTTGAATTTCCTCAGGATAAATCGGTAAGTCGGGTTAACCTAATGTGTTTGTGTATTTGTGTGTAATTATATTTACTGGATTCGTATCGTTGCTCTACAAAATTTGTAAATTAGGGTTTAAGATAATGAGTAATAATAATAATATTGGCGATCTTCATAAGGTTTGGAAAATCAAAACTTTAGAGAACAAAGTTGGTGCAGATGAAGCTCGTAAATTTCTCGAGAAAATCGCAAAACAAGTTCAACCGATCATGCACAAACATAGATGGAGAGTCATGGTTCTATCTGAAATGGAGTAAATAAAATCTCTAATTTATACACATTGGAGTTATATAATTTTCATATATAATCAACTGATCGATACAATGTTTTTGCAGTAGTCCGAAAAACCCAGGTCTTTTGGGTTCAAATTATGGGCATGGCCTTCATGTAATGTTAAGACTTCGACAATGGAAAACGGATTCGGATTTTTACCCTTTTCATCAAGTTCTTGATACAATGCTACACGAACTGTGTCATAACGCCATCAGTACGCATGATGTCAGTTTTTACAAACTGTGGAATCATCTTAGGAAGGTATATTTTCACCCCGTTTTCTTCATTTTATTTTGTTGATCATTTTATGTCCTTGTGTTGTTTCATGAGTCTAATATACACATAAGCTTCAAATTTAGTGACTTCGTTCTCGGAGGATTTTTTTCATACTTGTAGTTTAGGAGTGTTTGAGATGGCTTGGTGTTCGAAAGTGCATATAGCTTATTATGGTTTTTAACCGCAGATAAACAAACCCAAACACTTTTGCAGAACTAATTATGCTTTTATTTTAAAAGGCAATAACCACTCAAATTTTAAGTAGGTTGGTAGCTGCATTTTTTAAGCAGATAAACGCTTTAAAGTTAGCAATCTCAAACACCCTCTAAGTGACCATTATGTATGACACTAGTAAATGTTTCTACGTGGTTGTGTATATTACATTTGTTAGGAATGCGAGGAGCTGATGATTAAAGAAAATTCTGGGTTTGGTGGATTCACTCGTCGATTCCCGCTTTCATATTCTCATATTCAGACTACACGCGTTGCAGCAGAAAATAGAGCACGCCAGAGAGCTCCTTTACCATCAGGCCCTAAACGCGTTGCTGGTACCAAAAGAAACCGTCAATCAAAGAATGGTAATTCAGAATCAAATTTTGTTGACTTGACTGATATTCCTTCAGTATCCAAATCATCAGTTGCAAACGACATTGCACCTGATAAAAAGAGTCACCAAAAAGGATGTTACATTGATTTAACAAGTGACGACCCCTCAAATACAGAATCAAACTTTGTTGATTTGACCGATGTTCCCTCAGTATCCAAGCCATCAATTATGAAAGGCACTGCACCTAATAAAAGAGGCGGCCAAAAAGAATGTTATATTGATTTAACAAGTAACGAACCCTCTACTAGTGGATCGACGAGTAATATAAAAACGGGATGGCCATGCAGATTTTGTAAACTTGAAAATACTGTGAAGCTGGGAAAATGTGGAGCTTGTGGAAATTGGAATATACTTATAGTCGACCCATAGTGACCCATTCGCCAAATGTGGGTACTTAACATGAAAAGATTGTACTCCGTAGTTTTTTAATTTTATTTCCATGAGTGGATATTGGTATCAGTCTGTCCGAAAGCATATATTATGCTTTATCAGTCTATCGTAAAGCACATATAATGGTTTTACAGTAAGGGTTCTATCCTAGGAACATGACTTCAATGATTGTTAAGACTGCGAGGAGCACATTTTGGCCTTTTGCTAATCGGTCCTTGTTTACACCTTTGTATAGGGTGATTGTGGCATCAAGCTTTTTTGGTTTCTCAATGTGCATGATGAGAACATATGATTGCATATGCGCTAACATTGGAAATTTCTCCGTTACACACCAAGTAATGAAACTTTGCTTTGTTGTATTAGGTAAACTGATGTATAAACATGTATACATTTGCATTAGAAAACAAATTTATATAAAATTACAAATTCCACACATAAAATATCAGTGGAATGGTAATTAGAATGGAATAGCCTTCTAATACATTCTTGCTATTGTAAACTTAATCCAAACCCATTTGTTGATCTGTACATCCATAAACTGTATACTATTTTTATGCAACGGTTAAGTATTGTATGTTCTCAGGTACAATCTTTCATCCTCGCTTTACACTTCATATAAAACTAAACAAAACTGCATAATTTAGTGGTTAACAAACAAGAGACCCATATCATATGATTCAAACTCTCTAATATGGTGAATATACACCTCCGTCGACGTCATTATAGTCTCAACCAGTTCTCCCCATGAATAAAATGTGTATCAAGAAAAGGTACTGCTTCGACAAAATCCAACGACTTGGACCACAATACTCTATTCTTTCTATCTGCACCTTTTCCTCTGCATTCATATTCTCCAAACATTGCTGTCCTGTAATTTGACATTATTTCATCATATAAAATATTCAACGGGGGTGTTTGGGATTGCTTTTTAATATAATTACAATTCTAAACACTAGATAGTAGATATCACCTTTGCCTCGATGGTTGATTCCAGTCGCTCCACCCCAAAGGATCTATAATGTCATCGATGTCACAATATGAATACACAGCCCGTGAATAATTCCCCCACGCTCTTCCTAAGTAGACAGCCCCTCCCCTTCCTGTAACCGAACAGTTTACAAAAGAAAATCCAGTATCTTCATCAGCTGAGTTCCTGTGATGAGCTGCAATTGCTCCATATTTATCAGCTACTGAATGCAATGTACATTCCTAAATCACAATACACAAAACTTTAGAAAATTACTACCACAGTGTTACATTTTGTTGACATTTATGAATTAGGAGGTAGTTTGGGGACAGGTACCTTGTAGAGTGATTTAGAGTTGCCGAAAATGAAATCAACTGATCCTTGAATGTAACACTGATACAGGTAATGAGATCCAATTTCATCAAGAAGAGTGTCTTGTGTCCCCAATATTTTTACTCGATAAAGCACTGCTTTATCCCCTGCAATTCTCAATGCAACTGCTTGCATTTTATACCCTCCTGGCACCGCTACCACTGTATTCTGTGTGACATAATTAAATATTAAATCAAACCAAATGATACAAATGCTAGCTTTTATATTTCATTGTTAGTAAGTATAAATTACCTCAATGGTGATCCAAGAAGCACAAAAGTAGTCGGATTCTACGGCTACAGACGCTGTTCTATACGTTCCAAGTTCAGTACCATCTTTGTATTTATCAGATGCTTTATCATTCCAGCTTATAACCGTTTCTGAAGCATGATCTGGATCTCCTATGAAAGAAATATACGGTTTCGAAGCAGGCACAATCACTTTTTCTCTGCTTATATAAAATTTTTAATCAAAAACTACAAAACACTACAATCTAGTACAGTAATACTAGGTACTATATATGATGTTTATGATATGATGCATGCAGATTAACCTGTAAATACCAGGAAGAATGTAAATCTTGACTCGAATGGAATTGTTAAAAGGGACCATATCAACAGCAGCTTGTACAGTTAGTGAATCACCTTTCCCATTTTGATCAACAACAATAACTCTACTTTGATTCCTATTCCCATTATCAAAACTGAACCTTTCGGTTATCTTTTCGTGACGGTGATCTTGTTGTACCTCCATATCATCCCAAGTAATATACTTTCTCAAACTCTTGACTTGATTATTATCACCAGAAATCAGCAAAAAGAAAGCAACCAGAATGCTAAAACCACTGAAATCCATACATAAATTATGTGGAAAACAGTTTGTGACAACTGACAAGTAGTAAACTTTGCAGTTTCCGAATCAAATAACTGACATTACTACAAGAGAGATGAACTGATGTACGTGTGTGTGAAATGTGATGTTAATAAATGAAGGAGCGTAGGTATGTGCAGTTGTTTGAGTGTTACATGTTAAGGTATATTAAAAACTTATAAATTAAAATATTAATATATGTATGCAAGAAAGTAAAGAACATTAGTTGATGTGTTCTTCTTACATGTCAATTAATTAGGTTACAAAGACTGGATTATTTGTGTTGTTTACAGATTAGAGATATATATAGAGAGAAGAAGAAGATAATGAGAAAGAGGTGATTTTGTTGAGGAGTAGTTATGGAAGTGGAAAAACCGAAAAACTTGATTTTTCATATTCTGAATTAATAGTGAAGTTAATGCATGAATGGAATTAAAGTTGGTTAGTTTTAGCAATCGCTGTAGAAATTAATGAAGATGGAATTCCGAAGTTGAAGGGACGTGGTGTATTGTGGTCACGAGTCATGACCATATTCAGAAAAATTTTAAATTTACTATATTAAAGTTGGTTAGTTTTATAAAATAAAATAATGATATTTTCACTAACTAATCTAAGCTGATTATTTATATTTTTACTAAACTAACTAATCTAGCTAATACAATTTTAATCCAATTAAATTAAGATATATTAGTATCAGTGGCGGAGCTAGATATTTCACCTTAGGTGGGCCAAAACAAAACAAACAATAACAATGTTTCAAAAGATTACGTTAAAGTGTAAAAAACTAACAAAGAAATCAACTAGAAAGTTTTAGCGCCACACGACGCTCTCTTAAATCGTTAAAATCATCTAAAATAGAATCTAAACTAAATGTCTCAGCAATTTCTTTCTCAATATAAAGAACTAGATTATCAGAAAGAAAGTCATCTTCCATTCTATTACGCAGTCTATTTTTCACAATCTTCATTGCTGAAAATGCACGTTCAACGCTAGCAGTTGACACTGGAAGAGTCAACACAAGCCGAATCAATCTGTCAACGAGATAATAGTGCTTTGATTTTCCGGTCTCCGCTAAGCCTTGACATAATTCCGAAATAGAAGACAACTTTCCTAACAATGGATGGTCCTTCACATAAGATTCAAAGTGCTTTAGCTGAAATGCTAAAGTGTCCAATTCTTGGTCATTGAAATCAAGAAAATAGTATTTCTTTGCAAGCATGAGAATAGAATCCGGGTTAAAAGATTTGTATCCCTCTCTTGGATCCAAAGCAGAGCTAAGCTTCAAAAGTTCCACAATTCTTTCACTAAACCTGGAGTCAAGTTCCCGCAACTGAAAATCTATGGTCTCATTAAATATATCAAAATGGTAGTGATGCTCTTTAGTAACATGATCGCGATTCCTGACACTTCTCCCTTCAAAATATGGAGCACCAAGATCAGGAACATCAATATCATGCTTCTTGCAAAAATTAATGACATCGCTAATAAAAGAATCCCATTTGCTTTCTCGAAGTGTTTCTATCAGTTTTCTTGTTTCAGAAACCATTTGGATTGCACTTACGATCTCCTGAGACTTTTGCTGGAGAGCTTGGCAAAGAACATCGGCGATGCCCAAAATTCTTTTCATCATAAGCAAGATAAAAACGAACTCAAAAGAAGTCAATCTTTTTAACGCGGCACTAGCTTCTCCTCTTGTTTTCAAGTTAGAGCCTTCCTTTTTTATGTTTTCCAAAACTCGACAAGTCGGATTGTACATTCGAATAAGACTACTAAGTGAGGTAAAATGTGAACTCCAACGTGTATCTCCAGCACGCTTCAGTGTACCTATTTGATTAGCTCCTCTACCACTTTCGGTTTCACCAGAATCTAACATTTTTACAATTTCAGCAGCTTGAGCAGCTTGTAACTCATCGTGTCATTTACAAGAAGCACCAACAGCATTCACAACTAAAGATACATTAGAAAAAAAACTCATATACAGAGTGTACCTCTCTAGCTGCTGTAACCAATGAAAGTTGCAATCTATAAGCCATACAATGTATATAATAGGCACATGGATTATCCTTCTGAAACAATGCTTGTAATCCGTTCCATTCACCTCTCATGTTGCTCGCTCCATCATACCCTTGTCCACGAATATTCTCAGTAGCAAGCTTATAAGAAGAAAGAGTTAAACATAGTGGCGGAGCCACCCTTGTCACTAGCAGGGCCAAGGCCCACCTTACAAAATAAAAAAATTGTACTAATTATATGGTATTTAGGAATTTCTTCTATAATAATAACTACTTGGCCCATCTTAAATAATCAACTCAAGTACTCAACTAGAATTTTGGCCCACCTTCCATTTAAAATTAGAAAAAGATTGGACCCATTGTCCATTGGTTTCAAAATAATGTCATACGGAGTATTAAATCAAACTTTTTCTAATTTCATAAATATAATAAAATAAAAACCCTACCCACCAATTGAAGCTTCATTCGTATGAAGTCTGCACCATGCCGCCTAACAGGTATGACTTCCAACCAACTTATTATTCATTTATTCCTATATGCAATTCATCAAATATACTTGTTATACCTGTTAATTGAAGCATTTTTTTGTTAACATATTAGGTAATAAACATAATATTTTATTGCGGGACTTTAAATCATTATAAATTATGAATTTTGATCATTGTTATTTGAAGGTTTCTGCACTGATTATATGATGATATAGTTATCATGTTATGTACATACGGTTGCTAACTTGCTACTGCCTACTTGTTTGTTGACTTGTTGTGTTCGGAATTGTGATTCTTTTTTTTGGAATTGTGATTTTTGCAGAGCTATGGTGAAAAAACAAAAAACTATAAACTCTTTTTTCTCAACTGCTGCCAATACTCCAACACAACCTTCAACAGTCGAAAATCCTCCACCTACACATCCACCTCCAACTGTTGAGAACCCCCCACCACAGCCATCAACGGTTGAAAATCCTTCATATGCATCCATAGAATATGATCCTGGGCTACGTTTACCTATGTGGAATTATCCGGTGAATAAACGAGATGAGATTAGACGAGCTTACTTAAGATCAGGGCCTCATAATCTTGTACTCGATGAATACCCTAAAAGTGGGCCAGAAACTCATCAACGAAGTTTTGTAAGTAAATGGTATTCCGATTACCCTTGGCTAGAATATTCTAAGACTACTGATGCCGCATATTGCTTCTATTGTTATCTGTTCTTAGAAGAACCTAATGCTCATTCCCTTAAAGATGCATTTGTAGTTAATGGTTTCAGAAATTGGAAAAATGTCAAAGGAAAGTACTGCTCATTTAAGAAACACATGGGAGATGGACCTAACTCTCAACATTATAATGCTGTAAGATTTTGTGACACGTTGATGAATCAGTCTGGACATATAGATAAGGTGATGCAAAGACAAACAGAGGAGGAAATTAAAAGGAATAGGCTAAGGGTTAAAACATCAATAGATCATATTCGTTTATGTTCATTTCAGGGAATTGCTTTTAGAGGTCATGATGAGAGAATTGGTTCCAAAAATCGAGGAAACTTTATTGAGTTGCTTAAGCACACAGCTTCATACAATTCCGAAGTTGCAAGTGTTATCTTGGAAAATGCTCCAAAAAATGCAAAATATACATCACCCGATATTCAGAAAGAAATACTAAATGTGTTTGCTGAGAAAGTACGCAAGAAGATAATTGAAGATATTGGAAGTTCCAGGTTTTGTATAATGGTCGATGAGGCAAGTGATGAAAGTAAAAAAGAACAAATGGCCATTGTTCTTCGATTTGTAGACAATAAAGGATGCATACAAGAGCGCTTTTTTTGGTCTTATCCATGTTACAGACACTTCAGCAATCACTTTATATTCATCACTTTATATTCTTCAATTTGTTTACATGGATAAAGGATGCATAAAGTGATGAATATAAAGTGATTGCTGAAGTGTCTGTAACATGGATAAGACCAAAAAAGCGCTCTTGTATGCATCCTTTATTGTCTACAAATCGAAGAACAATGGCCATTTGTTCTTTTTTTACTTTCATCACTTGCCTCATCGACCATTATACAAAACCTGGAACTTCCAATATCTTCAATTATCTTCTTGCGTACTTTCTCAGCAAACACATTTAGTATTTCTTTCTGAATATCGGGTGATGTATATTTTGCATTTTTTGGAGCATTTTCCAAGATAACACTTGCAACTTCGGAATTGTATGAAGCTGTGTGCTTAAGCAACTCAATAAAGTTTCCTCGATTTTTGGAACCAATTCTCTCATCATGACCTCTAAAAGCAATTCCCTGAAATGAACATAAACGAATATGATCTATTGATGTTTTAACCCTTAGCCTATTCCTTTTAATTTCCTCCTCTGTTTGTCTTTGCATCACCTTATCTATATGTCCAGACTGATTCATCAACGTGTCACAAAATCTTACAGCATTATAATGTTGAGAGTTAGGTCCATCTTCCATGTGTTTCTTAAATGAGCAGTACTTTCCTTTGACATTTTTCCAATTTCTGAAACCATTAACTACAAATGCATCTTTAAGGGAATGAGCATTAGGTTCTTCTAAGAACAGATAACAATAGAAGCAATATGCGGCATCAGTAGTCTTAGAATATTCTAGCCAAGGGTAATCGGAATACCATTTACTTACAAAACTTCGTTGATGAGTTTCTGGCCCACTTTTAGGGTATTCATCGAGTACAAGATTATGAGTTCGTTGATGAGTTTCTGGCCCACTTTTAGGGTATTCATCGAGTACAAGATTATGAGGCCCTGATCTTAAGTAAGCTCGTCTAATCTCATCTCGTTTATTCACCGGATAATTCCACATAGGTAAACGTAGCCTAGGATCATGTTCTATGGATGCATATGAAGGATTTTCAACCGTTGATGGCTGTGGTGGGGGGTTCTCAACAGTTGGAGGTGGATGTGTAGGTGGAGGATTTTCGACTGTTGAAGGTTGTGTTTTAGTATTGGCAGCAGTTGAGAAAAAAGAGTTTATAGTTTTTTATTTTTTCACCATAGCTCTGCAAAAATCACAATTCCAAAAAAAAGAATCACAATTCCGAACACAACAAGTCAACAAACAAGTAGGCAGTAGCAAGTTAGCAACCGTATGTACATAACATGATAACTATATCATCATATAATCAGTGCAGAAACCTTCAAATAACAATGTTCAAAATTCATAATTTATAATGATTTAAAGTCCCGCAATAAAATATTATGTTTATTACCTAATATGTTAACAAAAAAATGCTTCAATTAACAGGTATAACAAGTATATTTGATGAATTGCATATAGGAATAAATGAATAATAAGTTGGTTGGAAGTCATACCTGTTAGGCGGCATGGTGCAGACTTCATACGAATGAAGCTTCAATTGGTGGGTAGGGTTTTTATTTTATTATATTTATGAAATTAAAAAAAAGTTTGATTTAATACTCCGTATGACATTATTTTGAAACCAATGGACAATGGGTCCAATCTTTTTCTAATTTTAAATGGAAGGTGGGTCAAAATTCTAGTTGAGTACCTGAGTTGATTATTTAAGATGGGCCAAGTAGTTATTATTATAGAAGAAATTCCTAAATACCATATAATTAGTACAATTTTTTTATTTTGTAAGGTGGGCCTTGGCCCTGCTAGTGACAAGGGTGGCTCCGCCACTGCTAAATTAGTATATGATAAATTTAATGAAAGGAAAACTAATTTATAACATCTCCAATACAGGATTTGAAAAAACTTAAGAAACTTTTTGTCATCTAAGTGAGAACATTTTGAATAAAAGTTTGAGATTCTCAAATTAATGGTGAAAGTCTTTATTAAAAATCTGTGTGTCTAGCTTCTTTTTTTAAAAAGTAAACTTACAATTATCTCGCACATTTTATATACATTTATATGGGTTGATTATTGTAGAATAACTTTTAAGATATAATACCCCCTCCGTTTCAGCTTTAACCTTCTAAAATCTGTTAAACTCTGTACCAAACAGACCAAAAGTAAAAAACTGGCTCCCATTAAAATTGTGATATCTAGCAACTTCCCTTTTGTGAGAAGGGATCATGAGAGTACAAAAATTTTAAAAAGAATGAAAGTACCAATGGGAGAGTGCCATGTGTACAAAGAGAATACAAAACTCATTTACCCCCTGACTTAAATATCTCACAAACGACAAATCGAAAAATTATGAAAATTGCACCATTAGATTCAGCGTTTGATCCTCTTCGATTTGCCGTCCACTAAGACATACTTTCGACGAAATTTTTTTTTCACGTTTTTGGTGGGTTTTACAATTTACTAACACATGTGTTAAAGTGTTGCGTTTAGGGTTTGGGGTTTAGGGTTTAGGGTTTGGGTTTTGGGGTTTCTCCCGAAACCCTAAACCCTAACCCATAAACCCCAAACGCTTTATATAACTCTAAACTCTAAATCGTACTAAACCCTAAACTCTAATAAACCCTAAACCCTACTAAACCCTAAACCCTACTAATTCCTAAACCCTAATCCCTAAACCCTATACTTAAATTAAATGTTTAACCAAATATTAACACATGTGTTAGCAATTAGTAAAACCCACCCAAAAACGTGGAAAAAAAATTCATCGAAAGTATGCCTTAATGGACGGCAAATCGAAGAGGATTAAATGCTGAATATAATGGTGTAATTTTCACAATTTTTCGATTTGTCGTTTGTGAGATATTCAAGTTAGGGGGTAAATTTGTTTTTTACATGTGAGTATTCTCTTTGTACACATGACACACTCCTATTGGTACTTCCATACTTTATAAAAATCATGTACTTCATTGATCTTTTTTCTCCCTTTTGTATAAGCAAAATGATATATATGACTAATAAAATCTATATAATAAAAGACCTAACAAAAGGGATTAAACCTAAATATCAATGTTGTATAGTGATACTTTCTTTGATTTATCAATAATGAGTCAATTCCTTTATCAAAACACTAGACTTAATTTTCCATTGATCTTTTAACTTACTCTTATTTGTCATTAAACATTAATTAAACAAAAATCATATGTAGAACTGAAAATGTCAAAGAGGCTTTAGGTACCAAGTTTACATATATGAAGCCTCGTGGAGGAATATATATACCAAAATTGAAATAGAAATATTCCATTAACATATACTCCGTACTATGCAAATAAAGTTTGACAGACTTTTTATTTTATTCTCTTTTTGTCTATCTTATGTTCTTATAACTGATCATCTTATTAAACGTCCCAGATTAAGTATGAAGAAATGAAGATTGGGAAACACAATCATGTACTAACTAGAACTAGAAAGAAAAATAAAGTTTACACGATTTTCCAATGAAATTAGGAAGCTACTCAACAACAGTAGCAAGAATCGCAAATGACAGTGAGTGTTGTTATGTGTATAAAACAATTAATGTGATTGTATAGTTAAATAACATCATGCCTTTTCTAGAAGGAAAGAAGCTCAAATCAAAAAGTTCATCTAAAAACTTTTAATTTATCAAAATTAAGGATATTCGTTCTACAACACACATATCTTCAACAGTCAAACACTTGTCCAACAGTCTCTAAATAGAATGATAAATTTCAAACATCGTCTAATGACTCAAGTTTAACGAGGAAAAAGAAAAAAGATTAGTAACAAGGGTAAAATGACTCTTTTGATAGTAAGAGAAATGTGAGTCGATGATGAAAACTACTTCCTAAAACTACTTCTGTTAAAGTGTTCAGTTTGACTATGCATACAGTTTTAGAATTCTTCACTAATTATACTTTTTACCAATTAAATAACAATTCTATCCACTAAAATTTATTTTGATTGATCGAGACATAAAAGTAAATACGTATTTGGGATAACACAAAGGGTGTGTTTGGCTGGAGATGGGGCTGAGGGTTGGAGGTGGGGTTTGGGCTCCTATTCAAAAATCACTTCAAATAGTTTTTTTGTTTAAGGGCTTACGAGACTTACTTTTTCAAGAAGTTTCATTTTTTTTGCATTATCAAACAAAGGTTATCACTTGAGCTTGTTAAAAATAAAAGCTCAAGCCGTTGTAGTCATCTTCCAAACACACCCAAAATAGTTTGAAAGACATTTAAAATAAGGGAGTAATCGAACGGGGAGTGTCGAGTGTGGGAGCCGTCCACATTCAACGACCGCAGCAACTTGTTAACGCAGCCAGCGCTCAATCAAACACAACAAAGCCACCGTCCCTTTAATATTTTGCAAACAAATTGTCTTTTTCTTTTCTTTTTCTCTTTCTCCCATGAAACAAAAAGCTCTGGTTTTTGCCCTATCCACGCCTCCTTAAAAACAATATTCTGCACAATATATATATAAAATACTCCCCTTTTTCTCCTTTATTCACAATTCTCCAAATTCATCTTCTTCTTCATTCCATGTCTCTTCATTTTCTCGGACCATTACATTCTTTCTCGTACAACAATTCCCCTAAAAAACTAGACAAAAAGATGACTGCTTGTATTCACAATTCAAGAACACAAATCTTTGATACTAATAACAATGGCCCTAATTTCTTTAGACCTGATTCCCCTGATCAATTTTCTTGCCAACCAATTATCTCAAAAGTTCATACACAAACCCTTCTTCCTCCGATACACAAAACCAAAGATGATGATGATGATGATTATGATGATATATGGATGATGATGATGAAAGATGAAGCTGAATCAGATGTTAATCAAGAACCAATTTTGTCAAACTATTATCATAGATCAATCTTGTCTCATCATTCAATTGAAAGTGCTTTAGCTAATCATCTCTCCATAAAGCTTGGAGATTTGAGTCTTCCAAGTGGACCCCTTTATGATCTTTTCATGGATGTGCTTATTGATGATCGGGATATTATTAAAGCTGTTAAGTATGATTTAAGAGCTGTTAAAGAAAGAGACCCTGCTTGTCTTACTTATGTTCAATGTTTCTTGAACTTTAAGGGCTTTCTTGCCTGTCAAGCTCATAGAATAGCACACACATTATGGTCACAAGATAGAAAAGTTATTGCCTTTATTATACAAAATAGGGTTTCTGAGGTTTTTGCATTGGATATACATCCGGGCGCGAAAATCGGTCGTGGGATATTGCTTGATCATGCTACTGGACTAGTTATTGGGGAGACTGCTGTTATTGGAAATGATGTTTCAATTTTGCATAATGTCACATTGGGTGGCACTGGAAAGATGAGTGGTGATAGGCATCCGAAGATAGGAGATGGCGTTTTGATAGGGGCTGGAACTTGTGTTTTGGGTAATGTTAGGATTGGAGATGGGGCTAAAATAGGGGCGGGCTCGGTGGTGTTAAGAGACGTGCCGGCTAGAACTACTGCGGTAGGGAATCCGGCTAAGTTAATCGGTGGAAAAGAAAATCCGGTTAAGCTTGATAAGATTCCTGGTCTTACTATGGACCATACTTTACATATAAGTGAATGGTCTGATTATGTTATTTAAATAGGTGGGATTGTTATGTTCTGAGTTGCTATCTATGTGAAGTGTCTCTTAGTTGTACCAACAGGTACTATATTTGATGAATAAAAGAGGATTTGTGGTCTTGCAAATGTTTATGAATGTCTCTTTAGTACTATTGGGATATTGCTTGGATATGCATTTGCAATTGTCCAGTAGTAAGAATGCAACAATGATTGGTTTCTTAAAGGTACTTCACTAACCATTGGTGTATGTTATTGTATTAAATTCGATCAAAGCTACTTATAAAATTTAGTTCTTGAGTTCCATTTGGATTTCCTTTAAGATATTAGACATAATTATGTGCATATCACTTGTATACAATTATTTTTGGACTGAAATATGTTACAATATCAATATGAAGGGAACGTTCCTCTTTTATCATGGCTTCGTAAATCTAAGTGTACATAAAAAGTAAAATACCTGAGAATATAATTGAAGCTTACAACATAGCATCTCTTGTTGCAATTCATCTTTTTTGCTTCCTCTTTATTAGAAGTGGCAAGATGGATGGGTTGGGTAACTTGTCATATTTGGTCATATTTGGGGGGGGCAGGGGGCAGGGGGCAAAACAGGCCATATTTTAGTGTGCAACCGGTCCGGCCGGAGTTTCCTTTTTTCTAAATTGTTAACATATACGCACACTACTACTCTATCAGAGTTGAAGGATTACTTTCCTAGTTGAGTGGCTACAGAAATAAATTGTCAAATTTCAGGTAGTTCACAAATAAATGTATGGCATGTGATTACAGAAACCATGCTATTTTTTCCCCCTAACCGTTGTAGCTCTTAGTAAGTTTGCATCTGGAGTGCTGCAAGCTATTTGGGGCGTTTCTCATCTGATGGCGTATTTGTATTTATTGGGATTGTTTAATCTCATCTATTTCTTGTCATATGTCCTTGTAAGGGCTTACAGGGTCATATCACTGGATTTACCTGAATATCTTATTTAAAAAATTTACAATATCCTATTAATCTGAAAGATACCCTTTAATGAGCTAAATCAGATGCTCTCTGAAATATCCATGATGGTATATTCTCGTTTTTTAGTGTTGGTATTGACATGCTCAAGAGCATCTTAGGCTGCATTTTCTTGTTCTTTTTTAGGCAAAACACATTGTGTTAATCAGTCATTTTTCAGATGTGCTTGTCTGCCTTGTATCATATTGTCAACAATGTTTTTATATTAGTTACATTATGTATTAAAAAACTATGGAGTAGTATATAATTAGCTCCTGGGCTGAACTGATCCCATTTTCAGATGCTCAATGGAGTTCACTTTCACTCTGTTGCAATTCATTTTCACATTTCTCTTCATCTTAATTGTAATCAAACTTTTGAAATATGAAAAGTATTCGACTCCCAATCTACCTCCTGGGCCAAAAAAACTGCCTCTCCTAGGAAACATTCTTGATGTTGCCGGCCCACTGCCACATCATACTTTGAGAGACTTGGCACAGAAATATGGACCATTGATGCACCTACAACTCGGCGAGAATTCCACCATCATCGCTTCGTCAGCAGAAACTGCAAAAGAGGTAATGAAAACCCATGATGTAAACTTTGCCAATCGCCCTTTTCTTCTTGCTGCACATATCATATCCTATAAGTCCACAAACATTATGTTTTCACCATACGGAGATTATTGGAGACAACTAAGAAGGATCTGCAATTCAGAGCTTTTAAGTGCAAAACACGTTCAATCACTTAGACCAATTAGGGAACAAGAGGTCTCTCATTTCATTCACACCATCTCTGAACAATCAGGATCGTCGATCAATCTCAGTAAACACATATATGCCCTGACATATGGGATCACTACACGGTCAGTCTTTGGAAAGAAGTTAAAACAAGAAGAAGCGTTGATATCGCTTATTGATGAAGCCTTAGGCTTATCTGGAGGATTTAGTCTTCCTGATCTCTACCCTTCTTCTAAAGTTGTAGCTTTTCTTAGTGGGCTTAGACCCAAACTTGAAAAGATTCATCAGAGGTTTGATAAGATGCTAGATGACATCATTGGAGAGCATAAAGCACGTGTAGAAGGAAACGGAGATGTCAATAACTTACTAGTAGATGTTCTTCTCAAATTCCAGGAGCATGGCAATCTTGACCTTCCTTTGACCATGGACAATATCAAAGCAATCATCTTGGTTAGTAACTATGTCCCTTTATCATCCCGTTTTAGCCAAAGTAGGGCTGCAAGACAGCGAGGCGTGGTTTGATAAGAATATGAGTCGAGCCCTTTTAAGCTCGGGCTTGGCTCATTAAATGTTTCAAGGTTGACTAGATTTAGTTCTAGTCAAGTTTGAGTTAGAATACCTTGATAAAATCTTGGCTCGTTTGCAGCTTGGGGAATATACCTGGAAAATGTAACATGTCGAAATTTAGTTCCAATTTTCAGTTCAAGTAATCAGCTGTATCAATCTGAAAATTGTTTGAAGGCAACCAACATGACGCCTAATAACCTAGTTATTTAGGTACTTACTTAAAATGATTTTTTTCCCCTGAAAGTTGGACTGCACTCAGTGGTTTAAATTAAGTTGGTAACACGACGGAAATCAAACAAAGTTTGTTACCGTTTTATGCAACGATATTCTTAATTTTGAGATTTGAATATGTTTGTTTGTAATTCAGGATATAGTATCTGCAGGTAGTGACACATCTTCCACAGTTATAGAATGGGCAATGTCTGAGCTGCTAAAGAATCCAAGAATAATGGAGAAAGCACAAACGGAAGTTAGACGAGTTTTCAGCACAAAAGCAACGGTTGATGAAATGGGAATCCAGTCTTTATATTTTTTAAAGTTGGTTATCAAAGAAACTTTGAGATTACACCCGCCTGCACCATTGATGCTGCCCATGGAGAACAGGGAGATTTGTGTAATCAACGGATATGACATTCCCGTGCGGACAAAAGTGATTGTGAATACTTGGGCTATTGGTAGAGATCCAAAATATTGGAAAGATCCTGAAAGATTTGATCCAGAAAGATTCCTGAATAGCTCAATGGATTTCAGAGGAGTTGACTTTGAATATATCCCGTTTGGTGCTGGAAGGAGAATATGTCCAGGTATATCGTTTGGATTAGCAAATCTTGAGCTTCCACTCGCCTGTTTACTCTACCATTTTGACTGGAAACTAGCAGAAGGTACCACAAAGAATGAAGATCTTGACATGGTTGAATCTTTTGGTGCAACTGTTAAAAGGAAAAATGTTCTGAACCTTGTCCCAACTGTCTTGTATCCTCCTCATGTTTAGTAATGCTTATGCTACTCATGTTTCTGTTGTATTAGAAGTCTATTTTAACTGCATCGCAGTGCTGATTCAATGATTATCTTTCATCTTATTGTACTTGTAGAATAAGAGATGGATTCCGTTATATGCAGTTGTAAATAAACCGTTCAAATGTTTGACAGTAATTGAAAAAAATGATAAAGTGATGTACCAGAAGGAAAATGTTAAGTCAGCTAATGTAGTGTATTTTAAAGTCTAATGACCAAAAGTGTAAATAGGTCCATAGTTTGAGGTTGTCAACTGTAACTTGTTGTGTATAAGTTAGAAGTTGTTAAGTACTGTTGATTTATCGTTAGTCAATTCAGGTTAAGCTTTCTCTCTCTACTGTGTTAGCTTTTTCTTTCTATAACCGTCATTGTTTTACTGCACAAATGAACATGTTTGAATTAATGCACACATAAGCTTGTTGTAGCAATTTATCTGGCATTATAATAATGTTAGCAATGTAAGTTATGATATATGTGTTAGGGTCTGTTTACATTCCACTTAATGGTCTGTTTCCAGACACTTCTTAATCCAGACAGATAAATTGTGTGACACCCGACAAATTAGGACTAGTTATTAGTTCCTAATCATCTATTCATACATGTAATTAGTCATTTGATTAGGTTAATTAATGTATCCTTATATATATTGTATTGTTGAATATATATACACGTACGCGATTAAATTTAATCGTGCATTTTCGTATCGGGCGGATCCCGATACATTAATACGGACGTTGGTGAACACATTTTATTAAAAAATACAAAATTATTTAATAACGCTACTATTTTCTAAATATTATTTTGATAATATTTCATAAGTATCTCGTATCGTATAAAATGCTCAGAAATGACCGAAAACGCGACAATCGAATAAACGTCAAAATATATTTTATAAACTTAAAATATATTATTTTGCATGGATTTGATGATTAAATACATCGTGAAATATAACGATAAGAAAAACGTTCAACTAAAACGTCACAAAACTTCATTAACCACCACACGATTTATTAATCGTAACACGGACACGCAAACCAATACCGACTCCATATCCAGACATTTAGTGTTTCCAAGTATTATGAGTAATACTTCAATTTAAAATATCAAAAATCGAAAGTTATTTAAAACACGTACGTATAACGTATAAAATATAAACGGACGTTTAAACGATCGGGAAAACGAACACCGCACGGAACGTAAACTCGGGGAACAAAATTTGGAGACACCACCCTTTGGTGGGGCCCCCTATGAGCCGGCCAAACACCCTCCATATTTTGGGGGAGGTGTTTGTTGACTACAAAGAAAAACAAGATCCACAAAACACTCATTCTTGAACCTTTCCTCTCTCTCTAACTTCCCTCACTAAAAACCTATTCATTCACACCCTCTCCACTCCATAATCAGCTCCACCACCATCCACCACACAACCACCATTGTAACACCCGCTTTTGTGACTATCTGGTAATTTCCTTTAAATTAAATGTTATTAGTTGCTATACTTTAAATATTGTGTTTATATATGTTTTGAATTATAACTTAGTGAATTTGGTTAAGAATTAATTGTGACTAGTGAAATATAAACTGTTTTAAATAGTTATAGCTCACGGTAAAATAAAATAGTTTTCTCGCAAAATGGTTTTTAGGTTCCAGACAATAGATTGAAAGGGGTTAGTTTTAAGTGAATACGGAGTCGGTTTTAATTTTGGGCCGACATGTTTTTAAACCTTCCAAAAGAGGAAAGTTTTCAATTCCTAAACTTATAAACCCTAAAACTAAAATCCTAAGAACTTACAAACTATAACCTTAAACTACAATCTGAAATCAAGTTTGTTGAGCTAAGATTAGTGATCCTTGCATCAGATTCATCATCATCTTTTCATCTTGAAGTGTAAGTTAGTTTTAATTTGGTTCTTCATATTTGATAATGATTATATGATTTAGGTTATGAATTTGTTCATGTAATTGAAGCTTGTGATTGCCATGTGTTGTTACATGAACTAGTTGATGTAAAATCTTATTCATTACATGTTTAGTTGGCTGGAAGTGGTGATTGTAGTAGTAAAAATCGTGCAGTAACAGCAGGAAAGGAACCAGTTTTGCTGGGTTTTGTACCATAGCCTATCGGCTATGCCTTAAAGCCGATCGGTTATAGTGAGCCGAACTGCTTATTTTAGCCGAACGGTTTAATTAGTTCAAATGTGATACCATAGCTGACCCTTGATTGAAAGTTTGAAACATTATTAAGAAGCCGATCGGCTTAGGATAAGCCGATCTGTTATTGATGCTTAGCCGATCGGCTAAGGGAAGAAAAGCAGATCGGTTATGAGCTGGAACAGGATAGTTTGTACTTGTGTTTGTACAGTTTTGCTTGGTCTTGTGCCCTACTTATATATTATGTAAACACCTTGTTTCAAGCAGTACTAATATGACCTGTAGCGAGTTAGAACTTGCAAAATTCATTGAAAATATGTGATGATAAACTAGTTTAGCAATGGTGGTCATATGTAAATTAAAATAGTGTATGGTTTAACAAGAAAAGATGAGTTGTAATAATCAGATCATGAGATGATTATATGTTGATAATGTGCACTTATATTAGTTAAACTGTATGAGATTGAATTGAGTTACTAACTCAAGTGTTTTGTGGTGTTTACAGATACACCGAAGACTCAGTGAGTTAGTCAGCTGAGTAAGTGGATCGAAGTTGACAGGTGAATAGACTTGGAACTTCAGTGTGGTTTAGTTGTGACTTATTGGTTACAACGATATAAATATAGTGATTATTGATTATATTGTTGATATAAATATATATAACTGTGATGTGTTGCCTATGTGCATTTTGGTGATTCGGGGGTCAACAATTGTTGGACTGATTGCTACAGGTTAGTCAATGTGAGATTTGTAATCATGTGTTGAGAATGGAACACATATTGATTAAAGGTAGCAATCAGTTATCGGTAAAATCACTGTATTGGCCTGCAGTGATTGTAAGTGTTGCTTGGTGAGCCATCCGCGGTCAGAGGGCTTTACAAGAACCACCGATCCTCTTGGTGATGTTGTGTCAAAGTGATATTGCTGATAATTGATATTGTTATAGCTAAGTCAAACTGTTTGTAACAGGTTTATTCACTTAGCTTCGTGCTAATTCCGTTGTTTACTCCTTGCAGGTTTATGTGATGTTTTGGGACTGGGCAAGGAGTGACTGGGAGTTGTTTGACCAGGATTACTCTGATTTTGTTAGATACAGTTACTCGTGTTTTGGTTATATAATAATTATGATAAAGTAATGGTTTGTAAACTAGCAGTTAATACTTATAACTTGTAATATGTTTTGATAGATGACATAATGTCATCCATGTGTATATGAATGGGATTTCGCTTCCGATTATAGTAAAAAAAAAAAAAAAAAAAAAATGTCGAGTAAAAATTGGTGCGTGTTTTAAATTGGTATCAGAGCATAGGTTTGGGCGAATTGAGCAGTGATTAAGTGTTCAATCCCAAACCTAGTGGTATTGGTCAAACATTCCAGGTTACGGGATTGGTTATGAATTGTGATTTGGTTAGTATATTAGTACTAATAATTAACGAGTTGTGAGATGTGTTGTGATTACAGGATGGCTGAGAATGAGCAACCGAACCCTACCCTTAATAATGCCTCAGAGACAGATGTACCTCCATGTAACGCCCCAAATTTTGTAAGTTTAAATTATATTATATGCGTTTAGTTATTTAAATTATATGTATATAATATTATGTTATGTGAAATAATTGTTATGTGTTAGAAGTAGTTAGTGAAACTAACTATGTAAAGAAATTTGAGTTAGAGGGTAGAAACTGCCATATTAGCAAAGATGAGGGGGTTTATGTGAAAAGTTTGTAAATAAATCCTGCAGCTTCTATTCCCTTCCATTTTTAGAAAACAAAATACGTACAGAACATTTTAGAGAGAGAGAGGGAGGCGATTTAGAGAGAGAGCAAGGAAGAACAAGATCCAAGCAAGTTAGGGTTTTGATTAATTGAAGTTCTTAGTCTTCAATTCAGTTTGTATAAGGTAAGAATCATCTCTCTAATTGTTTAATTTGGTGTTAGGGTTTAAGAACTTAAAACCCTAAAGTTGGTGATTTTGATGGGTAATTGGATAATTGAATGAAACTAAGTTCCATACATGTTTATAAGTTAGAAAGAATGATTTAATTGTATTAGTTATGTTGATAACCTTATAATCATGTGTTTAGTAGGTAATTGAATTATCATGAGTATGTTTGATCACTAATTAGTGATGTTTATGATGTATAGAAGTATTAATGATAAGAATTAGTTTCACTCACCCAAATACATGTGATTATGTAGTCATGTGTATGGAACTTATGTTAGATTATTAGGTGTTATGGGATTTAACATCTAATTCCCATGTAAGAAGTAAGAAAGAGTTAGTTAAATGTGTAATTGATAAGTGTTTATGTGATTATGTGAATAGGTGATCAAGTGTGAAAGAGTTCAAGTTATTGTTTGTGCAAGTGAAAAGGTAAGTATATGGACATGTGGAACCAAGGAGTGATTTATCATTCGCTTGGTGGTATCTAAGTAATGACTTTGTCATTAGCTTAGTTTGATGTCAATTCTTCGGAATTTGGCATGTTAGATGTTATGGATCCTTAACTTGTTGCAGATTTTGATTGTTAGAGTCCATTTACTTACTAAGCATTTATGCTTATGTGTTATGTTTAACATGTTTCAGGAAGTTCCAGTAAGGTAAAGGAGGAATCGGGAAAGAAGGTTATGGAAAGCTAGTGGTGGAGCTCATTGCTTGGTTGGTAATGAGTTTTATCCCTTTTGATCATGCTTACGATACAATAACACCCCCGTTTGTAAAGTTTAAGATTTTAATCAATGTTTATAAAAGTTAGTAAGTCTCACTTGTGAAAGATATATGGTTTTGATGAAGCTAATGTTTTGGTTAAAGTTAGATTAGTGAGACTTGAAATGTTAGAGCTTATGTATATATATGAATGAAAAGTGGTTGTTTTGACTTTGTAAAGTCAACTGAGTAAGAATGTATGCTATTGGTTAGTCAAAGATAGAAATGGGTCAATTTGGTGCCCAAATGGGTCATCAAGTGCTTATGTGTCAAAATGGGTCAAGGTTGTTGAAAGTCAATTGTTTTGGTTCTCACAAGTTCTAAAGTTAAGTTGAAATGTGTAGTCAAAAGATGGAGGTCAGATTTGATGTATTTTAGAATTTGACATGTTAGCATTTTTGGTTTAAAATAGCCGAAAACTCGTTTACGGGTCAAATCTTGTTAAAATATAAAAATTGAAAAAGTAGAATTGAGGTAATGTTTATATGGTCATAGTGAATGTGTGTGCAAAATTTCAAGTCCTAACTCATAACGAGTAAAAAGTTATGCACGTTTGAAGTTGGTTTAAAAAGTTGAATTTTGGCTGAATTCTGAAATACACTAAGGAACGCGATCCTGACCACTTGAGCCGGATCGCGTTTTCAAGGCAAAAATCGTCACAGAAAGTTTTTAACACATGAACGCGATCCCGACCACTTTCCCGGATCGCGTTGGTCAGTAAAAAAATGAAATTTTGTGTCTTAAAAAGCTTGTTTCAACTAGGGAAAGTTATTAAAGTTAAATTATACAAAAGGGGTAGTCATGGGACATTAATGAGAGTGTAAAAAAAAAAAAAAAATTCTAAATTTCGGGGTGTTCCAAGTTGGTATCAGAGCACGGTTTAAGGGATTCGGGTATCCACCATTAGTGGGTACTTGATCTTAGACCATTTTAATTGTTGTATTGAGCATGATTTAGAGTTGTTATGTGTACGAGATTATGTGTGCTAATGATTTTGAATCAAAGTGTGTCGTGTGGACTTTGGATATGTTATATTCTAATACGGTAATTAGTGCGCCTGGCCAACTCAATGATTATCATATTACCATATGGGTATCCATGGAAATCACGAAACATTAGAGGATAAGTTATTAGCTATTGTTAGTGTCATATGTTAGAAGTATAGATAAAGTAGACTTGTAAATGTTAAGTAAATTGAGTTAAATTTTACCATGTCTACTTTCAGTAAAGATGGATGAGCGAGAAATAGATCTTACTCTTGGATTTAACCCGGGTAATAGAGCCCAAGATGATGAAGCAGGAGGCAGAAATGAAAGACCAAGGTCTCCTATTCCTGACACCGAATTGTCTTGGGAAGGTATAAAATCCCTTGTGTCTAAAGAGATTAGTCAAGCTCAAGAAGCATCTCTTCCTTTCTTGGTGACTACGATTACAGATACGGTAAGAAAGATTGTAAGTGAAGAAATGCAGAAAGGGAGAGGAGAAGTAGTTATACCTAGACCAGGGGAAATCCCACAAGTTAATATTCAGGATGAGCAGAAAAAGATCAGTTATAGAGATTTCTCAGCTTGTAACCCACCAGAGTATGATGGTGATCTGGATCCAATTAAATGTTATCGTTGGATTTCAGAGGTAGAAGGGGCATTCGCTACTGTGGATTGTCCCAACAAATTTAAAGTAAGGTATGCAGCTAACCTTTTAAAGAATCGTGCTAAGTGGTGGTGGAATGTACAGTGTAGAACTAAGGGTGATGAAGTTATTAGCAAATTGACGTGGGAAGAGTTTAAAGTGATGTTTGAAAGCACGTATTCTCAAGATGCAGATTTGAATAGAATTCGTCAAGAGTTTTTAGCTATGGAGCAGACAAACGAATCAGTGAATGAGTTGGTGGGAAATTTTCTGGATAGAGCTCGTTTTTGTCCAGAGTACATGGATAACCCAAGGATGCTTATGAATCATTTTCATAAGGTCTTGAGAAAGGAAATTAGAAAGTATGTACTTCCAAAGAGATGTCAGACACTTGAAGAGATGATAGACGAGGCGCGATTCCAGGAATTGGAATTAAAGAAAGACGAACAAGTGGCAGCTGCTAAAAGAAAAAGTGAGCAAAGTTCCGGTTCATCAAAGAAGTTTAGACCGAGTGGGAGTACAAAGAAGGATGATAGACCGGTGCCAGCTGAATGTAAGAAGTGTCATCGAAAACACTTTGGAGAATGCAAGTTTGGCACCAACGCATGTTATCAATGTGGGCAAGAAGGTCATTTTGGCCGAGATTGTCCAAACCCAATCCGTGTATGTTATAATTGTTATGAACCGGGGCACATAAAATTAGAATGTCCGAAACTTGGGAACCGGCCTACTTCTTCAGCACCTCGAAGAACTTCAGAAAAGAAAGCTGTAGAAGTTCCAAAGTCTAAGGGCCGTTCCTTCCAAATCACTGCTGAGGAAGCTCAGCGAGCCCCCGATGTCCTGACAGGTACCTTTCTTGTAAATTTCATGCCTGCACACGTATTATTTGATTCGGGAGCTTCGCGATCCTTCATGTCAGAAAAATTTAGTCAGAAATTCTCTATTCCCCTTAGTGAGTTAGACACTCCACTGGATGTTGAGGTTGCAGATGATAGAATAGTTTATGTTGCTAATGTATTCCGTGGGTGTCAATTACAGATTAGTAATGAATCTTTTATTATTAATCTCATTCCAATGCCAATGGGTGAGTTTGATGTAGTAGTGGGTATGGATTGGCTAGGTAGGTATAATGCTATAATTCAGTGTGAGAAAAAGATTATTCGTATCAATACTCCAAGTGGGGGAGTGATTGATATTTATGGGGAAAAGAAAAAGCCTTCCTTATCCATATGTACCTTCGCTCGTGCCAAACGTCATTTGTCACGTGGTTGTCAAGCCTTTTTGGCCCACGTGATAGATCTTCAGAAAAGTGTTCCAAAACTCGAGGAGATTCCTGTTGTAAAGGAGTTTCCCGATGTTTTTCCTGACGAGCTACCGGGTATTCCACCCGATAGGCAAGTCGAATTTCGTATAGATCTTATCCCTGGAGCTACTCCTATTGCTAAAACTCCGTATAGACTTGCCCCTTCAGAAATGCAAGAATTGATGAAACAGTTACAAGAATTGTTAGATAAGGGGTTTATTCGTCCAAGTAGTTCACCATGGGGTGCTCCAATTTTGTTTGTTAAGAAAAAGGATGGAACAATGCGCATGTGTATAGATTATCGGGAATTGAATAAGGTCACCATCAAGAATAGGTATCCCTTACCTAGGATTGATGATTTGTTTGACCAGTTGCAAGGTGCCAGCTATTTTTCTAAGATTGACTTACGTTCTGGGTATCACCAACTCAAGGTTCGAGAAGAGGATGTGTCTAAAACAGCTTTTAGAACTAGATACGGTCATTATGAGTTTGTGGTGATGCCATTTGGTCTAACTAATGCTCCAGCCGCTTTTATGGATCTTATGAATCGGGTGTGTCGTCCAATGCTCGATAGATCTGTAATTGTGTTTATTGATGATATTCTTGTTTATTCTAAATCTGCTGGTGAACATGAACTTAAGGCAAGTTTTGCAAATGTTACGTAATGAAAAGCTTTATGCCAAGTTCTCGAAATGTGAATTTTGGCTTCGTGAAGTTCATTTTCTGGGTCATGTTGTAAACAGTCAAGGAATTAAGGTTGATCCTACCAAGGTCGAGGCGGTGATGAAATGGGAACCCCCAACCAATCCGACTGAGGTAAGGAGTTTTCTGGGTTTAGCCGGGTATTATAGACGGTTTATCCAGGATTTCTCCAAAATTGCTACTCCACTCACAAAGCTTACTCGTAAGAATATTAAGTATGAATGGAAAGATGAGCATGAACAGGCCTTCAGAACCCTTAAATTAAAGTTAAGTCAGGCACCTATCTTAGTACTTCCCGATGGTACTGAAGATATGGTTGTATATTGTGATGCCTCTCATAATGGGTTGGGTTGTGTACTGATGCAACGTGGAAGAGTGATAGCCTATGCCTCGAGACAGTTGAAAGAACATGAGAAAGGGTATCCAGCACATGATTTAGAACTTGCAGCAGTTGTCTTTGCCCTTAAGATATGGAGGCATTATTTGTATGGAGTAAAGTGCACTATTTATACTGATCATAAAAGTCTTAAGTATTTCTTTGATCAGAGAGATCTTAATATGAGACAAAGACGTTGGTTAGATTTGGTGAAGGATTATGATTGTGAAATCCTTTATCATCCTGGAAAAGCGAATGTAGTTGCAGATGCTCTCAGTAGAAAGGCAATGCATCATGCCTTGATTGTTAGATCTCTTCGAATTACAGTCTCTCCAAATTTGTTCGATCAGATTAAAGAGGTGCAGCAGAAAGCTTGGCAGAAAGGTGATTGGAAAGTAGAACGTATTAAAGGCCAGATTCAGAATATTGTTGAAGATTCCAGAGGATTAAAGACTCGATATGGCAGAATCTGGATTCCAAAATCAGCAGAGTTAAAGAAATTATTGCTTGATGAGGCGCATAGATCCAGATATTCTATTCATCCTGGTGCCACTAAAATGTATCACGATTTAAAAGCAGATTATTGGTGGCCAGGCATGAAAAGAGAGATTGTTAAATATGTCGAACAATGTCTAACTTGTTTACAGGTGAAAGCAGAACATCAAAAGCCAATGGGAATGATGCAACCCTTGGATATTCCTGTCTGGAAGTGGGAACATGTTACTATGGATCTAATCACCAAATTGCCAAAGACCCGACGCCAACATGATACAATTTGGGTGATTGTGGATCGGTTGACGAAAAGTGCTATATTTCTACCAATTAAAGAGACGTATACTTCAGAAGCTCTTGCAGATTTATATGTTCAAGAAGTGGTGGCACGTCATGGAGTACCTCTTTCTATTGTTTCTGACCGGGATAGCAGGTTTACTTCCAGGTTCTGGAACAAGTTTCAAGAAGATTTGGGTACTCGTGTTAATTTGAGCACAACTTTTCATCCGCAGACTGATGGTCAGAGTGAAAGAACTATTCAGACATTAGAAGACATGTTAAGAGCTTGTGCTATTGATTTCGGTGGTAATTGGGATGAACATTTACCTTTGGCAGAGTTTTCATATAATAATAGTTACCACGCGAGTATAGGTATGCCACCATATGAAATGCTTTATGGAAGGAAATGTCGAACTCCAATTTGTTGGGGTGAAATTGGTCAGCGAGAATTGGGTAATACTGATATTGTGCAGAGAACAGCTGAAAAGATTGATCAAGTCAGAGAAAGGTTGAAAATGGCACAAGACCGTCAAAAGTCTTATGCCGATGTTAGGAGACGCCCAATTGAATTTCAAGTTGGAGATAGAGTAATCTTAAAAGTATCTCCATGGAAAGGCATTATACGTTTCAGAAAACGAGGAAAGTTAAGCCCTCGGTTTGTCGGTCCATTCAAAATTCTAGAAAGAGTAGGAAATGTAGCTTATAGACTTGAGCTACCGGAAGAGCTAGCAGGAATCCACAGCACTTTCCACGTGTCATACTTAAGAAAGTGTTTAGTGGATGAAGCGTCGTATGTACCGTTAGAAGAGATAGAGATCAATGACCAATTGAACTATGTAGAACAACCGATAATGATTCTAGAAGAGAAAGTAAAGAGATTGAGAAATAAAGAGATTAAGTTGTTCAAAGTTCAATGGAAGCATAGAAAAGGATCAGAGTTTACATGGGAGCCGGAGCATGAAATTGTTAAGTATTATCCGGCTCTGTATCAGGAATGGATTGTGAGGACACAATCCTGAATAAGTGGGGGAGAGTTGTAACGCCCCAAATTTTGTAAGTTTAAATTATATTATATGCGTTTAGTTATTTAAATTATATGTATATAATATTATGTTATGTGAAATAATTGTTATGTGTTAGAAGTAGTTAGTGAAACTAACTATGTAAAGAAATTTGAGTTAGAGGGTAGAAACTGCCATATTAGCAAAGATGAGGGGGTTTATGTGAAAAGTTTGTAAATAAATCCTGCAGCTTCTATTCCCTTCCATTTTTAGAAAACAAAATACGTACAGAACATTTTAGAGAGAGAGAGGGAGGCGATTTAGAGAGAGAGCAAGGAAGAACAAGATCCAAGCAAGTTAGGGTTTTGATTAATTGAAGTTCTTAGTCTTCAATTCAGTTTGTATAAGGTAAGAATCATCTCTCTAATTGTTTAATTTGGTGTTAGGGTTTAAGAACTTAAAACCCTAAAGTTGGTGATTTTGATGGGTAATTGGATAATTGAATGAAACTAAGTTCCATACATGTTTATAAGTTAGAAAGAATGATTTAATTGTATTAGTTATGTTGATAACCTTATAATCATGTGTTTAGTGGGTAATTGAATTATCATGAGTATGTTTGATCACTAATTAGTGATGTTTATGATGTATAGAAGTATTAATGATAAGAATTAGTTTCACTCACCCAAATACATGTGATTATGTAGTCATGTGTATGGAACTTATGTTAGATTATTAGGTGTTATGGGATTTAACATCTAATTCCCATGTAAGAAGTAAGAAAGAGTTAGTTAAATGTGTAATTGATAAGTGTTTATGTGATTATGTGAATAGGTGATCAAGTGTGAAAGAGTTCAAGTTATTGTTTGTGCAAGTGAAAAGGTAAGTATATGGACATGTGGAACCAAGGAGTGATTTATCATTCGCTTGGTGGTATCTAAGTAATGACTTTGTCATTAGCTTAGTTTGATGTCAATTCTTCGGAATTTGGCATGTTAGATGTTATGGATCCTTAACTTGTTGCAGATTTTGATTGTTAGAGTCCATTTACTTACTAAGCATTTATGCTTATGTGTTATGTTTAACATGTTTCAGGAAGTTCCAGTAAGGTAAAGGAGGAATCGGGAAAGAAGGTTATGGAAAGCTAGTGGTGGAGCTCATTGCTTGGTTGGTAATGAGTTTTATCCCTTTTGATCATGCTTACGATACAATAACACCCCCGTTTGTAAAGTTTAAGATTTTAATCAATGTTTATAAAAGTTAGTAAGTCTCACTTGTGAAAGATATATGGTTTTGATGAAGCTAATGTTTTGGTTAAAGTTAGATTAGTGAGACTTGAAATGTTAGAGCTTATGTATATATATGAATGAAAAGTGGTTGTTTTGACTTTGTAAAGTCAACTGAGTAAGAATGTATGCTATTGGTTAGTCAAAGATAGAAATGGGTCAATTTGGTGCCCAAATGGGTCATCAAGTGCTTATGTGTCAAAATGGGTCAAGGTTGTTGAAAGTCAATTGTTTTGGTTCTCACAAGTTCTAAAGTTAAGTTGAAATGTGTAGTCAAAAGATGGAGGTCAGATTTGATGTATTTTAGAATTTGACATGTTAGCATTTTTGGTTTAAAATAGCCGAAAACTCGTTTACGGGTCAAATCTTGTTAAAATATAAAAATTGAAAAAGTAGAATTGAGGTAATGTTTATATGGTCATAGTGAATGTGTGTGCAAAATTTCAAGTCCTAACTCATAACGAGTAAAAAGTTATGCACGTTTGAAGTTGGTTTAAAAAGTTGAATTTTGGCTGAATTCTGAAATACACTAAGGAACGCGATCCTGACCACTTGAGCCGGATCGCGTTCGCAAGGCAAAAATCGTCACAGAAAGTTTTTAACACATGAACGCGATCCCGACCACTTTCCCGGATCGCGTTGGTCAGTAAAAAAATGAAATTTTGTGTCTTAAAAAACTTGTTTCAACTAGGGAAAGTTATTAAAGTTAAATTATACAAAAGGGGTAGTCATGGGACATTAATGAGAGTGTAAAAAAAAAAAAAAAAATTCTAAATTTTGGGGTGTTTCACTCCAGATAATCAGGGCACTTCTTATTCAGCGGGTGGAGAATCTGATCGTGACTATATGATGAGATTAGAGGCTGAGGTGATAGATCAAAGGAAACAGTTGGCCGAGCTTTCTCAACGTCCAATTCCGAGCCAACCACATGTTGAGAGTACTGTTCCACCTATTACATCTACTTTTCGGGCCCCAACATCAGTTCCGTATGTTTCTCAGCAGCAAACTCAGTGGTATACTTTTCAGACTTCTGTACCATTTTCTACATATGGATCTGCTGGTTTTCCGATATCTATTTTTCCACCAGTTCAGCAGTTAAAGAAAGGTTGTTCCCTTAAAACATTCATGTCTAGTAATCCTTCTGTATATTCTGGGAGTACTGATCCTACTGTTACCCTTGACTGGTTACGTGATGTTGAGAGGAAACTGGATGTTTGTCATTGTGAGGAGGAGGATAAGGTACGTTATGCAGTACAGTTGTTAAAGGGACAGGCTATGTCATGGTGGGACTCGATTACTGCACCATTGACTTCACAGCAGATTAATGCTATCAGATGGCCAGATTTTCATGCTGAGGTTTGTAAGCAGTTTTGTTCTGAGTTTAATCTTTCTCGTATCAGGCAGGAATTTCTTGATTTGGAAAAGACTGATCAGATGAGTATTGATGAGCTTATAAGACAGTTTTCAGAAAAGCTGCGATTTGTACAGGAGTGGGTCCCGATTGATAGGACCAAAATTGATCAGTTTGTTAGAGCTTTACCTCCTGATTACCGTACTACTGTGAGATTAGCAGGTACACTTTCACAGGCTTTTGATCTAGCCCGTTCTGTTGACAGTGATATTCAGGCTAAGAGACTGCGAAATAAAGAAAGGTTTCAACAGAGGCAAAAGAGTGATTCTTCTGATCGGGGCAAACAGAAAGGACAGAGTACACAGCCGAGCAGGAGAGTTAGTTTTGGTAATAATACTTCTGACAGTTCTTATTGCTCTAAGTGTAAAGCTAGACACACTGGGCCTTGCACTCCTCAAACATCTAGGTGCATCAAATGCGGGGTATTGGGACATGCAGCCAGAGACTGTACTTATAACGCCCCTCATTTAATACAACAATATAATATTAAGTTTGGCGGAAGCAATTACTTCAAATACATATTCTATTAAAACCTGCTAGAAATTTTCGCAAACCTTTATACAATATGTTTAACTACTAAACAAACATAGTTAACATGTTTACAAACCCGGGGCATTATATACTATAAAACATTATTTATTACAAACTGGATCAGAGTTGCAAGTTTCAAACATTCCCAGCATCAAAACATCCTTCCTGCCTACCCACATAATATACATCACCTGCAGGAAGTAAATTGAGGGATTAGCACGAAGCTAAGTGAATGAATAATCAACTACCATTCAATTTAGCTAGCAATCTGTTCACAATCAATAATGCAACAAATATCGTCAAGAGGAACGGTGGTTCCTAAGGACCCTGTTCCGGGTGGCCCCATCAGAACACTTAAATCAACTGTAGGCCAAAACAGTGATTAACCGCTAACTAAATGCTAATCTCTATCAACACATGTACGCAACCCTGTGTTGACCAACATTAGCAATCAAGTCCAACCGACAATCTTGTTGACCTCTGTATTTATCAATCAAGCTCACAGGCTAATCAAACTACCAATCATATGGTATATCATTTCAAAGTTAACATACTATCAATAGTAATCCTATAATTACTGATTGAAATCAAACTGACACAACCAAATCAAACTGTGAGTCTCAAATCCACTCACCTGATTCGTCTCAATTACTTACTCAGCAGTCTAATCTCGCTGAGCCCTTGGATTATCTGAGAACATAAAATCAATCATAAGTTAGTAATTTGTTTTCAACTAATGGTACTTATGTAATTAAACACATTACATAAATAAGCACATCATTAATCAATTCCAACATACAACAATACTGTTTATATATAGTATTTATTTAAGTTCACAAACTAAAATGATCATCAATTTTATTTATGCAAACGCGATCCAGGCAAGGGTGGTGGGATCGCGTTCACCCTTTGCAAAAAGTTCTGTAACCGTTTTACACTTGGCAACGCGATCCGGGAACTAGGGCTGGATCGCGTTCACAAGAAGAAAACGTTATGGAATCAATTTTCATTAGGCAACGCGATCCGGGCAAGACTTCAGGATCGCGTTCCTACGCGTTTTAGTTCAGGTGCAGACCTGCAAACACCCAGCTCAAACCCAAATTCCGAAAATTATACAAACTAACCATAATTCAAGTACAGCAACAGTTTTCAGCTCACAATTCATCATATATACATACCATAACATGTTTAAAGCATAAGTTCAATATCAATTCATGTTAAAACTTCAAATGATCATAACCATGAATTTGAACATGAAAACTAACTTACAATCAAGGAATTATAACTAGGAGATGATGATGATTATGATAACACAAGATCACAGCTCCAATTCCACAAGTTTTCGATTATGATTTTCAAGAGTTTTAAGGTTTTAGAGGTTTTTAGCTTTAGGGTTTATGGTTTCCAAAAAGGGAAAGTGTAAAACTTTCCTAAAAAGGAAATATTTAAGGCGGTTAAGATTTTACACCGACCCGTATCCGCTTAAAACTAGTCCCTTTTCAATCTATTGCCTGGAACCTAAAAACCATTTGCGAGAAACTTCTTTTATTGCACCGTCAACTATAGTAAATTAAAACAATCAATAATTTACTAAGCACAATAAATCCCGAGGCTTATTTAACTAAGTTTCGCAATTTAAACATATTTCTCAAATAATTTCTAATACAATTAAATACATCAATTTAAAATTAGAAATTACCGGACCAGAAGAGAGGATGTTACAATTCTCCCCCCCTTAAGAAGATTTCGTCCCCGAAATCTCATCACGATCAAACAATCTAGGATATCTGGATCTCATACTATCCTCAGTTTCCCAAGTTAGGTTTTCACCTAAACTATGTTTCCATTTCACTAACACCATGGGAATCTGTTTCTTCCTAAGTTTAGTAATTTTTCTGTCAAGAAGTTCTACTGGTTCTTCAACTAACTTCTGACTCTGATCAACTTTCAAATCTTTCAAAGGAAGAATCTGAGACTGGTCTTCAACGTTACATTTCCTCAAATAACAAATGTTAAACGTATCATGAATACCAGCAAGCTCTGGAGGAAGATCCAATGTAACAGACTGATTATTAACAATCTGACGAATTCTAAACGGTCCAATATATCGAGGAGCCAATTTGCCACGTTTCCCAAACCGTATTACCCCTTTCCAAGGTGAAACTTTCAGATAAACAAGTTCACCTTCAACAAAAGTAACAGGTCGACGTTTAGGATCTGCATATTGTTTCTGTCTATCACGTGCAGCTTTCAACTTTTCTCGAGCCACTGCTACTTTATCAGCTGTCATCTGAACAATATCTGGACCTGCAAACTGTTTCTCACCTGCCTCTAGCCAACAAGTTGGAGTTCTACAACGACGTCCATAAAGCATTTCATATGGAGGCATGCCAATACTAGAATGATAAGAGTTATTATAAGCAAACTCAACCAATGGCAAATGAGAATCCCAAGAACCACCATACTCTAGAATACAAGCTCTTAACATATCCTCAAGCGTCTGAATTGTGCGTTCTGACTGACCATCGGTTTGAGGATGATAAGCTGTACTAAGATTCACACGTGTACCCAATTCATGCTGCAAACTCTGCCAGAAATGAGATACAAACCTCGGATCTCTATCAGATACAATCGATAATGGAATACCATGCCGAGAAACAATCTCATTTACATACAACTGTGCAAGTTTACTCAAAGATGCAGTTTCACTAGAAGCGAGAAAATGAGCACTCTTGGTCAATCGATCAACAATAACCCAAACCATATCATTTCCTCGGGCAGTTCGAGGCAACTTGGTTACAAAATCCATAGTCAAATGTTCCCACTTCCATTAAGGAATCTCAAGCTGTTTCAACGATCCATACGGCTTCTGATGTTCAGCTTTAACTTGAGAACAAATATGACAAGAACTAACAAACCTTGCTACATCCATCTTCATTGTAGGCCACCAATAGAAAGGTTTCAAGTCATTATACATTTTAGTACTTCCAGGATGTACAGAAAATCTGGACTTATGGGCTTCATTCAGAATAACATCCCGAAGGCCACCAAATAAAGGAATCCAAACACGAGACTGAAAGGTTTTTAATTCTCTCGAATCATCCAATAACAATTCCTTTCGATTCAACATAATTTCAGATTTCAAATTATGATCTAACAAAGCCTCTAACTGTGCAGCTTTTATCTGAGCCACCAAATCAGAAGAAACTTCTAAACGCATAACATAAACTCGATCAGAAGTTACCTTGCGGCTTAAAGCATCAGCAACCACATTGGCTTTCCCTGGATGGTATTTAATCTCACAATCATAATCTTTGATTAATTCTAACCATCGTCTCTGCCGCATATTTAACTCTTGCTGTGAAAATATATACTGAAGACTCTTGTGATCTGTACAAATAACACATTTGGTACCATACAAGTAATGCCTCCAGATTTTCAAAGCAAACACAACCGCTGCAAGCTCTAAATCATGGGTAGGGTAATTTCTTTCATGAGGTTTGAGCTGACGAGAAGCATAAGCAATCACACGATCTCGCTGCATCAAAACACAACCCAACCCAGCAATCGATGCATCACAATAAACAATAAAATCATCGGACCCATCTGGCAATGCTAACACAGGAGCCTGACATAACAAATGTTTCAGAGTCTGAAAAGCTGTTTCCTGTTGTTCAGTCCATACAAATTTTTCATCCTTACGGGTCAATTTAGTCAACGAACCGGCAATTTTAGAAAAATCTTTAATAAACTTCCGGTAATAACCCGCCAAACCAAGAAAACTTTTTATTTCTGAAGCAGACTTTGGAGCTTTCCAATTCATTACAGCTTCAATTTTCGAAGGATCAACTTTAACACCATCATTACAAATAATATGACCCAAAAACTGTACTTCCCGAATCCAAAATTCACATTTAGAAAACTTTGCATACAAATGTTCTCTCTTTAAGGTTTCCAATACCAACCTCAAATGCATTCCATGCTCTGATTCGGATTTAGAATATACCAAAATGTCATCAATAAACACAATCACAAATTTATCAAGAAAAGGTCGACAAACACGGTTCATCAAATCCATAAAAACTGCGGGAGCATTCGTCAAACCAAAAGGCATAACCAGGAATTCAAAATGACCATACCTGGTTCTAAATGCAGTTTTAGGAATATCACAATCCCTAACACGAACTTGATGATAACCTGATCTCAAATCAATCTTTGAATAAAATGAAGATCCCTGCAACTGATCAAATAAATCATCTATCCGAGGCAGAGGATATTTATTCTTTACTGTCCTTTTATTCAATTCCCTATAATCAATGCACATTCTAAAAGACCCATCTTTCTTTTTCACAAACAGAACTGGTGCACCCCAGGGAGAAGAACTAGGTCTAATAAACCCTTTATCCAACAACTCCTGTATCTGATTCATCATTTCACGTATCTCAGACGGAGCTAATCTATAAGGGGCTTTGGCTATAGGTGAAGAGCCAGGAACAAGATCAATCTGGTATTCAACTTCCCTAACCGGTGGTAAACCAGGTAATTCATCAGGGAATACTTCCGGATACTCAGAAACAACTGGTACATCAGAAAGGGACTTCTTTTCTAACTTAACATCAATCACATAAGCTAGATACGATTCACAGCCCTTGGACAAAGATTTCCTAGCTTTCATCATACTAATCAAAGGTATACAAACATTATCCCGTTCTCCCCGAGCCACGACATATGACTCTTCAGAGATTGGAATTCTAATCAGCTTATTGTGGCAATCTATGCTCGCTTTATACTGACTTAACCAATCGATACCAATAATCACATCAAAACTAGCAATTGGCATCAACAGAAAGGAAATTGGGAAAGTCTGGCTATCTATTATAATACTAGCTCCAATTACCGAGGTGGTAACAGGAACCGATTTGCCACTAGCTATTTCTACTTCAACTGGGTTTGTTATCACAGTAGGCATCATTTTCAACTTATCACAGAAGTACACAGATACAAACGAACAATTTGCACCAGAATCAAACAAAACACGAGCTGGTACAGAATTTACAAGAAAAGTACCCGTGATCACGTCATCTGTATGGACAGCTTCATCAACTGTCATTTGAAAAGCCCTACTAACTGCAGATGGCGGAGTCTTCCGCTTCTGACCGGAAGAAGCTGATGAACCAACAACTGTCCCCGAACCCTGTCTCTTAGCCTCAGAACACTGATTTGCACGATGACCTTCCTTATGGCAATTCCAACACACATAAGTGGGAAAAACACAATCTTTGGCTTCATGCCCAATCACACCACATTTTACACATCTAGTGGTTTGCACAGTACACGGCCCAAAATGTCTAGCTCTACATTTAATACACCAATTGGGACGATCAGAAGTACCACCACGACTTTCTTGTTTCTTACCCTGCTGATTTCCTTGCCACCGTTGCTTACCTTTACCAGAAGATTCACTCTTTGATTTCTGAGAAACCATTTCTTTACTTGATGCCTGTTGAGGTTTTAAATCACTGTCAACAGATCGAGCTAACATGAAAGCTTGAGAAAGAGAGCCAGCTAATCTCACTGAAGTTTGATACTGATTAGGTAAAGTACCCACAAACTGTTCTATCTGAGTTCTCTCATCAGGAACCCACTGCTGAACAAACCTGAGTTTCTCTGTAAACTGATTTATCAAATCATCCATTGACATGTTATCAGTTAATTGCAAATCCATAAACTCCTTTCTAATCCGAGCTATATCATAGTTTGAACAATACTGCTTACAAACTTCATTACGAAAATCAGACCATCGGATAGATGCTTTCTGAAAAGAAGTTAATACAGAAGTAATCGAATCCCACCAATTCATAGCTGCTCCTTTTAAAAGTTGAGTTGCATAAGGAACTTTTAGTTCTTCCTCACATTGACAGACTTCAAATTTCTTTTCAACATCTCTCAACCAATCCAGAGTTACAGAAGGATTCGTACTACCCGAATACACAGACGGATTACTGCTCATAAAGGTTTTAAAGGAACACACCTTTTGCTTTGGCGGTGAAATCGTACCAAACACAGGATGAGATGATTCAGCCTCTTTTTGTTGTTTATACATTCTAAGTGCTTGGTTTTCCTCTTCCAATTGAAGTAGATATTGATCCCTTTCTGCCTCCTCTCTAGCATGGAAAGAAATACCAGCATTCTCATTCCGGTCATCATGAGTCTCAGCAGCAACTTCAGGCCTTGAGGCATTATTAGGGTTAACAGGTAGTTGCTCGTTATCCGCCATATCTGTAAACACCACAACAGCTTACAAATCATTAGTCGTTAGCACCTATTCTACTAACCAATTCACATTCAGTACATAATCCCTTTCCCAAGAATGTTTGACACAACACAATCAAAGTTTAGGATTGAACATACAATCATATTCAATTGCCCCAAACTATTGCTCTGATACCAACTTATAACGCCCCTCATTTAATACAACAATATAATATTAAGTTTGGCGGAAGCAATTACTTCAAATACATATTCTATTAAAACCTGCTAGAAATTTTCGCAAACCTTTATACAATATGTTTAACTACTAAACAAACATAGTTAACATGTTTACAAACCCGGGGCATTATATACTATAAAACATTATTTATTACAAACTGGATCAGAGTTGCAAGTTTCAAACATTCCCAGCATCAAAACATCCTTCCTGCCTACCCGCATAATATACATCACCTGCAGGAAGTAAATTGAGGGATTAGCACGAAGCTAAGTGAATGAATAATCAACTACCATTCAATTTAGCTAGCAATCTGTTCACAATCAATAATGCAACAAATATCGTCAAGAGGAACGGTGGTTCCTAAGGACCCTGTTCCGGGTGGCCCCATCAGAACACTAAAATCAACTGTAGGCCAAAACAGTGATTAACCGCTAACTAAATGCTAATCTCTATCAACACATGTACGCAACCCTGTGTTGACCAACATTAGCAATCAAGTCCAACCGACAATCTTGTTGACCTCTGTATTTATCAATCAAGCTCACAGGCTAATCAAACTACCAATCATATGGTATATCATTTCAAAGTTAACATACTATCAATAGTAATCCTATAATTACTGATTGAAATCAAACTGACACAACCAAATCAAATTGTGAGTCTCAAATCCACTCACCTGATTCGTCTCAATTACTTACTCAGCAGTCTAATCTCGCTGAGCCCTTGGATTATCTGAGAACATAAAATCAATCATAAGTTAGTAATTTGTTTTCAACTAATGGTACTTATGTAATTAAACACATTACATAAATAAGCACATCATTAATCAATTCCAACATACAACAATACTGTTTATATATAGTATTTATTTAAGTTCACAAACTAAAATGATCATCAATTTTATTTATGCAAACGCGATCCAGGCAAGGGTGGTGGGATCGCGTTCACCCTTTGCAAAAAGTTCTGTCACCGTTTTACACTTGGCAACGCGATCCGGGAACTAGGGCTGGATCGCGTTCACAAGAAGAAAACGTTATGGAATCAATTTTCATTAGGCAACGCGATCCGGGCAAGACTTCAGGATCGCGTTCCTACGCGTTTTAGTTCAGGTGCAGACCTGCAAACACCCAGCTCAAACCCAAATTCCGAAAATTATACAAACTAACCATAATTCAAGTACAGCAACAGTTTTCAGCTCACAATTCATCATATATACATACCATAACATGTTTAAAGCATAAGTTCAATATCAATTCATGTTAAAACTTCAAATGATCATAACCATGAATTTGAACATGAAAACTAACTTACAATCAAGGAATTACAACTAGGAGATGATGATGATTATGATAACACAAGATCACAGCTCCAATTCCACAAGTTTTCGATTATGATTTTCAAGAGTTTTAAGGTTTTAGAGGTTTTTAGCTTTAGGGTTTATGGTTTCCAAAAAGGGAAAGTGTAAAACTTTCCTAAAAAGGAAATATTTAAGGCGGTTAAGATTTTACACCGACCCGTATCCGCTTAAAACTAGTCCCTTTTCAATCTATTGCCTGGAACCTAAAAACCATTTGCGAGAAACTTCTTTTATTGCACCGTCAACTATAGTAAATTAAAACAATCAATAATTTACTAAGCACAATAAATCCTGAGGCTTATTTAACTAAGTTTCGCAATTTAAACATATTTCTCAAATAATTTCTAATACAATTAAATACATCAATTTAAAATTAGAAATTACCGGACCAGAAGAGAGGATGTTACAGTACTTATCCTAATCAGGTATGCTGGAACTGTCGTAAGGAAGGTCATAGAGCTGGTGACTGCCCTGAGGCTAGGAAACAGGGATCGGGTATGGGTGGTGGTTCTTCTTCTTTGAGCCAAAAGCGGAAAAATTCGCCATCTGCTACTGGTCGTGCATTTCAGATGACCGTGGATGAGGCTGTTGTCACTGATGACGTTATCACTGGTACTTTTCTTGTTAATTCTGTACCAGCACATGTACTTTTTGATTCAGGAGCAAACTGTTCATTTATATCTGTGAATTTCTGTGAAAAGTTAAAGTTGACTCCCTCGTTGATTGTGAATCCTATTGAAGTAGAAGTGGCCAGTGGCAAAATGGTTCCTGTTACCACCTCGGTAGCTGGGGCTAATATTACAATAGAGGGTTATGATTTTCCTGTTTCATTTCTTCTGTTGCCTATTCCAAGTTTTGATGTGGTGTTAGGTATGAATTGGCTGAGTCAAAACAAAGCCAATATCGAGTGTCATAAAAAGTTGATTAAAATCCCAATTTCCGAAGAGTCATACGTAGTGGCTCGAGGAGAAAGGGAAAAAGGCAGTATTCCATTGATTTCTGTGATGAAAGCTAGAAAATCTCTAGCTAAAGGGTGTGAATTTTATCTGGCCTATGTAGTGAATATAAAGTTAGAAAAGAAGTCTGTGTCTGATGTCCGGGTGGTTTCTGAATACCCGGAGGTTTTCCCTAATGAGTTGCCCGGTTTGCTGCCTGTTAGGGAAGTTGAGTATCAGATTGATTTGATTCCTGGTTCTTCCCCTGTAGCTAAGTCTCCATACAGATTAGCACCTTCTAAAATCCAGGAAATGATGACTCAGATTCAGGAATTGTTAGATAAGGGTTTTGTACGACCTAGTCATTCTCCCTGGGGCGCTCCTGTTTTATTTGTGAAAAAGAAAGACGGCACTCTTCGTATGTGTATTGATTATAGGGAGCTGAATAAAAGGACTGTGAAGAATAAGTATCCTTTACCCAGAATTGACGAGTTATTTGATCAGTTGCAGGGATCCTCGTATTTTTCTAAAATTGATTTGAGATCAGGTTATCATCAGGTGCGGGTTCGTGAAGAAGATATTTCTAAGACTGCTTTTCGCACCAGGTACGGCCATTATGAGTTTTTAGTTATGCCGTTTGTGTTGACTAATGCCCCTGCGGTGTTCATGGATCTAATGAATCGGGTTTGTCGACCGTTCCTTGATAAGTTTGTGATTGTATTTATTGATGATATTCTGATTTATTCAAAGTCTGAGTCTGAACATGAACAACATTTGAGATTGGTTTTGGAAACTTTAAAAAGGGAACATTTGTATGCTAAGTTTTTAAAATGTGAATTCTGGTTGCGGGAAGTACAGTTTTTGGGGCATGTTATTTGTGATAATGGGATAAAGGTTGATCCATCTAAGGTCGAGGCTGTGATGAATTGGAATACACCTAAATCTCCTTCTGAAATTAAAAGTTTTCTGGGGTTGGCGGGTTATTATAGAAAGTTCATCAAAGACTTTTCTAAGATTGCAAGCCCGTTGACCAAATTGACACGTAAGAATGTTAGATTTCAGTGGGATGATCAGCAGGAAACAGCTTTTCAGACTCTGGGACAGTTGTTATGTCAGGCCTCAGTGTTAGCTCTGCCAGATGGTTCTGATGATTTTACTGTTTATTGTGATGCTTCTCATGCTGGGTTGGGATGTGTTTTAATGCAAAGGGATAGGGTAATTGCTTATGCTTCTCATCAGTTGAAAACTCGTGAAAAGAATTACCCTACACATGATTTAGAGCTTGCTGCAGTTGTAACACCCATGTTCCGATAACGAAATGGGAGGTCACATTTATTGTTATATAATAAATGTACTAATAAATTCATGTAATAATAAATGATAATGTATATTAAATGATAACCTACATAAAAGTCCAACTAGTAAATTAAAAGGTTGTCTCTATGGAGTCCAAATCAAATGAATCAAAAATAGCTCGCAATAATGAATTCCCCAAGTTTTCCAAAATCATTTTTCACGCAAGTTTTCTCAAAAGTTTCTACAATTTATAAAATCTCAAATAACACTTTAGCTCAAACCATTTAGCTCAAATAGGGGAATTCGATCACACAAATATATCAAGATGTCAAATGAGCCACAAGAATATCAAAGGAACGCAAAGATATCAACAAAGCATGTCAAGATAACGCTGAAAGAGAGTACATACATCCGTACTTGGATAAACGTGTAAAGCACTCAAGAACGAAAAGATACTCCACAATACTCCACAAAATCTACATAAAATAAATAAATCAACTTCTAGAATCTGGATATGAACGCCTAATTCTTATTTCTCCCTAATCTCATTATATTAAGAAGTCCACCAATATTTGTAGAGTAGATGGTTTTTGAAGATATCACTATGCACAATAGTAACATTGTAAATAGAAAGTGAACTTTTTATTTGATAATAGCCAGTAGTTAAAATGTTCAAAACTATATGTACTTGCGAAAGAAATCATTATAGTGAGTTAGATACGCGAGTTCATAAGATATTACATATAATGTACCCCAATTAGACATTAGACTCTAGTTTCATATTTATTAATCAATTTTATTACCTATCATAGATTCAACACATTCCATTCGGTATTATAATAGTGAAATAAAATAACTTTTAAAGGATTAGTTTGAAGTAAAATTCGTATATTAGGGGCTAAAGTGTGATTTCAGAATTCATGTTAATTAAATTGTAACATATCATATAGTTGAGGGAGGTAAAATGTTAATTTAGAAAATCCCATGAAATCATCTTCATCCTCTAACTAATTCGTAAAGTAAACGTTTTTATTTAAAGTTCATAACTCTTCGATTTAGCTTGTTTAATTCTAACTAAATCTACCATGACGTACAGAATTTATGTAAGTTTTATGTTCCGATTCGCTAATAAACAACATGTTTTAAGACCCGCAACTTTTCGGTATCATCACCAAAACGATAAACATAATCGTTGTTTCGGTTGGTTTTAAATGAAGATATGAATACGAGATAATGATTAAGAGGATCTTATAACAGATTAACATATGAAATGGGTTAAGATTTACCTTCAAAACGGAACCGAGTTTGTACCGAAAACTTGACCGTAAAAGCTCTCCGTTTTGAATTTGATGGCCTCTTAATGTATACTCTCTGTTTTGTTATGTAAGTGAAAGTGAATGTATATGCTGGAGATTATCAATTGATCTTATCATTAACCGTATAAAACGAGTTTTTCCGTAAATTTTGGGATCGTGAGCGATACGCTATTTGACGTTTTTTGCTCAAGGATATTCTCTATTTATTATCATTTACTTTGTTTCCAATTGTGTTTGATTTAAATTAATATGAATTCTAAATATTAATATTAATAATTAATAATATGTATAAGACTTGACAGAATGGCCAAATAAACTTAATTGTTTCTTGTGTCACTATATATTATTTATCGTGACTAACTGTAAACACGTATAAAGTCTATACTTTAATCTAATTTTTACTTTTAATTTTTCAGGTTATTATAGCAGTGGTGTTTGCATTAAAGATTTGGAGACATTACTTATATGGTACTAAATGTGTGATTTGTACTGACCACAAAAGTTTGCAGTATATGTTTACTCAGAAAGATTTAAATATGAGACATAGGCGATGGTTGGAGCTGATTAAGGATTATGACTGTGAAATCCGATATCACCCGGGTAAAGCTAATGTGGTGGCAGATGCATTGAGCAGAAAGATACCTTCTGATCGGGTATGTTTTATGCGTTTAGACATTCATTCTGATTTGATTTCTCAGTTAAAAGCTGCACAGTCTGAAGCATTACTGGATATTAATTTGAAATCTGAAATTTTACTGAAACGAAAGGATTTATTGGTTGATGATTCTCGAGGTTTGAAAACCTTTCAGTCTCGGGTTTGGGTTCCATTATTTGGGGGACTTCGGGATTTGATATTAGCCGAGGCACATAAATCTAAACTATCTGTTCATCCTGGAAGTACCAAGATGTATAATGACCTGAAACCTCTTTATTGGTGGCCTACGATGAAAACCGATGTTGCACGTGTTGTAGAAACTTGTCATATTTGTTCCCAGGTGAAAGCAGAACATCAGAAACCGTATGGTTCATTGAGACAGCTTGATATTCCCGAGTGGAAATGGGAGCATATTACTATGGATTTTGTCACCAAACTTCCCAGAACGCAGAAAGGTAACGATATGATTTGGGTGATTGTTGATAGATTGACTAAGAGTGCACACTTTCTGGCTACCAGTGAGACTGCTTCTTTGACTCGATTGTCCCAGTTGTATATTCATGAGATAGTTTCGAGGCATGGGATACCGTTATCTATTGTGTCAGATAGGGATTCCAGGTTTATTTTTGGATTTTGGCAGAGTTTACAGCGGGAATTGGGTACCAGAGTTAACCTCAGTACGGCTTATCACCCACAGACAGATGGTCAGACAGAGCGTACCATTCAGACTCTGGAAGATATGCTGCGGGCTTGTGTATTAGAGTATGGTGGTTCTTGGGATTCTCATTTGCCTTTGGTAGAGTTCGCTTATAATAACTCTTACCATTCTAGTATTGGTATGCCACCGTACGAGATGTTATATGGACGTCGCTGCAGAACACCCACTTGCTGGTTAGAGGCTGGAGAAAAGCAGTTCGCAGGTCCTGATATTGTACAGATTACAGCCGATAAAGTTGCTATAGCTCGTGAGAAACTGAAAGCTGCCAGAGATCGACAGAAACAGTATGCTGATCCACGCCGTCGTCCTGTTACTTTTGTTGAGGGTGAACTTGTTTATTTAAAGGTTTCCCCGTGGAAAGGTGTAATAAGATTTGGAAAGCGTGGAAAACTTGCCCCGAGGTATATTGGTCCTTTTAGAATCAGGCAGGTGGTTAATGATCAGACAGTCGCCTTGAATCTTCCTCCTGAGTTATCTGGTATTCATGACACTTTTAATGTTTGTTACTTGAGGAAATGTAATGTGGAGGATCAATCCCAAATCCTTCCATTACAGGACCTTAGAGTTGATTCTAGTCAGAAACTAGTTGAGGAACCCATTGAGTTAGTTGATAGAAAGGTGACTAAGTTACGTAAGAAAGAGATCCCGATGGTTTTAGTAAAGTGGAGACATAGTTTGGGGGCGAACCTTACTTGGGAGACCGAGTCGAGCATGCGCTCACGATATCCTCATTTGTTTGAATCTAGCGAGATTTCGGGGACGAAATCTTCCTAAGGAGGGGAGATTTGTAACACCCGCTTTTGTGACTATCTGGTAATTTCCTTTAAATTAAATGTTATTAGTTGCTATACTTTAAATATTGTGTTTATATATGTTTTGAATTATAACTTAGTGAATTTGGTTAAGAATTAATTGTGACTAGTGAAATATAAACTGTTTTAAATAGTTATAGCTCACGGTAAAATAAAATAGTTTTCTCCCAAAATGGTTTTTAGGTTCCAGACAATAGATTGAAAGGGGTTAGTTTTAAGTGAATACGGAGTCGGTTTTAATTTTGGGCCGACATGTTTTTAAACCTTCCAAAAGAGGAAAGTTTTCAATTCCTAAACTTATAAACCCTAAAACTAAAATCCTAAGAACTTACAAACTATAACCTTAAACTACAATCTGAAATCAAGTTTGTTGAGCTAAGATTAGTGATCCTTGCATCAGATTCATCATCATCTTTTCATCTTGAAGTGTAAGTTAGTTTTAATTTGGTTCTTCATATTTGATAATGATTATATGATTTAGGTTATGAATTTGTTCATGTAATTGAAGCTTGTGATTGCCATGTGTTGTTACATGAACTAGTTGATGTAAAATCTTATTCATTACATGTTTAGTTGGCTGGAAGTGGTGATTGTAGTAGTAAAAATCGTGCAGTAACAGCAGGAAAGGAACCAGTTTTGCTGGGTTTTGTACCATAGCCGATCGGCTATGCCTTAAAGCCGATCGGTTATAGTGAGCCGAACTGCTTATTTTAGCCGAACGGTTTATTTAGTTCAAATGTGATACCGTAGCTGACCCTTGATTGAAAGTTTGAAACATTATTAAGAAGCCGATCGGCTTAGGATAAGCCGATCTGTTATTGATGCTTAGCCGATCGGCTAAGGGAAGAAAAGCAGATCGGTTATGAGCTGGAACAGGATAGTTTGTACAGTTTTGCTTGGTCTTGTGCCCTACTTATATATTATGTAAACACCTTGTTTCAAGCAGTACTAATATGACCTGTAGCGAGTTAGAACTTGCAAAATTCATTGAAAATATGTGATGATAAACTAGTTTAGCAATGGTGATCATATGTAAATTAAAATAGTGTATGGTTTAACAAGAAACGATGAGTTGTAATAATCAGATCATGAGATGATTATATGTTGATAATGTGCACTTATATTAGTTAAACTGTATGAGATTGAATTGAGTTACTAACTCAAGTGTTTTGTGGTGTTTATAGATACACCGAAGACTCAGTGAGTTAGTCAGCTGAGTAAGTGGATCGAAGTTGACAGGTGAATAGACTTGGAACTTCAGTGTGGTTTAGTTGTGACTTATTGGTTACAACGATATAAATATAGTGATTATTGATTATATTGTTGATATAAATATATATAACTGTGATATGTTGCCTATGTGCATTTTGGTGATTCGGGGGTCAACAATTGTTGGACTGATTGCTACAGGTTAGTCAATGTGAGATTTGTAATCATGTGTTGAGAATGGAACACATATTGATTAAAGGTAGCAATCAGTTATCGGTAAAATCACTGTATTGGCCTGCAGTGATTGTAAGTGTTGCTTGGTGAGCCATCCGCGGTCAGAGGGCTTTACAAGAACCACCGATCCTCTTGGTGATGTTGTGTCAAAGTGATATTGCTGATAATTGATATTGTTATAGCTAAGTCAAACTGTTTGTAACAGGTTTATTCACTTAGCTTCGTGCTAATTCCGTTGTTTACTCCTTGCAGGTTTATGTGATGTTTTGGGACTGGGCAAGGAGTGACTGGGAGTTGTTTGACCAGGATTACTCTGATTTTGTTAGATACAGTTACTCGTGTTTTGGTTATATAATAATTATGATAAAGTAATGGTTTGTAAACTAGCAGTTAATACTTATAACTTGTAATATGTTTTGATAGATGACATAATGTCATCCATGTGTATATGAATGGGATTTCGCTTCCGATTATAGTAAAAAAAAAAAATGTCGTGTAAAAATTGGTGCGTGTTTTAACCATAATCCACCACCTTTTCTTGAAGAAAACACAAGGAAGAAGAAGGAACAACAAGAAGAACTAGGCTCATCTCATCTCACTCTCTCTCTCTAAGCCACGAATTTGGTATAAAACCCTAACTTCTCTCTCTAGATTTTCATGATTTACATATATTAACATGTTTCTTATCTTATCTAACTATAAAATGTCCAAATATCACTCTAAAAATCGTTTTTAACAAACATATATAAAAGCATATAAATCTGCCCAGAAAATCACCTTCACGAAAACGTCTATATCTTGAAAACTAGGAAGAACCAACTCTCGACATCTAAACGAAAAATGTTCATTAAGATACCGGCTACAACTTTCATTTTTTTTTCTCTCGGACCAGATCCTCACGGATCATGGTGAAAAACGTGAGTCTTTGGACTGAGCTCACTGTCGGACCAAAACCGACCACTCTTCGTATTTATTTTTATTAAAAATAGTAAATGAACATATAAAAATACCATAAAGTGCAGAAATGAAATAGACATATATGAGGATATGTGTGATTTTTGGTTAGGCTTGATTCGGACTAGAAGTTGGTTAAATCGAGAGACTTATCGAGTCAAAAATCTGAAAATATAAAGACTAGGGACTGTTTTATTCATTTTTCCAAACCGACACTTCGAGTTAACCATAAAACGTAACCACAAATTTATAAAGCTCATTTAACATATTTAAGACTTCCCTAAAAGTTTCGGGTCAAATCAAACACATTTGACCAAGCCAATGAAGATGAACACTTAGACGAAAACGAAAAACTTATTAATGCGACAATACCTCTTTGAAACCTATGCGACAATGCCATTGTCGCAACATCATTGTCGTAAACATCATTGTCGCATAAAACATCATTGTCGTAAACATCATTGTCGCATAAAACATCATTGTCGCATAAAACATCATTACCGTAAACATCATTGTCGCAAACCTCATTGTCGCATGAAATCACATTGTTGCATATGCATTCTCAAAAACGCTATCGTTGGAAAATGTTATTGTCTCATGAATAGTAATTCCCGACAATGTTATTGTCTCATGAATAGTAATTCCCAACAATGTTAATCTCTCATGAATAGTGATTCCCGATAATCGCTATTGTCTCATGAATAGTAACTTGCTATTGTCTCATGAATAGTGATTCCCGATAATCGCTACTGTCTCATGAATAGTAACTTGCTATTGTCTCATGAATAGTAATTCCCGACAATCCTTATTGTCTCATAAATTAGGGGTGGGCAAAACTATCCGATCGGATATCCGAAAATCTGAATAGTATAATTTTAGCGATATTTTTGCTAAGTCAGTTTTTCTCTATTTCCAATCTTAAATTGAAAGATAAAGTATTTAATGACTTTGTCATCAAGTATTTTGTATTCTAACATCATGTGACTCTAATAACAACAAGTACGTAATCATCAATCATTTAATATTTCGTTTGTTTTTGAAAGTTTTTATATGGATTAAATGGGTTCGGAGTCCGGATTATCCTGTTACTAGCTTATGATTTATAAAATTTGCTTTCTATTTTTAAAACATACAAAGTAGGTCCACCACGCTTAAGCAAAAGATAGATTATAGTATGAGATTATACCTTAAGACTGTAGTCTTCTGGTCACCTTCGTCCACCTTGCACAGCCTATCGACCTCTCGTCATTCACGGCTTCTAGCAACTAAAGGACTTCACTGTGTAAAGACATATTTCTTAACTATATTTCCCATAACATAATATATGAATCGCTTGTCTTTGGTGAAACTTCAAAATATATTTTATTGATAGCAAACTTATTTTACAAACATAAGTAGTTGAAGGATTAAAATCCTTCTCCTACCCTAGGGAAATTTACTCACTCATATTTCACACTTATTTTCACTAAGAGATATGTTCTTGTCTTGGGTGCAAGATGCATACTCTATTACATTATATGCCTTATATAGGCAAACACAAACAACAAATTGAAATTACACGCGAAATAAAAGGTAAAATTTTCCCGCATATTTTGAAGATAAGGTTTTGTCTTCTTGTCTTCAATAATTTCTTCCACTAGCGTTTGGCGTGAAATTTCGTTTGGTGGGTTTTTGGTGTCTGTCCCACCAATTTGTTTTGTCTCCCATTATCACATGATAATATCTTCGGGAATCTTTTCTTTTTCCATTAATTTGGAATAATGCTTTATTCCCTCTTCGTTCATTGGGAATTGATCGGACATTAACCACTAGGCTTGTTGAGCGATGGTTAAACTTCGTTCATTAGGATTTTTGCCGCTTGCTATTGCGATCCAGTTTGAACTTGTAGCAAATACTCGAGAACCCTTTTGATGTTCTCGAAACAAAGTACAGACCGCCACCTTTCTTCCGATAGCTCTTCTGTATGTATAGAATTTATGATTAAACACATGTGTTTTTGTGGGAACGAGGTTTTTCCCCAAATACCTTTTTCTGGGTTTAAACAACAGAATTAAATGTTCTCTTGCATCAGGCTCTGGTGAGACTGAGATGACTGAGACTTCAATAGATTTATAACTTTCTCCAAATTGGGCATTTAATGTATCTGGAAGAAAATCATCAATTTTTTCAAAATTCTTGAAACCTTTATTTGGCTGAATAATGTCTGTGTAGCCAAATCTTGTGTATCTTCCAATTTCCACTGGATCTGCATTTTCTTGAAATATAATCCTTGGATAAATGGAATCATATGTTGCTATGGCATTTTGTACCATAAATGAATAGGTTGATTGGTGTATCATCCTGTATTCTTCCAAAAATGGTGTTTCTTTTGAAATTTTTACCATTTTGTCCTGAAAAAGTTTGACAGATTTCTATGTTGGTTGAGTAGTTTCTGAACTAGGTTCAGTAGGAATACTCTTTTCCTTGTTTATGGTGTTTTCCGATGAGGAAGGACCACCAATATCCTTATTACCAGTTATGGAATTCTGGTTTTGCTTTGGAATGAAACCCAAGCTTTCATATTTTGGTTTTTCAACCAAATTGCTTTTGTATACCAACGCCTCCTTATAAGGTTCCGTTGATTCGTAACCAATTTGATCACGCAGTTTTTTATTTTCTCTTAACAGAGATTGAACTTTGGGGATATCATTGATGATTTTATCAATTTCCTCCATCGTATGAGTATATTCCAAGTAGGAATCCATCATGGTATCCACCTGCGTGTTTATCATATTGATAGTTCCATAAAGCTCATCAATTTGATTAGTTAAAATATCTCTTTTCTGAGATGCTGATACTCGTAAACTTATCAAGCTTTGCAGCTTCAAAATTATGTCACTTGTTGACATGATTCCTGCTAAGATAGTCAGCAAGATAATTATCACGACCTTTAATATATTCAATTGAAAAGTCATAATATTGAAAAAACGTTTGCCATCTAATTAGACGTTTATTTTGCGGTAAACCTTTTAAATCATTGAATATAAATGGTTTAACCTGTGTATTATCTGTTTGGACCACAAATTTTTTGGGTAACAGAAATAAAGTGAATTTTTTGATTCCTTTTAAAATAGCTAAAAGCTCCTTTTCATTAATACTATAATTTACTTCTGCTGGTTTAAAAAGTCCAGAAGTATAACGGCATATCTGACCAAGGTCAGTTTTTAATACAGCACCCCATGCTTGTTCACTAGCATCTGTTTGTAAAATCAAATTATCTTTTTCAGATGGTAATGTCATATCTGGTAGGTTACAACATTCTTCTTTTAAAGTTTTTACAACTTTGGTATGAGAATCATTCCATCCACTTTGATTATTTTTTCTCAAAAGTTTTTGGAGTGGAAGTTTTTTGATTGCCAAATCTTTGATAAATGCTTCGGCGTAATTTAGTTGTCCTAAAAAACTTTGAATTTGAGTTTTTCCTTCTAAAATATCGGGATACTCAGAAATCTTTTTGCCAATGTGTGGCTGAAGTTTTATACCATTAGAATTTAAAATTAATCCCAAAAATTCTATTGATTCTTTTGCAATAGTTGCTTTCTTTTCGGAAAGAATTATTCCATGTTTTAGAACAAGTTGTTTAAAATCATTTAAGGTTTTAACATGTTCTTCTAAAGTATTAGACGCAATTAAAATATCGTCAACGTATACCACAACATCTTTTATTTTAAAAATATTATCCATTCTTCGTTGGAAAATTTGTGGTGCATTTTTAAGACCAAATGGCATGACTAGCCATTCATAATGACCTTGTGGAGTACTAAAAGCTGTGTATTCCACTGACTTAGGACTCAACTTTATCTGCCAAAATCCTTATTTACAGTCAAATTTTGAGTAAAAGTTTTTACCACGAACTGTATTTATCAAAATTTCTTTATTTGGTAGAAAATATCCATCAAATATAGTTCTTTGATTTAACTTTTTATAATTTATTACCATTCTGGCTTTGCCTCTGGTAATTTCGGCATGATTTCTAACCATAAAGGCAGGACTGCTATGCTGAGATTTTGAAGGTTGAATTAATTTTAACTCGAGTAATTCCTTCAACTGTTTGTCAAATTCTTTTTTGTCTTCTTCTGAATAGACAATTGGTTTTACCCTTATAGGTTTTTCCATTCCATTTGCATCGAGTTCTAATCTTACTTGTAATTCTGCAAAATGTTTGTCGTTTTTCCATTTTTCTAATGGATTTTCTCCGTAGGTTTCTTTAAAACTTTCTTTTATTTTTTTCCAAAGATAATTTTTTGATGGAGAATTCTTTTCTAAATTTAGAAATCGAAATTGGTTTTATTGAAATTTGCTTTTTGATTACCCTATCACCATGCTTCTCGAGCGTAACTTTGAAGGGGTTGAATAGTCTAGCAATAGTAACTATGTGATTGCAAATAGTTTTTACAGTAATATTATAAATGGTTTGTTTATAATATTTAAATGTTTGTAAAAAATCATTTCCAATCAGAATATCTATATGCATAGATGGTTGTGGGTACACATAAGGAATCTTAAAGATTTTTGATCCTAAGATTATTTCTACATTGTAAGCAATATTTTTAATAACTGTTTTTGAGTCATTAAATCCTGTGGCTATAACTGGTTGATCCAATTGTTTCCAATTACTAATTAAATCTTCTTTAACTAGTGTTGCTTGTGACCCTGTGTCTATAATAGCACAAGTGGTTATATCCTCTACAAGTAAAGTCACTTGTATATAGATTGTTGTACTGATTTTAGTATGTTGGGGCATACTATATTCTAGGTATCATATACCAAGTATTATCTTTTTGGACGCATACCTTTTGATCGGTAATTTTATATTGTCTAAAGCTTTTTAGAAACGCTCCTCCTAATATTACTAGGTAGTCACGGTTATCTAAATTTGAAGTTACCAAACATTCTACCTTATGGGTTAATGTTTGTTCATTATTTGTTGCAAACTTAATGTTTACAGACACCATTTCATCACATGAATCACGAACCTGTTTAATTATTCCTTCATATTCTACAGGTGAGACTTTATATTTAGGTAAAGATCCTATTTTGTTTTTAGGAAACAGATTAATTGAAGCACCTGTGTCAACTAGAGCTTTTCCTTTAAAAGTTTCTGAACCATTAGTTATCTCAATAGTTATAAAACATTGATCTGCTAAAGATTTGTAACTATAGGTAGGAATAATATTTTTACGAAAAGAGGGTTTTCGTAGTGCTAAAGTATTAGAGTTTTCATCATATGAAATTTGATTTCCTACTGGTATATAGGAATTTGACATTCTAGGTAAAGTTAAAGAACTACTTTCGGGTTCTGTTAAAATACCTAGTGTTGGTTGAATAGCCTGAGCAATGCCATCGCATTTCTCATGAATTTCAATGATTGGTTTATCATCAAAAGGGTCGTTTGTATTAGAATTACAAATACTATACAAACAAGCGTATTCTACTGTGAAAGGGAATGATCCTGCATCAGTTATATCTTTTCTAGTTAGAACATAATTTACCATTATTGATCTTTCTAGATTTCTATCTTTTAAGGCAATGCAGTAATTTGGATAGCAAGTAAAAAGTATCTTTTTATATGCTAAATTTCCTGTTATGCTTCCTAAGTGAGCATCTTGAACATTTGTCATTCTTTGATCTGTCAAATGGATCGTAAGAGGACAATTAACACCCTTTTTAAATAAAGATTTAAACATGATTTGTACTCCTGAGAGGTAAACATATTTATATTTTTCTCTATCTTTTTTATTAACCTTACTTAAAAGATTATTAATTACGTTTTTGTCAAAAACATTTAGCTTGGCTTCACCACGGGTATGTTCTATACTTATGGCTGCTTCTAATTCCATGTAATGGTGTAAAACATACTTTTTTCTTGAAAGAAGTTGAGAACATTTCTGAAGAATACTATCTCCTGGTTTTAAATCAAATTTTGCTCCTTTGATTTGTTTATATTGATCTTGGTTAAAGGTCAATGTTCCAGCATAAGAATTTTCATCTTCATTTTGAAAAGCATACTGATTAATTTCAGTGTTTTGATTTTCAATTATTTGACTCATTCCGAATATTCGAAACTGCTTTCGTTGTCAGAAGAACTGTTTGAATCTAATTCTGACTCATATAATTCAAAGACTTCTTCATCAGTTTCTGGATCACTAATTTCTTCGAATTCATTTATTAAAAAATTGTTTATAGCAATTTTTCTTGATTTCTTTTTAGGACATTCATTTGCCATATGTCCTTCTTCCTGACAATTCCAACATTTACAGGGTTTTCTAATATTCTTATTGTAACATCCTCTCTTCTGGTTCGGTAATTTCTAATTTTAAATTGATGTATTTAATTGTATTAGAAATTATTTGATAAAATGTGTTTAATTGCGAAAGTTAGTTAAATAAGCCTTAGGACTTATTGTGTTTAGTAGGATATTGTTTGTTTTAATTTACTATAGTTGACGGTGCAATAAAAGAAGTTTCTCGCAAATGGTTTTTAGGTTCCAGGCAATAGATTAAAAGGGGACTAGTTTTAAGTGGATACGGGTCGGTGTTAAAAGATGGGCCGACTTATAAAACCTTCCTTATTAGGAAAGTTTTTTACTTTCCTCTTTTAGAAACTCCAAACTAAAACCCTAAGAACCAAATCACCTAGAAATCTAAGTTTAAACAAGAAACATCAAACTGATTTAGATTGATTGAGCTGAAGTTTGAATTCTCATCATCATCTAATTGGTAAGTTGATTTCATGGTTAAAGTTCATGATTATAATCACTTGATGTAATTATATGAATTGATGTTAAATAGGTGTATCAAACATGTTATGGCATGCATATATGATGATATATGAAATGATATTAGCTGCTGGAATCGATTTGGTGTTTATTTGATTATGGTTTTGAAATTCTGGGCTGAGCCCTGTACGAACTGCAAAGACGAAGGAATCCGGCGGATTCCTAATGAATCCGGCGGATTCAAGCCGGTCAAAGGGTGGAGAATCCGGTCAAAGTGGTTTAAATCCGGCGGATTCGTCCAACCGGATTCGTTTTATGAACCCTGGTCCAAATGTTGCATCTGAAATCTATTAGAATCCGGCGGATTCTAGGGGAATCCGGCGGATTCCATGCCTATGCAGAGACTTTGATTTTGGTTAACAAACTTCATATATTTCCTAATGTATTATGTTTAAATTGATAATTAAGTTGATATACTTAACTAAGGTGCATATAATGATGAGGTAATACCTGTTTTGAAATGTACTAATATATGTGATATTCGAATATAAGCTATGGTTTTACGAATGTGATTACTAACTTATATTTGATTTTAATTCTCAGATAAACAAAGAGCTCAGCGAGATAAGACAGCTGAGTAAGTGAAACGAAACAATCAGGTGAGTGGATTTGAAACTCACAGTTTGATTTGGTTGTGTCAGTTTGATTTCAATCAGTAATTATAGGATTACTATTGATAATATGTTAACCTTGAAATGATATGCCATTTGATTGGTTGTTTGTTGAACATTTAATTGAAATGTATAATCCAGAGGTCAACTAGATCGTCGGTTGGACTTGATTGCTAATGTTGGTCAACACAGGGTTGCGTACATGTGTTGATGGAGATTAGCATTTAGTTAGCGGTTAATCACTGTTTTGGCCTACAGTTGATTTAAGTGTTCTGATGGGGCCACCCGGAACAGGGTCTCTAGGAACCACCGTTCCTCTTGACGATATTTGTTGCATTATTGATTGTGAACAGATTGCTAGCTAAATTGAATTGTAGTTGATTATTCATTCACTTAGCTTCGTGCTAATCCCTCAATTTACTTCCTGCAGGTAATGTATAATATGTGGGTAGTCAGGAAGAATATTTTGACGCTGGGAATGTTTGAAACTTGCAACTCTGATCCAGTTTGTAATAAATAACGTTTTATAGTATATAATGCCCCGGGTTTGTAAACATGTTAACTATGTTTGTTTAGTAGTTAAACATATTGTATAAAGGGTTGCGAAAATTTCTAGTAGGTTTTAATAGAATATGTATTTAATGTAGTCGCTTCCGCCAAACTTAATATTATATTGTTGTATTAATTGAGGGGCGTTATAAGTTGGTATCAGAGCAATAGTTTGGGGCAATTGAATATGATTGTATGTTCAATCCTAAACTTTGATTGTGTTGTGTCAAACATTCTTGGGAATGGGATTATGTACTGAATGTGAAACTGTTAGTAGAATAGGTGCTAACGACTAATGATTTGTAAGCTGTTGTGGTGTTTACAGATATGGCGGATAACGAGCAACTACCTGTTAACCCTAATAATGCCTCAAGGCCTGAAGTTGCTGCTGAGACTCATGATGACCGTAATGAACATGCTGGTACTTCTTTCTATGCTAGAGAGGAGGCAGAAAGGGATCAGTATTTGCTTCATTTGGAAGAGGAAAACCAAGCGCTTAGAATGTATAAACAACAAAAAGAGACTGAATCTTCTCATCCTGTGTTTGGTACAATTTCACCGCCAAAGCAAAAGGTGTGTTCTTTTAAAACCTTTATGAGCAGTAATCCATCTGTGTATTCGGGTAGTACGAATCCTTCTGTGACTCTAGATTGGTTGAGAGATGTTGAAAAGAAATTTGAAGTCTGTCAATGTGAGGAAGAACTGAAAGTTCCTTATGTAACTCAACTGTTAAAAGGAGCAGCTATGAATTGGTGGGACTCGATTACTTCTGTATTATCTTCTTTTCAGAAAGCATCTATCCGATGGTCTGATTTTCGTAATGAAGTTTGTAAGCAGTATTGTTCAAACTATGATATAGCTCGGATTAGAAAAGAGTTTATGGATTTGCAATTAACTGATAACATGTCAATGGATGATTTGATAAATCAGTTCACAGAGAAACTCAGGTTTGTTCATCAGTGGGTTCCTGATGAGAGAACTCAAATAGAACAGTTTGTGGGTACTTTACCTAATCATTATCGAACTTCAGTGAGATTAGCGAGCTCTCTTCCTCAAGCTTTCATGTTAGCTCGATCTGTTGACAGTGATTTGAAACCTCAACAAGTACCAAGTAAAGAAATAGTTTCTCAGAAATCTAGGAATGAATCTTCTGGTAAAGGTAAGCAACGGTGGCAAGGAAATCAGCAGGGTAAGAAACAAGAAAGTCGTGGTGGTACTTCTGATCGTCCCAATTGGTGTATTAAGTGTAGAGCTAGACATTTTGGGCCGTGTACTGTGCAAACCACTAGATGTGTAAAATGTGGTGTGATTGGGCATGAAGCCAAAGATTGTGTTTTTCCTACTTATGTGTGCTGGAATTGCCATAAGGAAGGTCATCGTGCAAATCAATGTTCTGAGGCTAAGAGACAGGGTTCGGGGACAGTTGTTGGTTCATCAGCTTCTTCTGGTCAGAAGCGGAAGACTCCGCCATCTGCAGTTAGTAGGGCTTTTCAAATGACAGTTGATGAAGCTGTTCATACAGATGACGTAATCACGGGTACTTTTCTTGTAAATTCTGTACCAGCTCGTGTTTTGTTTGATTCTGGTGCAAATTGTTCGTTTGTATCTGTGTACTTCTGTGATAAGTTGAAAATGATGCCTACTGTGATAACAAACCCAGTTGAAGTAGAAATAGCTAGTGGCAAGTCAGTTCCTGTTACCACTTCGGTAATTGGAGCTAGTATTATGATAGATGACCAGACTTTCCCAATTTCCTTTCTGTTGATGCCAATTGCTAGTTTTGATGTGATTATTGGTATGAATTGGTTAAGTCAGTATAAAGCAAGCATAGATTGCCACAATAAGCTGATTAGAATTCCAATCTCTGAAAAGTCATATGTAGTGGCTCGAGGAGAACGGGATAATGTTTGTATACCTTTGATTAGTATGATGAAAGCTAGGAAATCTTTGTCTAAGGGCTGTGAATCGTATCTAGCTTATGTGATTGATGCTAAGTTAGAAAAGAAGTCCCTTTCTGATGTACCGGTTGTTTCTGAGTATCCGGAAGTATTCCCTGATGAATTACCTGGTTTACCACCGGTTAGGGAAGTTGAATACCAGATTGATCTTGTTCCTGGCTCTTCACCTATAGCCAAAGCCCCTTATAGATTAGCTCCGTCTGAGATACGTGAAATGATGAATCAAATACAGGGGTTGTTGGATAAAGGGTTTATTAGACCTAGTTCTTCTCCCTGGGGTGCACCAGTTCTGTTTGTGAAAAAGAAAGATGGGTCTTTTAGAATGTGCATTGACTATAGGGAATTGAATAAAAGGACAGTAAAGAATAAATATCCTCTGCCTCGGATAGATGATTTATTTGATCAGTTGCAGGGATCTTCATTTTATTCAAAGATTGATTTGAGATCAGGTTATCATCAAGTTCGTGTTAGGGATTGTGATATTCCTAAAACTGCATTTAGAACCAGATATGGTCATTTTGAATTTCTGGTTATGCCTTTTGGTTTGACGAATGCTCCAGCAGTTTTTATGGATTTGATGAACCGTGTTTGTCGACCTTTTCTTGATAAATTTGTGATTGTATTTATCGATGACATTTTGGTATATTCTAAATCCGAATCAGAACATGGAATGCATTTGAGGTTAGTATTGGAAACCTTAAAGAGAGAACATTTGTATGCAAAGTTTTCTAAATGTGAATTTTGGATTCGGGAAGTACAGTTTTTGGGTCATATTATTTGTAATGATGGTGTTAAAGTTGATCCTTCGAAAATTGAAGCTGTAATGAATTGGAAAGCTCCAAAGTCTGCTTCAGAAATAAAAAGTTTTCTTGGTTTGGCGGGTTATTACCGGAAGTTTATTAAAGATTTTTCTAAAATTGCCGGTTCGTTGACTAAATTGACCCGTAAGGATGAAAAGTTTATATGGACTGAACAACAGGAAACAGCTTTTCAGACTCTGAAACAGTTGTTATGTCAGGCTCCTGTGTTAGCATTGCCAGATGGGTCCGATGATTTTGTTGTTTATTGTGATGCATCTATTGCGGGTTTGGGTTGTGTTTTAATGCAGCGAGATCGTGTGATTGCTTATGCTTCTCGTCAGCTCAAACCTCATGAAAGAAATTATCCTACCCATGATTTAGAACTTGCAGCAGTTGTGTTTGCTTTAAAAATCTGGAGGCATTACTTGTATGGTACCAAATGTGTTATTTGTACAGATCACAAGAGTCTTCAGTATATATTTTCACAGCAAGAGTTGAATATGCGGCAGAGACGATGGTTGGAATTAATCAAGGATTATGATTGTGAAATTAAATACCATCCAGGGAAAGCCAATGTGGTTGCTGATGCTTTAAGCCGCAAGGTAACTTCTGATCGAGTTTATGTTATGCGTTTAGAAGCTTCTTCTGATTTGGTGGCTCAGATAAAAGCTGCACAGTTAGAGGCTTTGTTAGATCATAATTTGAAATCTGAAATTATGTTGAATCGAAAAGAATTGTTAGTGGATGATTCGAGAGGATTAAAAACCTTTCAGTCTCGTGTTTGGATACCTTTGTTTGGTGGTCTTCGGGATGTTATTCTGAATGAAGCCCATAAGTCCAGATTGTCTGTACATCCAGGAAGCACTAAAATGTATAATGACTTGAAACCTTTGTATTGGTGGCCTACAATGAAGATGGATGTAGCAAGGTTTGTTAGTTCTTGTCATATTTGTTCTCAAGTTAAAGCTGAACACCAAAAGCCGTATGGTTCGTTGAAACAGCTTGAGATTCCAGAATGGAAGTGGGAACATTTGACCATGGATTTTGTTACAAAGTTGCCTAGAACTGCTCGTGGTAATGACATGGTTTGGGTCATTGTTGATCGATTGACCAAGAGTGCTCATTTTCTAGCTATTAATGAGACTGCTTCTTTGACTAAACTTGCACAATTGTATATGAATGAGATTGTTACTCGGCATGGTATTCCATTATCTATTGTATCTGATAGAGATCCGAGGTTTGTATCTCATTTTTGGCAAAGTTTACAGTATGAGTTGGGCACCAGAGTGAATCTTAGTACAGCTTATCATCCTCAAACAGATGGTCAGTCAGAGCGTACGATTCAGACATTGGAGGATATGTTAAGAGCTTGTATTTTGGAGTATGGTGGTTCTTGGGATTCTCATTTGCCATTGGTTGAGTTTGCTTATAATAACTCATATCATTCTAGTATTGGCATGCCTCCATATGAAATGCTTTATGGACGCCGTTGTAGAACTCCAACTTGTTGGCTAGAGGCAGGTGAGAAACAGTTTGCAGGTCCAGATATTGTCCAAATGACAGCTGATAAAGTTACAGTGGCTCGTGAAAAGTTGAAAGCTGCACGTGATAGACAGAAACAATATGCTGATCCTAAACGTCGACCTGTTACTTTTGTTGAAGGTGAACTTGTTTATCTGAAAGTTTCGCCTTGGAAAGGGGTAATTCGGTTTGGTAAACGTGGTAAATTGGCTCCTCGATATATTGGACCGTTTAGAATTCGTCAGATTGTTAATGATCAGTCTGTTACATTGGATCTTCCTCCAGAGCTTGCTGGTATTCATGATACGTTTAACATTTGTTATTTGAGGAAATGTAACGTTGAAGACCAGTCTCAGATTCTTCCTTTGAAAGATTTGAAAGTTGATCAAAGTCAGAAGTTAGTTGAAGAACCCGTTGAAATTCTTGACCGAAAAGTGACTAAACTTAGGAAGAAACAGATTCCCATGGTGTTAGTGAAATGGAAACATAGTTTAGGTGAAAACCTAACGTGGGAAACAGAGGATAGTATGAGATCCAGATATCCTGGATTGTTTGATCGTGATGAGATTTCGGGGACGAAATCTTCCTAAGGGGGGGAGAGTTGTAACATCCTCTCTTCTGGTTCGGTAATTTCTAATTTTAAATTGATGTATTTAATTGTATTAGAAATTATTTGATAAAATGTGTTTAATTGCGAAAGTTAGTTAAATAAGCCTTAGGACTTATTGTGTTTAGTAGGATATTGTTTGTTTTAATTTACTATAGTTGACGGTGCAATAAAAGAAGTTTCTCGCAAATGGTTTTTAGGTTCCAGGCAATAGATTAAAAGGGGACTAGTTTTAAGTGGATACGGGTCGGTGTTAAAAGATGGGCCGACTTATAAAACCTTCCTTATTAGGAAAGTTTTTTACTTTCCTCTTTTAGAAACTCCAAACTAAAACCCTAAGAACCAAATCACCTAGAAATCTAAGTTTAAACAAGAAACATCAAACTGATTTAGATTGATTGAGCTGAAGTTTGAATTCTCATCATCATCTAATTGGTAAGTTGATTTCATGGTTAAAGTTCATGATTATAATCACTTGATGTAATTATATGAATTGATGTTAAATAGGTGTATCAAACATGTTATGGCATGCATATATGATGATATATGAAATGATATTAGCTGCTGGAATCGATTTGGTGTTTATTTGATTATGGTTTTGAAATTCTGGGCTGAGCCCTGTACGAACTGCAAAGACGAAGGAATCCGGCGGATTCCTAATGAATCCGGCGGATTCAAGCCGGTCAAAGGGTGGAGAATCCGGTCAAAGTGGTTTAAATCCGGCGGATTCGTCCAACCGGATTCGTTTTATGAACCCTGGTCCAAATGTTGCATCTGAAATCTATTAGAATCCGGCGGATTCTAGGGGAATCCGGCGGATTCCATGCCTATGCAGAGACTTTGATTTTGGTTAACAAACTTCATATATTTCCTAATGTATTATGTTTAAATTGATAATTAAGTTGATATACTTAACTAAGGTGCATATAATGATGAGGTAATACCTGTTTTGAAATGTACTAATATATGTGATATTCGAATATAAGCTATGGTTTTACGAATGTGATTACTAACTTATATTTGATTTTAATTCTCAGATAAACAAAGAGCTCAGCGAGATAAGACAGCTGAGTAAGTGAAACGAAACAATCAGGTGAGTGGATTTGAAACTCACAGTTTGATTTGGTTGTGTCAGTTTGATTTCAATCAGTAATTATAGGATTACTATTGATAATATGTTAACCTTGAAATGATATGCCATTTGATTGGTTGTTTGTTGAACATTTAATTGAAATGTATAATCCAGAGGTCAACTAGATCGTCGGTTGGACTTGATTGCTAATGTTGGTCAACACAGGGTTGCGTACATGTGTTGATGGAGATTAGCATTTAGTTAGCGGTTAATCACTGTTTTGGCCTACAGTTGATTTAAGTGTTCTGATGGGGCCACCCGGAACAGGGTCTCTAGGAACCACCGTTCCTCTTGACGATATTTGTTGCATTATTGATTGTGAACAGATTGCTAGCTAAATTGAATTGTAGTTGATTATTCATTCACTTAGCTTCGTGCTAATCCCTCAATTTACTTCCTGCAGGTAATGTATAATATGTGGGTAGTCAGGAAGAATGTTTTGACGCTGGGAATGTTTGAAACTTGCAACTCTGATCCAGTTTGTAATAAATAACGTTTTATAGTATATAATGCCCCGGGTTTGTAAACATGTTAACTATGTTTGTTTAGTAGTTAAACATATTGTATAAAGGGTTGCGAAAATTTCTAGTAGGTTTTAATAGAATATGTATTTAATGTAGTCGCTTCCGCCAAACTTAATATTATATTGTTGTATTAATTGAGGGGCGTTATACTTATTAGCCTGTCTTGGTTTAAAAAATCGTTTTTTCTGAAATCCTGGTTTTCTAGAAAATCTCTTTCTTTTTAAATATTTCTTTTGTTTCTTCATTTTCTTTTTATTTTTTCTTCTTTTATATTTTTCACATCCCCATTCTATTGGGTAGTCAATTGTTTCGCAACAAAGTCGTTTTCTAGCTCTAAAACCCTTTGCTCCAGATTTGTTTAACTTTTGGTTATAACAAGCTTGTGCTAGTTTTTGTTTTACAAAAGTAATTCTAGCTCCTAAAGAGTCTGTTAGAATTTCTCTATTTGTAATTTTTTGGTAAAACTCTGTTATCAAAGTATTCCAAGGGGTTGGAAGTTTGTAAAAATACAAATCCTTAATTTCAGTTGGCATGTTAGGTTTAAATATCTTATAATAGATATCTTCAAACTGACACGTATACTGAGAGAGAAAACAAATATCACAAAGCTTAATTGAATTTAACTTTGTTAACTGTTCTCGTTCAATTATTTTTTCTTGTTCATTTAAAGCTGTACTCCAATTTTGACCAAGAAATTCTTCTGTGATAAAGTCTAGAAAAGTATCTACACCTTTTTCTATTGTTTCTTCAAAAGCATTTTTTGTAACTTGAGTTAAAATTTCAATGTTACCTGATTCTAAATTTTCAAACCAATTACTTGTTTTTCCATCTAGAGATGATATTAGTAAATCTGTTTTGTACTGACTTGTCCAATTATCTCTTTCATGATATATGAAAAATTGAACCATAGCATCAAAATATCTACCAATGGTTTTAACTGGGTCAATAACACAGTCAATATTTAATTTTGCTCCGGCAAAACTAAGTGCTTCTAAAGGTTTATCTAGAGGTATATATTTATCTTGAAAAGAGAAGTGATATTCTGGGTTTCTAGCGTTATTAATAACTCTAGTGGTTGTTCTTTTAGATGTTCCTTCTAGGTATTCATCGGTCCATTCTGGTTGGTTGATGATTGTGCTTGCTCCCGAACTTTGAGTATTATTCATTCTCACATTTATTTCCTTATCGGAATTTATATCTATATTTGAAAAGTCAAATACTAGGTTCTCCATTTAGAATTGTTAAATCGATGTCATCCCAATTTATATTATCTAAGTCAATATTTTGAAAATCTGAAAAACTTGGATTTAAAATATTGGGTAGATGATTATTTCTATCTTCTATAATGTCTAGAGATTTATTAAGAAGGATAGATTCTTTTTCTTTTGGTCCTTTGAAACCTTTAGATTCTGATGTTCTTAGAAGATAATGTAACTCGTCTTCTAGGGTCCTAAGAAGTCTAGATCTTAACTTTGTCTTAGGCCAAAAAGTAGTTATATTATTTCTAAAAGAATTTACGGCAAGATAAAGATGGAAAGCATCTTTTCTATCGTAATCTTTTGTTTTGTAAACCTGAGATTCTTTAACTACTCTCGGGTTTCTCGTTTTTGTCATTTTCTTTTTGTTTTTCTAACAAAGATGGAAGTGTGTGATTCCATAATCTATACTCTAAAGTGTTAGGAAAAAGGTTTTCTGGCTTCTTTAAATCTTTTAATTTTACAAAAGATTTTGATGGTTTTTCATTTATTATCATTTTTCCTTTATCTGATTTTACACTTTTAACTGTATTTTTTAGATCTCTTACATCTAACTTAAGAAGTTGAATTTTTTTTTTATTTCATGTATCTCAAGAATTGTATTGTTAACTAACATTTTGACTTCGTCAACACTATCTAATAAGGTTTTAATCCCTTTGATTAATTCTTCAAAACTCATAAACTTAGGCTTTCTAATCTTGATATATATTATGAAGTGACTCATCATCCCATTCAAAGTCATTATCATCGTCATAGTGATTTGAATATGGGTCATAACTGTCTTTAAGTTCTTCATAATATTCCTTTTCCATAATTATATTAACTATTTGGAAAATCATATGATTAAAAATAATCATTTTTAAAAATTCTTTTAAAGAATTTGTCATTTTATCAAATTTTTATTGTTTTGATTATGAAAATATATTTCATGGCTCCATGGCTCTGATACCATTTCGAGGGTGTCCCATATGTTTTTTGTGAAAAGCACAAATTTTTAGCGGAATATTTTTCACAAATTTTAAGCGGAATATATACGGGTTTTATAAACTCGTATTCTTGATTTTAGGTCATTAATTTCATACCTAAAGTTTTCTCTTAAATTCAGATTATACTGAATGATATTAATCCTATGATTTATGATATGTTGACTAGCAAATGTAGAATACATTAAATCTAGTTGTTTGCAATGATTTTCTATTGCTTGTTGTGTTACCTTATAATTTTCTAAGGTTGTTTCTAAATTTCTTTTAGTTTCGTCTAATAGAAACTTAGTATAGCTATTAGCTTTTCTTAATGGTCCTTTATCCATTCTAAAAATTAGTTTCTAAAAAACTTTTCTTTTTGCCAAAAAACTAATAGTGAAGGCATTAGTGACGAATTATTTTCGTTGCTATTACTAGTTAGGACTCCTAACTAGTAATAGCAACGAAAATAATTCGTCACTAATGCCTTCACTATTAGTTTTTTGGCAAAAAGAAAAGTTTTTTAGAAACTAATTTTTAGAATGGATAAAGGACCATTAAGAAAAGCTAATAGCTATACTAAGTTTCTATTAGACGAAACTAAAAGAAATTTAGAAACAACCTTAGAAAATTATAAGGTAACACAACAAGCAATAGAAAATCATTGCAAACAACTAGATTTAATGTATTCTACATTTGCTAGTCAACATATCATAAATCATAGGATTAATATCATTCAGTATAATCTGAATTTAAGAGAAAACTTTAGGTATGAAATTAATGACCTAAAATCAAGAATACGAGTTTATAAAACCCGTATATATTCCGCTTAAAATTTGTGAAAAATATTCCGCTAAAAATTTGTGCTTTTCACAAAAAACATATGGGACACCCTCGAAATGGTATCAGAGCCATGGAGCCATGAAATATATTTTCATAATCAAAACAATAAAAATTTGATAAAATGACAAATTCTTTAAAAGAATTTTTAAAAATGATTATTTTTAATCATATGATTTTCCAAATAGTTAATATAATTATGGAAAAGGAATATTATGAAGAACTTAAAGACAGTTATGACCCATATTCAAATCACTATGACGATGATAATGACTTTGAATGGGATGATGAGTCACTTCATAATATATATCAAGATTAGAAAGCCTAATTTTATGAGTTTTGAAGAATTAATCAAAGGGATTAAAACCTTATTAGATAGTGTTGACGAAGTCAAAATGTTAGTTAACAATACAATTCTTGAGATACATGAAATAAGCAAAGAAGTTCAACTTCTTAAGTTAGATGTAAGAGATCTAAAAAATACAGTTAAAAGTGTAAAATCAGATAAAGGAAAAATGATAATAAATGAAAAACCATCAAAATCTTTTGTAAAATTAAAAGATTTAAAGAAGCCAGAAAACCTTTTTCCTAACACTTTAGAGTATAGATTATGGAATCACACACTTCCATCTTTGTTAGAAAAACAAAAAGAAAATGACAAAAACGAGAAACCCGAGAGTAGTTAAAGAATCTCAGGTTTACAAAACAAAAGATTACGATAGAAAAGATGCTTTCCATCTTTATCTTGCCGTAAATTCTTTTAGAAATAATATAACTACTTTTTGGCCTAAGACAAAGTTAAGATCTAGACTTCTTAGGACCCTAGAAGACGAGTTACATTATCTTCTAAGAACATCAGAATCTAAAGGTTTCAAAGGACCAAAAGAAAAAGAATCTATCCTTCTTAATAAATCTCTAGACATTATAGAAGATAGAAATAATCATCTACCCAATATTTTAAATCCAAGTTTTTCAGATTTTCAAAATATTGACTTAGATAATATAAATTGGGATGACATCGATTTAACAATTCTAAATGGAGAACCTAGTATTTGACTTTTCAAATATAGATATAAATTCCGATAAGGAAATAAATGTGAGAATGAATAATACTCAAAGTTCGGGAGCAAGCACAATCATCAACCAACCAGAATGGACCGATGAATACCTAGAAGGAACATCTAAAAGAACAACCACTAGAGTTATTAATAACGCTAGAAACCCAGAATATCACTTCTCTTTTCAAGATAAATATATACCTCTAGATAAACCTTTAGAAGCACTTAGTTTTGCCGGAGCAAAATTAAATATTGACTGTGTTATTGACCCAGTTAAAACCATTGGTAGATATTTTGATGCTATGGTTCAATTTTTCATATATCATGAAAGAGATAATTGGACAAGTCAGTACAAAACAGATTTACTAATATCATCTCTAGATGGAAAAACAAGTAATTGGTTTGAAAATTTAGAATCAGGTAACATTGAAATTTTAACTCAAGTTACAAAAAATGCTTTTGAAGAAACAATAGAAAAAGGTGTAGATACTTTTCTAGACTTTATCACAGAAGAATTTCTTGGTCAAAATTGGAGTACAGCTTTAAATGAACAAGAAAAAATAATTGAACGAGAACAGTTAACAAAGTTAAATTCAATTAAGCTTTGTGATATTTGTTTTCTCTCTCAGTATACGTGTCAGTTTGAAGATATCTATTATAAGATATTTAAACCTAACATGCCAACTGAAATTAAGGATTTGTATTTTTACAAACTTCCAACCCCTTGGAATACTTTGATAACAGAGTTTTACCAAAAAATTACAAATAGAGAAATTCTAACAGACTCTTTAGGAGCTAGAATTACTTTTGTAAAACAAAAACTAGCACAAGCTTGTTATAACCAAAAGTTAAACAAATCTGGAGCAAAGGGTTTTAGAGCTAGAAAACGACTTTGTTGCGAAACAATTGACTACCCAATAGAATGGGGATGTGAAAAATATAAAAGAAGAAAAAATAAAAAGAAAATGAAGAAACAAAAGAAATATTTAAAAAGAAAGAGATTTTCTAGAAAACCAGGATTTCAGAAAAAACGATTTTTTAAACCAAGACAGGCTAATAAGAATATTAGAAAACCCTGTAAATGTTGGAATTGTCAGGAAGAAGGCATCTTCCAGTTCTGCTGCAGCAAGCACTTTACCATGATCTTTCTCCACATTGAGTGGAAAGATCTTATTGCGGGACATCATAACTCTACATATAGGTTGAGTTGATCCTTTTTGCTTGATGGTGCAAACGCCATCATCAAACAAAATAGAGTAACCTGATGTCATTAGTTGGCCTACACTCAATAGATTGTACTCAAGCTCAGGTGCAAACTGGACATCATAAAGTATTTTATACTTTCCGTTTGGGAGTGCTAGCTCTATGCTTCCCTTTCCTTCAACTTGAATTTCTTTTCCATTTCCCAATAGAACCTTCACCTTTTTTGTTTCATCAAGATCCTTGAAAATAGATCTTTTTCCGGTCAGGTGGTTGGAGCACCCGCTGTCAACAAACCACAAATTACTTGACTTTGGACTTCCTTGTTCGTAGGCCATAAATAGCCTAAGATCTTCCTCTTCTCCCTCAACAGTCTCTACTGTTACATTTGCTTGTTGATCAACCCAACAATCTGCTTTCACGTGTCCAAAACGATTACAATTGTAGCATTGGATACCATTCCTTCCTCTGCCTCTTCCACCGGAACGTCCTTGGCCTCGTCCCCTACCACGAACAAAGCCCCTTCCTCGGCCTCTGAATTGTGGGGGAAAATCTTCTTCTCGTGCTTGAAACGCCCTTTCTTCCTCATTTTCCAAGCCACGATTCACCCTTGACTCATGAGATTGCAACGACCCCATGAGTTGATCAAACGGGAGAGTGGCCAAATCTCTGGATTCTTCAATTGCTGTAACAACGTGGTCCCATTTCGGAGGTAGGCTTCTCAAAACTTTCTCCACTACTTTCTGGTCAGTGATCTCTTCACCATAGGCTCGTTTTTTGTTGACAATACCCATTACACGGGACAGAAAGTCAGCCACTGATTCATCATTTTTCATTGCAAGAGTCTCAAACTCCCTTCTCAATGTTTGTAACTTTACCGTCATGACTTTCGAGTCTCCTTGATACTCTGTTCGTAGCAAGGTCCATGCATTCCTTGCTGATGTAGCTGCTGCTATTCGAGAAAAAACATTGTCATGAACAGCTTGCTGGATAATCGCCGTTGCTTTGGCATCCTTCTTCCTGTTCTCTCTCAGTCTTGCTTGATCCTCATCTTGCTCATCATAGCCCACTTCCACAAATTCCCACAGATCCTGGGAACGTAGAAGAGTCTTCACTCTAATGCTCCAGAACTCGTATCCTTCACCTTTGAATATGGGAATGAGGGGCTGTGCGACCCCTGATGCATTACTTGTGCTTCCATTAGCCATCACTCTCTTACTAAAACCTGGACATATGGCAAATGAATGTCCTAAAAAGAAATCAAGAAAAATTGCTATAAACAATTTTTTAATAATTGAATTCGAAGAAATTAGTGATCCAGAAACTGATGAAGAAGTCTTTGAATTATATGAGTCAGAATTAGATTCAAACAGTTCTTCTGACAACGAAAGCAGTTTCGAATATTCGGAATGAGTCAAATAATTGAAAATCAAAACACTGAAATTAATCAGTATGCTTTTCAAAATGAAGATGAAAATTCTTATGCTGGAACATTGACCTTTAACCAAGATCAATATAAACAAATCAAAGGAGCAAAATTTGATTTAAAACCAGGAGATAGTATTCTTCAGAAATGTTCTCAACTTCTTTCAAGAAAAAAGTATGTTTTACACCATTACATGGAATTAGAAGCAGCCATAAGTATAGAACATACCCGTGGTGAAGCCAAGCTAAATGTTTTTGACAAAAACGTAATTAATAATCTTTTAAGTAAGGTTAATAAAAAAGATAGAGAAAAATATGAATATGTTTACCTCTCAGGAGTACAAATCATGTTTAAATCTTTATTTAAAAAGGGTGTTAATTGTCCTCTTACGATCCATTTGACAGATCAAAGAATGACAAATGTTCAAGATGCTCACTTAGGAAGCATAACAGGAAATTTAGCATATAAAAAGATACTTTTTACTTGCTATCCAAATTACTGCATTGCCTTAAAAGATAGAAATCTAGAAAGATCAATAATGGTAAATTATGTTCTAACTAGAAAAGATATAACTGATGCAGGATCATTCCCTTTCACAGTAGAATACGCTTGTTTGTATAGTATTTGTAATTCTAATACAAACGACCCTTTTGATGATAAACCAATCATTGAAATTCATGAGAAATGCGATGGCATTGCTCAGGCTATTCAACCAACACTAGGTATTTTAACAGAACCCGAAAGTAGTTCTTTAACTTTACCTAGAATGTCAAATTCCTATATACCAGTAGGAAATCAAATTTCATATGATGAAAACTCTAATACTTTAGCACTACGAAAACCCTCTTTTCGTAAAAATATTATTCCTACCTATAGTTACAAATCTTTAGCAGATCAATGTTTTATAACTATTGAGATAACTAATGGTTCAGAAACTTTTAAAGGAAAAGCTCTAGTTGACACAGGTGCTTCAATTAATCTGTTTCCTAAAAACAAAATAGGATCTTTACCTAAATATAAAGTCTCACCTGTAGAATATGAAGGAATAATTAAACAGGTTCGTGATTCATGTGATGAAATGGTGTCTGTAAACATTAAGTTTGCAACAAATAATGAACAAACATTAACCCATAAGGTAGAATGTTTGGTAACTTCAAATTTAGATAACCGTGACTACCTAGTAATATTAGGAGGAGCGTTTCTAAAAAGCTTTAGACAATATAAAATTACCGATCAAAAGGTATGCGTCCAAAAAGATAATACTTGGTATATGATACCTAGAATATAGTATGCCCCAACATACTAAAATCAGTACAACAATCTATATACAAGTGACTTTACTTGTAGAGGATATAACCACTTGTGCTATTATAGACACAGGGTCACAAGCAACACTAGTTAAAGAAGATTTAATTAGTAATTGGAAACAATTGGATCAACCAGTTATAGCCACATGATTTAATGACTCAAAAACAGTTATTAAAAATATTGCTTACAATGTAGAAATAATCTTAGGATCAAAAATCTTTAAGATTCCTTATGTGTACCCACAACCATCTATGCATATAGATATTCTGATTGGAAATGATTTTTTACAAACATTTAAATATTATAAACAAACCATTTATAATATTACTGTAAAAACTATTTGCAATCACATAGTTACTATTGCTAGACTATTCAACCCCTTCAAAGTTACGCTCGAGAAGCATGGTGATAGGGTAATCAAAAAGCAAATTTCAATAAAACCAATTTCGATTTCTAAATTTAGAAAAGAATTCTCCATCAAAAAATTATCTTTGGAAAAAATAAAAGAAAGTTTTAAAGAAACCTACGGAGAAAATCCATTAGAAAAATGGAAAAACGACAAACATTTTGCAGAATTACAAGTAAGATTAGAACTCGATGCAAATGGAATGGAAAAACCTATAAGGGTAAAACCAATTGTCTATTCAGAAGAAGACAAAAAAGAATTTGACAAACAGTTGAAGGAATTACTCGAGTTAAAATTAATTCAACCTTCAAAATCTCAGCATAGCAGTCCTGCCTTTATGGTTAGAAATCATGCCGAAATTACCAGAGGCAAAGCCAGAATGGTAATAAATTATAAAAAGTTAAATCAAAGAACTATATTTGATGGATATTTTCTACCAAATAAAGAAATTTTGATAAATACAGTTCGTGGTAAAAACTTTTACTCAAAATTTGACTGTAAATAAGGATTTTGGCAGATAAAGTTGAGTCATAAGTCAGTGGAATACACAGCTTTTAGTACTCCACAAGGTCATTATGAATGGCTAGTCATGCCATTTGGTCTTAAAAATGCACCACAAATTTTCCAACGAAGAATGGATAATATTTTTAAAATAAAAGATGTTGTGGTATACGTTGACGATATTTTAATTGCGTCTAATACTTTAGAAGAACATGTTAAAACCTTAAATGATTTTAAACAACTTGTTCTAAAACATGGAATAATTCTTTCCGAAAAGAAAGCAACTATTGCAAAAGAATCAATAGAATTTTTGGGATTAATTTTAAATTCTAATGGTATAAAACTTCAGCCACACATTGGCAAAAAGATTTCTGAGTATCCCGATATTTTAGAAGGAAAAACTCAAATTCAAAGTTTTTTAGGACAACTAAATTACGCCGAAGCATTTATCAAAGATTTGGCAATAAAAAAACTTCCACTCCAAAAACTTTTGAGAAAAAATAATCAAAGTGGATGGAATGATTCTCATACCAAAGTTGTAAAAACTTTAAAAGAAGAATGTTGTAACCTACCAGATATGACATTACCATCTGAAAAAGATAATTTGATTTTACAAACAGATGCTAGTGAACAAGCATGGGGTGCTGTATTAAAAACTGACCTTGGTCAGATATGCCGTTATACTTCTGGACTTTTTAAACCAGCAGAAGTAAATTATAGTATTAATGAAAAGGAGCTTTTAGCTATTTTAAAAGGAATAAAAAAATTCACTTTATTTCTGTTACCCAAAAAATTTGTGGTCCAAACAGATAATACACAGGTTAAACCATTTATATTCAATGATTTAAAAGGTTTACCGCAAAATAAACGTCTAATTAGATGGCAAACGTTTTTTCAATATTATGACTTTTCAATTGAATATATTAAAGGTCGTGATAATTATCTTGCTGACTATCTTAGCAGGAATCATGTCAACAAGTGACATAATTTTGAAGCTGCAAAGCTTGATAAGTTTACGAGTATCAGCATCTCAGAAAAGAGATATTTTAACTAATCAAATTGATGAGCTTTATGGAACTATCAATATGATAAACACGCAGGTGGATACCATGATGGATTCCTACTTGGAATATACTCATACGATGGAGGAAATTGATAAAATCATCAATGATATCCCCAAAGTTCAATCTCTGTTAAGAGAAAATAAAAAACTGCGTGATCAAATTGGTTACGAATCAACGGAACCTTATAAGGAGGCGTTGGTATACAAAAGCAATTTGGTTGAAAAACCAAAATATGAAAGCTTGGGTTTCATTCCAAAGCAAAACCAGAATTCCATAACTGGTAATAAGGATATTGGTGGTCCTTCCTCATCGGAAAACACCATAAACAAGGAAAAGAGTATTCCTACTGAACCTAGTTCAGAAACTACTCAACCAACATAGAAATCTGTCAAACTTTTTCAGGACAAAATGGTAAAAATTTCAAAAGAAACACCATTTTTGGAAGAATACAGGATGATACACCAATCAACCTATTCATTTATGGTACAAAATGCCATAGCAACATATGATTCCATTTATCCAAGGATTATATTTCAAGAAAATGCAGATCCAGTGGAAATTGGAAGATACACAAGATTTGGCTACACAGACATTATTCAGCCAAATAAAGGTTTCAAGAATTTTGAAAAAATTGATGATTTTCTTCCAGATACATTAAATGCCCAATTTGGAGAAAGTTATAAATCTATTGAAGTCTCAGTCATCTCAGTCTCACCAGAGCCTGATGCAAGAGAACATTTAATTCTGTTGTTTAAACCCAGAAAAAGGTATTTGGGGAAAAACCTCGTTCCCACAAAAACACATGTGTTTAATCATAAATTCTATACATACAGAAGAGCTATCGGAAGAAAGGTGGCGGTCTGTACTTTGTTTCGAGAACATCAAAAGGGTTCTCGAGTATTTGCTACAAGTTCAAACTGGATCGCAATAGCAAGCGGCAAAAATCCTAATGAACGAAGTTTAACCATCGCTCAACAAGCCCAGTGGTTAATGTCCGATCAATTCCCAATGAACGAAGAGGGAATAAAGCATTATTCCAAATTAATGGAAAAAGAAAAGATTCCCGAAGATATTATCATGTGATAATGGGAGACAAAACAAATTGGTGGGACAGACACCAAAAACCCACCAAACGAAATTTCACGCCAAACGCTAGTGGAAGAAATTATTGAAGACAAGAAGATAAAACCTTATCTTCAAAATATGCGGGAAAATTTTACCTTTTATTTCGCGTGTAATTTCAATTTGTTGTTTGTGTTTGCCTATATAAGGCATATAATGTAATAGAGTATGCATCTTGCACCCAAGACAAGAACATATCTCTTAGTGAAAATAAGTGTGAAATATGAGTGAGTAAATTTCCCTAGGGTAGGAGAAGGATTTTAATCCTTCAACTACTTATGTTTGTAAAATAAGTTTGCTATCAATAAAATATATTTTGAAGTTTCACCAAAGACAAGCGATTCATATATTATGTTATGGGAAATATAGTTAAGAAATATGTCTTTACACAGTGAAGTCCTTTAGTTGCTAGAAGCCGTGAATGACGAGAGGTCGATAGGCTGTGCAAGGTGGACGAAGGTGACCAGAAGACTACAGTCTTAAGGTATAATCTCATACTATAATCTATCTTTTGCTTAAGCGTGGTGGACCTACTTTGTATGTTTTAAAAATAGAAAGCAAATTTTATAAATCATAAGCTAGTAACAGGATAATCCGGACTCCGAACCCATTTAATCCATATAAAAACTTTCAAAAACAAACGAAATATTAAATGATTGATGATTACGTACTTGTTGTTATTAGAGTCACATGATGTTAGAATACAAAATACTTGATGACAAAGTCATTAAATACTTTATCTTTCAATTTAAGATTGGAAATAGAGAAAAACTGACTTAGCAAAAATATCGCTAAAATTATACTATTCGGATTTTCGGATATCCGATCGGATAGTTTTGCCCACCCCTATCATAAATAGTGTTCAACACTAACTTTGCATAACCGACTTTTCAACCAAGACAATATCACAATATACTTGATTTAACGTCAATACAATATTTGGAATAACTCGAAAACATATGACACATATACTTTTGTAAGTATAGAATGAGACAAACATAATAATAATGCTTTTGATAATCATTATTACGAAACTCACCAACGGGCCGTATATATTTTCAAAACTCAAACCAATCAATCAAACAACCAAATTATTTGGACATTTCTAGTTGGATGAGTAACTAGCATGGACGGTCTTTTGAGACGTCTACATATACTTATAACCTTGCGCGTTTTGAACGCCCGGCAGGTTACAGTCTTCGGACAACATCACCTTGTGCAACATCATACTTGCTTGATAGCAACACACCAGACTCAGGTGAGTCTCATAGCCCCAACTTTTTACAGTTTTTACTCCCGGGGTGGGAATACATACTCGTTTTGTTTTACATGTGGACATGAGTACTAAACCTCGATATATACTACATGAGTTGTTTTGCTAATCATTTTAAAGCCCTCCACTACATAGTTTGTTTATATGGATTTAGCGCAATTGTTAGTGTATGGTACCATATGGGATTGACAATCCCCGTCCGGGTTAGCACGCACTAACTGGTCAAACGGAAGCATTAGCATTTGTTCATACGAGTGTAGATTAGGCACTCGTAGGGAGGCACCCTCGCTCAGGCACTTGGTTGTGATCCTGACACCTCAGTTAAGCTCAAACTATGGGCTCATGGCAGTGATATACATCTATTTTATTTGCTTGGTTGCAAATCATTGTACTAAATCTTATGGTTCACACATCTATGATTCATCATTATACAAACCTGTGAGCTCACCAGCTTTTTAGCTGACCTTTTAGTATGTATTCTCAGGTACTCAGCAGCAGTAGGTCTGCTCATATTCAGGATACTTAGCTCGAGTCGCATACAGACATCAGCAGATTCCCATGCATTACTATATTTTGTAACATAGTTATGCCATAGAATCTCTCATTTTGACTTACGAGCTTTTGTAACTATTATTACATTGTACACTTTTATTATATCAATGTAATCAGTAAACGACGCATATAGAGTCGTTCATTATATATCTTATGTGCTTGTGATATTTGATTAGTCGCGCCCCAACCCGATTCGCTTCCGCAACCCGAATTTGGGGGTGCGACAGTTTCTTTTTCACTTAATCTTAAAGGAATGTCTGTTTCTGAAATAGGAGAAAAAATGAAGCCCTTACCAAAAAGAAGCTCTTAATGATAAATATACATTTTTTTCAACGTTTTTTCTTCAATAGAATTTGAACACGTCATTTTTTATTCAAACTTTATATCATTTAAGTTCATCATTTTGATCAAAACAAAAATTACATTTACATAAACTGCACTTGTTATAAACAGACATATTTATCCAGACAGACATCACATGTAAACATAACTTAATAGGAAAAAAAGTAAACAGCCCCTTAGTGTGTTACGATAATATCATCTTGCATACTACAATCTATATATGAACAGGTTTATGACTTGAAAAAGTCAACAAGAAATCAAGCTGAATCTTTATGAAAACTACAGCTCAAACTCAACTTGTTATAAAGTCTGGATTGGCTTCTTATAGTCGAACTCGATAATATTTGCGACTTGAACAATCCGCTAAACCTTTATACAAATTTCAACTTATTTATGGTCATGGTCAATGATACACACTAATATTTGAAGAAAAAAAAAGGTATATATCTAAACTCTACTAGATATCCGATTTGTAATGATGCTCAAAATACGAATATCTTGATAGAGAATTTCGATCGGCTAAAAATGTATTAAAGAATAATTTCTTATGGTGGTCTTCGGATGAAATTACATTGACCTAAATTCAAAATGTGATCAGGTGGTCAGACCGTATTTCAATTCTTGAGAAAAGCATCTAGAATTTTGGATATTCTAGAATTGTGAAAACACTTTCTCAAAGTATTTCAACGCTTTACTGTCTGGGTTCACGAAATCAATATTGGGATAAGACTAAGAAAAACACTTTGAATCTTGACAGAGAGACCAAAGCTAAATCGGAGAGAGTTATATTTGTTTTCGTGTGTGTCAAAAATGAGAACCAAACATTCTGTTAATTCCAGAATTCACTTGGCGGTTAGCGGGAAACCAACATCCACACCTTTTCGCGAATAGATGCAACGTTTCACTAACAGACACCATGTCTGTTCGTTTTGGCGGGAAAACGGCTACAAGGATTCACTGGGGTCGCTGCCCCAGACCCCAGCGAGGGGCGACTCCCCTCGAACCCCGCCCGCTCACTTGGGAGCAGGATCCCAACTAGGGAGTTCGGCTCCAAGACCCACGCAAGGGTCGCTGCCCCCTTGACCCCAGCTATTTAGTGGCGGTGTTCAAGCTAAACGAGTGTGCACTCCACACTTACCGACTCGCTTTATAACTTAATTTGGAATACCTTTTGGTCTCGAGAAAATCCCAATTACACTAAAATTACCAACATTGTTGTGGTACAATTAACTATTTTTGTATCTTATTGCGTTACATATACGAGACTTATACAGTTGTCACATCATCAATAATATCATCTACCGAAGAATAAGTCATCTGATACATACAACAACAATAACAGAATGATTGATACCTACAAGGAAAGTTGTTTTAATGACGACTTCAAGCTCGTTTCTTTAAACTATTGGAAAGAGAAGTAGCTAAAATTAATCGGATGAATTGAAATTGTAATTCAAAAATGTATCTAGTTATCACCTAATATCAATTTACAACTACTTATGAATTGTAACTTGGTTGTCTTACTATAAACCTATTTTTCTATCTTAATAAAATACATGTATAAGTGTTAATATATATATATATATATATATATATATATATATATATATATATATATATATATATATATATATAGGGTTTAGATCAAATAGAATAATTGAAAGGATAAAATAGATAGAATAACATGTAGGGATGCCATGTGTCCTTTATGTTTAAACATGGTCAAGGGGTATTTTGGTTATTTTGCTATCATTACTAATTACTCCATCTAATAAAAAAAAACGTCCCTTTTATTTAAAACTATACCGTTTCCCCTCCATGTATTTCTCAAACCTTAGCCCCCTTTCTCCTCCTTGCGGCCAAACACGAAATACATCACCATGAAAACTAGGTAAATGGCCACATACAAGGTTATATCACGTAAGGAGAATGGTCACGAGCAGAAAAAAAAAAAACAAGCTGCCATTGATATGCCGCTGTTGATATAACCAGTGTGATTAATGATCGAGCACCAATCAACCACCTTCTTCTTCCTTTTCTCTGCCGTTGTTCATCGCCCTATTTTTCGGGCACCATTTCAGATTTTTCGTAACATGAAAATTGAAAACATGCTTCTGGGAATTATTTTGTTTGATCAACGAATTGTCAATTGTTAAAATTCTTTGTAGTTAGTATTTGTTAATGTTTAGGCTTTGTTAGTTTGTTAGGCTATAAAAATGTAGTTTGGAAGATAGAACTTAAGTGAAGAATCTTTGTGAATCATAAAAAGTGGTTGTGAATCATGTTTTAAATGGTTGTGCATCATGCATTACATGTTGTGCATCATGTATCAAATTATTGTTCACCCTGTGAATCGGGATATGTATCATATTTTTATGTGCTTTATGTATTGGTTTGTTTTCATGAGATTTATGTATGAGGTTTTCTGTAAATACAGTAATGAATATAATATGTTATGCATCAAGCTATAGTCGTGAATCACCATGAATAAAGAATTAGACGTTATAAAAGTAAACATTGAATTTATGGATCAGATGTTCATAGTTCCCATTTTGCCCTTCACGAATGTTAATTGACCGTTTGACTTTTTTTGAAAACTGATCTGGTCCAACAATTATCTAACGGTTAATACTTTATTCTATTTATTATATTTTAACATCTATTTCACAATAACCAACCCATATATATATATATATATATATATATATATATATATATATATATATATATATATATATATATATATATCCTGTTTATAGATTTGGTATCAGAGCCATGGCCTTTCTTTTTGAGGTGGTAGAGATATAGATAAATTGTTCATATTATGTTGAATATGAGTTTAAATTTTCTCATGTTAAAAGAAAAGGTGATTTATATGTTAGAAAAATATACGTCTGCGTTGGTAAGCCCTGGCGATCAGTCGGTTGGATTAGCCGCAGTTGAAGTAAGACGGCCGTACCACGACGATATGGGGGTGTTCCCGGAGAAAGTATATTGGTCTAATTATATAAATTAAGTTTTCTGATAACAAGTTAAAATAAGAACAAATATTTGCAAAATATGAATAGGTTATCTAAATTACTACTAAATCGAAAGGATGGTTCTACTTCTGATATAGAAGAAGAACAGGATCAAACAAATTCTATTGAAGTTTCTATAGATAAAATTGAAAAAAGTTTATGTGATTGGAGTATACCTAAACAAGATGTTAGAACTATTTATAAAATAGGATCATTTGATTATTTTCAAGGATATTCTATAAAAACAACTGAGAAAGTAATACCTTTATTACAAAATCACCAAAATATACAACTATTCTCTAATACTGTTATAAAAGAACATAGAAAAAATTATAAATTTTTACATATAGGATTAGTTCAAGTTGCTATCAAACCTATGATAAGATTAGGAATAGATGTCCCTATATTGGTTATATTAAGAGATGCTAGACTATTAGATTTTAAGAATTCTTTATTAGCTATGGCAGAATCTAATATATGTAATGGCCCAATATATTTTAATTGCTATCCAAATTTCACTATATCTTTATTTGATCAAAATATACTAGATACTTTAACACTAACTATAAAGACAAAAAATTTAGAAATAAAGAATAAGTCAGATCCTATAGTAGTAATATATAGAGTATATTATAAAACTATGACAACCACTATAGAACCTCGTTCGAAGTTAGTATCACCTAAAGATGAAACTTTAGTATTTGAAGCAAATTCTAAACATTCTAGAGTTAATGTACCTAAAAAATTAAAATGGAATGAAATAACTCAAAATCAGAGTTGGAATATTAAAGATATATGTGTACCTAAACCTATAGAAAATAAAAATAAAATATCAAACATAGTAGAACATACAGATGGAAGTATAAATATAACTTTTGAAAATGAAAAATTAGAGCCATCTAGATTTTCCACTTATATACCTGAAACATCTAGTTCTATGTCAGAAGAAACAATAGATTTAAAGAAAGCTAGATCTATGAGAATGAAAGGAGTAGATTTTAGTCAACATATACCTCAGCCTTTATATGAAGAAGAGAATAAAAGTGAAGATTTATCTTATAAACCTACAAAATCTGAAGTAGATTATTATGATCAATTATAAACAATAAGTATGAGTAAAATACAAATGAATAATGAGCATAATAGTAATATATCCTTACAATTAATGTTTTTATATCAAGAAAGAGAAACATTATTAAAAAGTTTAAAAAGCTTTAAAGAAAAAACTAATATAAATTATGAATATCTAGCTAAAGACCAAATAGAAAAGGTAGAATCAATAAAAAATAAATATATAGAATCAACAATGACTTTATTAGAAATAAATTGGTATTTAATTGAAAAGTTAAGATCAAAACTAATTATTTGTTAAAGATGCCAAAAATCAAGACAACTATAACTATACACGATTTAAACTATTTAGAAAATGAAATAAATAATGATTATAATAAAGAAAAGTTAGAATGGTATAATAATAAATTCACTAAAAGCCGAAGAAGTTGTAATCAATTGACTTGGCATTTATACTTATATGAAAATAATGAAGTCATGCCATTTTTCTCATGGTTACAATTATATTGTGCAAAAGAAAAAATATATTACCCATTTTTAGAAAAAGCAGAAACTATAATAAAACTAAATAAAACATATAGAAATCTTAAGAATAAAGAAGAATCTATAGGAATACATCCACCATGTGAAGATATAATTATAAAACAAGATAATAAAGATTATATAGGTGTACCCTTAGTACAAGTAAAAGAACAACAAGAACAAGATAAAACTCTAAAACAAATAGTATACCAAAATAATTATACTAATGAAGTATTAAATACAATAGGACAACAATTAAATAGAATAGAAAAAACAGAAGAAAACAAAGTTGAAGAAGACAAACCAAGCACTTCTAACACAAAACCAGAATATGAAAAAAGTCCATTATTTATACCTCATCATATAGATACTCCTATAAATCTAGGAAAACAAAATGTTATATTAAAAGAAATTGAAAAGAAATTATCTTTATTAAGTATAACAGACAAAACTATAAATACAGTAAATGAAGAAAATTATTCAGATGATGATTTATCCGAAATAGAAAATCAATTTAATAATAATAATGAAATAAATAAAGTAAAATATAATTCTTATACATCAAATAAAACTTATACACCAAGACCAGAAACTAGAAATTACTATTATAGACCGTCACCACCTGATTTACAATATGAAGAAAGACATACTTTAGTACAAGCTAAATATGATGGTAATTCTATATACGAATGGAATATAGACGGACAAACTGAATATCAGATATTAAATTTATTACAAGAAATGACAATGGCATCTACTGCTTATAAATCACAAAATAATGAAGAATCACAAGTAGTTGAAATGATTATAGCAGGATTTACTGGAATACTAAAAGGATGGTGGGATAGCTATGTAACAGAAGCAGATAAACATGCTATATTAAATGCAAAAAAGACTATAATAAAAACTGAGAATAATCAAACATATCAAACACAAATAGATGACATGGTAAACTCATTAATTTTTGCTATATTAAAAAATTATGTAGGAAATCCAGCAGCATATCAAGAAAGAAATTCAGCTATATTATTAAACTTGACATGTAGAAAACTACAAGATTTTAGATGGTATAAAGATGTGTTTTTAGCTAAGGTTATGACTAGGCCTGATTGTAAAGAAGCTTATTGGAAAGAAAGATTTATTGCAGGATTACCAAAGTTATTTGCAGAAAGGATTAGAAATAAATTAAGTCAAGATTATAACAATAATATACCTTATAAAGATTTAACTTATGGAGAGATTATAAATTATGTTAATCAAGAAGGACTAGCTATATGTTCAGATTTAAAGTTAAAAGCCAAGATTAAGAAAGAAGGAATAAATTCTAGACAAGAATTAGGAGACTTTTGTCAACAATATGGATATGAAACCTTAAAATTACCTCCTTCTAGGAAAATTAAATATAAGCCTAAGAATAGATATATTAGGAATAAGAGAAATTATAAAAGAGAACAAGAATATGATAAAAAACACGAATATAAGAGAAATAAATTTAAAAGAAGAAAAACTCCATATAAAAATTATAAAGAAAATAAACAAAAAGATATTATAATATGCTATAAATGTGGAAGAAATGGTCATATGGCAAAAGATTGTTATGCTAAAAAGAAAATAAATGAATTAGATATATCAGATGAACTTAAGAAACAAATAAGTAAGATAATTCTTAAAGAGAATTCTAGTGAAGATAGTATGTCAGATTATAGCGAAAATGATATAAATGTTTTAGAAGAAAGTAGCTCTAGTTCTGAATCACAAAGTTGTGAATGTTTAGGAAATTGTAATTGTGATTATAAATCTATAAATGTAATTACCAAAAATGAAGAAGTTGAAAAATTAATAGACTTAATAAATAAAATAGAAGATAAGGATTTGAAAAAGGTATATTTTCAAAAATTAGAAGAAAAACTAAATACCAAAGAAGAAAAGGTTATAAAAAGTAATCAAGGATATAATTTTAATGAGATATGTAAAAGATTTAGTAAAGATAAAAATCCTATAACAATTCAAGAATTACAAGAAGAACTTAATAATGTAAAACTAGAAGTAAAATTATTAAAACAAAGAATAGAAAACATAGAGAATAAAGAAGAAGATTTTAAAGAAAATCCCGAAATCGAATTATTAAATGAACCTTCTAATAATGATCAAACAATAAATATAGTAAAAACAGTAAAATATCAAAGATGGTATACTAAAATAAATTTATTAATTAATAATGAATATAGAATAACTATAATTGCTCTATTAGACTCAGGAGCAGATTTAAATTGTATTCAAGAAGGATTAATACCAACTAAATATTTTGAAAAATCTACAGAAAAGTTATCCTCTGCAAGTGGATCAAGATTAAAAGTAAACTATAAATTATCAAACGTACATATATGTAAAGAAAATTATTGCTTTAATACTCAGTTAATATTAGTAAAAAATTTAACCTCCCAATTGTTATTAGGACAACCATTTATATTACAGTTGTATCCTTTTGTTGCCAACGAAAATGGATTAACTACTAAAGTTTTAAACAAAGAAATAACTTTTAAATTTATTCACCCTGTAGAAACTAAAGAAGTTAATATATTAATAAATAAGAAAAAGCATATAGAATATTTAGTAAGTGAAATAAATGAAAAAAGAATTTGTAATCAGTTAATAGATAAAACCATACAAACAAAGATAAAATTATTAGAAGAAAAATTTAAAAATAATATATGTGCAGCCATTCCCAATGCATTTTGGAAAAGAAAACAACATATAGTAGGATTACCCTATATTAAAAATTTTAATGAAAAAGATATTCCTACAAAGTCAAAATCTATACATATGTCTATAGAATTAGAACAACATTGTAAAAAAGAAATACAAGATTTATTAGAAAAAAGACTTATACGTCCATCAAAGTCCCCTTGGTCATGCTCCGCCTTTTATGTAATAAATAACGCTGAAATAGAAAGAGGAGTACCAAGATTAGTAATAAACTATAAACCTTTAAATAAAGTTTTAGAATGGATTAGATATCCTATACCAAATAAAAGAGATTTATTAAAGAAATTATACAATTCAAAAATATTTTCTAAATTTGATATGAAATCTGGATTTTGGCAAATACAAATTAAAGAAGTAGATAAATATAAAACTGGTTTTAATGTACCCTTTGGACATTATGAATGGAATGTAATGCCCTTTGGATTAAAGAATGCCCCATCAGAATTTCAAAATATAATGAATGATATAATATTACCACTTGGAAATTTTGCTATAGTCTATATTGATGATGTTTTAATATTTTCAAAAAATATAGATCAACATTTTAAACATTTAAATGCTTTCTATAACACTATATATAAAAATGGTTTAGCAGTTTCACCAACAAAGATGTCTTTATTTCAAACTGAAATAAGATTTTTAGGACATAATATTATTCAAGGAACTATTAAACCCATTGAAAGAAGTTTAGAATTTACAAATAAATTTCCTGATGAAATAAAGGATAAAACTCAATTACAAAGATTTTTAGGATGTTTGAATTATATACATGATTTCTTTAAAGATTTAGGAATAATATGCAAACCATTATATGACAGATTAAAAAAGAATCCAAAGCCTTGGACTGAAGAACATACTAAAATAGTAAGACATATAAAAGAAAAAATTAAAGTTCTACCATGCTTAAACATACCTCATCCTGATGCTAGCCTAATAGTAGAAACAGATGCAAGTGATCTAGGTTATGGTGGTATATTAAAACAAAAGTTGTCTAATAATGATAAAGAACAATTAGTAAGATTTTATTCTGGATCATGGAATGATACCCAGAAGAATTATTCTACTGTTAAAAAAGAAATTTTGAGTATTGTTTTAAACATCAAAAAATTTGAAGACGATTTATATATGAAAACTTTTATTTTAAGAATTGATTGTTTGTCTGCAAAATATATTTTAGAAAAGGATATAAAAAATTTAATCTCTAAACAGATTTTTGCAAGATGGCAAGCTATATTAAGTAATTTTGACTTTACTATTGAATTCATCAAAGGAGAGAACAATTCTCTACCAGACTTTTTATCTCGAGAATTTTTGCAGGGAAAATGAGCAGCTCAAGCAAGAAAGTTATATTAACCAAACAAACCCAATCATCATCCTCTAGTCAAAGAGAATTTCCAGCTTTACCTATACACCCGAACAGATTTGGTCCTATAGCACCAAGAGCAAGACCTCCATATTCTGCTCTTGTACAAAATGTACCTATTCCAACTTCATCTATAAGCCAGATTTCTCCTAATAAACCAACAATTCCTATATCACCAAGAAGTCCTTTTTCAACCCAAACAAGTCCTTCTACTTCCAGTCAATCTATTACTCATGAATACCATATAAATCCAAACAGACAGATTATCAAAATCCTTGAACCTTTTGAAGAACAAAAATTACAACAAAACTTTTTAACTTTAACCGATTATTTATATCCCAGAGGATGTCATTTCTATGTCGATAACTATAAAACCAGAGAGTATTATGAAGCAATTTTAATTTCAAATGGGTCTGCTAGTATTGATCATACTATAACTAAGAAAAATTCCGGTTATATTGATTGCAGTAAAGCAAAGATTTTTAAAATAATCACTCCGGAAGAATGGTCTACTAAACCCTATGATTACAAAACCCTTTCCAACTACCCTACTTATCCAGTCTATAATTATTATGATTATCAAGATGCTTGGTTTTATGCCTTTTTAGTAAGAAGCTTTAGCCACACATGGTTTTTCTACTTTTCTGATAAATTTAATGGAATCTATCCAAGATGGTTTATTAAATGGTTCAGATATTTTGGAAATATCCCAGCCACTTTTCCAACAAGAGTATTAGAAGGATATCATAAATATAAAGATTATTTTATGCAAGATCATATATGTCCAGCTGAGTATACCCTACAATTCACTGCTATATTCAAGTTACCATGGATAATATTATTCACTTATAAAAAACAAGAAGCTCAAGATACATCTCCACCCTTATTCTATAGACAATTCAGTGCAAAATGGTGGAAGCAGATTAATGAAACCCAAGCTGATATTAATGCAGTTATTGACTACTATAAAAAATGGAGTATTGAAAACAGTTCCTCTACTGAAGTCCCAGAAATTCAAGATGAAGATTATGTTAAAAGATTACAATCATGTTCATCTAAAGAAGAGATACAAAGAATTATAAATGAAATTAAAGGATCTCCAAGCTCTAGCGAAGATTTGTTTCAAGATTCTCAAGATCCTTATGAAAATATTGTATTAAATTAAGATTCTATATTGAAGAATAAAATAAAAATAAATTTTATGTAATCCAGAAAAGAAATATTTCTATATAAAAATAAGAATTAATATTCTCTATAAACCAGAAAGAAAATTATTATCATTCTTTTATCATGGCCGACATAAGCAAATTATTAGAGAAAAGGAAAATTTATAGTCAACAAAGGTGTGAAGAAGAATCCAAGAAAGATGATCATGAAAGAAGAACACGACAAAGAAAATATTAAAGAAAGAATTCTATGGCCGACAAAAGCAAAAGCAAAAGAAAGAAAAGACAAAAGCAAAAGCAAAAGAAAGAAAAGAAAAAGTAGCCGGTTAACACTCCATTATTGAAGACTTTATGAAAGAAGAACCGGAAGATGTCAGTTTACATGAAGATTCAAGAAGATCAAGTTCATCTATAAAAGACGAAGAAAATGAAGGAAGAGGCATTCGAAAATTTACATGAAAAAACCCTCTATTATATTATCAACTTCCCAATGTTCAAAACATCTAGATTTTAATATATGTATATCTCCTATAGTCAAGTCGGAGTCTGTATCTATAGAGCAGGAAGCAAGTTCCAGTATACTACCATGTTGTAATTCTGATTCTATAAATAAAGGTATAATTTTATAATCCCTCTCTTTAATGTTTATCAATTTTATTGTCTAAGACACTTTTAATTATTTAAAAAGGTCCTGTTTATAGATTTGGTATCAGAGCCATGGCCTTTCTTTTTGAGGTGGTAGAGATATAGATAAATTGTTCATATTATGTACCAAATCTATACAGGACCTTTTTAAATAATTAAAAGTGTCTTAGACAATAAAATTGATAAACATTAAAGAAAGGGATTATAAAATTATACCTTTATTTATAGAATCAGAATTACAACATGGTAGTATACTGGAACTTGCTTCCTGCTCTATAGATACAGACTCCGACTTGACTATAGTAGATATACATATATTAAAATCTAGATGTTTTGAACATTGGGAAGTTGATAATATAATAGAGGGTTTTTTCATGTAAATTTTCGAATGCCTCTTCCTTCATTTTCTTCGTCTTTTATAGATGAACTTGATCTTCTTGAATCTTCATGTAAACTGACATCTTCCGGTTCTTCTTTCATAAAGTCTTCAATAATGGAGTGTTAACCGGCTACTTTTTCTTTTCTTTCTTTTGCTTTTGCTTTTGTCTTTTCTTTCTTTTGCTTTTGCTTTTGTCGGCCATAGAATTCTTTCTTTAATATTTTCTTTGTCGTGTTCTTCTTTCATGATCATCTTTCTTGGATTCTTCTTCACACCTTTGTTGACTATAAATTTTCCTTTTCTCTAATAATTTGCTTATGTCGGCCATGATAAAAGAATGATAATAATTTTCTTTCTGGTTTATAGAGAATATTAATTCTTATTTTTATATAGAAATATTTCTTTTCTGGATTACATAAAATTTATTTTTATTTTATTCTTCAATATAGAATCTTAATTTAATACAATATTTTCATAAGGATCTTGAGAATCTTGAAACAAATCTTCGCTAGAGCTTGGAGATCCTTTAATTTCATTTATAATTCTTTGTATCTCTTCTTTAGATGAACATGATTGTAATCTTTTAACATAATCTTCATCTTGAATTTCTGGGACTTCAGTAGAGGAACTGTTTTCAATACTCCATTTTTTATAGTAGTCAATAACTGCATTAATATCAGCTTGGGTTTCATTAATCTGCTTCCACCATTTTGCACTGAATTGTCTATAGAATAAGGGTGGAGATGTATCTTGAGCTTCTTGTTTTTTATAAGTGAATAATATTATCCATGGTAACTTGAATATAGCAGTGAATTGTAGGGTATACTCAGCTGGACATATATGATCTTGCATAAAATAATCTTTATATTTATGATATCCTTCTAATACTCTTGTTGGAAAAGTGGCTGGGATATTTCCAAAATATCTGAACCATTTAATAAACCATCTTGGATAGATTCCATTAAATTTATCAGAAAAGTAGAAAAACCATGTGTGGCTAAAGCTTCTTACTAAAAAGGCATAAAACCAAGCATCTTGATAATCATAATAATTATAGACTGGATAAGTAGGGTAGTTGGAAAGGGTTTTGTAATCATAGGGTTTAGTAGACCATTCTTCCGGAGTGATTATTTTAAAAATCTTTGCTTTACTGCAATCAATATAACCGGAATTTTTCTTAGTTATAGTATGATCAATACTAGCAGACCCATTTGAAATTAAAATTGCTTCATAATACTCTCTGGTTTTATAGTTATCGACATAGAAATGACATCCTCTGGGATATAAATAATCGGTTAAAGTTAAAAAGTTTTGTTGTAATTTTTGTTCTTCAAAAGGTTCAAGGATTTTGATAATCTGTCTGTTTGGATTTATATGGTATTCATGAGTAATAGATTGACTGGAAGTAGAAGGACTTGTTTGGGTTGAAAAAGGACTTCTTGGTGATATAGGAATTGTTGGTTTATTAGGAGAAATCTGGCTTATAGATGAAGTTGGAATAGGTACATTTTGTACAAGAGCAGAATATGGAGGTCTTGCTCTTGGTGCTATAGGACCAAATCTGTTCGGGTGTATAGGTAAAGCTGGAAATTCTCTTTGACTAGAGGATGATGATTGGGTTTGTTTGGTTAATATAACTTTCTTGCTTGAGCTGCTCATTTTCCCTGCAAAAATTCTCGAGATAAAAAGTCTGGTAGAGAATTGTTCTCTCCTTTGATGAATTCAATAGTAAAGTCAAAATTACTTAATATAGCTTGCCATCTTGCAAAAATCTGTTTAGAGATTAAATTTTTTATATCCTTTTCTAAAATATATTTTGCAGACAAACAATCAATTCTTAAAATAAAAGTTTTCATATATAAATCGTCTTCAAATTTTTTGATGTTTAAAACAATACTCAAAATTTCTTTTTTAACAGTAGAATAATTCTTCTGGGTATCATTCCATGATCCAGAATAAAATCTTACTAATTGTTCTTTATCATTATTAGACAACTTTTGTTTTAATATACCACCATAACCTAGATCACTTGCATCTGTTTCTACTATTAGGCTAGCATCAGGATGAGGTATGTTTAAGCATGGTAGAACTTTAATTTTTTCTTTTATATGTCTTACTATTTTAGTATGTTCTTCAGTCCAAGGCTTTGGATTCTTTTTTAATCTGTCATATAATGGTTTGCATATTATTCCTAAATCTTTAAAGAAATCATGTATATAATTCAAACATCCTAAAAATCTTTGTAATTGAGTTTTATCCTTTATTTCATCAGGAAATTTATTTGTAAATTCTAAACTTCTTTCAATGGGTTTAATAGTTCCTTGAATAATATTATGTCCTAAAAATCTTATTTCAGTTTGAAATAAAGACATCTTTGTTGGTGAAACTGCTAAACCATTTTTATATATAGTGTTATAGAAAGCATTTAAATGTTTAAAATGTTGATCTATATTTTTTGAAAATATTAAAACATCATCAATATAGACTATAGCAAAATTTCCAAGTGGTAATATTATATCATTCATTATATTTTGAAATTCTGATGGGGCATTCTTTAATCCAAAGGGCATTACATTCCATTCATAATGTCCAAAGGGTACATTAAAACCAGTTTTATATTTATCTACTTCTTTAATTTGTATTTGCCAAAATCCAGATTTCATATCAAATTTAGAAAATATTTTTGAATTGTATAATTTCTTTAATAAATCTCTTTTATTTGGTATAGGATATCTAATCCATTCTAAAACTTTATTTAAAGGTTTATAGTTTATTACTAATCTTGGTACTCCTCTTTCTATTTCAGCGTTATTTATTACATAAAAGGCGGAGCATGACCAAGGGGACTTTGATGGACGTATAAGTCTTTTTTCTAATAAATCTTGTATTTCTTTTTTACAATGTTGTTCTAATTCTATAGACATATGTATAGATTTTGACTTTGTAGGAATATCTTTTTCATTAAAATTTTTAATATAGGGTAATCCTACTATATGTTGTTTTCTTTTCCAAAATGCATTGGGAATGGCAGCACATATATTATTTTTAAATTTTTCTTCTAATAATTTTATCTTTGTTTGTATGGTTTTATCTATTAACTGATTACAAATTCTTTTTTCATTTATTTCACTTACTAAATATTCTATATGCTTTTTCTTATTTATTAATATATTAACTTCTTTAGTTTCTACAGGGTGAATAAATTTAAAAGTTATTTCTTTGTTTAAAACTTTAGTAGTTAATCCATTTTCGTTGGCAACAAAAGGATACAACTGTAATATAAATGGTTGTCCTAATAACAATTGGGAGGTTAAATTTTTTACTAATATTAACTGAGTATTAAAGCAATAATTTTCTTTACATATATGTACGTTTGATAATTTATAGTTTACTTTTAATCTTGATCCACTTGCAGAGGATAACTTTTCTGTAGATTTTTCAAAATATTTAGTTGGTATTAATCCTTCTTGAATACAATTTAAATCTGCTCCTGAGTCTAATAGAGCAATTATAGTTATTCTATATTCATTATTAATTAATAAATTTATTTTAGTATACCATCTTTGATATTTTACTGTTTTTACTATATTTATTGTTTGATCATTATTAGAAGGTTCATTTAATAATTCGATTTCGGGATTTTCTTTAAAATCTTCTTCTTTATTCTCTATGTTTTCTATTCTTTGTTTTAATAATTTTACTTCTAGTTTTACATTATTAAGTTCTTCTTGTAATTCTTGAATTGTTATAGGATTTTTATCTTTACTAAATCTTTTACATATCTCATTAAAATTATATCCTTGATTACTTTTTATAACCTTTTCTTCTTTGGTATTTAGTTTTTCTTCTAATTTTTGAAAATATACCTTTTTCAAATCCTTATCTTCTATTTTATTTATTAAGTCTATTAATTTTTCAACTTCTTCATTTTTGGTAATTACATTTATAGATTTATAATCACAATTACAATTTCCTAAACATTCACAACTTTGTGATTCAGAACTAGAGCTACTTTCTTCTAAAACATTTATATCATTTTCGCTATAATCTGACATACTATCTTCACTAGAATTCTCTTTAAGAATTATCTTACTTATTTGTTTCTTAAGTTCATCTGATATATCTAATTCATTTATTTTCTTTTTAGCATAACAATCTTTTGCCATATGACCATTTCTTCCACATTTATAGCATATTATAATATCTTTTTGTTTATTTTCTTTATAATTTTTATATGGAGTTTTTCTTCTTTTAAATTTATTTCTCTTATATTCGTGTTTTTTATCATATTCTTGTTCTCTTTTATAATTTCTCTTATTCCTAATATATCTATTCTTAGGCTTATATTTAATTTTCCTAGAAGGAGGTAATTTTAAGGTTTCATATCCATATTGTTGACAAAAGTCTCCTAATTCTTGTCTAGAATTTATTCCTTCTTTCTTAATCTTGGCTTTTAACTTTAAATCTGAACATATAGCTAGTCCTTCTTGATTAACATAATTTATAATCTCTCCATAAGTTAAATCTTTATAAGGTATATTATTGTTATAATCTTGACTTAATTTATTTCTAATCCTTTCTGCAAATAACTTTGGTAATCCTGCAATAAATCTTTCTTTCCAATAAGCTTCTTTACAATCAGGCCTAGTCATAACCTTAGCTAAAAACACATCTTTATACCATCTAAAATCTTGTAGTTTTCTACATGTCAAGTTTAATAATATAGCTGAATTTCTTTCTTGATATGCTGCTGGATTTCCTACATAATTTTTTAATATAGCAAAAATTAATGAGTTTACCATGTCATCTATTTGTGTTTGATATGTTTGATTATTCTCAGTTTTTATTATAGTCTTTTTTGCATTTAATATAGCATGTTTATCTGCTTCTGTTACATAGCTATCCCACCATCCTTTTAGTATTCCAGTAAATCCTGCTATAATCATTTCAACTACTTGTGATTCTTCATTATTTTGTGATTTATAAGCAGTAGATGCCATTGTCATTTCTTGTAATAAATTTAATATCTGATATTCAGTTTGTCCGTCTATATTCCATTCGTATATAGAATTACCATCATATTTAGCTTGTACTAAAGTATGTCTTTCTTCATATTGTAAATCAGGTGGTGACGGTCTATAATAGTAATTTCTAGTTTCTGGTCTTGGTGTATAAGTTTTATTTGATGTATAAGAATTATATTTTACTTTATTTATTTCATTATTATTATTAAATTGATTTTCTATTTCGGATAAATCATCATCTGAATAATTTTCTTCATTTACTGTATTTATAGTTTTGTCTGTTATACTTAATAAAGATAATTTCTTTTCAATTTCTTTTAATATAACATTTTGTTTTCCTAGATTTATAGGAGTATCTATATGATGAGGTATAAATAATGGACTTTTTTCATATTCTGGTTTTGTGTTAGAAGTGCTTGGTTTGTCTTCTTCAACTTTGTTTTCTTCTGTTTTTTCTATTCTATTTAATTGTTGTCCTATTGTATTTAATACTTCATTAGTATAATTATTTTGGTATACTATTTGTTTTAGAGTTTTATCTTGTTCTTGTTGTTCTTTTACTTGTACTAAGGGTACACCTATATAATCTTTATTATCTTGTTTTATAATTATATCTTCACATGGTGGATGTATTCCTATAGATTCTTCTTTATTCTTAAGATTTCTATATGTTTTATTTAGTTTTATTATAGTTTCTGCTTTTTCTAAAAATGGGTAATATATTTTTTCTTTTGCACAATATAATTGTAACCATGAGAAAAATGGCATGACTTCATTATTTTCATATAAGTATAAATGCCAAGTCAATTGATTACAACTTCTTCGGCTTTTAGTGAATTTATTATTATACCATTCTAACTTTTCTTTATTATAATCATTATTTATTTCATTTTCTAAATAGTTTAAATCGTGTATAGTTATAGTTGTCTTGATTTTTGGCATCTTTAACAAATAATTAGTTTTGATCTTAACTTTTCAATTAAATACCAATTTATTTCTAATAAAGTCATTGTTGATTCTATATATTTATTTTTTATTGATTCTACCTTTTCTATTTGGTCTTTAGCTAGATATTCATAATTTATATTAGTTTTTTCTTTAAAGCTTTTTAAACTTTTTAATAATGTTTCTCTTTCTTGATATAAAAACATTAATTGTAAGGATATATTACTATTATGCTCATTATTCATTTGTATTTTACTCATACTTATTGTTTATAATTGATCATAATAATCTACTTCAGATTTTGTAGGTTTATAAGATAAATCTTCACTTTTATTCTCTTCTTCATATAAAGGCTGAGGTATATGTTGACTAAAATCTACTCCTTTCATTCTCATAGATCTAGCTTTCTTTAAATCTATTGTTTCTTCTGACATAGAACTAGATGTTTCAGGTATATAAGTGGAAAATCTAGATGGCTCTAATTTTTCATTTTCAAAAGTTATATTTATACTTCCATCTGTATGTTCTACTATGTTTGATATTTTATTTTTATTTTCTATAGGTTTAGGTACACATATATCTTTAATATTCCAACTCTGATTTTGAGTTATTTCATTCCATTTTAATTTTTTAGGTACATTAACTCTAGAATGTTTAGAATTTGCTTCAAATACTAAAGTTTCATCTTTAGGTGATACTAACTTCGAACGAGGTTCTATAGTGGTTGTCATAGTTTTATAATATACTCTATATATTACTACTATAGGATCTGACTTATTCTTTATTTCTAAATTTTTTGTCTTTATAGTTAGTGTTAAAGTATCTAGTATATTTTGATCAAATAAAGATATAGTGAAATTTGGATAGCAATTAAAATATATTGGGCCATTACATATATTAGATTCTGCCATAGCTAATAAAGAATTCTTAAAATCTAATAGTCTAGCATCTCTTAATATAACCAATATAGGGACATCTATTCCTAATCTTATCATAGGTTTGATAGCAACTTGAACTAATCCTATATGTAAAAATTTATAATTTTTTCTATGTTCTTTTATAACAGTATTAGAGAATAGTTGTATATTTTGGTGATTTTGTAATAAAGGTATTACTTTCTCAGTTGTTTTTATAGAATATCCTTGAAAATAATCAAATGATCCTATTTTATAAATAGTTCTAACATCTTGTTTAGGTATACTCCAATCACATAAACTTTTTTCAATTTTATCTATAGAAATATAAATAAAGGTATAATTTTATAATCCCTCTCTTTAATGTTTATCAATTTTATTGTCTAAGACACTTTTAATTATTTAAAAAGGTCCTGTATAGATTTGGTATCAGAGCCATGGCCTTTCTTTTTGAGGTGGTAGAGATATAGATAAATTGTTCATATTATGTTGAATATGAGTTTAAATTTTCTCATGTTAAAAGAAAAGGTGATTTATATGTTAGAAAAATATACGTCTGCGTTGGTAAGCCCTGGCGATCAGTCGGTTGGATTAGCCGCAGTTGAAGTAAGACGGCCGTACCACGACGATATGGGGGTGTTCCCGGAGAAAGTATATTGGTCTAATTATATAAATTAAGTTTTCTGATAACAAGTTAAAATAAGAACAAATATTTGCAAAATATGAATAGGTTATCTAAATTACTACTAAATCGAAAGGATGGTTCTACTTCTGATATAGAAGAAGAACAGGATCAAACAAATTCTATTGAAGTTTCTATAGATAAAATTGAAAAAAGTTTATGTGATTGGAGTATACCTAAACAAGATGTTAGAACTATTTATAAAATAGGATCATTTGATTATTTTCAAGGATATTCTATAAAAACAACTGAGAAAGTAATACCTTTATTACAAAATCACCAAAATATACAACTATTCTCTAATACTGTTATAAAAGAACATAGAAAAAATTATAAATTTTTACATATAGGATTAGTTCAAGTTGCTATCAAACCTATGATAAGATTAGGAATAGATGTCCCTATATTGGTTATATTAAGAGATGCTAGACTATTAGATTTTAAGAATTCTTTATTAGCTATGGCAGAATCTAATATATGTAATGGCCCAATATATTTTAATTGCTATCCAAATTTCACTATATCTTTATTTGATCAAAATATACTAGATACTTTAACACTAACTATAAAGACAAAAAATTTAGAAATAAAGAATAAGTCAGATCCTATAGTAGTAATATATAGAGTATATTATAAAACTATGACAACCACTATAGAACCTCGTTCGAAGTTAGTATCACCTAAAGATGAAACTTTAGTATTTGAAGCAAATTCTAAACATTCTAGAGTTAATGTACCTAAAAAATTAAAATGGAATGAAATAACTCAAAATCAGAGTTGGAATATTAAAGATATATGTGTACCTAAACCTATAGAAAATAAAAATAAAATATCAAACATAGTAGAACATACAGATGGAAGTATAAATATAACTTTTGAAAATGAAAAATTAGAGCCATCTAGATTTTCCACTTATATACCTGAAACATCTAGTTCTATGTCAGAAGAAACAATAGATTTAAAGAAAGCTAGATCTATGAGAATGAAAGGAGTAGATTTTAGTCAACATATACCTCAGCCTTTATATGAAGAAGAGAATAAAAGTGAAGATTTATCTTATAAACCTACAAAATCTGAAGTAGATTATTATGATCAATTATAAACAATAAGTATGAGTAAAATACAAATGAATAATGAGCATAATAGTAATATATCCTTACAATTAATGTTTTTATATCAAGAAAGAGAAACATTATTAAAAAGTTTAAAAAGCTTTAAAGAAAAAACTAATATAAATTATGAATATCTAGCTAAAGACCAAATAGAAAAGGTAGAATCAATAAAAAATAAATATATAGAATCAACAATGACTTTATTAGAAATAAATTGGTATTTAATTGAAAAGTTAAGATCAAAACTAATTATTTGTTAAAGATGCCAAAAATCAAGACAACTATAACTATACACGATTTAAACTATTTAGAAAATGAAATAAATAATGATTATAATAAAGAAAAGTTAGAATGGTATAATAATAAATTCACTAAAAGCCGAAGAAGTTGTAATCAATTGACTTGGCATTTATACTTATATGAAAATAATGAAGTCATGCCATTTTTCTCATGGTTACAATTATATTGTGCAAAAGAAAAAATATATTACCCATTTTTAGAAAAAGCAGAAACTATAATAAAACTAAATAAAACATATAGAAATCTTAAGAATAAAGAAGAATCTATAGGAATACATCCACCATGTGAAGATATAATTATAAAACAAGATAATAAAGATTATATAGGTGTACCCTTAGTACAAGTAAAAGAACAACAAGAACAAGATAAAACTCTAAAACAAATAGTATACCAAAATAATTATACTAATGAAGTATTAAATACAATAGGACAACAATTAAATAGAATAGAAAAAACAGAAGAAAACAAAGTTGAAGAAGACAAACCAAGCACTTCTAACACAAAACCAGAATATGAAAAAAGTCCATTATTTATACCTCATCATATAGATACTCCTATAAATCTAGGAAAACAAAATGTTATATTAAAAGAAATTGAAAAGAAATTATCTTTATTAAGTATAACAGACAAAACTATAAATACAGTAAATGAAGAAAATTATTCAGATGATGATTTATCCGAAATAGAAAATCAATTTAATAATAATAATGAAATAAATAAAGTAAAATATAATTCTTATACATCAAATAAAACTTATACACCAAGACCAGAAACTAGAAATTACTATTATAGACCGTCACCACCTGATTTACAATATGAAGAAAGACATACTTTAGTACAAGCTAAATATGATGGTAATTCTATATACGAATGGAATATAGACGGACAAACTGAATATCAGATATTAAATTTATTACAAGAAATGACAATGGCATCTACTGCTTATAAATCACAAAATAATGAAGAATCACAAGTAGTTGAAATGATTATAGCAGGATTTACTGGAATACTAAAAGGATGGTGGGATAGCTATGTAACAGAAGCAGATAAACATGCTATATTAAATGCAAAAAAGACTATAATAAAAACTGAGAATAATCAAACATATCAAACACAAATAGATGACATGGTAAACTCATTAATTTTTGCTATATTAAAAAATTATGTAGGAAATCCAGCAGCATATCAAGAAAGAAATTCAGCTATATTATTAAACTTGACATGTAGAAAACTACAAGATTTTAGATGGTATAAAGATGTGTTTTTAGCTAAGGTTATGACTAGGCCTGATTGTAAAGAAGCTTATTGGAAAGAAAGATTTATTGCAGGATTACCAAAGTTATTTGCAGAAAGGATTAGAAATAAATTAAGTCAAGATTATAACAATAATATACCTTATAAAGATTTAACTTATGGAGAGATTATAAATTATGTTAATCAAGAAGGACTAGCTATATGTTCAGATTTAAAGTTAAAAGCCAAGATTAAGAAAGAAGGAATAAATTCTAGACAAGAATTAGGAGACTTTTGTCAACAATATGGATATGAAACCTTAAAATTACCTCCTTCTAGGAAAATTAAATATAAGCCTAAGAATAGATATATTAGGAATAAGAGAAATTATAAAAGAGAACAAGAATATGATAAAAAACACGAATATAAGAGAAATAAATTTAAAAGAAGAAAAACTCCATATAAAAATTATAAAGAAAATAAACAAAAAGATATTATAATATGCTATAAATGTGGAAGAAATGGTCATATGGCAAAAGATTGTTATGCTAAAAAGAAAATAAATGAATTAGATATATCAGATGAACTTAAGAAACAAATAAGTAAGATAATTCTTAAAGAGAATTCTAGTGAAGATAGTATGTCAGATTATAGCGAAAATGATATAAATGTTTTAGAAGAAAGTAGCTCTAGTTCTGAATCACAAAGTTGTGAATGTTTAGGAAATTGTAATTGTGATTATAAATCTATAAATGTAATTACCAAAAATGAAGAAGTTGAAAAATTAATAGACTTAATAAATAAAATAGAAGATAAGGATTTGAAAAAGGTATATTTTCAAAAATTAGAAGAAAAACTAAATACCAAAGAAGAAAAGGTTATAAAAAGTAATCAAGGATATAATTTTAATGAGATATGTAAAAGATTTAGTAAAGATAAAAATCCTATAACAATTCAAGAATTACAAGAAGAACTTAATAATGTAAAACTAGAAGTAAAATTATTAAAACAAAGAATAGAAAACATAGAGAATAAAGAAGAAGATTTTAAAGAAAATCCCGAAATCGAATTATTAAATGAACCTTCTAATAATGATCAAACAATAAATATAGTAAAAACAGTAAAATATCAAAGATGGTATACTAAAATAAATTTATTAATTAATAATGAATATAGAATAACTATAATTGCTCTATTAGACTCAGGAGCAGATTTAAATTGTATTCAAGAAGGATTAATACCAACTAAATATTTTGAAAAATCTACAGAAAAGTTATCCTCTGCAAGTGGATCAAGATTAAAAGTAAACTATAAATTATCAAACGTACATATATGTAAAGAAAATTATTGCTTTAATACTCAGTTAATATTAGTAAAAAATTTAACCTCCCAATTGTTATTAGGACAACCATTTATATTACAGTTGTATCCTTTTGTTGCCAACGAAAATGGATTAACTACTAAAGTTTTAAACAAAGAAATAACTTTTAAATTTATTCACCCTGTAGAAACTAAAGAAGTTAATATATTAATAAATAAGAAAAAGCATATAGAATATTTAGTAAGTGAAATAAATGAAAAAAGAATTTGTAATCAGTTAATAGATAAAACCATACAAACAAAGATAAAATTATTAGAAGAAAAATTTAAAAATAATATATGTGCAGCCATTCCCAATGCATTTTGGAAAAGAAAACAACATATAGTAGGATTACCCTATATTAAAAATTTTAATGAAAAAGATATTCCTACAAAGTCAAAATCTATACATATGTCTATAGAATTAGAACAACATTGTAAAAAAGAAATACAAGATTTATTAGAAAAAAGACTTATACGTCCATCAAAGTCCCCTTGGTCATGCTCCGCCTTTTATGTAATAAATAACGCTGAAATAGAAAGAGGAGTACCAAGATTAGTAATAAACTATAAACCTTTAAATAAAGTTTTAGAATGGATTAGATATCCTATACCAAATAAAAGAGATTTATTAAAGAAATTATACAATTCAAAAATATTTTCTAAATTTGATATGAAATCTGGATTTTGGCAAATACAAATTAAAGAAGTAGATAAATATAAAACTGGTTTTAATGTACCCTTTGGACATTATGAATGGAATGTAATGCCCTTTGGATTAAAGAATGCCCCATCAGAATTTCAAAATATAATGAATGATATAATATTACCACTTGGAAATTTTGCTATAGTCTATATTGATGATGTTTTAATATTTTCAAAAAATATAGATCAACATTTTAAACATTTAAATGCTTTCTATAACACTATATATAAAAATGGTTTAGCAGTTTCACCAACAAAGATGTCTTTATTTCAAACTGAAATAAGATTTTTAGGACATAATATTATTCAAGGAACTATTAAACCCATTGAAAGAAGTTTAGAATTTACAAATAAATTTCCTGATGAAATAAAGGATAAAACTCAATTACAAAGATTTTTAGGATGTTTGAATTATATACATGATTTCTTTAAAGATTTAGGAATAATATGCAAACCATTATATGACAGATTAAAAAAGAATCCAAAGCCTTGGACTGAAGAACATACTAAAATAGTAAGACATATAAAAGAAAAAATTAAAGTTCTACCATGCTTAAACATACCTCATCCTGATGCTAGCCTAATAGTAGAAACAGATGCAAGTGATCTAGGTTATGGTGGTATATTAAAACAAAAGTTGTCTAATAATGATAAAGAACAATTAGTAAGATTTTATTCTGGATCATGGAATGATACCCAGAAGAATTATTCTACTGTTAAAAAAGAAATTTTGAGTATTGTTTTAAACATCAAAAAATTTGAAGACGATTTATATATGAAAACTTTTATTTTAAGAATTGATTGTTTGTCTGCAAAATATATTTTAGAAAAGGATATAAAAAATTTAATCTCTAAACAGATTTTTGCAAGATGGCAAGCTATATTAAGTAATTTTGACTTTACTATTGAATTCATCAAAGGAGAGAACAATTCTCTACCAGACTTTTTATCTCGAGAATTTTTGCAGGGAAAATGAGCAGCTCAAGCAAGAAAGTTATATTAACCAAACAAACCCAATCATCATCCTCTAGTCAAAGAGAATTTCCAGCTTTACCTATACACCCGAACAGATTTGGTCCTATAGCACCAAGAGCAAGACCTCCATATTCTGCTCTTGTACAAAATGTACCTATTCCAACTTCATCTATAAGCCAGATTTCTCCTAATAAACCAACAATTCCTATATCACCAAGAAGTCCTTTTTCAACCCAAACAAGTCCTTCTACTTCCAGTCAATCTATTACTCATGAATACCATATAAATCCAAACAGACAGATTATCAAAATCCTTGAACCTTTTGAAGAACAAAAATTACAACAAAACTTTTTAACTTTAACCGATTATTTATATCCCAGAGGATGTCATTTCTATGTCGATAACTATAAAACCAGAGAGTATTATGAAGCAATTTTAATTTCAAATGGGTCTGCTAGTATTGATCATACTATAACTAAGAAAAATTCCGGTTATATTGATTGCAGTAAAGCAAAGATTTTTAAAATAATCACTCCGGAAGAATGGTCTACTAAACCCTATGATTACAAAACCCTTTCCAACTACCCTACTTATCCAGTCTATAATTATTATGATTATCAAGATGCTTGGTTTTATGCCTTTTTAGTAAGAAGCTTTAGCCACACATGGTTTTTCTACTTTTCTGATAAATTTAATGGAATCTATCCAAGATGGTTTATTAAATGGTTCAGATATTTTGGAAATATCCCAGCCACTTTTCCAACAAGAGTATTAGAAGGATATCATAAATATAAAGATTATTTTATGCAAGATCATATATGTCCAGCTGAGTATACCCTACAATTCACTGCTATATTCAAGTTACCATGGATAATATTATTCACTTATAAAAAACAAGAAGCTCAAGATACATCTCCACCCTTATTCTATAGACAATTCAGTGCAAAATGGTGGAAGCAGATTAATGAAACCCAAGCTGATATTAATGCAGTTATTGACTACTATAAAAAATGGAGTATTGAAAACAGTTCCTCTACTGAAGTCCCAGAAATTCAAGATGAAGATTATGTTAAAAGATTACAATCATGTTCATCTAAAGAAGAGATACAAAGAATTATAAATGAAATTAAAGGATCTCCAAGCTCTAGCGAAGATTTGTTTCAAGATTCTCAAGATCCTTATGAAAATATTGTATTAAATTAAGATTCTATATTGAAGAATAAAATAAAAATAAATTTTATGTAATCCAGAAAAGAAATATTTCTATATAAAAATAAGAATTAATATTCTCTATAAACCAGAAAGAAAATTATTATCATTCTTTTATCATGGCCGACATAAGCAAATTATTAGAGAAAAGGAAAATTTATAGTCAACAAAGGTGTGAAGAAGAATCCAAGAAAGATGATCATGAAAGAAGAACACGACAAAGAAAATATTAAAGAAAGAATTCTATGGCCGACAAAAGCAAAAGCAAAAGAAAGAAAAGACAAAAGCAAAAGCAAAAGAAAGAAAAGAAAAAGTAGCCGGTTAACACTCCATTATTGAAGACTTTATGAAAGAAGAACCGGAAGATGTCAGTTTACATGAAGATTCAAGAAGATCAAGTTCATCTATAAAAGACGAAGAAAATGAAGGAAGAGGCATTCGAAAATTTACATGAAAAAACCCTCTATTATATTATCAACTTCCCAATGTTCAAAACATCTAGATTTTAATATATGTATATCTCCTATAGTCAAGTCGGAGTCTGTATCTATAGAGCAGGAAGCAAGTTCCAGTATACTACCATGTTGTAATTCTGATTCTATAAATAAAGGTATAATTTTATAATCCCTCTCTTTAATGTTTATCAATTTTATTGTCTAAGACACTTTTAATTATTTAAAAAGGTCCTGTATAGATTTGGTATCAAAGCCATGGCCTTTCTTTTTGAGGTGGTAGAGATATAGATAAATTGTTCATATTATGTTGAATATGAGTTTAAATTTTATAATAATTGTAACAGAAGCAGATAAACATGCTATATTAAATGCAAAAAAGACTATAATAAAAACTGAGAATAATCAAACATATCAAACACAAATAGATGACATGGTAAACTCATTAATTTTTGCTATATTAAAAAATTATGTAGGAAATCCAGCAGCATATCAAGAAAGAAATTCAGCTATATTATTAAACTTGACATGTAGAAAACTACAAGATTTTAGATGGTATAAAGATGTGTTTTTAGCTAAGGTTATGACTAGGCCTGATTGTAAAGAAGCTTATTGGAAAGAAAGATTTATTGCAGGATTACCAAAGTTATTTGCAGAAAGGATTAGAAATAAATTAAGTCAAGATTATAACAATAATATACCTTATAAAGATTTAACTTATGGAGAGATTATAAATTATGTTAATCAAGAAGGACTAGCTATATGTTCAGATTTAAAGTTAAAAGCCAAGATTAAGAAAGAAGGAATAAATTCTAGACAAGAATTAGGAGACTTTTGTCAACAATATGGATATGAAACCTTAAAATTACCTCCTTCTAGGAAAATTAAATATAAGCCTAAGAATAGATATATTAGGAATAAGAGAAATTATAAAAGAGAACAAGAATATGATAAAAAACACGAATATAAGAGAAATAAATTTAAAAGAAGAAAAACTCCATATAAAAATTATAAAGAAAATAAACAAAAAGATATTATAATATGCTATAAATGTGGAAGAAATGGTCATATGGCAAAAGATTGTTATGCTAAAAAGAAAATAAATGAATTAGATATATCAGATGAACTTAAGAAACAAATAAGTAAGATAATTCTTAAAGAGAATTCTAGTGAAGATAGTATGTCAGATTATAGCGAAAATGATATAAATGTTTTAGAAGAAAGTAGCTCTAGTTCTGAATCACAAAGTTGTGAATGTTTAGGAAATTGTAATTGTGATTATAAATCTATAAATGTAATTACCAAAAATGAAGAAGTTGAAAAATTAATAGACTTAATAAATAAAATAGAAGATAAGGATTTGAAAAAGGTATATTTTCAAAAATTAGAAGAAAAACTAAATACCAAAGAAGAAAAGGTTATAAAAAGTAATCAAGGATATAATTTTAATGAGATATGTAAAAGATTTAGTAAAGATAAAAATCCTATAACAATTCAAGAATTACAAGAAGAACTTAATAATGTAAAACTAGAAGTAAAATTATTAAAACAAAGAATAGAAAACATAGAGAATAAAGAAGAAGATTTTAAAGAAAATCCCGAAATCGAATTATTAAATGAACCTTCTAATAATGATCAAACAATAAATATAGTAAAAACAGTAAAATATCAAAGATGGTATACTAAAATAAATTTATTAATTAATAATGAATATAGAATAACTATAATTGCTCTATTAGACTCAGGAGCAGATTTAAATTGTATTCAAGAAGGATTAATACCAACTAAATATTTTGAAAAATCTACAGAAAAGTTATCCTCTGCAAGTGGATCAAGATTAAAAGTAAACTATAAATTATCAAACGTACATATATGTAAAGAAAATTATTGCTTTAATACTCAGTTAATATTAGTAAAAAATTTAACCTCCCAATTGTTATTAGGACAACCATTTATATTACAGTTGTATCCTTTTGTTGCCAACGAAAATGGATTAACTACTAAAGTTTTAAACAAAGAAATAACTTTTAAATTTATTCACCCTGTAGAAACTAAAGAAGTTAATATATTAATAAATAAGAAAAAGCATATAGAATATTTAGTAAGTGAAATAAATGAAAAAAGAATTTGTAATCAGTTAATAGATAAAACCATACAAACAAAGATAAAATTATTAGAAGAAAAATTTAAAAATAATATATGTGCAGCCATTCCCAATGCATTTTGGAAAAGAAAACAACATATAGTAGGATTACCCTATATTAAAAATTTTAATGAAAAAGATATTCCTACAAAGTCAAAATCTATACATATGTCTATAGAATTAGAACAACATTGTAAAAAAGAAATACAAGATTTATTAGAAAAAAGACTTATACGTCCATCAAAGTCCCCTTGGTCATGCTCCGCCTTTTATGTAATAAATAACGCTGAAATAGAAAGAGGAGTACCAAGATTAGTAATAAACTATAAACCTTTAAATAAAGTTTTAGAATGGATTAGATATCCTATACCAAATAAAAGAGATTTATTAAAGAAATTATACAATTCAAAAATATTTTCTAAATTTGATATGAAATCTGGATTTTGGCAAATACAAATTAAAGAAGTAGATAAATATAAAACTGGTTTTAATGTACCCTTTGGACATTATGAATGGAATGTAATGCCCTTTGGATTAAAGAATGCCCCATCAGAATTTCAAAATATAATGAATGATATAATATTACCACTTGGAAATTTTGCTATAGTCTATATTGATGATGTTTTAATATTTTCAAAAAATATAGATCAACATTTTAAACATTTAAATGCTTTCTATAACACTATATATAAAAATGGTTTAGCAGTTTCACCAACAAAGATGTCTTTATTTCAAACTGAAATAAGATTTTTAGGACATAATATTATTCAAGGAACTATTAAACCCATTGAAAGAAGTTTAGAATTTACAAATAAATTTCCTGATGAAATAAAGGATAAAACTCAATTACAAAGATTTTTAGGATGTTTGAATTATATACATGATTTCTTTAAAGATTTAGGAATAATATGCAAACCATTATATGACAGATTAAAAAAGAATCCAAAGCCTTGGACTGAAGAACATACTAAAATAGTAAGACATATAAAAGAAAAAATTAAAGTTCTACCATGCTTAAACATACCTCATCCTGATGCTAGCCTAATAGTAGAAACAGATGCAAGTGATCTAGGTTATGGTGGTATATTAAAACAAAAGTTGTCTAATAATGATAAAGAACAATTAGTAAGATTTTATTCTGGATCATGGAATGATACCCAGAAGAATTATTCTACTGTTAAAAAAGAAATTTTGAGTATTGTTTTAAACATCAAAAAATTTGAAGACGATTTATATATGAAAACTTTTATTTTAAGAATTGATTGTTTGTCTGCAAAATATATTTTAGAAAAGGATATAAAAAATTTAATCTCTAAACAGATTTTTGCAAGATGGCAAGCTATATTAAGTAATTTTGACTTTACTATTGAATTCATCAAAGGAGAGAACAATTCTCTACCAGACTTTTTATCTCGAGAATTTTTGCAGGGAAAATGAGCAGCTCAAGCAAGAAAGTTATATTAACCAAACAAACCCAATCATCATCCTCTAGTCAAAGAGAATTTCCAGCTTTACCTATACACCCGAACAGATTTGGTCCTATAGCACCAAGAGCAAGACCTCCATATTCTGCTCTTGTACAAAATGTACCTATTCCAACTTCATCTATAAGCCAGATTTCTCCTAATAAACCAACAATTCCTATATCACCAAGAAGTCCTTTTTCAACCCAAACAAGTCCTTCTACTTCCAGTCAATCTATTACTCATGAATACCATATAAATCCAAACAGACAGATTATCAAAATCCTTGAACCTTTTGAAGAACAAAAATTACAACAAAACTTTTTAACTTTAACCGATTATTTATATCCCAGAGGATGTCATTTCTATGTCGATAACTATAAAACCAGAGAGTATTATGAAGCAATTTTAATTTCAAATGGGTCTGCTAGTATTGATCATACTATAACTAAGAAAAATTCCGGTTATATTGATTGCAGTAAAGCAAAGATTTTTAAAATAATCACTCCGGAAGAATGGTCTACTAAACCCTATGATTACAAAACCCTTTCCAACTACCCTACTTATCCAGTCTATAATTATTATGATTATCAAGATGCTTGGTTTTATGCCTTTTTAGTAAGAAGCTTTAGCCACACATGGTTTTTCTACTTTTCTGATAAATTTAATGGAATCTATCCAAGATGGTTTATTAAATGGTTCAGATATTTTGGAAATATCCCAGCCACTTTTCCAACAAGAGTATTAGAAGGATATCATAAATATAAAGATTATTTTATGCAAGATCATATATGTCCAGCTGAGTATACCCTACAATTCACTGCTATATTCAAGTTACCATGGATAATATTATTCACTTATAAAAAACAAGAAGCTCAAGATACATCTCCACCCTTATTCTATAGACAATTCAGTGCAAAATGGTGGAAGCAGATTAATGAAACCCAAGCTGATATTAATGCAGTTATTGACTACTATAAAAAATGGAGTATTGAAAACAGTTCCTCTACTGAAGTCCCAGAAATTCAAGATGAAGATTATGTTAAAAGATTACAATCATGTTCATCTAAAGAAGAGATACAAAGAATTATAAATGAAATTAAAGGATCTCCAAGCTCTAGCGAAGATTTGTTTCAAGATTCTCAAGATCCTTATGAAAATATTGTATTAAATTAAGATTCTATATTGAAGAATAAAATAAAAATAAATTTTATGTAATCCAGAAAAGAAATATTTCTATATAAAAATAAGAATTAATATTCTCTATAAACCAGAAAGAAAATTATTATCATTCTTTTATCATGGCCGACATAAGCAAATTATTAGAGAAAAGGAAAATTTATAGTCAACAAAGGTGTGAAGAAGAATCCAAGAAAGATGATCATGAAAGAAGAACACGACAAAGAAAATATTAAAGAAAGAATTCTATGGCCGACAAAAGCAAAAGCAAAAGAAAGAAAAGACAAAAGCAAAAGCAAAAGAAAGAAAAGAAAAAGTAGCCGGTTAACACTCCATTATTGAAGACTTTATGAAAGAAGAACCGGAAGATGTCAGTTTACATGAAGATTCAAGAAGATCAAGTTCATCTATAAAAGACGAAGAAAATGAAGGAAGAGGCATTCGAAAATTTACATGAAAAAACCCTCTATTATATTATCAACTTCCCAATGTTCAAAACATCTAGATTTTAATATATGTATATCTCCTATAGTCAAGTCGGAGTCTGTATCTATAGAGCAGGAAGCAAGTTCCAGTATACTACCATGTTGTAATTCTGATTCTATAAATAAAGGTATAATTTTATAATCCCTCTCTTTAATGTTTATCAATTTTATTGTCTAAGACACTTTTAATTATTTAAAAAGGTCCTGTATATAGATTTGGTATCAGAGCCATGGCCTTTCTTTTTGAGGTGGTAGAGATATAGATAAATTGTTCATATTATGTTGAATATGAGTTTAAATTTTCTCATGTTAAAAGAAAAGGTGATTTATATGTTAGAAAAATATACGTCTGCGTTGGTAAGCCCTGGCGATCAGTCGGTTGGATTAGCCGCAGTTGAAGTAAGACGGCCGTACCACGACGATATGGGGGTGTTCCCGGAGAAAGTATATTGGTCTAATTATATAAATTAAGTTTTCTGATAACAAGTTAAAATAAGAACAAATATTTGCAAAATATGAATAGGTTATCTAAATTACTACTAAATCGAAAGGATGGTTCTACTTCTGATATAGAAGAAGAACAGGATCAAACAAATTCTATTGAAGTTTCTATAGATAAAATTGAAAAAAGTTTATGTGATTGGAGTATACCTAAACAAGATGTTAGAACTATTTATAAAATAGGATCATTTGATTATTTTCAAGGATATTCTATAAAAACAACTGAGAAAGTAATACCTTTATTACAAAATCACCAAAATATACAACTATTCTCTAATACTGTTATAAAAGAACATAGAAAAAATTATAAATTTTTACATATAGGATTAGTTCAAGTTGCTATCAAACCTATGATAAGATTAGGAATAGATGTCCCTATATTGGTTATATTAAGAGATGCTAGACTATTAGATTTTAAGAATTCTTTATTAGCTATGGCAGAATCTAATATATGTAATGGCCCAATATATTTTAATTGCTATCCAAATTTCACTATATCTTTATTTGATCAAAATATACTAGATACTTTAACACTAACTATAAAGACAAAAAATTTAGAAATAAAGAATAAGTCAGATCCTATAGTAGTAATATATAGAGTATATTATAAAACTATGACAACCACTATAGAACCTCGTTCGAAGTTAGTATCACCTAAAGATGAAACTTTAGTATTTGAAGCAAATTCTAAACATTCTAGAGTTAATGTACCTAAAAAATTAAAATGGAATGAAATAACTCAAAATCAGAGTTGGAATATTAAAGATATATGTGTACCTAAACCTATAGAAAATAAAAATAAAATATCAAACATAGTAGAACATACAGATGGAAGTATAAATATAACTTTTGAAAATGAAAAATTAGAGCCATCTAGATTTTCCACTTATATACCTGAAACATCTAGTTCTATGTCAGAAGAAACAATAGATTTAAAGAAAGCTAGATCTATGAGAATGAAAGGAGTAGATTTTAGTCAACATATACCTCAGCCTTTATATGAAGAAGAGAATAAAAGTGAAGATTTATCTTATAAACCTACAAAATCTGAAGTAGATTATTATGATCAATTATAAACAATAAGTATGAGTAAAATACAAATGAATAATGAGCATAATAGTAATATATCCTTACAATTAATGTTTTTATATCAAGAAAGAGAAACATTATTAAAAAGTTTAAAAAGCTTTAAAGAAAAAACTAATATAAATTATGAATATCTAGCTAAAGACCAAATAGAAAAGGTAGAATCAATAAAAAATAAATATATAGAATCAACAATGACTTTATTAGAAATAAATTGGTATTTAATTGAAAAGTTAAGATCAAAACTAATTATTTGTTAAAGATGCCAAAAATCAAGACAACTATAACTATACACGATTTAAACTATTTAGAAAATGAAATAAATAATGATTATAATAAAGAAAAGTTAGAATGGTATAATAATAAATTCACTAAAAGCCGAAGAAGTTGTAATCAATTGACTTGGCATTTATACTTATATGAAAATAATGAAGTCATGCCATTTTTCTCATGGTTACAATTATATTGTGCAAAAGAAAAAATATATTACCCATTTTTAGAAAAAGCAGAAACTATAATAAAACTAAATAAAACATATAGAAATCTTAAGAATAAAGAAGAATCTATAGGAATACATCCACCATGTGAAGATATAATTATAAAACAAGATAATAAAGATTATATAGGTGTACCCTTAGTACAAGTAAAAGAACAACAAGAACAAGATAAAACTCTAAAACAAATAGTATACCAAAATAATTATACTAATGAAGTATTAAATACAATAGGACAACAATTAAATAGAATAGAAAAAACAGAAGAAAACAAAGTTGAAGAAGACAAACCAAGCACTTCTAACACAAAACCAGAATATGAAAAAAGTCCATTATTTATACCTCATCATATAGATACTCCTATAAATCTAGGAAAACAAAATGTTATATTAAAAGAAATTGAAAAGAAATTATCTTTATTAAGTATAACAGACAAAACTATAAATACAGTAAATGAAGAAAATTATTCAGATGATGATTTATCCGAAATAGAAAATCAATTTAATAATAATAATGAAATAAATAAAGTAAAATATAATTCTTATACATCAAATAAAACTTATACACCAAGACCAGAAACTAGAAATTACTATTATAGACCGTCACCACCTGATTTACAATATGAAGAAAGACATACTTTAGTACAAGCTAAATATGATGGTAATTCTATATACGAATGGAATATAGACGGACAAACTGAATATCAGATATTAAATTTATTACAAGAAATGACAATGGCATCTACTGCTTATAAATCACAAAATAATGAAGAATCACAAGTAGTTGAAATGATTATAGCAGGATTTACTGGAATACTAAAAGGATGGTGGGATAGCTATGTAACAGAAGCAGATAAACATGCTATATTAAATGCAAAAAAGACTATAATAAAAACTGAGAATAATCAAACATATCAAACACAAATAGATGACATGGTAAACTCATTAATTTTTGCTATATTAAAAAATTATGTAGGAAATCCAGCAGCATATCAAGAAAGAAATTCAGCTATATTATTAAACTTGACATGTAGAAAACTACAAGATTTTAGATGGTATAAAGATGTGTTTTTAGCTAAGGTTATGACTAGGCCTGATTGTAAAGAAGCTTATTGGAAAGAAAGATTTATTGCAGGATTACCAAAGTTATTTGCAGAAAGGATTAGAAATAAATTAAGTCAAGATTATAACAATAATATACCTTATAAAGATTTAACTTATGGAGAGATTATAAATTATGTTAATCAAGAAGGACTAGCTATATGTTCAGATTTAAAGTTAAAAGCCAAGATTAAGAAAGAAGGAATAAATTCTAGACAAGAATTAGGAGACTTTTGTCAACAATATGGATATGAAACCTTAAAATTACCTCCTTCTAGGAAAATTAAATATAAGCCTAAGAATAGATATATTAGGAATAAGAGAAATTATAAAAGAGAACAAGAATATGATAAAAAACACGAATATAAGAGAAATAAATTTAAAAGAAGAAAAACTCCATATAAAAATTATAAAGAAAATAAACAAAAAGATATTATAATATGCTATAAATGTGGAAGAAATGGTCATATGGCAAAAGATTGTTATGCTAAAAAGAAAATAAATGAATTAGATATATCAGATGAACTTAAGAAACAAATAAGTAAGATAATTCTTAAAGAGAATTCTAGTGAAGATAGTATGTCAGATTATAGCGAAAATGATATAAATGTTTTAGAAGAAAGTAGCTCTAGTTCTGAATCACAAAGTTGTGAATGTTTAGGAAATTGTAATTGTGATTATAAATCTATAAATGTAATTACCAAAAATGAAGAAGTTGAAAAATTAATAGACTTAATAAATAAAATAGAAGATAAGGATTTGAAAAAGGTATATTTTCAAAAATTAGAAGAAAAACTAAATACCAAAGAAGAAAAGGTCATAAAAAGTAATCAAGGATATAATTTTAATGAGATATGTAAAAGATTTAGTAAAGATAAAAATCCTATAACAATTCAAGAATTACAAGAAGAACTTAATAATGTAAAACTAGAAGTAAAATTATTAAAACAAAGAATAGAAAACATAGAAAATAAAGAAGAAGATTTTAAAGAAAATCCCGAAATCGAATTATTAAATGAACCTTCTAATAATGATCAAACAATAAATATAGTAAAAACAGTAAAATATCAAAGATGGTATACTAAAATAAATTTATTAATTAATAATGAATATAGAATAACTATAATTGCTCTATTAGACTCAGGAGCAGATTTAAATTGTATTCAAGAAGGATTAATACCAACTAAATATTTTGAAAAATCTACAGAAAAGTTATCCTCTGCAAGTGGATCAAGATTAAAAGTAAACTATAAATTATCAAACGTACATATATGTAAAGAAAATTATTGCTTTAATACTCAGTTAATATTAGTAAAAAATTTAACCTCCCAATTGTTATTAGGACAACCATTTATATTACAGTTGTATCCTTTTGTTGCCAACGAAAATGGATTAACTACTAAAGTTTTAAACAAAGAAATAACTTTTAAATTTATTCACCCTGTAGAAACTAAAGAAGTTAATATATTAATAAATAAGAAAAAACATATAGAATATTTAGTAAGTGAAATAAATGAAAAAAGAATTTGTAATCAGTTAATAGAAAAAACCATACAAACAAAGATAAAATTATTAGAAGAAAAATTTAAAAATAATATATGTGCAGCCATTCCCAATGCATTTTGGAAAAGAAAACAACATATAGTAGGATTACCCTATATTAAAAATTTTAATGAAAAAGATATTCCTACAAAGTCAAAATCTATACATATGTCTATAGAATTAGAACAACATTGTAAAAAAGAAATACAAGATTTATTAGAAAAAAGACTTATACGTCCATCAAAGTCCCCTTGGTCATGCTCCGCCTTTTATGTAATAAATAACGCTGAAATAGAAAGAGGAGTACCAAGATTAGTAATAAACTATAAACCTTTAAATAAAGTTTTAGAATGGATTAGATATCCTATACCAAATAAAAGAGATTTATTAAAGAAATTATACAATTCAAAAATATTTTCTAAATTTGATATGAAATCTGGATTTTGGCAAATACAAATTAAAGAAGTAGATAAATATAAAACTGGTTTTAATGTACCCTTTGGACATTATGAATGGAATGTAATGCCCTTTGGATTAAAGAATGCCCCATCAGAATTTCAAAATATAATGAATGATATAATATTACCACTTGGAAATTTTGCTATAGTCTATATTGATGATGTTTTAATATTTTCAAAAAATATAGATCAACATTTTAAACATTTAAATGCTTTCTATAACACTATATATAAAAATGGTTTAGCAGTTTCACCAACAAAGATGTCTTTATTTCAAACTGAAATAAGATTTTTAGGACATAATATTATTCAAGGAACTATTAAACCCATTGAAAGAAGTTTAGAATTTACAAATAAATTTCCTGATGAAATAAAGGATAAAACTCAATTACAAAGATTTTTAGGATGTTTGAATTATATACATGATTTCTTTAAAGATTTAGGAATAATATGCAAACCATTATATGACAGATTAAAAAAGAATCCAAAGCCTTGGACTGAAGAACATACTAAAATAGTAAGACATATAAAAGAAAAAATTAAAGTTCTACCATGCTTAAACATACCTCATCCTGATGCTAGCCTAATAGTAGAAACAGATGCAAGTGATCTAGGTTATGGTGGTATATTAAAACAAAAGTTGTCTAATAATGATAAAGAACAATTAGTAAGATTTTATTCTGGATCATGGAATGATACCCAGAAGAATTATTCTACTGTTAAAAAAGAAATTTTGAGTATTGTTTTAAACATCAAAAAATTTGAAGACGATTTATATATAAAAACTTTTATTTTAAGAATTGATTGTTTGTCTGCAAAATATATTTTAGAAAAGGATATAAAAAATTTAATCTCTAAACAGATTTTTGCAAGATGGCAAGCTATATTAAGTAATTTTGACTTTACTATTGAATTCATCAAAGGAGAGAACAATTCTCTACCAGACTTTTTATCTCGAGAATTTTTGCAGGGAAAATGAGCAGCTCAAGCAAGAAAGTTATATTAACCAAACAAACCCAATCATCATCCTCTAATCAAAGAGAGTTTCCAGCTTTACCTATACACCCAAACAGATTTGGTCCTATAGCACCAAGAGCAAGACCTCCATATTCTGCTCTTGTACAAAATGTACCTATTCCAAATTCATCTATAAGTCAGATTTCTCCTAATAGATCAACAGTTCCTATATCACCAAGAAGTCCTTTTGCAACTCAAACAAGTCCTTCTACTTCCAGTCAATCCAGTACTCCAGAATACCATATAAATCCAAACAAACAAATTATCAAAATTTTAGAACCTTTAGAAGAACAAAAATTACAACAAAGCTTTTTAACCTTAACCGATTATTTATATCCCAGAGGATGTCATTTTTATGTCGATAACTATAAAACCAGAGAATATTATGAAGCAGTTCTAATTTCAAGTGGATCTGCTAGTATTGATCATACTATAACCAAGAAAAATTCTGATTATATCGATTGTAGTAAAGCAAAGATATTTAAAATAATCACTCCAGAAGAATGGTCTACAAAACCCTATGATTACAAAACCCTTTCCAACTACCCTACTTATCCAGTCTATAATTACTATGATTATCAAGATGCTTGGTTCTATGCCTTTTTAGTAAGAAGCTTTAGCCACACCTGGTTTTTCTACTTTTCTGACAAATTTAATGGAATCTATCCAAGATGGTTTATTAAATGGTTCAGATATTTTGGAAATATCCCGGCCACCTTTCCACCAAGAGTATTAGAAGGATATCATAAATATAAAGATTATTTTATGCAAGATCATATATGCCCAGCTGAGTATACCCTACAATTCACTGCTATATTCAAGTTACCATGGATAATATTATTCACCTATAAAAAACAGGAAGCTCAAGATACATCTCCACCCTTATTCTATAGACAATTCAGTGCAAAATGGTGGAAGCAGATTAATGAAGCCCAAGCTGATATTAATGCAGTTATTGAATATTATAAAAAATGGAGTATTGAAAACAGTTCCTCTACTGAAGTCCCAGAAATTCAAGACGAAGATTATGTTAGAAGATTACAATCATGTTCATCTAAAGAAGAAATACAAAGAATTATAAATGAAATCAAAGGATCTCCAAGTTCTAGCGAAGATTTATTTCAAGATTCTCAAGATCCTTATGCAAATATTGTATTAAATTAAAGATCTATATTAAAGAACAAAAATATCTTTCATGTAATCCAGAAAAGAAATATTTCTATATAAAAATAAGAATTATTATTCTCTATAAACCAGAAAGAAAATTATTATCATTCTTTTATCATGGCCGACAAAGTTAAAAATTTTAGAGAAAAGAAGTCAACAAAGGTGTGAAGATTCCAAGAAAGAAGATCATGAAGAGTATTCAAGAAAAGAAAAAGACAAAGAAAATATTAAAGAAAGGATTCTATGGCCGACAAAAGCAAAATTATTAAAGCAAAAGGAAGAAAAAGAAAGCAGCCGGTTAACACTCTATTATTGAAGACTTTATGAAAGAGTCACCGGAAGATGTCAGTTTACATGAAGAATCAAGAAGATCAAGTTCATCTATAAAAGACGAAGAAAATGAAAGAAGACTCATTCGAAAATTTACATGAAAAAACCCTCTATTATATTATCAACTTCCCAATGTTCAAAACATCTAGATTTTAATATATGTATATCTCCTATAGTCAAGTCGGAGTCTGTATCTATAGAGCAGGAAGCAAGTTCCAGTATACTACCATGTTGTAATTCTGATTCTATAAATAAAGGTATAATTTTATAATCCCTCTCTTTAATGTTTATCAATTTTATTGTCTAAGACACTTTTAATTATTATCAATTTTATTGTCTAAGACACTTTTAATTATTTAAAAAGGTATATATATATATATATATATATATATATATATATATATATATATATATATATATATATATGTTTTTTAGCTTGATGGTAAGCCTTTTACCTATTATATATGTATATCTTATACCTTGGTTCAAAACTTCAAATCATAACATAATTTTTCTTTGCATTTTATTTTTCTTATCCCATATTAATTTAATATGCCACTTACTTTTCATTAATTAGTCAAGTATGTACAACAATTATAAAAGTTCCACTTAATAGTTCTAATTAATAAATAAGATGTACAAGAAACTATGCTTTGATTGAAAGTATATAATGTTTTACTTAGACTTCTTATACATAAACTATGCTTTGTATTTTAGATTTTGACTATTGGAGGAAAGTTCAAAAAAGAATGGTAATAAAATGGAGAATAGAGAAACCAATATGATTGCTCCATTTCAAAACCCATTTTCATCTCTTTTTTTTTTCTTTCTTCAAAGCTAAATATCTCATAAACCGTATGTCTATAAATTATAAAAATTACATATTCAGAATCAGCGTATTTTTCTCTTCAATTCTAGATCGTACAAGCTATACTTTTGACAAAGTTATTATTTTTCATTTTTAATAGGATTTAAAATTTTTCAATGTGAAATCACATGTGATTTAACCCTAAAAAATAATCACACCTGCTTATATCTCCGATTAAACTTTAAATTCAAATAATTGATGATTTAAAGAGATTAAAACATGAAAAACTAAGTTGTAATCATATGCGATTGAACATCAAAGTATCAATCACATGTGATTAAATAGTAATAAAATACGGATTTTCAAATCATTGACTATAATTATACAATTAAGTAAAAATCAAGTTGAAATCATACATGAATTATCATATATCAGTAAATTTCTCATTAAATATCAATTTTTAAATGAAAATCATATGTGATTATATACAAAATCATATGTGATTATATAACAAATCACTTATGATTAAATGTACAAATAACAATCACATGTGATTTTAAATGAAAACTAATGCAATTTTTTATTTATAACTATTAATGTGGATGAATATTATGTTGTAATCACGTGTTAAATAACATATACCATTAATAAATAATCGTGAACAAAATTTAATTTTTTATCATAAATCACATGTGATGATATTGTAGAATCCGGTAAAAAAATTAAGAAAAAAAATTCATCGAAAGTATAGCTTATGACATCTCTAATCGAAAAGAAAAAGACGTTGGTTCCGAATATGTAATTTTTATAATTTATGGACTTACGGTTTGTGATATAATTAACTATGGGGGTAAAAATATAAGTGAGTTTTGTTAGAAAAATAGAGCAATTCTATTGGTTCTCCAATTCTCTACTTTTTTTTTTTTTTTTTCATTCGTATAAGAACCCACCTCTTGACTATTGTTCACAACGATGCTTATTTCAGTTATAAACAAGTAAACTTTCAAAAATAATTTAATTCTTATCATATGTTTAAAGTTCTAGCATAAATTTGAACAAAGTACTACTCCGTATTTGTTATTAAAAAATAATCAAATTTTAATTTCAAATATTTTTTTCAAAAATTTATAATACGAGTGCTAATTATGAAATATGGTATATGTTGAAGTTTTGCTTGATTATTTAGCCATATAAAAGTAACGTTGAGAAGTATTCAAACATATTAAAACTTGAGTATTTATTAACGAAGTCTTGCGGATTCAACATACTTTTGTTAGATCAGTTAGATTTTTGATTAATAACTAAAAATGATATGTCTACAATAGTTTCTCTTTTTCCCAAATGAAAAGGATATGTATGTGACATTTTTATTAAAATGAAAACAAACGAAATAAATTGACTATAAACTAAACGAGAATTTTACCCATATACACATCATCTAGTTGCGTTAAATAATACGAGTATTTCATTTCATAAATAAAAGTTAAAATAAAATATGATAGGCATACAGCACTGGAATAAAATGTAAGGGGTATAACTGCCATTTTAGCAATTAATCCCACTTGATGAAAATTCAACTTGCTTTCCTTAACAAAAAGAAAAATAGGGGTTGGTGTTGTGTGGAACGACGGAGATGATGATGATGATGAAGAAACAACAACAACAAAACCCTAATCTCATCACATTCAAAAACCCTCTTCACTAATCCCAAACCCATCTCCCAAACCCCTAATTTCATCTTCCATTCTCATTTTTTACCCCTTTACTATCTATCAAATTCAAGAAAGAAAGAAAAAGTGAAAACCCACATGGATGGAGTAGCAGTTGAAGCCTTTTTAGTTTGGAGCAATTCTTCTCCATATTCTTCATCATTATATAAAACAAGAATCCCAAAGCCATCTATTTTCAGATTATCAACAGCAACAAGAATAAGAAGGTGCAACCCTAAAATCTTACATTGTAGGAGTAATTGTACATCTGCTGCTGCTGCTGCTGCTGTTACTAGATTCAGCAACCATAGGATAAACATTCTTGATTCAAGAAATACTTTGAGGTCTGTTTTGGTTAAAAGTAGCAACCACCATTTAACAAACCCCAACCCAAATGTTGTGGATTTTGTTAAGAAAGGTTTGATTTTGGCTGCAGCATGTTGTGTCTTGGGATGTTGCAGAGCTGCTCATGGGGTTGAATATTCTGTGGGTTTAGAGCAGATTAAGTTGTCGTTTAATAATTCTTTACCCAAAGTTTTGATGGTGCTTAAAGTTTTGAAGGAACAAGGTTTAATCTTAGCTGCCCTTTTTAGTCTTTCTGCGTTTTTCTCCATGGCTGAAACTTCAATTACCACTCTTTGGCCTTGGAAGGTATTCTTTTTATTTTTTTAATTCCCTCTTATCAATCATTGGTATAAAAATCCGAACTTTGATGCGTATATATTCGTTCAGGTTCGAGAATTGGCTGACAAAGAGCCTGAAAACGGTGTGTTCAAAATGCTTCGTAATGACGTTACTCGGTTCTTGACAACCATTCTTATTGGCACGACGTAATGTTCTGTCTTTACTTGCAGTGAATAAATTGATTCTAAGTTTGATATGAGTTGATACTTTTTTGTTATCACTATTAGTGTTGTCAATATTGGAGCAACAGCACTGGTCACTGAAGCAGCAACTACAATCTTTGGCGAAGCAGGTGTCAGTGCAGCCACTGGAGTAATGACGGTATGTTTAGTAACTACTTTTTTTTGGTGATGTTTAGATATGTGATATGAAACTTGCTATCTAAATGTTTCAACATTGAATTGTAGTATTTATGGTATAGTGTTTGTATAAAAGGTGTTTTAGTTATGATTGTTTGACTATCTAGAGGTTAACTAACTTATTCCAAATCAGCTGCAATAAAAGGGAAAAGTATATACTCCGTATTGTCTAGAGGTTGTTTAGATGTTTGTTTTGAAACTGATTATTATGTAATAGAACAGAATGTAAAATATGGTATTAGCAATGGGACTCTAACGGTTAACCCAAATAGTCATCTATTAATAACAGGTTGCTGTTTTGCTACTCACTGAAATAACTCCAAAAAGTATAGCCGTTCACAATGCCACTGAGGTTGCAAGATTTGTGGTACGCTGACAAATTTCTTCTTTCTCTAAAACTATTAGAAACTTCCGTGTTTAGATGACTTTACCTGACAAGTTAACTGCCTTTGGCTCTAGGTCAGGCCGATTGCATGGCTTTCTTTAGTTCTATATCCTGTTGGAAGAGTCGTAACATATCTCTCAATGGGAATGCTCAAGTTGCTTGGTCTGAAAGGAAGAAGGTGTGTAAGTGTGTTACTTTTAGGTCTTTCTGTTGTTCCAAATTTTCTATTTATGTGATACTGATGCTAGCAATTGTAATTAATGCTAGTGAACCATATGTGACTGAGGATGAGTTGAAGTTGATGTTGCGAGGGGCTGAACTAAGTGGGGCCATAGAAGAGGAAGAACAGGTATATCATCACTTTTGCAGTCTTATAACATATGTTCAATAAGTTATCATTTATCAGACAAAAAGATCAACACTTTGTGAAAAAAATTTTCAGGATATGATTGAAAATGTTTTGGAAATTAAAGACACATATGTTCGAGAGGTTATGACACCTTTGGTTGATGTTGTTGCTAGTGATTCTAGTGCAACGCTTGTTGATTTCCACGCCTTGTGGGTGACTCATCAGTATTCAAGGTATGTTATGTGTTATTGTATTGACTTGGGAGAAAGTCTGATACATTTAAGCATGCTAAAAAAGTTGCAAATGTTCACAGGGTACCGGTGTTTGAGCAACGTGTTGATAATATAGTGGGTATTGCATATGCAATGGATCTATTAGACTATGTTCAGAAGGTTAGGAATGAACACATCAGCTTTCGATTATTACTTATGAAGTTGTATTTGATGTTCGAATTTGTTCTATTTTGAAGGGAGAACTACTAGAAACTACCACCGTGGGGGATATGGCTCATAAACCTGCTTATTTTGTGCCTGGTATATAGATTGTTTCATGTTTTTTGTTCTCATTAGTTGAATCAAATGAAATAATTTGGACATAATGTGCTAATTTACCATAAAAATGCAGATTCAATGTCAGTGTGGAATCTTCTTAGAGAATTTCGCATCAGGAAGGTACACATGGCAGTTGTCTTAAACGAATATGGTGGGACAGTTGGAGTAAGTATGAACCCATGGATACGATACTCTCAAAATTTTAATGCATAGTTTTCTGATGCTTACATCATGGATGCAACAGATTGTAACACTGGAAGATGTGGTTGAAGAAATTGTTGGCGAAATTTTTGATGAAAATGATTCAAAAGTAAGCACTGCTTTCTGTTGTTGTTGTTGTTGGTTTATAGATTGTATTGTGATTGAAAGCTATGTTCTTTTTTTTGGTTGTACAAGGAGGAAATAGAGAAAAAGACTGGATATATTGTAATGCGGGCTGAAGGAATCTACGATGTGGATGCAAATACATCTATTGACCAGCTTTCTGAAGATCTTAACATTAAGATGCCAGAGGTATCCTCTTTTCAATAAATCTAGTATTGTTCTTGTTTTCCGGAAGAATTGTACTTAACAATCAATTTAGGTGCGTGAGCCTTTTAGGTAAAATGGTTAAATGAAATATGAGGTCCAAAGTTCGAGTCTGGTTCACAGTACAGTTTGGTGATGAACTGATTCGAACTGGAATCTTACTGAAATCAAACCAGTGCTATATGATACGGTATCCGGTATGTATATTCACAAATTCTCGAAATCGGTACAGTATTGTAGGATGGTATCCACTATGGTCCTGTTTCTATGCCCATTAACTTGAGGTGTACATGAAGAAATATATGTTGCATTAAATGAAAATCTTGTAAGAGTACATTTGCTGTTATATGCCGTTATCCCTTAATAATACCCTTTATGCGATTTTTGAACTGTTTAAGACATTCAACCTTTTTCCTTTATAGGGCAAGTTTTTGGATTTAGCCCATTTGGTTCATTAGGGACAGAACATAATCCGAACTGACATTGTATATATCTATTCACAAGTAAACGGGACGACATTGCCACCTGCACTGTGCATGATGGATGATTTTTTCTTCCTCTGATATCAGTTTTGGATTTGATAGGGCCATCAATATGAAACGGTGTCAGGGTTTGTGTGTGAGGCATTTGGATACATTCCAAAGACAGGTGAAAGTGTAAAAGTGGTACTTGAGAAGGAACAGGATCATGATGAGTATACAGAGGATGATGGCGATCGTCAAAATCAAAAAGAAAAAGAAAAGAACCAAATATTTCAAATAGAGGTATATATGTCTGTCATCTTGTCATCTTTTTCCTTTGAATCAAAAATAGTATTTGGATCATGGTCTATGAACCTTGTGGTGTATGGTGTGTAGATATTAGCAGGAAATGCGAGAAAGGTTGGTGCAGTTAGGTTTGAACGTGTAACGCATGAGGAGGAGGAGGAGGAAGTGGAAACGACAAAAGATGTGAAGAAGCTGGTTCCAAAAATCATGAAAAGGAGATGGGGAGGTGATGATAATGAAACAAGTAGGAAGATTGAGTATGAGAAGAATGATGTAATCCCACAACTTGAAATCAAACAGGGAGAATAAAAACCATTTTGAAATGCAATATTCAGAGCAGGAAAAATGGTAGATGTTACTTACTAGTAGAAGAAGAGAGATTCATGGTATTTGGTTCAGGGTACTACGAGTAATAAACCATGAGGATAAAAGTTCGTTTTCCAGTTTGATTTTAAAAACAAAGGAATACAAAGCAAAGATTTTTTTAAAGAAAAAAAACAATAATGATCCATATTTGCAATTCTATTGATATTTGAAGTGATATTTGGTTCTTCACTTTATGTGTTGTGACATGCAGTGGTAAGATTTAGAAATTTGGCATAAGGTATGCACTATTTAATAGAATTTTATTTACTAACCGGTTTAAAACGTAACCTAATATATATTCGGGTCGAGTTCGGGTCAGGTTATTTGAAGTATTTGTAATTTTGACAACTAAATTACATATATGCACACACACACAGGGGCGGATCTATTCAGGTACAAGTGGGGGGCACATGCCCCCTATAACCCAAACAAGTTCAGCGGAAATTATTATGTATTCTAGTTCATGCCCTCGTTCTAGAAAAAAAATTGCCCCCGGTCTGTAGATTATCTTTTTACTTATGTACAAAAATGTTAAAATATGTTCAACAAATATGTAATGAAGGTAATACTGAAAGCATGAAGCTTAGAACTGGGTTTTCATGGTGGATATCAATGTTGGGTTTCTTGGGAAGAAGATACCCACAAACGACAAACCAACGCCTGTCAAAAAGGTTTACCACTATTTTCAAAATGCCCCTTGTTAATTTATCATGAGTGACAGTTAAGGCCCCTCAAGTTGACAATTTTTCCTTCTAGTGCACTAAAAACTCTTTTCTCACCTTTTCCCCTCTCAACTAAGTTAACATTAACCGAGTATTATTAAGCTTAATATTACAAAATAATATTAGCAGTGTTATAAAATTATAAACATCGAAATACAAGGTAACCGTTATTAAAAATTATTGTTTTTAATGGAAGTTTTTGGGCTAATTATATGTTATTATGGTGTAGTTTTTGAGTTGAGTTATATGTTCTTTTTCCGACTACTTTTAGTTATTGATATATTGTTTCCTGTGATTTTTTTGTCGTTTATGCTGCGATTTTGATGCTAATATATTTGTGTTTATGCAGTTTAAGCTACGACTTCGATGTTAATGTATTTGTGTATGCATTTTTTTTTTTTTTGCTTTATTTCTAGAAAATTAGTATGCATTTGTTTTCATGCATAGATACACTGTTGTGGTTGCTAGTATCAGTAGCTATAATATACGTAGTATTATTATAGTTTTCCGTGATGAATATATCTTATACGGATTCAGGGGCGTATCTACTGCAATGTAACCTGGGTCCAAGGACCCACGTTGTATCATAAAATCCTTAACAGAGCATGTAGTAATTATATCATGGACCCAGGTTAAAAAAAGTTAAGGACCCATATTAAATTTAAATGGACTAATGTTACAGTTAAAAGACAATATCTAAAGCCCATAATAGATTATTGTCCTAGTTTTGATTATTTATAAAAGCCCATAATCACTTAACCATACAAAAACCCAATGCTTAAATCATACGAGTACTAAACTTAACCTAAAATAATACCCAAATTTTTATTTCAACCTAATCGAATTCCCCAAAATCTAATTTGGCGCCCAATTCCAAAATCCAGAATTCTCATCTTCCTCCAATCTTGATCTCGATTAAAATAAGGTGAGTTGTCAACACTTCTTTTCTTTTTTATTGAATGAAAGTATGAAAATCAAGTATATGATTGTTGATTAATAGTATGAAAATCACAGTTGAATAGTTAAGGACTTGAGGTTTTATTAAGTCAACCTGAGGTTTTGTACTAACTTTTGATGGTTTTAATGTATATTTGATGTTATGTAAAAACCCGATCCGACCCGACCAATTGCCCAAATCGTCAGGGAAACATGTCATGCATACTTATTTTGTCGCATTGATTAAATTGGACCCATGTGATATTCAATCCTGGATTCGCCACTGTACGGATTAGGCTAAAAAATTTGCCCCCCATAAAACAAAATCCTGGATCCGCCACTGCACACACACAGTGGAATTGTCAATAAAAGATTAGTACTGAGTTCCCTAATCGAATTGTGGTAACATCAAACTTAGACAAAGTACAGGTTTGTTGAAACATAGTAATTACAATTCCGTATAATATGATTAGTTAATAGAGTAGAGTTCAAATGAGTACATCAATTTTGAGTGAGAATAGGGGAATCAATCTCAACCACTCATTTTCATCAAATACCTATTTCCCCCACATTTTTGAAACTCAAATATCTCACAAACGGTAAGTTGAAAAATCATGAAAATTGCACCATAAAATTCAGCGTTTTCTCCTCTTCGATTTGCCGTCCCACAAGACATATTTTTGACAACTTTTTTTTTTCCCCATTTTTTGGTAGGTTTTACAAATTAGTAACACATGTGTTAATGATTGGTTGTACATTTGATTTGTGGTTAGGGTTAAGGCTTAGAGATAGGGTTTAGGGTTTAGGATTTAGGGTTAGGGTTTAGCAGGGTTTAGGGTTTAGCAGGGTTTAGGGTTTAGTATGATTTAGGGTTTAGAGTTTTGTAAAGCGTTTAGGGTTTGAGGTTTAGGGGTTAGGGTTTAGGGTTGGGGGTTTGGGGTTTCGCGGCGAAACCCCAAACCCCCAACCCTAAACCCTAACCTCTATACCCCAAACCCTAAACCCTAAACACAACACTTTAACACATGTGTTAGTAAATGTGAAACCTACCAAAAAAGATGGAAAAAAAACTCTTCGAAAGTATGTCTTGAGGGACTGCAAATCGAAGAGGAGAAAACGCTGAATTTAATGGTGCAATTTTCATAATTTTTCGATTTGTCGTTTGTGAGGTAATTGATGTTGGGGGTAAATGAGTTTTGTACATTTGGAACATTCTCTTTGTACACATGGCACAATATCATTGGTTCCCTCATCCTCACAGAAATTCATATTCTCATTTGAACGGATGTTTTTAAAAAAATAATAATAAAAAGAAACTTGAAAAGATAAATGGAAAATGATAACAAGAGCTCTAAGGACTTTTATTAAGGATTAAAAGACATGCATATAAAGTTGTACAAAGACCATACAAATTTTACATCTTCTGAATTTATGTTGACCTCCTAAATTCAGGTTGAACGTACAATAATTTATGCACGTAAGATTTTATTAAAAAGAGCCCTAAATGCTTCCTTTAACAAAACCCAATATATAATTATATAACTCACAAATGTAACTATATAAATTTAAATCCAAATTTAAAAGTCTTATGTGTTAAATTATATTATATAGGGCAATAATATACTCATATTCACAATACATTCGATTAGTTATGTAGAAATGAAAAAAGAAATAACACAGAATAATTACAATCAGAAATCCTTGATAGTTTGTTAACAGCGTTGCTTTAAAATTAGATTAAATAAATAACCACTTGCAATGTAAAATTAAAATAGATATTAAACAAAATGTGGAGTAGACTTTTCTTATTTTTCCAACTCCCCCATCATACTAACCAGAAAATGGAGAAGCAGAAAAACAGAGACGAGGCTAATTCTTGATTTTGAAATCGAAAATTGCTTGTATCTAACTCGAACTTTGAACAGGGGTATGCACTCTTAATATTAATTAACTTTAAGCTTGATGCTTAATATATACAGTATAATTTAACACTGCAAATTATCTCAACAGGGTATGCACGTGCATACCTTGGTCACCATGCAAGTCCGCCACTGATTGACATGAAGGTTTTTGTATTGATATTTTCACCATGATTTTCAATGTATCACCACTATACATGTGTAGTAGGCATTTGTTCCATAAGAGTAAATAGTTGTACATTATTGTGTATCTATCCAAAATTATAATGGAAATATCTCTGGTTAAATGGTGCCATTGTGCCAAGATAAGTGATTGAGACATGTGAGATTAAAATAATCCAATAATGTCGAGAAATCTTTATTTATGTGTAAAAAGTTAAAAAAAAAATTATTTGCAGGTTATTAAAACATAAGATCATATTTAAAAAAATAAGAAAATAGAAAGTAAGCAATCAACTAAGCTGACAAAAAATAGTGGATGTTTGATTTAATTACTGCATGTCAAAATTAAAACCTTAACATTCCTTCTGGAAACCCAACCTGTCCTTGCTAGTGGAAAAGAAAAGGTAAGCCCTTTCATGTCACTAATGCAGGGATTAAAGTTGATCAATTTGATAAGGCTAAAAACAATCAACATACACAAACATAATATCTCTTCCAGCCACAATATATAGATTTGATTTCACAAACATTTTATATATTACAGGTCACACCGACACAACTAGAGACTGCAATGGTGGGAGCTGAGGAAGATCTTTCAACGGAAGCCAAATATAATAATCTTCAAGAATCGCTTTTAACTGATCATTCTAAAGCTCTAAGTAGTAGAGAACTAAACCATGATGATGCAGAAACTGTAACCCTTTATGCAAATTGTAGCATCTTTAGCCTTGTCACTTTCTCTTGGTTGAGCCCATTGATTTCCATCGGTCATAAGAAACCATTAGACCTTCAAGATGTCCCTCACCTTTCAGGTGTTGATAGTGTAAGAGGGTCCTTTCCCATTTTAAGAAAGAATTTGGAAATTGATTGTAAGAAAAAGCTCACAACTTTCGACCTCGTGAAGGCTTTGATCCTTACGACATGGATAGAAATTTTAATTACAGCAATCCTTGCGGTTGTTTACACATTCGCTTCTTATGTAGGTCCTTATCTCATAGATGCATTTATTCAATTCCTTGATGGGAGCCAGCAAGATTCTAAACAGGAGGGTTACTTTTTTGTTTTCATCTTCTTTGTTGCCAAAGTTGTGGAGTCAATTTCACAAAGGCACTGGTTCTTTAAGCTGCAACAAGGTGGGATTCAGGCTCGGGCAGCCCTTGTTGCAATGATTTACCAAAAGGGTTTGACTATTTCCAGTCAGTCAACTAGTGGTGAGATTACCAATCTAATAGCCATTGATGCCGAAAGAATTGGCGACTTTGGTTGGTACATACACGATCCATGGTTGGTAATCTTGCAAGTTGGTTTGGCACTAGCAATTTTGTATCTGAATCTTGGGGTTGCTTCACTTGCTGCATTAGTCGCTATCGGTGTCATAATGTTGGCTAATATTCCTCTAGGGAGTTTGCAGGAGAAGTTTCAAAACGAGTTAATGAAATCTAAAGACAACAGGATGATTAAAACTTCTGAACTTTTAAGAAATATGAGAATCCTTAAACTTCAGGGATGGGAGATGAAGTTTTTGTCCAAAATTTTTGAGCTCCGAAGTCTTGAAACAACATGGTTGAAAAAGTTCTTGTGTACTTCAACTACAATCATATCCATATTTTGGGTTGCACCAACTTTTGTTGCTGCAGTCACTTTTGCAACATGTATGCTTTTTGGGACCCCTCTTGAATCAGGGAAGATATTGTCTGCGATCGCAACGTTTAAAATACTTCAACAACCGATTTACAATCTTCCTGATACAGTATCCATGATCGCACAAACGAAAGTCTCATTAGATCGCATCACATCATATCTTAATCTTGATGAGTTAGATTCTAATCTTATAGAGAAGTCTAATAGTCCCGATGTTGCTATTGAAATAGCCAATGGAAGCTTTTCATGGGATGTTTTGTCTGGTGTTCAACCAACATTGAATGATATAAACATAAAAGTCTTTCATGGCATGAAGGTTGCTGTTTGTGGTAAAGTTGGTTCAGGAAAATCGAGTTTACTTTCATGTATTCTTGGGGAAATGGCTAAAGTGTCAGGAAGCATGATGCTTAGTGGTACAAAAGCTTATGTTGCTCAATCTCCATGGATACAAAGTGGAACGATAGAAGACAACATCGTATTTGGTAAAGAAATGGACAGAATGAGGTATGCAAAGGTTCTTGAAGCATGTGCATTACAGAAAGACTTAGAAATCCTGCCTTTTGGTGATCAAACAGTTATAGGTGAAAGGGGTATCAATTTGAGTGGAGGCCAGAAACAGAGATTACAGATTGCCCGCGCTTTATATCAAGATGCTGACCTATATCTTTTTGATGATCCGTTCAGCGCTGTTGATGCTCATACGGGAAGCCATCTATTTAAAGTAAGTAACGTTTTATTGTTTCTAGTTACCCGGGAACTGTGTTATTTACATAGACTTTGCATAGCAGGAATGTATACTGGAATTTCTGGACTCGAAAACAGTTATTTATGTCACCCATCAAGTAGAGTTCTTGCCAGTTGCTGATCTTGTCCTGGTAAACAGCTATTGAGATATTGTTTCTTTACTTGATTAATACATAAAAAGATTGACTCTTTAACTTGTAAAATTTTCAATAAGGTCTTAAAAGGTGGAAGAATCACACAAGCTGGAAAGTATAATGACATTCTTGATTCAGAAAGTGAATTTATGGAACTTGTTGGTGCACATAATGAAGCTTTATTGATAGTTGACTTGTTAGAGATGAATTTAGCATCCGAAAAGACAAAAGTTACTGAGAAAGATAGGATTGAGGAGGTTGAATTGGAGGATAATGCACAAGAGACGAAAAGACAGATTGTTCAAAAAGAAGAACGAGAAAAAGGGAGTGTTGGTTTTCCTATTTATTGGAAATACATTACATGTTGTTATGGAGGTGCACTTGTGCCCTGTATACTGCTAGCAGCAATCGATTTTGAGCTACTTCAAGTTTCAAGCAATTACTGGTTGGCTTGGGCTTCACCAGTATCAGCAGACGCTGTGCCTCCGGTTAAAGGGTCTACACTCGTAATTGTTTATGTTAGTTTAGCATTTGGAAGCATGATTTGCATTTTTCTTAGAGCTATGTGTCTTACAACAGCTGGCTATAAGACGGCCAATCTACTGTTCAACGAAATGCATTTATGCATCTTTCGCGCTCCTATGTCTTTCTTTGATGCTACCCCAAGTGGGCGCATCCTAATAAGAGTAAGTCTGAGATATTATTTGTTGTATTTAATGTAAACCAATTTAGTCAAAGTTGGCTTCATGTTAATTTCCTACAGGCATCAACAGATCAAAGTGCAGTAGACTTAACAATTCCAAATGCAGTTGGCGTTTTTGCATTTGCAGTTGTGCAGCTTCTGGCTGTTATCATACTCATGTCTCAGATATCATGGCAGGTGTTCGTAGTTTTCATTCCAGTTATTGCTATTTTCATATGGTTGCAGGTACTACCTTTATGATCACTTTCTAACTGTGACACGTGTAGCAGTAAGTATTGATGACTATATGTTATTTGAATTTGCGTAGCAATATTACATCCCTTCAGCACGAGAGTTAGCACGACTGGTTGGTGTGTGCAAAGCTCCTGTAATACAACAGTTTTCAGAAACCATGTCAGGTTCAGTGACCATCAGGAGCTTCAATCAAGAACAGAGATTCCGAGACACGAATATGAAACTAATCGATTCATATTCCCGACCAAAGTTTCATAGCGCTGGTGTAAGAATGGCTATCATTCCGAGTAGAAGTGTTGTCATCGGTCATGTTTGCTTTCTTCTTAATATTCTTACTAATTGTCCCTAACAGAACCATTGATCCAAGTAAGACGTTTATTTTTATGAATTTTTACTTTTCATGTTTCCGAAGGCTAAATTCTGCATCCTTATCAATCATAAAGGTATTGCGGGATTAGCAGTAACGTATGGGCTTAATTTAAACATCCTACAAGCTTCCGTAATATGGAAACTGTGTAACATGGAGAATAGCATCATTTCAGTTGAAAGAATACTTCAATACACATCGATCATCAGTGAGGCACCTCTTGTAGAATCAAATAGGCCAAACGGCCTATGGCCGCAGTATGGAGAAGTAGATATCCACAACCTTCAGGTAACAGATACCGCCCACCTTCAGATACCAATTTATCCTCGTTAAAAGCATTACAAACTTACCATTGTGAGTAGGTACGGTATGTCCCACACATGCCGCTTGTCTTAAGAGGAGTCACATGCACTTTTCATGGTGGTACCAAGACCGGAATTGTAGGAAGAACAGGAATTGGTAAATCAACTCTCATACAAACATTCTTTCGCATTGTTGAACCGAGTAGGGGAGAAATTTTCATAGATGAGATCAATATATCCACGATTGGGCTTCATGATTTACGATCAAGATTAAGCATAATCCCTCAAGATCCAACAATGTTCCAAGGAACTGTAAGAAGCAATCTGGATCCACTTGAACAGTACAATGATGAACAGATTTGGGAGGTAGGGTGAATATATTGTATATTGTACACGGAGATATAATAAGTATACTAATATATAGTATATGTACATCAGAGTTGTCTCTTGTTAACTGATAATTTTGTTTCACTTGTTTAGGCTCTAGATAAGAAGTGTCAGCGGGGAGATGAAGTTACTGTACATCAGAGTTGCCTCTTGTTAACTGATAATTTTGTTTCACGTGTTCAGGCTCTAGATAAGTGTCAGCTGGGAGATGAAGTTAGGAGCAAGGAAGGCAAACTTGATTCAGCAATTAATAAGAATGGAGAAAATTGGAGCATGGGTCAAAGGCAATTGGTGTGTCTTGGCCGTGTGTTACTCAAAAAAAGCAAGGTTTTGGTGCTTGATGAGGCTACTGCATCGGTGGATACATCAACTGATTACACAATACAGCAAATACTTGGGCAGCATTTCTCTGACTGTACTGTCATCACAATTGCACATAGGATCACGTCCGTGCTCAATTCTCACATGGTTTTAGTCTTGGAACAAGGTTTGATGACAGTATAATTAGTAATCTCTTTCATTAAAAGTTATAAGTTACATTATTATCAGCTTTCAATATATTTGAATTTATTGTACTGCAGGCCTCGTTGTGGAATATGATTCGCCATTAACGTTGTTGGGAAACAAAACTTCTTCCTTTGCAAAGCTTGTGGCTGAGTACCGTGGGAGATCTAGTTCCAGCTATGGAACCTCAATATAACTCGAGTTGGAACTTAATAAGAAGCTTTATCATAGATATCTATAGGAAGACTCTAATAGCGAGTACTCAAATGATTTTTTTTATTTCATAAAATATATCTACACAAATGTACAGTAGTAACATGGTGTCAACTAAAACTGAAGACGATGAAAATAAAGATTATACCAGAGCAGGATTCCAAGTTAGCTCGTCAAGAGTCATCTGTCTGACCGACGCAGCCAAATGTGATTCAACCCCACGCGTGTGCCACATCCTCTCCTTCATACTCAGGAACGAAGGATGATTATGTGCAGCTGACATTCTACCACACAACAAAGGGTCCTCGTAAAAGTAAACTAGTGCCTGAGCAGCATTATCTTTGACTTCCTCTGACTCGTCTTCTAACATGCTAATCAAAAGAGAGATTCCTTCAGAATCAGAAATCACAGCCCTTTCAGCCTCATTGTAACTCAACTGAGCGATTGCCCCACTAACTTTTTCCCTAACATTGATATCATCGCTAGTTCTCAAAAGCTCCACCAAAAGCGAAATAACACCTAAGCTATGTATAACAGGTAATACATGATTATAACTTGATAGGTCCCACAGAACATCAGCAGCTGCTGCTATGCTTTCGTTATCGTTTCCCCTTATAACACTCACCAAATGTTCAACAATAGTTACAGAATTAGGATCAAAAACAGCTAAAATACAAAACACATCCTCTGCAATCTCCTTGCACAATGGCGCATGTTCCTGAAGAAGCTGTGCATACAAAGGAATAACCCCATGTTCAGCAACAGGTCTAATGTAATCAACATGAGACGATATTACCCCTAAGGCATTACCAGCAACAATCTTTGTTGAAACCTCACCATTTCTTAGTAAATCAACAAGAACCTCTATAGCACCCGAGTTAACAAGATCACGTCTTGCTCTTTTAACTAAACCAAGTAACCCGATTGCTTGAGCAGCTCTAGTCCTGGAAGCCATGTTCCCAACTTTAGCTGATTCAATGAGTAAACCAACCACCCTCAAATTAAAAACAGACCTTCTAACCTCTCTTAAAAGAGCAAGTGAACTCAAAATATCCAATAACAGAGCTCTAAAACTATCAGGGCAAGAGCTTGAATTTAACATATCAATAATAACCTTTAGCCCGCCAATTCTGACCACATTAACCCGATTCGAACCATCAAACGCTACAATATTTCTAAGACATTTCAATATAAGTTTTTGTAAACACGCATCAGATTGAGGTAACAGGCACAGAATTCGATGTATGGCTGCAGATTGACCAATGAGTATAGCCAGACGGCCTTCCCCTTCACAAGATAAGCATTTCAAACAATAGACCGTGGCTTTCAAAAGCGTATCGTATGTAGACGATGTGTCAAGAAGATCGACTAAGATAGGCACAATGGATACCAATATGCTTTCAGGAACACGGTTTGAAAGGCGAGAAAGTTTGCTTACATATTGCACTTTCTTTTCCTCATTCACGGTTGCTATCAAATTTTTAAAATGATTATATGCTACCACCCAATCAGTGTAGTCTTGTGTTTTCGTTTCTTGAAAAAGCATTTGGTCCATATATACACATATGTATGTATATAATCTGTATCAGCATTTAAAATGTTTATGTTAGAGAGTAAAATAGTAGCAGTAAAGTAATTCAGCATAGCAACAAAAAATTAATCAACTTTAAACTAACTAGCATACAAATTCTACAACATTTAGTGTCTTGATTACGTTAGTATTGTATCATTGGATATGAACAAGTAGAAAGGGAGTAACAGTAACGGCTTGCGATTAATCCCAAATTTGAAATCGATTTGAATAGCTTGTTCTACTAGCAGAAAGCATTTATTTTGTTTATAAACTAATGGATTCTAAATTTAATTTAAGAGCAGAACCCTAGCCTACCTTTAATGAAGCGAGCAGGATGGATGGTGTAATCTAGATAGTGACGCAACAAGAGAAACGCACAACGAATATTTGGATTTTGAAGAAGATATACCTAAACCCTTAGACAAATCAATATGAATATGTGATCAATGATGGAATGAAAGTTAAGCGTGATACCCAGGAGCTACCTATTAGCTAGCCGATTCAGTTCAATTCACGATAAGATTTTGTTTAACGAAGTAAAAAAAAAAGTATATATTACTTCACGCATCTCCTTACGGTACAATTTTTGTTGAAATTAAAGATATATTATGTAAATGTTAAGTTTTTTCCTTATAATCAAGATAATTTTAAGTGAATTTTTACATCAAATAAATGATTTAGAGTAGGGATGTTTACGGTTTGATCAAAACCGTTTAAACTTTTCAAATCGAAGTGATTTGGTCGGTTTCGCCGGGTTCATTTTCCATAATTGATTTAGTGGTTTGAGTTTTTTCAAACCGTTATATATGGTTTGGTTTATGGTTTCGAAACTCAAACCGGTCATCTAAACCAAACCGGACCGCATTATATTTTTCTTATATAAATCATTCATTATATTATATTTACCTCAAAAATTTGGTATGTCTTTAACAAAGAATTTCATATTTGCTTCTTCTATAGTATCAAAAGTGGTTATTTCGAAATGTACCAACTTATATAACTTATAAAATTCATATTAAAGAAAGTAAATGAAAACTTTCGGTTATATAGAATGTTATGAATGTCAATTTATTATTAATTGATATTGCCAAACATTTTTTTAAACAATATTAGATCATGTATTTATATACTTATAAAACTTGTAAGATAATAATAGTTGCATTATTATTCGTATTAATGTAACTTGCATGTTTGTTAACATAATTTTTACTAAAAAAAAGTTAAATACGAAAAAAGTTGCTATAAACCGTGAAACCGGTCGAACCAAACCGGCTTCAACTGCTTTGGCTGGTTTGGTTTGACACATTAGATTGGGTGGTTTGGTTTGAGAAAATATCAAACCGTAGTTATCGGTTTGGTGTTAAATTTCTACTTAAACCGACCAAACCGGACCATGAACACCCCTAATTTAGAGTACTAAAACCTTTGATATAAACATTACTTTTCCGTTGATGCCAATAATTAAGTGTTATTTCCACCACCAAATGGAATTAACCGAGAGAATAAATGAACACACAACTCACTACTCTTAGAATCCACTAAGAAATACAGAGTTGTTAAGGTTCACCACTCAATAGAAATATATAACCTCAAAGAGATACAGAACACAAAATGTAAGCAAAACACTCACTTTAGTTTAACTTCAAATTACACTCTCTACAGGCACTTGGAACATCCCTCCAAGCATAGGAAAATAATAATTAATAAACTAATAATGATCTAATAATATCATTAAAGTCAAAAAAATAATTAGTCAATTTTCAGAGTCAAAATGCCCTTTTGACTACCTTGTGGTCAAACTGCCATTTATGATCCATTTGATGTTTTAAAAAGCAGACATCCGTAGCTTTCCAACCATGTATGACACATGATTTTTGAACTTCTGAATCGTTCCAGGTTCTTAACTCAATTTGACCAAAATCTCGAACCTTCTTTGTAACACCCTCAAATTTCGGTTTGCGGAAGCGGTCGGGTCGGGTGTTACCAAATTAAATATCGCAGCATAAGATACATAATGAACGACTCTAAATGAGACGTTTGAAAATAATTATACATTTACCAAATAGAACGTTTACAACGTGACGAATTTAATAGAAATTTCAAATACATAATTTGAAAATACAAAAGTAAATGCAGAGTAGTCCCAATTGTTTGAAATCATGCGACTTGAGCTAGCATAATCTTGTAGTAATTCCTAATCCTGCTGGGCACCTGAGAACACATGCTAAAACAAGTCAGATATAAAGCTGGTGAGTTCATAGGATAGTTGGTTGAAAACGTAAAGTGTAAATCCAATGTGTTTTGAAAAGTAGCTCAGAATCCACGATTCTGACTTGTATTATGTTAGAGTTTTGTAATACAAATGTGTATACGATGGACGAGGTATCTAATACCTAAGTAATGGAGATATGTACCTAAGTACCTAATAATTGAGGCTATTCGAGCCTGAATACCTTTCCGGTATTACGTAAATTTAACAGAGTAGGGCAATACCTGCCTAAGTTTGAAATCAAGTAATGTATGACCACGTCATATGATGTTGAGTAATATCTGATAGCGTGTTGCATCCAGCAACGAAATCGTAATCCCACGGATTATTATTGTATGTTCGTTTACCCGGCTAGCATGAGCTAACCCGAACATGTTTGAGCTAACGGCCTCGCGTGGGAACTCCACCGACCCGTTAACTTATTGTGAACCTCGAGTATAACTCGCTGATCCAATGATTGTGTTGAAATTGTGCCCACTACAATACCGTGGTTTCGTGTTGTGCCCACTTTACCGTGGCATCGTTTGGTGCCAACTGCAATACCGCGACATCGTTTTTGGATTGCTCGCAAGCAATGTGTGATTAAGCCGGCAGTACAACGACATGCCCGACTAAGTTGTTTGAGAGCCAGCAGTACTCGACATGCCTGACTAAGTAGATCGTATAATTGTATGTATACTAATATACATATGTAAATTGTAGGTAGTACCGAGTGCTTGAGATGATGTATCAGTATGTAAATATATATATGTATCTGTCGAAACAGCAAACATATGTAACAATCATGCCACGCATGAAAATAGTTGATTGTATCTAATTATGTATGAACAAATACTTATATATTAATGTAACACCCCAATATTCGAGGTATTATTTTAGTGTATCCAGAAATATACATCTTATAAAATAATATTAAGTAAATAAAAAGATATGATACAAAACGCAATCGAATTTCACAGTTTTAGACTGTGAATTAAATAAAAGAATGGGATAAATATGTAATATACGTACATAATTCTTACTTCTTCTAAAACTCTCCAGACAATTACTCTATGAGGAACCAAAAAACGCCAGAATCATCATCACCATAAATCTTCTTCTTCCAACTTGTGATTAAGCTCAGAATCTTCAAGAAATCATTGTTAGTATCATCTCTAACTCTTTTGTAAGTATTTTCCTTCTTAAATCATAATCTAGGGTTTAAGTGGTTAAAGGGTTTTGGAGATTTTCATCAATTGAGTTAAATTAGATTATGAAATTGACTCAATTGGTGTTTATTAGAATGATTATCACTAGTATTAACCCTTCTAATCTCTGGAAGTGATGAATTCACCATTAGTGTTCTTGGTGAAATTAAGGGGTTTTGCTAAAATCCTCTTGAATTGAGTTTATGAATATTATAAGTAGTTAATTATGATGATGGGAGTATTAATAGGTTATGTTAATAAGAAATCAATTAGTTAAGAACTTTGATTAGTGATTATTAGAACTAATCAAAGTGGGGGAGAAAGAATTGTGATTTGCTAACTAGTTGTAATGAATTTTAGAATCTAAATGTGTTATTATGTATCATGTGTATAGGTGATAAAGGATTGGAATAATTATAATCTGTGCTAAGTGAATTCATCATTCAAGACTAAGGTGAGTACATTGTGAATCAATTAGGTGAAGGTTATGTGATTTCGGATTGTTTACGAACAAGAGAATTCGCATAATCATGTTATTGTTATTATTATTGTGTTTATGAAATTGAATGATGAAGTAAAGGTTTATGATCACGAAATAATATCTAATGCGAAATAAGTGCATTGCACAATTGTATCTTATGGGCCGCGGATCCAATTGGTATCTATTATTATCTATATTTGCTATTTGATAGTTTAAGAGTTTTTATGTGATTGCATTGCTTAGTTGATTTCTTATGTATTCACTAAGCATTTTATGCTTATTTCGTATCATTTAAATGTATTGTAGGTAATACTTCGAAAGGAAAAGATAAGGAAATCAAGAAAGAATAGCGTGGATTGGTTTGCAAGTTGTAAGTGCAAGCCTTCTCTTTTAGTATCGTTTTGATGAACTTGTATAATACGCCCTCAAACTAAGGTTTTTGAATGTTAAGCAATATATGTATAGTTTATCGGATGGTTGACTTTGAAGGTCAACTCTAGTGTCGGGTCGAATCGTTATGTGTTATGAACTTGTGAACTTATAAATATATGGATGTAAATATTACTATGGTTAAAGTAAAGAAATCTTATGGAAATTAAGTAATCCGGTTGATTTTAAGTTGTATCTTGTATATATGGTTAAATAGAGTCGTTATAGTGTAAAGGTATGGTAAAAAGAGGAACGGGTCAAAAGGGTGTCTAATTGGGTCATAATTGGATAAAAGTGTCAAAATGGATCGGAATTGATCCAAAGGATTAAAAAGTGAATGGCTAGAGTTATGAAACTTTGGTCAATTGCCTTAAGTCTATTATTACATGATGAAAAAGTGCCTAAATGTATATGACCTGAATTGGAGTAGAACAAAATTTAAGTTGTTCACTAAAAGTGTCGAAAATTGGTTATAAGGTCATTTTGGTCATTTTGCGAGAAATTGCGAAAGTGTCTAAAGTGAAAGTTAGATAATGTTATTGTGAAAGTGTGTACCAAATTTCAAGTCTTAATAATGTCTGAGTTAAAAGATATGATGATTTGAAATTTGTGTTTTGGTCATAAGCTAAACAGGTTCAGGACCTGCTGTGCAGGGGGTTTACCCGGCGGGTAACCCCTGTACCCGGCGGGTACCTTTCGAATATGAACGAGCCGGCGGGTGAGAACCCGACCCGGCGGCTGATATATCCTTTAAGCGAACGAATAGTTTCTGTTACCAAAACATTAAATCAACCGGCGGATTCTATAGGTGACCCGGCGGGTCCTCCAGTTTACCCGGCGGGTAAAGGTGGTACCCGGCGGGTACTGCCTGTTTTTCAGGAATTTTCTTATTTGTAAATTCTGGGACCATTGTAGTGTTATTATAAGTACAGGTATTATTATTATAAATCTGAAAGTGTATTGTTCAAAAAAAAAAAAAAAAAAAAAAAAAATTTCGTGCGTTTCAAGTTGTTATCAGAGCGATAGTTTAAGAGAATTACGTAATCCACATTAGGATTGCATAATCTTAGACTATTGTGAATCTATTATTATGTTTCTTATTGTATTTTTGTAAGAATCTTTTATGTGAAATTGTGTTAAACCTTAAGTGCAATTATTGCCTTTGTTGAATATGTTCAAGAGAAATGAATAGAAATGTGTAATTAGAATAATATGTCTACGTCTGGCCAACGTAGTCGTATTATACTATTGCACATGGGTGATTCAAGACCCTTGAATGTAAACTAGCTTTGGTAAATGATTGTTCTTAATGGTTGTATAGGATTGCTTAGACTTCTATTAATATACGAAATTTGGAATATGTTGATTAAATTGTTAATCTCTGTAGTAAATGGAATCAATGGACCAAGGTGATAGGAGTCTAAATCCTGATGATGAGGCAACGATTAAACAAATCGTTGGGCAAGCCCTTAAAGAGTTTGGCCCAACAATAATTGCCGAAGTAGATAACATAGTGACTTCTAAAGTTAATGCAGTAATGAGTGATAAATTAAAAGAATTCGAACAACAACATCCTATCTTGACGAATCCTCCAGTTACTGCAGGACTCTTGACTGCTCAAGGGTCGGTTGAAAGTTATGACTTTAAGAAATTCTCAAGCTGTAAACCACCAGAATTTGATGGTGAACTTAATCCCGTTGCTAGTCTTAGGTGGTTAAGTAGAATAAAAGAAACGTTTATGTTATCCAAATGTCCCGATGATTTGAGAGTGTTATTCGCGGCACACCAACTCAAAGGTGGTGCTCATGAATGGTGGAATTCAAAGACTGATGCATATGGTTTCGAGACAGCTTCCAAATTTTCTTGGGACATGTTCAAAGAAATGTTCAAAAGCGAATATTCACCACCCGCGGAAATGGAGAAACTGAAAGGTGAATTTCTTTCTATTGAGCAAGGGAAAATGTCTGTAGCTGAGTATTCTAAATCTTTCCATGAAAAATCTCGTTTCTGTCCGGAATATACTTCTAATCAGAAGTTGTTGACTGATCATTTTTATCGACATCTGAATCTTGAAATCCGTGAAACTATTGATCAGTCATTTTATAAGGATATCCCAACTATATTGAATCGAGCTTTAGTCAGAGAAAAAGATTTACTAGCTAAGCGTGCTGAGTATGCTAGTAAGAGAAAAGCTGAGCAATCGGCTCCATCTCAATCATCATCGTTTAAGAAAACCAGAACTGATTCGAAATCACCATCTCAACAATCATCACAGAAATCTCAACAACAATCTCAAACTCATTTTCGTGAGTGGCCCTTATGTAATAAATGTGGAAAGAAACATTTGGGCGATTGTAAGTGTTTCAAATGCGGGAGGCCTGGACATATGGCACCGGATTGCCCTAGTCCTTTCCGTTTATGTTATACCTGTTTCAAAAGTGATCATATTCAAGCGGATTGTCCCGTTAAGAAAGAAGAGCAGAGAAAGCAGCAACAACAAAGGAAAGATTCTGAGAAGAAAGGGACCACTACTGGATCAGGAGCCAAACCTCGTGCTTTTCAAATTACAGCAGAGGAGGCTAAGGAATCACATGATGTGGTGACAGGTACCTTTATTATAAATTCTATACCTGCCCATGTTTTGTTTGATTCCGGAGCTTCCAGATCCTTTGTATCTCTTTCATTTTGTAATTGTTTGCATATTCCTGTATCTAAATTGGATCATCCCTTAGAAGTTGAAATAGCTGATAATAAGCTAGTAATAGTTTCTGATGTATAGAAGGGATGTGTTATCGAAATAGGGAGTGAGAAATTTAATGTTGATCTAATCCCAATGCAAATGGGGGAGTTCAACATAGTAATAGGAATGGATTGGTTAGGACGAAATAAATGTGTAATCAATTGTCATGAAAAAGTTATTTTCTTGAAAGCACCTAGCGGACAGGAAATAACTGTTTATGGTGAACGTATCAATCGAACTATTCCTGTATGCACATATGCACGAGCTAAAAGATTGTTGTCACACGGGTGTCGGGCCTTTTTAGCACACGTGGTTGATAACTCTAAATCTGTTGCTGTTCTTTCTGATATCCCTATTGTTAATGAATTCTCGGATGTATTTCCTGACGAACTCCCTGGTCTTCCTCCGGAGCGACAAGTGGAGTTTAGAATTGATTTAATGCCTGGAGCTGTTCCAATTGCTAAAACCCCATATCGGTTAGCTCCGACTGAAATGCAAGAAATGATGAATCAACTGCAGGAACTCCTTGATAAAGGTTTTATTCGTCCTAGCAGTTCGCCTTGGGGAGCTCCAGTATTATTCGTCAAAAAGAAAGATGGATCACTCAGAATGTGTATCGATTATCGTGAATTAAACAAAGTGACCATTAAGAATCGTTATCCTTTACCTAGAATCGATGATTTATTTGATCAACTGCAAGGTGCCAGTTTCTTTTCAAAAATTGATCTTCGATCTGGTTACCATCAGTTGAAGGTAAAGGAAGAAGATATTTCTAAAACTGCTTTTCGAACTCGTTATGGTCACTATGAATTCGTTGTCATGCCATTCGGTTTAACCAATGCTCCAGCTGCATTTATGGACTTGATGAACCGTGTATGTCGTCCTATGCTGGATAAGTTTGTGATTGTTTTTATTGATGACATTCTCATTTATTCTAAAAGTGAGAGTGATCATTCAATTCATTTGAGACAAGTTCTGGAAATGCTTCGACATGAAAAGCTTTATGCTAAATTTTCCAAGTGTGAATTTTGGTTACGTGAAGTTAAGTTTCTTGGACATGTGATTAATGTCCATGGTATTCAAGTTGATCCATCTAAAGTTGTTGCAGTTCTTAAGTGGGATTCTCCTTCAAGCCCCACTGAGGTCAGAAGTTTTCTTGGTCTTGCGGGTTATTATCGTCGTTTTATTCAAGATTTTTCTAAAATTGCTACCCCGTTGACTCAATTGACTCGAAAGAGTGTATCTTGGAAATGGGGTGAAGAACAAACTAAAGCGTTTCAATTGTTGAAGGAAAAGCTCAGTCAGGCTCCTATCCTTGTTTTACCGGAAGGTAATGAGGATATGGTGGTTTATTGTGATGCTTCTAAGCTGGGCTTGGGTTGTGTATTAATGCAACGTGGGAAGGTTATAGCTTATGCTTCGCGTCAACTTAAATCTCATGAACAAAACTATCCTACTCACGATCTTGAATTAGCAGCAGTGGTCTTTGCATTGAAGATTTGGCGACATTATTTATATGGAGTCAAGTCTACCATTTATACGGACCACAAAAGCTTGAAATATTTCTTTGATCAGCGGGATTTGAATAATCGGCAAAGAAGGTGGCTCGATCTGGTCAAAGATTACGACTGTGACATTCTTTACCATCCTGGTAAAGCCAATGTTGTAGCTGATGCTCTTAGCAGAAAGGCTACTCATTGTATTCTTTCTGTGAAATCTTTTAGTATGATTGTATCTCCTCAGCTGTTTGATTCTATAAAAGCTGCTCAAATCGATGCATTATCTTCTAATGACCTGAATAAACAACGTTTAAAGGGTCAAATCTCTGAATTAGTTGATGATTCTCGAGGCTTGAAAACCCGTTATGGTAGAATTTGGATACCAGTAACGAGTGATGTAAAGAAATTGTTGTTGAATGAAGCCCATAAATCGAAATATTCTGTTCATCCAGGTGCCACCAAAATGTATCGTGATCTGAAATATGATTATTGGTGGCCTGGTATGAAGCGTGATATCATTAAATATGTTCAAAATTGTCTCACTTGTCTGCAAGTAAAAGCTGAACACCAACAACCATATGGAAAACTCCAGCCATTGGATATTCCAGTCTGGAAATGGGAACACATCACCATGGATTTTGTTACAAAGCTGCCGAGAACTCCTCGACAGCATGATGCCATTTGGGTGATTGTGGACCGTTTAACAAAAATTGCTCTTTTCATACCTATCAAGGAAGCATCATCTTCTGAAGTATTAGCAGAAATCTATATTCGTGAAGTTGTTGCTCGTCATGGAGTACCAGTTTCTATTGTTTCTGATAGGGATACTCGTTTTACCTCTCGATTCTGGAAGAAATTTCAAGAAGATCTGGATACTCAATTACACATTAGTACGGCTTTTCATCCTCAAACGGATGGACAAAGTGAACGTACTATTCAAACTCTAGAAGATATGTTGCGAGCATGTGTCATTGATTTTGGTGGTAGCTGGGATTCCCATCTTCCATTGGTGGAATTCTCATATAATAATAGTTATCATTCTTCTATAAAAATGCCACCGTATCAAATGCTTTATGGTCGAAAGTGTCGTACTCCCATTTGTTGGGGAGAAGTCGGTCAACGTGAGTTAGGCAGTACTGATGTAGTTCAAATGACTACTGAAAAGATTGATCAAATTCGTGAAAGGTTAAAAATGGCTCAAGACCGACAGAAATCTTATGCTGATAAACGTAGACGACCAATAGAATTCCAAGTTGGTGATAAAGTAATGTTAAAAGTTTCTCCTTGGAAGGGTATCATTCGTTTTCGAAAGAGAGGAAAGTTAAGTCCAAGATATATTGGACCTTTCGAAATACTCGATCGTGTTGGTCGTGTAGCTTATCGGTTACAATTACCGGATGAGCTTAGTGGTATTCATGATACATTCCACGTGTCACAGCTTCGAAAATGCCTTGTTGACGAAGCTTCTTATGTACCTCTTCCTGAAATCCAAATAAATGAGAAGTTGAATTATGTTGAAGAACCCGTCCAAATTCTTGATCAAAAAGTTAAACAATTACGTAATAAGACGGTTTCTATTGTTAAAGTTCAATGGCGACATCGTAAAGGTTCTGAATTTACTTGGGAACCTGAAGAGTGGATGATGGTGTACTACCCTGCAGTACATCATGAATGGTTCGTGAGGACACGAACAGAATAAGTGGGGGAGACTTGTAACACCCCAATATTCGAGGTATTATTTTAGTGTATCCAGAAATATACATCTTATAAAATAATATTAAGTAAATAAAAAGATATGATACAAAACGCAATCGAATTTCACAGTTTTAGACTGTGAATTAAATAAAAGAATGGGATAAATATGTAATATACGTACATAATTCTTACTTCTTCTAAAACTCTCCAGACAATTACTCTATGAGGAACCAAAAAACGCCAGAATCATCATCACCATAAATCTTCTTCTTCCAACTTGTGATTAAGCTCAGAATCTTCAAGAAATCATTGTTAGTATCATCTCTAACTCTTTTGTAAGTATTTTCCTTCTTAAATCATAATCTAGGGTTTAAGTGGTTAAAGGGTTTTGGAGATTTTCATCAATTGGGTTAAATTAGATTATGAAATTGACTCAATTGGTGTTTATTAGAATGATTATCACTAGTATTAACCCTTCTAATCTCTGGAAGTGATGAATTCACCATTAGTGTTCTTGGTGAAATTAAGGGGTTTTGCTAAAATCCTCTTGAATTGAGTTTATGAATATTATAAGTAGTTAATTATGATGATGGGAGTATTAATAGGTTATGTTAATAAGAAATCAATTAGTTAAGAACTTTGATTAGTGATTATTAGAACTAATCAAAGTGGGGGAGAAAGAATTGTGATTTGCTAACTAGTTGTAATGAATTTTAGAATCTAAATGTGTTATTATGTATCATGTGTATAGGTGATAAAGGATTGGAATAATTATAATCTGTGCTAAGTGAATTCATCATTCAAGACTAAGGTGAGTACATTGTGAATCAATTAGGTGAAGGTTATGTGATTTCGGATTGTTTACGAACAAGAGAATTCGCATAATCATGTTATTGTTATTATTATTGTGTTTATGAAATTGAATGATGAAGTAAAGGTTTATGATCACGAAATAATATCTAATGCGAAATAAGTGCATTGCACAATTGTATCTTATGGGCCGCGGATCCAATTGGTATCTATTATTATCTATATTTGCTATTTGATAGTTTAAGAGTTTTTATGTGATTGCATTGCTTAGTTGATTTCTTATGTATTCACTAAGCATTTTATGCTTATTTCGTATCATTTAAATGTATTGTAGGTAATACTTCGAAAGGAAAAGATAAGGAAATCAAGAAAGAATAGCGTGGATTGGTTTGCAAGTTGTAAGTGCAAGCCTTCTCTTTTAGTATCATTTTGATGAACTTGTATAATACGCCCTCAAACTAAGGTTTTTGAATGTTAAGCAATATATGTATAGTTTATCGGATGGTTGACTTTGAAGGTCAACTCTAGTGTCGGGTCGAATCGTTATGTGTTATGAACTTGTGAACTTATAAATATATGGATGTAAATATTACTATGGTTAAAGTAAAGAAATCTTATGGAAATTAAGTAATCCGGTTGATTTTAAGTTGTATCTTGTATATATGGTTAAATAGAGTCGTTATAGTGTAAAGGTATGGTAAAAAGAGGAACGGGTCAAAAGGGTGTCTAATTGGGTCATAATTGGATAAAAGTGTCAAAATGGATCGGAATTGATCCAAAGGATTAAAAAGTGAATGGCTAGAGTTATGAAACTTTAGTCAATTGCCTTAAGTCTATTATTACATGATGAAAAAGTGCCTAAATGTATATGACCTGAATTGGAGTAGAACAAAATTTAAGTTATTCACTAAAAGTGTTGAAAATTGGTTATAAGGTCATTTTGGTCATTTTGCGAGAAATTGCGAAAGTGTCTAAAGTGAAAGTTAGATAATGTTATTGTGAAAGTGTGTACCAAATTTCAAGTCTTAATAATGTCTGAGTTAAAAGATATGATGATTTGAAATTTGTGTTTTGGTCATAAGCTAAACAGGTTCAGGACCTGCTGTGCAGGGGGTTTACCCGGCGGGTAACCCCTGTACCCGGCGGGTACCTTTCGAATATGAACGAGCCGGCGGGTGAGAACCCGACCCGGCGGCTGATATATCCTTTAAGCGAACGAATAGTTTCTGTTACCAAAACATTAAATCAACCGGCGGATTCTATAGGTGACCCGGCGGGTCCTCCAGTTTACCCGGCGGGTAAAGGTGGTACCCGGCGGGTACTGCCTGTTTTTCAGGAATTTTCTTATTTGTAAATTCTGGGACCATTGTAGTGTTATTATAAGTACAGGTATTATTATTATAAATCTGAAAGTGTATTGTTCAAAAAAAAAAAAAAAAAAAATTTCGGGCGTTTCAATTAAAAAGTACGTTGAACCTGGGTATGGATACTCATCACCTAGTTGAGTTGTATTAGTATAAGGAATCTATACTAACGTATGATAATATTGTATACTCCTAGCCTAAAGCCTAGCAAGTATATATATCGGAGTCTCGGGAAAATGTTCACGTAAGTCCAGTCCCCTTTCTAGTGATAATGAAGAGTGTCGACTGTTTTAGTTCCCAAAGAATAACTAAACTTGTAACATTATAGATGTTGTCCAGTGTAGGTAGAACTAACTAGTTCTAATGTATTCAATGATATTGTCCCGCGACAATATGGCCAAAGGATTGTGATAACTAAATCGAGTTATGTATTGGTAATCGTTTTTCCAACAACCTAACAATGTACGATTGCAACCTATCTAGGTTGATTATTGATATTGTTCTAAAACAATATTACGGGTGTAATTCCTAAGTATTACACATTTCGTATTACATACAGTAATATAAATAGTTGTGAATTATAAACGATTATTAATATAATTCGAAAACAGTAATTGAGCATGTATTTCACCCCGAAAACAATAAAACGATTGAAAGAGTGGGGCTATGAAACTCACCTGAGGAGCTAGCGTCCTAGTGTAACGAGTCGTGCCAAGTATAATCTCCTAGTGTCCTAAACACGAGAGATTTCGTATGTTTGTAAGTGCGGTTCGTTATTGATGATTCGTAATAATAATTCATATTATTATTAGGTTTGAGCTTTCGTATACTTTATAAAGTATATTTGTTTTGAGTATAAGTCGTATCATATTTAAATTGTCATTTGAAAACGTTTCCCGACACTTAGAAAGATGTGGCTGTTTTCTGTTTTCTGCGACATAACTTGCGACACAAAAGTTGGTTATGCGACACAAGGGTTGAGTCGCGTAGAGTGCGACACAAGAGCTCTGCGACACAGTGGTTGTGTCGCAAAAGCTTGCGATGCTGATTTAACAGCGACATAAAGGTTATGTCGTATAAGGTTTACGACACAAGATGCGACATAGCGTACGACATAAGATACGACACAAATGGATTTATGCGACACAACATGCGACACAAGCGTTGTGTCGCAAAGATGAACACCAGCCCAGAAACCAGCGACTGTCGCGTTTTTCCGATCAAAATCACAAATCAAACGCATTTTTGAGCTGTAAAATCATGTTTTCTTTGTTGTTTAGGTTATAACTAAGTTGTGTAAACATTATTACACGAAAACATTACACCAAAATGATTAAATCTAAAAATTTAGAAATTTCTTACAATTGTAAATCGAGGCCAAACGAGGAAGAAAACGAGGGTGTTTCCTTTGTTAATGTTGTTCCTCTCTTGATGGTGGTTCCGAAAATGTTGATGATGGTGGTGGCGGTGGTCGGCCGGCGGTGGTGGTGGTGATTGGTGGTTATGTTTTAGAGAGAAAATGGGATGGAGAAAAAGAAGAAGATGATGGAAATGAGGTGAAATGGGGAGGGGATTTGGGTTTTGTCAAACTCAGATCCCCTTTTGCGTGGACTGTGGTCTCCAACCACAGTACAAAATATCCGCGTTTAATTTGTCCGATGAAATTTAAAATAATATTTTAAATTCTAAAATTTATTTATATTATCTTGAAATGTTTATTAGTGAAATTATTTTATAAAAATACTATTTTGAAAAGAAAGTTTGATTGTTTGTTTTTCGAGCGGTCACGAATAATTAAGATGCGTTTTGAATTAAAACGACTTACGTTTTCGAATGCTTGATATTTTAAATCTATGATTTTGTTTACATCAATTTGTAAATATTTTTGGTAACAATATTCCACTTGAATCTTAAAATGTAATTATTTAGAGTTTAAAGTTGGCGCGAAAATTTGACTTTTTGACGAGGTGTTACATTCTCCCCGTGTTAATAAAATTTCGTCCCGAAATTTCGTGTGAAGCCGTGGTCGCGTGGAGTCTGGGGAGCAATGTACGTATGAGGAATTTATCGAGCAGGTATTAGACATATCATGTCTTATAACGGGGTTGAAGGGCAGTCGATCCATGACTGTGTCGTGGTTTATCGTTGTAGTCACATTCTGACCGTATTGTTTGTTTGGAGTATGATTATTTTGTGGTTACTAGGTAACCGTTTACGTCGTAGTCCATTCGGGACTAGATGGTTGTCACATAGTGACCGTTTTGTAAGTCGTCCTATCAGGACTAAATGTTTGGTGAACGTGCAGTAGATCAGTCTGCTGAAAGCAAACATTGAGTTTGACGTAGGTCTGGGTTAATTAGCCCTAAGATGTAATCAATATTAGTTTGATAAAATGATATTGGGGACAATAAGTACACGTTTAGAGAATCTATAATTGAAGTGTTATCTTTTTGAGGAGAAATTGTACTTACATTATCGTTGGAGATTTATTTGATTTACTCGGAGTCGATGAAGTGAATTTTGCGTCTTTTTGGGCAGTCCTTCTTGTAATGACCGGGTTCCTTACATTTGAAGCATATTCTTCGAGAGTCGGGATTGGCGGGAACTCTGCAGTTCCGGATTACGTGTCCATATCGTTGGCACCTTTCACAGGGTAATCCGCATAATCCGTCATGATGACGTTTACAGTCGTGACAAAATGGTTTGTTACCCGCATAGCCTTGTCTTTCGTTAGGTTCGAAAGCATAGTACCTCAAGGGTTCAGGTTGATTCGTTGGATTTTGGCTAGAGCTGGAACTTCCATTCCCTTTTTCTTGATTGTTTTCCGTTGCAGGTGGCCAGCGTCGAACCACCTGTGCCATGAGTCTGTGGGCCATGCGAACAACATCGTCTATAGTGACAGGTTTCGAGGCTGTGACCAATCCCTCAATTTGCATCGGAAGTCCCCTTATGTACTTTTCGATTCGTTGGGGTTCAGGGTTTACTATGGTTGGGCAAAGGTGTGCTAGTTGTTGGAAACGATTGGTATATGTTTCGATGTCGTTGTCTTTTACGGTGAGGTGCCAAAGTTCATCCTCAAGTTTGTGAAGTACTTCGATGGGGCAATACTTGTCCTTCATGATTCGTTTCAGGTCTTCCCCTGGAAGTTCGTGAGCAGTGTCGATTCCTACAGTTCGGGCGTGAAAATTCCACCAGGTAGAGGCATCATCCTGGAGGGTGTATGTGGCGTACAAGACTTTGCAGTCGTCGGGGCAGTTGCACATGCGGAAAATAGATTCCATTTTCTCGAACCATCGAATTAATCCGACAGCTCCCTCAGTACCAACGAAGTTTGGTGGTTCGCACCTCAGGAAATCCCTAAAAGTGCAAGGCTTTACTTGGTTCTGAGCAGCTAGGGTCGCAGTCACTGCTTGATTAATGATTTGATCGTGCTCAGCTTGAGTGAAAATTTGTCGTTTAGGAGGCATGATTCTTGAACAAGAATGAAACGACAAAGTGTGAGATCTTTATTCAAAGATTTTGACTTTTATAGTTGTATACTCAGATGTAAAAGTGATAGTTACCCAGAAACCACTTAATGTATCCATATGAAAGTCCTCGGACTTTGGAATTTTAAATGTGTAGTCGTACTAACGACCTAGTTGTGTATTATATGTAGTTTGACCAGAACCATAGTATTGTCGTAGTCTATCAGACTATAATGTATTACTAAAGTACTATAGATGTAATCCTAATGAATTAGAGTGTATTCATCGAATGAGACATCACATGCCTTAGTAGTCGTGGTGTGGCACTTCGTGCCCAGTAAGGTAATCGCGTATGCTGTAACATCCCCAAATCGGGCCTATGAGAAAAAGGTATTTTCTTTAAATTATTTATGCAATTTATAATTTTTACCTGTGTTTAAATTTTTAAATTTAATAGGTAAATGAGCCTCAGGAAATATTGTGACTATTGAAATGTTAGCTGTTTTAGATAATTTTAGGTGACGGTAAAATAAAATAATTTTCGCGCATTTGAAATTGAGGTTCCAGACAATAGATTTAGGACGGGTATAATATTTCACTGTATATGAGTTAGGTTGAAATGTTGGTCGACCTTTATTCCTTCATTTCCTGATTCTGGTTAAAAATCTTCAAGAACACACACTTATAAACAAATTGAAAAAAAATCTGAACTTGATCATAACTGGAGCTGTGAATTTGTTGAAGCAACTGAATTCATCTTCTTCTTCTTCTTCTTGTTCATCTAGTTTTCTCCATTTTCATTGTAGGTAATTGTTTTGTGTTCTTGAGCTCAATTGGTGAAATTAAGTAGAAAACTTATGCATGTATGATCAATTGTACTTGAATGGATTGTAGTTACTGAAATTGACATCATCATCTTCTTGTTCTTGATTTAAATGCAAATTTCTTAGGTTTCAAGTATAAAAGTGGGTTCTTGTTAAATCTAAATGAATGAATTAGGTTATATGTGAATTTAGTTGAATTAGATGGATTTGATACTTGAATGCTTGTTGTATGATACTATTAGATGATATTGGAAGTTTATGTAACCTTTGGAATAACTCAAATCTGAGTTTGATGATGATATTGTGGTAAAAATGGAGTTAGGGTTCGTGCAGGTTGGTGCAGGTGATTTTGGGCATGTGAACGCGATCCCACCACCTTGAGCTGGATCGCGTTACATAGTTATAAACTGATTTTTTTCACATTTTTCTTGTGAACGCGATCCTGACCCATTAACCGGATCGCGTTGCTCAGTGGTTTTCGGTAACAGAAAATTTTGTGAAGGGGAACGCGATCCCGAACCCCTGACCCGGATCGCGTTTGTCTTTGTTATTTTGACGAATTTGATGTTTTGTGAAATTGTCAGAATTCAATACTTATATCATTTATCCATTGATATTTCTTGATTATTGATGTAAGTATTTAAGTATAGATATAATTTGAATTATGAAACAAGTTATTAACTTGTGTTTTGATTGTGTTTACAGAGGCACCGAAGACTCAATAAAATAAGATCTTTGAGTTGGAGTCTGAAACGAAACAGGTGAGTGGACTGGTTCTCATAATTTAATCTTGGTGTTAGCAGTTAGTTGCATCAACTTTTAAGTTGCTGGTATTGACTGATTTATCGTTACAATAATGATAGGATTGTTGATTTAACTTGTAGTTTGATAGATTGATTGTTTGCTAGTGAATAATTCCATGATAGGTTGGAATGATAGAGGTCAATTTTGGGTTTAGTTGCTATAGGTTAATCCTTATGGGTCGGATGAACATTCGTTGTGAATTAACCCATATTGGTTAAAGATAGCAATAAACTATCGGTAAAAATCTCTGTATTGGCCTGCAGTTGATTATTAAGTGTTCTTGGAGTGCCACCGCGGACTGAGGGTATCTCAAGAACCACCGATCCTCTGTTTGATTGTTTATTTAGATGATTGTTGTGAATTGATTGTTATACTAAGTTAGATTGTTAGATTTAGTTCATTCACTTAGCTTTGTGCTAATTCCCCACCTACTCTTGCAGGTTAACTTTTGGGATATGATTAGGCAATGGTGTTGTTTTGAAGAAATGTTCGACAATGGGAACTCTGATCGTTTTGGATAAATCATGTTTTGTTAATATAACACCCAGTTATTGTATTAGCATTGTAATTATACTTAATACTTATGAACTTGTAATGTTTTGGTATAACTAAATGTCATATATATAATATTATATCTATATTGGTATGAATGGGATTTACGCTTCCGAAATAAAAAAAAAAAAAAAAAAATTTGTGTCTTAAATTGTGGGGTGTTATAAGTTGGTATCAGAGCGTAAGTTTAGGTGAATTGAATATTTAAAGTGTTCAATCCTAAACTTAGTCATGTTGGTCAAACATTTCTTGTGGTGGGGATTAGTTATGATAGTTGATTTGGTTAGTTGCTAGTACTAACAATTAACGAATGTTGAGATGTGATGTGATGACAGGTATGGCGGATAATGAGCCACCTTCCCATACTCTCAATAATACTACGCGAACAGATGCACCACCAGAGAACCAGGGTCATAATGGTACATCTAATTTAGCCGGTGGAGAAACTGAAACTGATCAGGAGTATATTATGAGATTGGAGAATAGAGTGTTGGAACTTCAGAGAGAACGAGCTGGATCTTCACAACATCCAGTTTCTACTCGTCCCCACATTGTGACTAATGTACCACCTATTGTATCTTCTACACGGATTCCGGTATCTAATCCTTTTATTTCACAACAGCAGCAACAGGGTTATACTTATCAGGCCTCGGGTCCTTTTCCTTCGTCTGGTTATACTACTTATCAAATACCTATTCCACCTTTTCAACAGTTGAAGAAAGGTTGTTCTCTTAAAACCTTTATGTCTTGCAATCCTTCAACTTATTCTGGAAGTACCGATCCTACGGTCACTCTTGACTGGCTTCGAGATGTAGAGAGAAAACTAAATGTATGTCATTGTGATGAGGAGGATAAGGTACCTTATGCGGTTCAATTATTAAAGGGTCAAGCCATGTCATGGTGGGATTCAATTACTGCACCATTATCTCCACAACAGTTGAATGATATAAGATGGTCAGATTTTCATGCTGAGATTTGCAAGCAATTTTGCTCGGAGTATAATCTTTCCAGGATTAGGCAAGAGTTTCTTGACTTACAAAAGACTGATCAAATGACGATTGATGAATTAATTAAGCAGTTTTCAGATAAATTGCGGTTTGTGCAACAGTGGGTTCCAACTGACCGGACCAAAATTGATCACTTTGTGAAAACATTACCTCCTGATTACCGTACCACAGTGAGACTAGCAGGTTCACTTCCTCAAGCTTATGATTTAGCTCGTTCGGTTGATGGGGATATTATGGCTAAAAGAGTGTTGAATAAAGAAAAGTATTCACAGAAAAACAAAGGAGATTCTTCGAGTAAACAGAAAGGACAAGGTAGTCAACAAAACAGGAGATCGAATCCTGGTATTCCAACGGATAGTAACTATTGTAATAGATGTCGAGCTAGACATAATGGTCCTTGTACTCCCCAGACATCTAGATGTGTTAAGTGTGGAATTTTTGGTCACGCTGCAAAGGATTGTACCTACCCAAATAGCGTGTGTTGGAATTGCCATAAAGAAGGGCATCGTGCAGGGGATTGTCCTGAGGCGAAGAGACAGAGTATGGGTACGGGTAAAGGTTCGCCATCATCTTGTCAAAAGAGGAAAAATCCACCAGTAGCTGCTAGCCGAGCTTTCCGAATGACAGTTGATGATGCTGTCGCCACTGAAGATGTCATCACTGGTACATTTCTCATAAATTCTATACCAGCTCGTGTATTGTTTGATTCTGGTGCCAATTGTTCGTTTATATCTGTGAACTTTTGTGATAGACTGAAATTGATCCCCTCTTTGATTGTTAAACCTTTAGAAGTTGAAATTGCTGACGGTAAATTAGTTCCTGTTACCACATCGGTAGCTGGAGCTAGTATACTTATTGAGGGTCATAATTTCTTAGTCTCCTTTTTGTTAATGCCAATTCCTAGTTTCGATGTAGTTATTGGTATGGATTGGTTAAGTTTGAATAAGGCCAACATTGATTGTCATAAAAAGATTATAAGAATTCCGATTTCTGATGGGTCATACGTCATGGCTCGAGGAGAACGAGTAAAGGGTAGTCTACCATTGATTTCCTTGTTGAAAGCTAGGAAATCTCTATCTAAGGGATGTGATTCTTATTTGGCATATGTGATAGATAGCAAGTTAGAAAAGAAATCTTTGACAAATTTTCTGGTGGTTTCTGAATACCCGGAAGTTTTTCCGGATGAATTGCCTGGTTTACCCCCTGTAAGAGATGTAGAATTTCAGATTGATTTGATTCCTGGTTCGACTCCTGTAGCTAAGTCTCCTTATAGATTAGCTCCTTCTGAAATCCGTGAGATGATGGGTCAAATTCAGGAACTGTTAGATAAAGGGTTTATTCGACCGAGTTCTTCCTAGTGGGGTGCTCCGGTATTGTTTGTTAAGAAAAAGGATGGTACTCTTCGAATGTGTATTGATTATAGAGAGCTCAATAAAAGAACAGTGAAAAACAAATATCCATTGCCCAGAATTGATGAGTTATTTGATCAGTTACAGGGATCATCCTATTTTTCTAAGATCGATTTGAGATCCGGTTATCATCAGGTACGAGTTCGCGAGGAAGATGTTCCTAAGACTGCTTTTCGTACCCGTTATGGTCATTACGAGTTTTTAGTTATGCCTTTTGGATTGACTAATGCTCCTGCTATTTTTATGGACTTAATGAATCGTGTATGTCGACCTTTTCTAGACAAGTTTGTGATTGTATTTATTGACGATATCTTGGTTTATTCTAAGTCTGAGGCTGAACATGAACATCATTTAAGATTGATTCTTGAGATGTTGAAAAGAGAGCATCTTTTTGCAAAATTTTCCAAGTGTGAATTTTGGCTTCGAGAGGTACAGTTTCTTGGTCATATTATTTGTAAAGATGGAGTCCAAGTGGATCCTTCTAAAGTGGAAGCCGTTATGAATTGGAATGCTCCTAAAACTCCTTATGAGATTAAAAGTTTCCTAGGTTTAGCGGGTTATTATCGAAAATTTATCAAGGATTTCTCCAAAATTGATGGCCCGTTAATCAAGCTAACTAGGAAGGATATTAAATTTCAGTGGGGAGATCAACAAGAAACATCTTTTCAGACTCTTAAACAGTTGTTATGTCAGGCGCCAGTGTTAGCATTACCTGATGGTTCCGAGGGTTTTGTGGTTTATTGTGATGCTTCTCATGCTGGTTTGGGTGCTGTCTTAATGCAACATGATCGTGTTATTGCTTACGCTTCTCGCCAGCTTAAAACTCACGAAAGAAATTACCCCACACACGATTTAGAGCTTGCAGCTGTGGTATTTGCGTTGAAAATCTGGAGACACTATTTGTACGGAACTAAATGTGTCGTATGCACGGATCATAAAAGCCTCCAGTACATGTTTTCTCAGAAAGAACTTAATATGAGACAGCGCCGATGGTTGGAGTTGATTAAGGATTATGACTGTGAAATCCGATATCATCCCGGTAAAGCTAATGTGGTTGCCGATGCTTTAAGCCGAAATGTACCTTCCGACCGAATTTATTTTATGCGTTTGGAAATATCTTCTGATTTGATTTCTCAGTTAAAAGCTGCACAGTTAGAGGCATTGTTGGATCAAAATTTAAAATCTGAGATTTTGTTGAAACGGAAAGATTTATTGATTGATGATTCTCGAGGATTGAAAACTTTCCAGTCACGGGTTTGGGTTCCATTGATTGGGGGACTTCGGGATTTGATATTGTCTGAGGCACACAAATCGAGGTTATCTGTTCATCCAGGGAGTACGAAAATGTACAATGATTTGAAACCATTGTATTGGTGGCCAACTATGAAAACCGATGTTGCTCGAATAGTGGAGACTTGTCATATATGTTCCCAGGTTAAAGCAGAACATCAGAAGCCCTATGGTTCATTGAAACAGTTAGATATTCCGGAATGGAAATGGGAGCACATTACTATGGATTTCGTTACCAAATTTCCCCGCACTCAGAAAGGTAATGATATGATATGGGTGATAGTTGATAGATTAACCAAGAGTGCACATTTTCTAGCCACCAGTGAGACGGCATCATTGACTCGACTTGCTCAATTGTACATTCATGAGATTGTTGTTAGACATGGTATTCCTTTATCCATTGTTTCCGATAGAGATTCTAGGTTTGTTTCTGGTTTTTGGCAGAGTTTGCAACGTGAATTAGGTACCAGAGTTAATCTTAGCACAGCGTATCATCCTCAGACAGACGGGCAGTCAGAGCGTACTATTCAGACACTCGAGGATATGTTGAGAGCTTGTGTACTTGAGTATGGCGGTTCTTGGGATTCACACTTACCATTGATAGAGTTTGCTTATAATAATTCTTATCATTCTAGCATTGGTATGCCGCCGTATGAGATGTTGTATGGGCGCCGTTGTCGAACACCTACATGTTGGTTAGAAGCGGGAGAAAAACAGTTTGCGGGCCCCGATATAGTTCAGATTACAGCTGACAAAGTTAAGATTGCTCGTGAGAAACTGAAAGCGGCACGTGATAGACAGAAACAGTATGCTGACCCACGTAGGCGACCTGTTGTATTTGTTGAAGGTGAATTAGTTTATTTAAAGGTTTCTCCGTGGAAGGGTGTTATTAGATTTGGTAAACGTGGGAAGTTAGCTCCCCGATATATTGGCCCATTTAGAATCCGTCAGGTGATTAATGAACAATCGGTTTCTTTAGATCTTCCGCCTGAATTAGCTGGTATTCACGATACATTTAATGTTTGCTATTTAAGAAAGTGCAATGTGGAGGATCAATCCCAAATCCTTCCTTTGCAAGATCTTCGGGTTGACTCAAGTAAGAAATTGGTAGAAGAACCTGTCGAGCTTTTAGATAGGAAAGTGACCAAATTACGTAGAAAAGAAATTCCTATGGTTTTGGTTAAGTGGAAACATAGTTTGGGTGCGGATCTCACTTGGGAAACGGAGGAGAGTATGCGGGTTAGATATCCTAATTTATTTGTGTCTAGTTAGATTTCGGGACGAAATCTTTCTAAGGAGGGGTGATTTGTAACATCCCCAAATCGGGCCTAGGAGAAAAAGGTATTTTCTTTAAATTATTTATGCAATTTATAATTTTTACCTGTGTTTAAATTTTTAAATTTAATAGGTAAATGAGCCTCAGGAAATATTGTGACTATTGAAATGTTAGCTGTTTTAGATAATTTTAGGTGACGGTAAAATAAAATAATTTTCGCGCATTTGAAATTGAGGTTCCAGACAATAGATTTAGGACGGGTATAATATTTCACTGTATATGAGTTAGGTTGAAATGTTGGTCGACCTTTATTCCTTCATTTCCTGATTCTGGTTAAAAATCTTCAAGAACACACACTTATAAACAAATTGAAAAAAAATCTGAACTTGATCATAACTGGAGCTGTGAATTTGTTGAAGCAACTGAATTCATCTTCTTCTTCTTCTTCTTGTTCATCTAGTTTTCTCAATTCCATTGTAGGTAATTGTTTTGTGTTCTTGAGCTCAATTGGTGAAATTAAGTAGAAAACTTATGCATGTATGATCAATTGTACTTGAATGGATTGTAGTTACTGAAATTGACATCATCATCTTCTTGTTCTTGATTTAAATGCAAATTTCTTAGGTTTCAAGTATAAAAGTGGGTTCTTGTTAAATCTAAATGAATGAATTAGGTTATATGTGAATTTAGTTGAATTAGATGGATTTGATACTTGAATGCTTGTTGTATGATACTATTAGATGATATTGGAAGTTTATGTAACCTTTTGAATAACTCAAATCTGAGTTTGATGATGATATTGTGGTAAAAATGGAGTTAGGGTTCGTGCAGGTTGGTGCAGGTGATTTTGGGCATGTGAACGCGATCCCACCACCTTGAGCTGGATCGCGTTACATAGTTATAAACTGATTTTTTTCACATTTTTCTTGTGAACGCGATCCTGACCCATTAACCGGATCGCGTTGCTCAGTGGTTTTCGGTAACAGAAAATTTTGTGAAGGGGAACGCGATCCCGAACCCCTGACCCGGATCGCGTTTGTCTTTGTTATTTTGACGAATTTGATGTTTTGTGAAATTGTCAGAATTCAATACTTATATCATTTATCCATTGATATTTCTCGATTATTGATGTAAGTATTTAAGTATAGATATAATTTGAATTATGAAACAAGTTATTAACTTGTGTTTTGATTGTGTTTACAGAGGCACCGAAGACTCAATAAAATAAGATCTTTGAGTTGGAGTCTGAAACGAAACAGGTGAGTGGACTGGTTCTCATAATTTAATCTTGGTGTTAGCAGTTAGTTGCATCAACTTTTAAGTTGCTGGTATTGACTGATTTATCGTTACAATAATGATAGGATTGTTGATTTAACTTGTAGTTTGATAGATTGATTGTTTGCTAGTGAATAATTCCATGATAGGTTGGAATGATAGAGGTCAATTTTGGGTTTAGTTGCTATAGGTTAATCCTTATGGGTCGGATGAACATTCGTTGTGAATTAACCCATATTGGTTAAAGATAGCAATAAACTATCGGTAAAAATCTCTGTATTGGCCTGCAGTTGATTATTAAGTGTTCTTGGAGTGCCACCGCGGACTGAGGGTATCTCAAGAACCACCGATCCTCTGTTTGATTGTTTATTTAGATGATTGTTGTGAATTGATTGTTATACTAAGTTAGATTGTTAGATTTAGTTCATTCACTTAGCTTTGTGCTAATTCCCCACCTACTCTTGCAGGTTAACTTTTGGGATATGATTAGGCAATGGTGTTGTTTTGAAGAAATGTTCGACAATGGGAACTCTGATCGTTTTGGATAAATCATGTTTTGTTAATATAACACCCAGTTATTGTATTAGCATTGTAATTATACTTAATACTTATGAACTTGTAATGTTTTGGTATAACTAAATGTCATATATATAATATTATATCTATATTGGTATGAATGGGATTTACGCTTCCGAAATAAAAAAAAAAAAAAAAAAAATTTGTGTCTTAAATTGTGGGGTGTTATATATGCGTATATGTGTACAAGTGCCTACAGCGCGTGTTCATATGTAAAGTAATCGAGTGGGACACCTTGTGTCCAGTAAGGTAGTCATATATACATATATGGTGTACACGTAACTATACAAGTATACGTGCGTAGTAAAAGTCAGGTGTGGCACCTCGTGCCCCGTTAAGTAAGTGTATATGTATATATAAATTGTACATGTAACTATAACAAGTCTACATGCATATTGAGAGTAGCTCTTCGAGCCTGGGAGTAGCACAGCGTGCCGAAATGCGGTGCCTGAAGCACGACAATGTATTTGTAATGTATTATAATTGTAGTACAAAATTACTATGAAACGTAGCACTAAGTGCCATAATGTAGTGCTCGCAGCACCGTAATTGCAGTACCCATGTACTGTGAATGTAGCATCAACATGCTATGATTTGTAGTATTGACATACTATGAGGTTTGCACTAACGTGCCCATATTGTGGTATCAACATACCATGTGTTGTGCTTGAAGCATGATGTGACACCACGTGCCATGTGTTGTTTGATTGTAGCCCTAAGGCCAAAATACGTTGTAATTATGTGATTTCTCAAATGTAGCACAGAGGCTAGAATGTGAGTGCCAAGGCACTGAGGTATTGAGTTGATTGATCTAAATGATCAAATTGTGATTTTGATAATTTTTGTGGACTTAGTCATTGCTAATCCAATGGTGACCAGTATGATCAAAGATGATAAACTCGTTTGTTTGTTTTAAATTTCGTGGACGTTTAGCATGTGTGGGTTTCCATTCCCATTGAATACGTTTGTACCTCCTTCCCGAGGTTCAGTGATATATGTGATATCCTCCTATGCGTACATAAGGAGAAAGTGTCGAGTCGTGATAGTTAGGAAGACGGCGATGTGCCTCTTCACGAGTAAATGATAGTACAGCGGAATTGAGTTGTATATACCCTGTATATATTTGATACGTAGAAGTAGTATACATGTAAGGCCTATTAATATATACCTACAGTACATATAATAGCCTAGGATGTCTAGCACAAAACAATCAGAGTCAACTAGTGCATTCCTAACTCAGTATAACCCCTTTCAGATCTTACATCATCTTTATTTAATTGTACATAGTTAGCTACGCTATGTTAAATTAAACTCGTATGATGTAATTCCTGAACCAGTCATACCTAATGAGGAATACTTCCTAACGGTCATAGTCTAGGCCCACTAAATGCAACCTAGTTCACTATAACCTTAGGCTCTGATACCAATCTGTAACACCCTCAAATTTCGGTTTGCGGAAGCGGTCGGGTCGGGTGTTACCAAATTAAATATCGCAGCATAAGATACATAATGAACGACTCTAAATGAGACGTTTGAAAATAATTATACATTTACCAAATAGAACGTTTACAACGTGACGAATTTAATAGAAATTTCAAATACATAATTTGAAAATACAAAAGTAAATGCAGAGTAGTCCCAATTGTATTAAATCATGCGACTCGAGCTAGCATAATCTTGTAGTAATTCCTAATCCTGCTGGGCACCTGAGAACACATGCTAAAACAAGTCAGATATAAAGCTGGTGAGTTCATAGGATAGTTGGTTGAAAACGTAAAGTGTAAATCCAATGTGTTTTGAAAAGTAGCTCAGAATCCACGATTCTGACTTGTATTATGTTAGAGTTTTGTAATACAAATGTGTATACGATGGACGAGGTATCTAATACCTAAGTAATGGAGATATGTACCTAAGTACCTAATAATTGAGGCTATTCGAGCCTGAATACCTTTCCGGTATTACGTAAATTTAACAGAGTAGGGCAATACCTGCCTAAGTTTGAAATCAAGTAATGTATGACCACGTCATATGAAGTTGAGTAATATCTGATAGCGTGTTGCATCCAGCAACGAAATCGTAATCCCACGGATTATTATTGTATGTTCGTTTACCCGGCTAGCATGAGCTAACCCGAACATGTTTGAGCTAACGGCCTCGCGTGGGAACTCCACCGACCCGTTAACTTATTGTGAACCCCGAGTATAACTCGCTGATCCATTGATTGTGTTGAAATTGTGCCCACTACAATACCGTGGTTTCGTGTTGTGCCCACTTTACCGTGGCATCGTTTGGTGCCAACTGCAATACCGCGGCATCGTTTTTGGATTGCTAGCAAGCAATGTGTGATTGAGCCGGCAGTACAACGACATGCCCGACTAAGTTGTTTGAGAGCCAGCAGTACTCGACATGCCTGACTAAGTAGATCGTATAATTGTATGTATACTAATATACATATGTAAATTGTAGGTAGTACCGAGTGCTCGAGATGATGTATCAGTATGTAAATATATATATGTATCTCTCGAAACAGCAAACATATGTAACAATCATGCCACGCATGAAAATAGTTGATTGTATCTAATTATGTATGAACAAATACTTATATATTAAAAAGTACGTTGAACCTGGGTATGGATACTCATCACCTAGTTGAGTTGTATTAGTATAAGGAATCTATACTAACGTATGATAATATTGTATACTCCTAGCCTAAAGCCTAGCAAGTATATATATCGGAGTCTCGGGAAAATGTTCACGTAAGTCCAGTCCCCTTTTTAGTGATAATGAAGAGTGTCGACTGTTTTAGTTCCCAAAGAATAACTAAACTTGTAACATTATAGATGTTGTCCAGTGTAGGTAGAACTAACTAGTTCTAATGTATTCAATGGTATTGTCCCGCGACAATATGGCCAAAGGATTGTGATAACTAAATCGAGTTATGTATTGGTAATCGTTTTTCCAACAACCTAACAATGTACGATTGCAACCTATCTAGGTTGATTATTGATATTGTTCTAAAACAATATTACGGGTGTAATTCCTAAGTATTACACATTTCGTATTACATACAGTAATATAAATAGTTGTGAATTATAAACGATTATTAATATAATTCGAAAACAGTAATTGAGCATGTGTTTCACCCCGAAAACAATAAAACGATTGAAAGAGTGGGGCTATGAAACTCACCTGAGGAGCTAGCGTCCTAGTGTAACGAGTCGTGCCAAGTATAATCTCCTAGTGTCCTAAACACGAGAGATTTCGTATGTTTGTAAGTGCGGTTCGTTATTGATGATTCGTAATAATAATTCATATTATTATTAGGTTTGAGCTTTCGTATACTTTATAAAGTATATTTGTTTTGAGTACAAGTCGTATCATATTTAAATTGTCATTTGAAAACGTTTCCCGACACTTAGAAAGATGTGGCTGTTTTCTGCGACATAACTTGCGACACAAAAGTTGGTTATGCGACATAAGGGTTGTGTCGCATAGAGTGCGAAACAAGAGCTCTGCGACACAGTGGTTGTGTCGCAAAAGCTTGCGATGCTGATTTAACAGCGACATAAAGGTTATGTCGTATAAGGTTTACGACACAAGATGCGACATAGCGTACGACATAAGATACGACACAAATGGATTTATGCGACACAAGCGTTGTGTCGCAAAGATGAACACCAGCCCAGAAACCAGCGACTGTCGCGTTTTTCCGATCAAAATCACAAATCAAACGCATTTTTGAGCTGTAAAATCATGTTTTCTTTGTTGTTTAGGTTATAACTAAGTTGTGTAAACATTATTACACCAAAACATTACACCAAAATGATTAAATCTAAAAATTTAGAAATTTCTTACAATTGTAAACCGAGGCCAAACGAGGAAGAAAACGAGGGTGTTGCCTTTGTTAATGTTGTTCCTCTCTTGATGGTGGTTCCGAAAATGTTGATGATGGTGGTGGCGGTGGTCGGCCGGCGGTGGTGGTGGTGATTGGTGGTTATGTTTTAGAGAGAAAATGGGATGGAGAAAAAGAAGAAGATGATGGAAATGAGGTGAAATGGGGAGGGGATTTGGGTTTTGTCAAACTCAGATCCCCTTTTGTGTGGACTGTGGTCTCCAACCACAGTACAAAATATCCGCGTTTAATTTGTCCGATGAAATTTAAAATAATATTTTAAATTCTAAAATTTATTTATATTATCTTGAAATGTTTATTAGTGAAAGTATTTTATAAAAATACTATTTTGAAAAGAAAGTTTGATTGTTTGTTTTTCGAGCGGTCACGAATAATTAAGATGCGTTTTGAATTAAAACGACTTACGTTTTCGAATGCTTGATATTTTAAATCTATGATTTTGTTTACATCAATTTGTAAATATTTTTAGTAACAATATTGCACTTGAATCTTAAAATGTAATTATTTAGAGTTTAAAGTTGGCGCGAAAATTTGACTTTTTGACGAGGTGTTACATTCTTTTTACTACTCTTGTATCACATTTTCTCGTCATCTCGTTTACTCCTATATCATATGTGTGGAGTGAAAAATTCAAATAAGAACTATAAATATGTCGGAAACTACAAGATACATTACAAAATAGGTGTCGATCAATAAAAACATATCGATTCACATGGACATATTGATATCACACGTAAAGAGGGTGTCCATGAATGTTTTTAGGGAAATTAACAAAAATGCCATTTTTTTCGCCCGTATAATCGGTTTTGCGTTACCGAGTAAAAGACACGCAACCCGCTAAATCACTCAGACGCAGCGACCAATACGGTGAACGAGTAAACGACACGCATTGGTTGCTACGACTAATATGGTGAACGAGTAAAAGACACGGAAATCGGACGCACACCAAGTGCTCGATGAAATGCCCCAAAGAAATTTCGAATAAAAAAACATATAAATCTCTCATAAACGAAATAATCCATTAACCAAAGCTAACAAACGCATCAAAAATGTATAATATCACTAAAATAAAGCAATTAGGAACCTAGATATGTAAAATTCGCACGCACCCAAAGTGTTCGATCAAATGCCTCAAAGAAATTTCAAAAGTAAAACATTTAAATCGAGCATAAACGAGTAAATACCTTCAATTTTGAATTCCATTGCACAACAATGGTGGTTGATGTCGGTGGCAGTGGTGGGTTCGGTGGCAGTGGTGGTTGACGTTTGAAATGGCGCGGGATGGTTGCGGTGTTTGGCGTAGGTGGCAGAGTGGTGGTAATGGGGCCGGGCGCAGGTCGCAGAACCTAGGTTGCAGTTCGCACCATGCGACTGGCGACCGAAATTTTTGATCGGCTACGGGTTCGATAAGCATGTCTTTTACTCGGTAACGCATGCGGTCGCATGGGAACGGGTCGCAGGTCGCATTGTGTGACCTGCGCCCGGGTGGGGTAAAACGGCAATTTTTTTTGGAAGGGGCAAAACCGATTATATGGGCGAAAAAAATGGCATTTTTGTTAATTTCCCATGTTTTTAATCGTGCTTAATACGGAGTAGTGAGTACAATGATTTGCCATATACTCCGTATAAGGTATCATTCTTTTTTCTACATCCTATACATCTATTTGATCAACATTACGGCTAAATGTTTATAACGACTAATATTGATAAAACGATAAGACGATGAAAGAGTGAGGTTAAGTCAACACTAGTCAAACTCAAACCAATATGAGGTGTCAGGTGCGGTACTAAGTATCAAAAAATGGTGTTAGGGGACAAGAATCTTGTATAATTTATTAATTTGGGTTCGGGTAATGGTCAGACCGTGTTGACGGTCATAACACGCTCACGTGCTCCTAATTAAAGATAATTGTGACACATGCAAGTTCCACGCATTCCACCAACTTTAACTGTGTTTAAGCGTTTAACATCCATGCCCCATTTACCCATTCAAGAAAAACAATCAACACCATCATTCAATGCCCAAATATGCCAAAAATATATGTGTTTGATTGTGGCCATGAATTTTCTTTGCTTCTATTTATTATAGAACCTGCAAGAAATTACCATATTCACAAAATTCCAACATATATCCACATCAACTAGTTGACTTAGACACAAGTAGTGTGTTATATACTTGTATATCTGTCTTTGTTCAAATAAGAACCACAAGTCTTATTTGGAAATTTCATCCTAGCTAGTTTTGGTTGACTATGGACAAATTTGACTATAATTAACGATAAAAATTGCACAACAACCATTTTTTGACTTGACTTTTAATCACAACTCACTTTAATGCTTTTATAAACTGCTGTATACTGATAGTAAAGTTTTTAGTTTTTAGCTTGACTTTTAACTACTACAATACAACACAATTTTCCTATAGGTTGAACTTAGCTTTCGTTTTCAATGGCATCAAATTAAGAAGTGATATATATAGAATACAAATGAAGTTGATTTCCGCATAACTCACTCATTCATATGACTGTAACAAACTTTACACTCCTGAATATCGGTTAAAATTAATTTACTTTTGTGTGATAGTTGTTAATACATTAATCTTGAATCAAGTTATAGTTAGAGTTATGTATAAACTATATACTACGTATATTTACAGAGAGTGGTGTAGGGCTACATAATTATGTGTGCGGAGGTTGAAAACGAGAGTCTATAAGAGTCGAGTTGTGAATCACCCTCCTCCCGTGTGGTTAGTATTCAATGCTTCAATAACATTGAGAGTGATAATGTTATTGTATTTACTGTTGAGAGAGTGATGTGATCGTATTCAAAATTGTTTAGGAGAGTGTCCATACTTTTAATATCGTTTGTATTAAACTGAAATTTAAGTGGCACCAAATTAAAAAATCTATAATGAGAGCATGTAGTTAACAAAAACCAAAAAAGAGAGTCACAAAATAGTTCAATATACTACAGTACTACATTTTTGTGTAATGGTTGGTATTTTAATATTTGGGGAAATACAGTGTGATATTGAACTACACTATTGAATGGTGCTGTAAATTTTGATGGAACGACACTTTTTCATATTATATAAATTAAAGAATAAAAAATGTAAAATATACTGTATACATTTTTTTATTAGTCTGACACCTTTATTTTGCTTAATTTTTTATGGCAACGTGTTTTAGAGGGGTAGTGGTTAGAAACCAACGTGAACATGTTTTTCTCTATCAATCTGTTGGATTGGATTGGATTGGATTGAAGTGGCTTTACTTTAAAGTACCAGATGAGACCGTGTCACAGAAATTTCCTGCTGATTATAATCTAAAAAATTACAAACACCGCGTCATTGATTCTTCCCATCTTCTCACCTATAAAAAACTAAACCCACTTCCTTCTTTCTTCTTTATATGAAATTAAATTAATTTTAATACTCTACTTACATCTATAATCTGCTGCTGCTTCACAACCATCCATCTCAACTCTCAACTTTGATGATTTAAACAACAACAAGAAACTAAAAAGGTACCAACTTTCTTATTTATTTCATTTCAAGATTTGATCTTTAAATCTCAAACGTGTTACTCTTGTTTAGGGAGATCGATATTAGGGTTTCTTTTTATTTTTGGAAGGTTATTGGTTTCAAGACCCAAGATTTGTTTCCAATTTGGGGTTTATTCTTCTCATAGGTTAATTTTCTAATTAGGGTTTGGTTTTTACTTTTTAACCTGGTTTTGCTTGATGGTTAATTTGCCTGTATTTATTTATCTGTTTCTTTTAAATCAACTGTGTTATTGTTGTCTATGGATCTGCTTTTTTAATTTATTAAACAAGAAAAAGGAAAAGATAAGCATTCAAGGTGTATGCTTGTGTTATCTTAGTTTAAAGGCCTTAACTTATTAGGTTATAACCTTATCATGTTAAAAAGGTCTTTAAGCACCTAAATGTCGGCTTTGTAAAATATTTGGCCCCAAAAAAGCTATTAACCCATAAGCTATTATGGGTATGCAAAAGTGATTATTGCAGTAAGATGTCTAAATAAGCTAATTCAAACACTCCCAATTATAGCTATGTTAGTCAATGACTTACAGAGTCATCTTGTACGCAGTTAGCTGAATCAATCAACTTATGATAATGATGATGAGCTGAACTCTGAAACTGGTTTTAATATCATGGAAGCATCTAAGCAACCCTATTACTGGCAGCAACAGCAGCAGCAGCACATGGATCAGAATTCATTCTTTGAAGATGTAAACCAGTTTGATATTCAGACTCCCGAACTCGCTAACAATTCTTCTTTTTCAGCCAGTTTCTCATCAAATGGCAGCCCTGCATCACTTCAAGATTCTCAATCCTTTCAACCTGACCCCCACCTTTCTCCTGATTATACTTATACCTCTCACGTAAATGTGCCGGCTGGTTTTGAAGACAATGGTGATGATGATTTGTTGCTCGTGATGAGTGACCTAGAGACTATACTGGGATTCGATCAAGATTCACTTTTTAATGTTTCTTCTTCCCCTTCTTTTTGGGGTGGGGGTGACTCTGAAAATATCAATCCAGGTGACGAGGAATGCCGAAAAATGGAAGAGGTGATTGCTAGAGGTGACTTGAAACAAGGGCTTTTTGCTTGTGCTAAAGCAGTTGCAGAGAAGAACGCAATAACTGCAGAAAGGCTTATTGAGATGTTACGACCGTTGGTGTCTGTTTCTGGTGAGCCCACACAAAGATTAGCAGCTTACATGTTGGAAGGGCTCGTGTCTCGATTATATGGCTCGGGTAATGCTATCTACAAATCTTTGAAGTGCAAAGAGCCAACCGGTGGTGAACTCTTCTCTTATATGATGTTACTCTATGAAGCATGTCCTTATTTCAAGTTTGGTTATTTATCTGCCAACGGAGCGATTGCTGAAGCCACTAAGACCGAAGATAGAATCCATATAATTGATCTTCAGATTGGGCAGGGTGGTCAGTGGGCGACTCTTATCCAAGCTCTAGCACTAGCAGGTCGACCCGGAGGTCCACCAAAGCTACGGATCACTGGTATTGATGATTCTAGGAACGCATTTGCTAGGGGCGGTGGACTGAACATCGTTGGTCAGAGACTTGCAAAACTAGCCGAAGCATTAAAAGTGCCGTTTGAGTTTCATGGTGTGCCGGTTTCTGTTTCAGATATCGAAATTCAACATCTTAGGGTTCAGCCAGGGGAGGCATTGGCTGTTAATTGTGGGTTGGTGCTGCACCACTTACATGATGAGACTGTGAATCCTCAGAATCACAGGGACAGAGTGATTAGGCTCATCAAAAGTTTGTCTCCAAAAGTTGTGACTCTTATCGAGCAGGAAGCTGATGTCAATACTACAAACTTCTTTCCCAGATTTCAAGAGGCGTTCAGCTACTACTCAGCCATGTTTGAATCGATAGATGCTACTCTACCAAGGGATCATAAAGAGCGGATCAACGTAGAACAGCACTGTCTTGCTGGTGAAATAGTTAATATATTGGCATGTGAGGAGGCCGAGAGGGAGGAGAGACACGAGCTTTTAGGGATGTGGAGATCACGTTTTACTAAGGCTGGATTCACTCCATTCCCTTTAAGCTCATATGTGAACTCCACCATCAAGACCCTGCTTGAGAACTACTGTGACAAGTATAGTCTTGAAGAGCGAGATGGGGCTCTGTTTCTTGGATGGATGAATCGAGATTTGGTGTCGTCGTGTGCATGGATGTGAACCAACTTTGTAAGTTTTAGATAGTAGGAGTAGTACTGTCTGGAACTGGTCTTCTAAATGTTGTTTAATATGTAACTTTGTGTAATATCACCGTCATATTGATTTTGTGGTAATAATCCCTCATTTCCTGCAGTAATGTAATGTCTATGTTGTTACATGTTAAACAATTAAATCATGTATAGCTGCTTATGCAAAGAAAATGCCAGAATACAGTTTAATAGTCCACGTTTTATTCATAATTGGTTGAAAATTTTCTCCACAAAACAAAGTAAATTTGGGCCTTTTCGTCTTATATATCATGGCAATATGGCATAATATTTGCCAGAATATCAGCAAAAAACCAGACACATTCAAGTGCTGTACAGTAGTTTTAATATACAGGAGACTTTAATATCAAAAGTTTAATACTTGAGTTGCTTCGATATAATCCCAAAAAAAACAAACTGTCCATACTCCATAAGATAAAAGAAAATATAATGAAAAGTATCTACAAATCAACCGGACCAACTGTATAAATAGTAAACATTTACTCTGAAATCCAACCATTCGAATTATTATTCGATGGAGGGTCTACTTGTGGAGCATAAAAGCTAAGAGGAGAATTGTCGTGTTGATCAACACGATATGGCAACAAATCTGATGCCTGTAAACGGGGTTCTAGAATTGGCATAGCATTTTGTGCAGTTGTCGTTGGATGAATTTTGTTTTGTTTTGGCCTCTTTGTCTTTGGTAGCAGCGGCTTGTTGACTACAAACGCTCTTGCTGGTTGTTTTCTTAATCCCGTTTCGTTCGCAAGAGCTCGTTTACTCTCTTCCACTTCATTCTCGAGTTTCCTCACAAGTTCAACCACGCAATCCTTTGGGTATTTAGATTCTAAGTGATTCACTTCAATGCAATTAATAATTTCTTTCAATGTGTCAATTTCTCTCAGCGTTACATCATTCTTCTGCATACAAAAAGTTGAGAAAAGCAAGTGAAGTGAGTGGAGGTGATAAGTTTAAAACAATGTACAGACTCATGATTGTGTATATATAACACGTACATGTGGATCGGAAACATTCTTGCGTGTCTCGTCAATAATCCTCATAGACATCAATTTCCGCTTTTCCAAGAGAAGAATTGGTGAAAATTCATCAGTTTTCTGGAGTTGAATGCTAAAGTTGACAGCAGTAATATGCATGTCTTCATTTATGAGTTTCTGAATTATATCTGCAGCATAGATGCATCAACATTAACAACTTTAGATATAATTTATAGAAAATAGAATAAAAGGGTTCTAAGAATAGGTATCTATTATGTGCAGCTAACGGCACGTAAGGATGCATGTTGATAAGCTAAAATCACACTTTTGTTGCACGCAACGCAAGAATTATGTTTTCAACGGCACAGATTACACCCCCCTTGAGGGTATACAACAAAAAATATATACATTCTAAATGATCGGTTGATGTTTTCAACGTCAGCTAACTAATATGGCAAAGTATAATAATAAAAAGTTGAGTAATGCTACATAAACCTAACTAAATGGACCTAAAAATAGACCTAATGCATTGATTGGATAATACAGTTTTTTTGACACATGTCGCTCTTACATTTTTAGGTTCACATTAGGTCTATGTAATTAGTCCTACCAATCAATTTCCTAGAAAATTAACATCCCCTCTAAATCTTTCAATCTACGTAATCAATTAGGTTATGCCACATGCAGAACGCAACACAAGTATTATGTTTTCAACGGCACAGATTACACCCCCTTTGAGGGTATACAGCAAGAAATATATACATTCTAAATGATCGGTTGATGTTGTTAACGTCACCTAACTAATATGGCAAAGTAATAATAAAAAGTTAACATCCCCTCTAAATTTTTCAATCTACGTAATCAATTAAACACACTCCGATCCTTGAAATTATACCTTGTTGCGCACAAACTTACGTACTTAAAAAGAATGTTACAAGTAATAGAAGTAAATTAAAATAATGCAAACATTATTAAAGTAAGATTAGATTGCCTAACCGTTGACGTTATCATTCGGGATCATTTGTCGACAGAGATATATAGCGAGGGGTTTATCTGCAACAACGACAATATGATCCATAACATCATTAATGGGAAACCCATCAAGTAAGTTAAAAGCAGCCACAATAAGCAAAAAAGCTAACGCATTTTGCTGTTTTTCATGAACCAAATCCAACGTTCTTCTATGATAATTCCATAGCAATGCAATCTCCATCGCCTTATCCTTCAACGGCTCGATGGAACAGTGCTTATCTATATCATTCTTATTCTTAAACAACAACAAAGCCTCCAACAAAATTAAACAAGCATTCCTGCATTCATCATCAACATAATAAGAACTGTAAAACCGTTCAACTACATCCAAAACCATAGCTGCAGGATCTGGGGCAAACTGATAAGCATCAGGAAGATGGGCCAAAATTAATGCTTGATCACGGGAATAAGCGATAAACCTTTGTAACCCGAACCCATCTGAATCTACGCAGAATGAATGTAGGGTTTTAAGGAAATTGAATTTTTGTTCGAGGGAAAATTCGATGATTGTAAAGTAGGAATCCAAATCGGCCCATTTGAGATTGAAATTGAAATTGATAGGAGATGATGATTGGGATTGGGATTGGGATTGAAGGTGAAGAAAAGATTCATAAAGGTTTTGTTTTTTGTCTTCGAATAGTTTTAGGGCACCGGAAATTTCCCCAATTTTGGTACGAGTAGTTGCCATTGCTGACCTGATTTTGTGATCAAAATCATTAAATACGTTCGTACGGCAACAGTAGATGATGACAATGCAAACCAAATTAAAGATTTGTGTACGATTAGATTGGATTGGAATGTAAAATTGATGTAAAAAATATTGGATTTTTCATAAGAACCCTTAATATAAATATAATTAAAGGGTTTGATTCTAAAAGACTTTATAATTAATTAATATTAATCTTATAAATCTTAAATTATATATAGGAAGCGGATGATGACATCATCAAAATCCCAATTAACCAATTAAATTCTTTAATTTTGTCCAATTAGCTAAAATTTAGGATGAGATGATGTCATAAATACATATTTTGTATTGAAATATATTTTTATATTATAATTTGTCAATATAATAATTATTATTTTAGGTTCCTAATTTCATTGGAATACTTGTATAAGGAGGATTTTAACTTTAAATAAGGTAATAAATAAATATAATCTTAATCTTAATTCTTTGTATTTTATTACAATTATTAATTAATATACGCAATCAATCTATTATACTACTTTCGTTTAAGGACTTTTGAACTTCATTGCATATTTTTTTCAACTTTTACGAAATAATAGAATTTTATCGTATACATAATTCGCGTAATTATAAAAATCAAATTCACATTCAATGGCCCGTGTGTTACGTGTGTATACGTGTGTAATAATAGACTTTATAATTAATTAATATTAATCTTATAAATAAATTATATATAAGAAACAGTTGATGATGTCATCAAAAATCTAATCAACCAATAGAATTACTCAATTTTGTCCAATTAGCTAAATTATAGGATTTAGTGACGTTATAAATTATTAATTATTTATTATATAAAGAAAAATAATTATGATAACTTTATCCAAATAGGTATTCGTAGTACATTATGACTATTATCATATCACAATAGGTATTCGTACTATATTAGGACTACTATCATATCACAATTTGATTTGATGATGCGTTGATGAGATTTAATCATTCATATCAACAACTTTTAAAATCTATTTGTTTTCGTCCAATCCCGTGTAATACACGGGTATAGAGTCTAGTATATGTATAAAAGGGTAAATATTTGATTGAATTAATAAGTATTAAATATATTTATTATTTACATTTAATATACGAGTTCATTAATGCACTTATCGTGTGCCACGTGGCACACGTTAACAAAACCTATATAATTATAGTACTTTTTATTTATCAATCTTCAACTATCTATTTTATGCATCTAATTACGCGAAAACGGTAATTAAATTAAAGTGTAAATGTGTAATGCCCCGAATTTTTTTTTTTAAAACATCTCTAAAACTGATTACCATACATAACTTCACAAACTTTAAAACATAACTTGTAGTTAATATTAAACTCAAACCAACACTAAAAATACTCAATTGTACGCGATCCTGTCCCATATACGCGATCGCGTATATAACACCTATACGCGATCCTACCAGAAACTACGCGATCGTGTAACAAGCCATGAAAACTCCACTGACACCAAAATACACTACACTACGCGATCGGGTAAAGGCCACGCGACCGCGTATTGGCCCTGCACCCAGCTGATACTCAGATTTTATGCCAAATTCAAACACGCATATCTTTTTACTCGTTACGAGTTAAGCTACCAAAATTTGCAGACATCTTTCATACCACAAAATGAACGTTTCCTAATTTACACTTTCTCAAAATTCGCGTTAACGCTAAATCTGGACCATAACTCAAAATATGGTTGTTTTGACCACTTTTCCAACTCAAACCAAATTCCATTTGGTTTACTTTCAAACTACACACTTTAACAAACTTTGACATACTCTACGAGTTACTACCAATTACAATTGACCCGATTCACAATCATACATTTTTACAACAACTTCTACAAACGAATCAAAACGTACAAAACTACAACTTTATACTCAAACAACATTAATTCAACTCACACGGGGCTTCTCTAACTGTACCAAGAACATGATTACTACAAATACGAGGTTCAACTTACTAACTTGTCACTAAGTCCACCTCTACTCGATCCTTATCTTCTTCGCCCAAATGGACCATTTACCTGCTTTCACCTACACAACAACAATACAACTACGAGGTAAACACAACATGCTTAGTAAGTAAAGAAAAACAAGACTACAACTACAAACTACTACAAGATGATCATACTCGTATGATCCACTTACTACCAATCATAGAACATACTTGTATGTTCTATCTACCATGCTACTAGGTGATCATACTCATATGAACAACCTACTACATAGACCATTCTCGAATGATCTATCTACTCTACTATTAAGGATCCTCTACTACATTGTTCCTTATCATATGAACACTACAATGGTACCAACACATGAACTTTGAGATTTCTCAAGTTCCTTTACCATACTTGGTTAACCATTTCAAACTACATAAATGACATACTCATATGCCATACTTACAACAAGCTACTCATCACTAACTAACACTTCAAACTTATTTGATCATCACTAAAGATTCACAAACAAGTTTAATTAATGAACTACCATCCCTATTACTTACCTTTGCCACATGTGTGAATGCTCAAGCTCAATGATTTGCTCAACACCTCTTCTTGTCACCTACTCACATAATCATACAAACAAGGTTATTCATTACACACATGAAAAGCTTCTACACAACAATTTATCATTTCTAACCAACTAACTAAACCCTTTTTCTTTAATTCATAACTACACTTATGTTCATTCAAGAACATAATCTTAACTTCAAGCTCAAACTCATACAAACTACATAATTTATCAATTATTGTTGCTACATGATCACAACTAACACATAACTACTATTTATCATCATCTACATCATCATACATACAATTTCTTCAAGTTAGCTAAAATCGTCACAATTCAATTACTACAATGAAACTCATCCTTTAACATCTACACAAGCTCTACTAATCAATTACTACTATTCATCATCATCCATATCATAAACCAAATTCTTCAATTTAGCTAAATCATCAAACTCAAGATTCTTACTAAAACTCATTAAAACTCATCAACTAACATTTATACATACTCTTTTACATATATACTACTATCATCATCTAACATACATATTTTCAAATACTTAATCAATTCTCAAAACCCATTTTTAGGGTTCATGTAAAACTCAACAAAACTACAAATTGAAGATGTTAGAGGATAGTACTTACCTTGTAGATGATGATTCTGAACTATGAATCTTAAAACTCACAAGAAATTGGTCTCAATTTGATGAATTTCAGTTTTGTTCTTCTCCATGCTCTTTCTCTGCTCTCTCACGACACACATACACACATACTTTTGTTTCCAGATTTTTCATGAAAGGAAAAGATTTAATTTAACATATTTTCACTTTACACCCTCAAGTCCTCTTTCTTTCATTTTGGCCACTAACTAACTTATCAAGTTTCCAAACTTCTATTTTGACCACTATAAATTTTCTTACGATTGTTAACATAACAAAAATTACTCTTTTATTTTAAATATGCTTACAAAAATTGGGTTGTTACAAAATGAGTAAAGATCCATGCAATTATTTCCTTAAATTTTAGTTGTAAGAATCAATTAATGTACTTGTTAATTTTAGATTTAATTTAACTAGGTGTTAAGTCCATGCTTTTTGACGAGATTTCTAAAATGAATATTATAAATATACTAAATTGATTGATACAAACATCATTTTTTTTATATCTTTATAAACATGGGACAACAACTTAACACATATATTTGATGTATTATAAAGAAGAAATTGCTAACTTACGTCTTAGGATTATGGTTAAAAATATCACATTCAAACTCGATATTTTTATGAATGTAAAACATAATAACATTTAATAAAAGAAAATGATGTAAAGATAAAATTTAATCACTTTCTATTATTCAATTTAAAGTGAGTTTGTAATTGTATCTTAGGCATGCTTAACCATATTTTTTAGAGGTGACAATTTTAGATCCATTGGTTAATTATGGTTCAATTTGGTTAATATTTAGGAGGGGATGAGTTTGTTGGGTCTCCTCCCCATTTTTTGTGAAACGCCCCAAAACTTTAGGAATTTTTTTTTTTCGGTTCCCACAGCTCGGTCCCACATCTCGTATATTTGATACCGTATTCTCATCTTTACATTTTGACCCAAAACAAGACAACGGGGTATGCAAATTACCAGCCATGTACTAGCCATGTACAGGTAGGTAAAACAACCTTGTTTTAGCTAGAACAAGCTTGTTTTAGACTAGAACAAGTATGTTCTAGTGGTAACACAGACTCAAATTTTTGACCAAATTCAAACTCTGACTTTTTGCACACTCTTTTATCACTTTGAAACAAGTCTAAAGCGACCAACAAACAACACATAAAACTAACCCATTTAGATATACCACACGACCACTTATAAACCCATTTTGACACTATATGACCCGTTTACCACAATGACCATAATTTAACCAAACGACACCCAATCTCACTTATGTTTGACTCTTTCAACATTATTGACTATTTATCAACTTCACAATTGACCAACCAATGATATTCGACACTTTATCACATTTCATCATTTTTAATAAACCCAAACCAATCATAATACATCAATTTCTTCAAAACCACATAAACTAAACACTATAAAATTATGTTTGACTTCCAAAGTCAACTCTTACATATTTGACCAACATGTTTAAATTCGAAAACTCTTTATTTGGGCGATTTACACAATCGAATATCAAAACAACAATTTAAAGAGATGGAACATTCTAACCACAAAGCTAGCTCCATATCCACGCTATCTCCATAAAGCACTAATCATCCACCTAAAAAAAAACATGAAACATGAATGGGGTAAGCAACCACCGCCTAGTGAGCATATAGAAAGCTAATGAATAATTCACAAAACACATAGCACATATCATAATCATCACCACTTAATCACTACTTCATAAACACTAAGAAACCACTAATCAACATTGCACAACAATCACTAATCAAACACTGAGCAAGCATTGAGCATTGTAGAGATATTCGTATTCACTGAACTCTATTCGGATCCACAAGCGTAAGAAACAAGGCATCATGATTTCAAATCACGTCAAAATGGAAATCATATTCAAGAAACAAGGCTAATACACCTGGCACCATACCACGTCGATATGCATACCAGGATCAACATAACGTGCTAGCACGTATTCGTACACTATGCTAACCGCAGTTAGCTCTCTGATCAACACTGAATCTCTACAAATGCTCATTCATATAATCTACATAATACACATAATCAACATAAGAAACAAATCTATGAAACAAGTCTATGAAACAAGGCTATGAAACAAAGCTTTAGAAACCAATAAGAAACAAGGCTCTTCCACCCGATTGTATGATCCTCTTGCTCGGAAGCAATCCGGAAACACATACAATCGATATAAGTCTAGAAACAAGTATAATACACTATTTAGAAACAAGATAAACACAAATAACTACCACTCGATTGTGCAAACCTCTAGCTCGGAAGCTATCCGGTACATACACAACCATTACCCATTTAACCCCCCATATACTCACCTCGACACTTGATGATTCACCACAATATCCATATAAGCTTTCCACGTCTTTCAAATCCCTATCATATCATTCATAATACATAACAACATATTTAGACACTAATTATCATCAAACTACTATCATACTTATAAAATCATTACTTTCGTGATTTAACCATATTAAACTTCTTATTTACTAATCATTTGCTCTAACATCATAATCATGCTCTATTAATACCACTAACTTCACTTTTAATCTTTACTTCATAATTTCATAATATTAATCATGAACTCATAGTTTACCCATGAACACTAAATCATGACTTCACCATATTTAACCATATCATGTTTACTAATCTTCATAATTATACTCTATTAACACCATAATTAACTTCTTTAAGCATATTTCATAATTTCATAGAAATCTAGCATAAACCCTAGAATCACTCATCATAATTTCATCACTTGAGTTATGTTATATGATTACTAACCATCTCTATAACATTAATAAACATCAATTCAATCAAAATAAAACCCTAATTTCGGATTAAGAGCTTCAATTAATCAAAACCCACTAAAAACCCAATTTCTAGATTAGAACATGAAAAAGAATCACTTACATGATGTTCTTAATGATTAGAAAGGATGAATTAGATTAATAGAATCATGAATTAAAGATTGAAGGCTTTGAATTTTGATACATGAATCATCTTAGTAATCTTTCTCATTCTCCCTCGCTCTCTCTCGAATTCTCTGTAACTTTTTATAAGTATATACGTGTTTGTGTGTAAATAACAGATATAAGTATTTTAATTTTATTCACTTTTTATTTCCTACAGTCTGGAACTGATAAAACCTTTTACGTTTTCTTTTGTATCTTATTATTTACATAATAATATTTCGTAATAAAAAAATATCCTCGTACGATATTAATTTCCTGAAATTTGGGGTGTTACATTTTGGATGGGTCTAAATAGGTTTTTCAATACAACCTCCAATTGTGTAACAATTAATCAACGGGTCTAGCGGGTAAAATTTTTTTTTTCACCTCATTTCATTTTTTTTATTTTTCACTCAAATAAAAAAAAAGTTTGGTAAAAACCCGATGACCCGACCCGAGCCAATTTGACCCGGACTCGTTTAAACCCATCCTTCTAAATGACCCATCTAGACCCGGACCCATTTAGACCCAAACCCATCTATACCCGTGACCCGACCCGACCCATTCATTTTGCCACTTCTAATATTTTTCATTTTTGTAATTGTATATTAGGCATGCTCAACCATATTTATCATCATATATACGTTATTAGAAATATAACATTTGTTTAAAAATTTGTATATAAGGCTTACTATTATTTTATATTAATTAAAATTATGTAAAATAAAGAATATGAATAAAGATAAAATGACAATAGTTGCCTTATAATGGCATAAGATCGAATACCAGATTGTCATGAAAATATCACCTTATCAAATTCTCATAATATAATTATAATACATTCTTTTCTATCATGCTACAAAATAAGTCACCCCATACCCTACTTTTTGTGGTAGTGAGTAATGTTGTTGATGCTAAAAAGTGAGTCACTTCACCAATTGAATATATGGTTGAATAATAAAAAAGTTAAATAAACGGTAATATCACAGGCAGGGGCGGAGACAGGACGGGGGCAGCGTAGGCAACCGTCCCCACAAGAACGTATAAATTAAGCAAAAAAGCAATTCTTTTATGGTATTAATGACATTTTACAAATTTTGCCCCCACAAAACCATGAAGGAAATAAAAATAGATAATTTTCGTCCCCTCTATTAAGATTTCCTGGCTCCGCCCCTGATCACGGATAATATATCGTTTTCTAGTTGACCATTTGTAGTGATGTCGTCCTCGACTTCGTGCGGGGAGACCACGGAAGAATGGACGAAATGCATCCTTTCTCGGCACTCTATCGTGGTGGATTCGATGAAGAAGAATGGAAAAAATCAAGGTTGTCAAGATCGGAATCCTACGTAGGATCGTTTTTGCCTTTGCAAGATCGGGATCGTAAGATCGAGATCGGGATCGTAGATCCTACCAAAATATGATTTTTTTTATACAAATATATCTAAATTCTTGTAGAAAATTACTATTAGAGAAATTAATCTAACATTCAAACTTTTAAATTACTGAAGTGATGCAATTTGTCAATATATATTTCTCGAACGATAAACGTACTAAAACAAAAGATAGCGGCATAGTACAATTGCACAAAAGTTTGAGAGCATATTACAAATGAAAATTCCTAATTGTTGTTTTAGAGGTTCTAGACTTTTTCTTAGGTTAATTTGATAATAAATGGGGAAATTGAACTTGAAAACAAATGTATGGTAAGTTTTGAGATAGGATTTGGACTAACCATGAGCCTTACAAGTCCAATTGTAAAAAAAAAAAAAAAGAGTAGCCCATTTGTAGGATCGGATCGTTCAACGATCTTACGATCGATCCTATCCTACTCCGATCCTACCTCCTGACCGATCCTACTCCGATCCTACACGTTTTTCCTTGGTAGGATCGTAAGATCGTACGATCCTACGATCAGGATCGCGATCTTGACAACCTTGGAAAAAATGGTGGGTGGATCGCGTGCAAATTTTGTTTTTTACCTTTTTCTTTTCGACCTCATTGAACAAAACAAAAAGAATATTATTATTATTATCTATAACTACTTATAATGCATGTCCAAGTCTTAATCTTAAAACTCTTAAATTAAATAATACCAATTTTGCCCCTCTTACATCTCCCATTTTACTCAACACTTCCATTAATACCCATACCCCACTATCTATTATCAATTACTACATTAAAACCTCTATAAATTAATAATGTTGGGACCGGGATATTTTATTAATTTAGCGACATATTATTATATCGATAAATTAATAAATTATTGATTTAAAGAGTTGGCTTATATTCGTGAGCAACTCTCAAAATTTCCATGTCCATTCACAACTTTTTGTTGCAATACGAGAATACAATGCCTCAACTCTTAAGTGCAATGATGAGATTTAAAGATGAACTCAATATAGATTTGAAGTTCACAAAAAAACAAGTGACTATAGATTCATTTTTTACTAGACAATCCTAAAATTTTGGAATATTTTAGTAATTATTAATTTATAGTTTCGCTGGACCAATATATTTACATTGGAATTTCAAAAAAAATATTATTTTATTATTTTATCGATTGGGGTCCAATTTTGTACTGGTCCCAAGTTGGGACCGGACAAATTATTAATTTTATCGAGGTTATTAATTTATCGAGTATTAAATTATAGAGGTTCTACTAGTACTTATTTTTCACTAACTGCAGTTTCATTCATACTCATATCCCATTATCAATTATCTATTACTACTTATTCTCCATTAACTACACTTTTCATCCATCAAATATTAAATCTACCCACTAAAATATTTTTTGATTGATTAAATATCAAAAGGGACACATAATGGGACATCCAAAAATAGTAATGTGGATATTTTAAATGGGACATACAATATGTTTTTATTTTAAAACATTAACTCGCACCTCCATCCACCGTCACTGCTTTCACCGCTGCATTGCGCGGGTATTGTGCTAGTTTCTTACAAAAGGTTTTATAATCGTTATGATATTTATATCGAATGCAGAGCTATGAAATACTAGTGGTGATATATAAAATGTAATTGATACTTCTAATTTTTTATAATGTAGTAAGGAATTTTTTGAGCGAACAGTTGTCCTCGCTCCCTTATATTCGTCCAATTAGTCGACTGGTGGAATCAGAATGATTTGTTTACAAAATTGACATTTTATACGATGTTGGTGGACCAGTTAAATCAGAATTATTTTGTTGTACGTGGGAATTCCATAAGAAAACATATAGAAGATGGAAGTTAGATGAAGCAAAAAATTATTTGGAAAATGTTATACGTAACCCTTAGAGCTATGAATAAGAAATTTAGACACGAATGTTTGTACCTAAATACTAATCACTCACCCTCTGAATATAACTTCTCTAAACCACCTTAATACACCAACTCTTAAACATAGCCATTACGACTATAAATAACAAAATTCAAAATATTTTTATATGAAATGAATTTTAGACGTTCGGATTGGTAGACCTCACACATGACCCTAAAAGGTGCCCATGACTCCATGAGGCCACGAACCTTTTTAAATTTTTTTGTTTTTGTTTTTTTTTGTTTTTACAAAGCTAATTTTAATAATATAATTAATTTATATAATTTTATTTATTTCGGCAAAGCACCAAACCATGATGGCATGAATAAGAATAAGAAATACAATCTTTTATATATAATTAAAAGAGGATACCACGGAGCAATCTGGACCTTAGATTGGTTTCATCCATAAAGATCCTACGGTTAAAATTATTTCCTACATCTTTTTTCAATTTTTAAAATGTGTACCCACAACTATTGAAATTGACACTTTTAGTACTTTCCTATTTTTTTTGTAACATCCGTAAATCGGACCTAGTTGTTTTATATTATTTCCTGATTCTAAAATAATAATTAATGTGGTTGGAAATAATATTATTTGAATTAATTGAAAATAAATAGGAAATAAGTTTCAGGACTTATTGTGGTTAGTAAAATATTAATTGTTTTAAATTTATATAGTTGACGGAATAATAAAATGTTTGGACTCGTAAATGGTTTTAGGGTTCCAGACAATAGGTTGAGAAGGGGTATTAAATTATACCTGTAAAATTGAAGGTCGGTAGGAGGAGCCGACCTCCTTTTCTATTTCTTTCTAAAATTCTTTTTATTCCTCATTATTTCATGAAACTAAATACTAATTCAAAACCTATAAAATCAAAGAAAACATAAACCAATTTCGAAATCATGTTGAGCTGTGATTCGGATTCTATAATCATCAATATCATCACGTGTTTATAATCCTATGGTAAGTGTTTTTAGAATTTGATTTGTTCAAATTAGATTTATGGATGATTTAGGAGAATTGAATGTTAAAAGCTTGTTATAACTATTACATAATGATTATATGAAGTTATTAATAGTATAGAACTGTTAGAAACAGAGTTTTTGTGGTTTTGGTAAAGGATTTCGGGTTAGGTTTTGAACAGATCGCTGGTTGCTAGAAAACACCAGATCGTGACGCGACCATAGACAATCGCGACGCGATGGAGTAAGGATCGCGACGCGATCCTAGTATATTGCGACGCGATTTCAAGTATATATTGCGACGCGACCGTAAATAAATAGAGACGCGATTTATGATAGATCGCGACGCGATCTGGGATGGTTGCGACGCGATGTAGGTGCTGATCAGATCAGTTTTGTTGCCTGCATAATTGTTAACTGTTTATATATGTGAATCACTTCAAGTGTACTACAGTGATGATCTGTTATGATAAATACTTGAGACTTAACATGATTAATATATAGTTGATGATATAATTAGATTAGTGTGATGCTAGTGCTTGTGATAGCAAACTAATCTTAAGTAGAACGTGAAATAAGTTGTTATCAGATATTGTGATATGTTATATGATTATAACATGTGTTACTTATTACAATAATAAGTTCATTGTTGATTGATGAGTTACTGACTTGTGTATTTTGTTGTGATTCTCAGATTGAAAGAGAACTCAGTAATATTAGACAACTGAGTAGTGGATGACTGAGGTATTCGGTGAGTGGACTCGTTCTCTCAGTGTGATTTGGTTGTAACATAATTGGTTACAACAAGTGAATATAGTGTTATTGTGATTGTTGATTGTGATTGTTGACTGTTGAAATACACGTGTAATAAGTGATGTGTTGCCTTTGAGCATTCTGTGATTCGGAGGTCAACTTGACTGATTAGTTGGACTGGGTTGCTACAGGTTAGTCAATGTGAGATTTGTGATCATGTGTTGAGAATGGAACACATATTGACTAAAGGTAGCAAACAGTTATCGGTAAAGCCACTGTATTGGCCTGCAGTTGGTTATAAGTGTCGCTTGGTGCACCTCCCGGGTCTGAGCGGTGTCACAAGGACCACCGATCCTCTTGGTGATGTTGTGTCAGTGTCTAGGTGATAGTTGTGATAATCAGTATTGTTATGCTGAGTTGTACTGATAGTGACAGGTTGACTCACTTAGCTTTGTGCTAATCCCACTATTTACCCTTGCAGGTTTTGAGATGATTTGGGCTGGGCAAGGAATGGACTGAAGAATGTTTGACTACCAAGTGTTACTTTGATATCTGATTTTATAAATTAGTGTTATTCTTGTTTTCATATAACACTTAGATTGATTAACTGAGTTTTAAATTAGATGAACTTTTATGTTTTGATTGATTAAAGTTTTAATTTGGACAGACGCTTCCGATATATTGTATTTAAATAACTATAATAGGAGGGGTGTTATAAGTTGGTATCAGAGCATAGGTTTGGGTGAATTGGACATTGGTAAGTGTTCAATCCCAAATCTATTTTGTGTTGAGTCAAACATTCTGAAGTGTGGGATTAGTAGTTGTATGAGAAAGTGATTATATAAGTGTACTAACCTATAACAAGATGCAAGGTTATTGTTTTGATTTCAGAGACGGAGGAACATGAGTAATTGACTGGTATTCTCAATGGTTCCTCGATCTTTGATGTGACCCAAAAAGTCATGTTTTAAAGGATATATTTCCACACTTTTTGGACTATTCTTTGGTGAAAACATTCAAAACAATCATTATTTACCAAAAATCACCAAGGTAGTCTAAATATAGACGTTGCTGCAAAAATCGGTTAAAACGTCCAAATAACATGCAAACCGAGGCAAAACAATCACCTTAAATTTTCCGTTCTCAATGTTCGTATGGAAATAGAGCTTAATACATATTTTATGATTCCATAGGAAAATCCAAGACCGGAGGTGAAAGAATCAGAAGAAACGGACAAAAGACGGAGAAGATATGCAGTCTGCAAGCTCGCCGATCGTCATCCGGAACACGCAAAAGTTAAACACTTCCAAATTTGGTAAACTCAATGTCATTAGAAGCGTAACGGAAAAACGAAGCCAACGACGCAATAATCAAGCAAATCGGAGCCCAAACGAAGAAGATACGGACGAACCAAGCAACCGAGAAACAAGCGGAGGCCAAACCAAGCACCAACCCCCTGCCCACCTAGGTACCGTATACGGTACCCTAGGTGCCGTATACGGCCCTTAGGGTGCCGTATACGGGGTTGGCTGGCTTGTGAGGTGCCGTTTGCCCCCCCCCCCCACTTGGTCCAGTACCCCCCGTATGCGATTTGATGCTTGTTCTTCATGCTTTATGACTTGTACCAAGCTTCACCTCATTCTCCTATAAATACCAAGCCTCCTCATTCATTTTCACACACCTCACATCTCATTTTCTTTCTCTCTCTAAAACTTCTCTCTAGAATTAGGTTAGCATCCTCTCTCTAGCACTACTCTTAGGAGTTAGAGGAGAATTAGTAGCTTAGAGTTGATACTCTCAGTAGCTTTTGTACGGAGTTACTCCGAGACTTCAGATTTGTGAAGATTTGTCTGTATTACTCTCTTATTCAGGTTTAATACAATCTCTCGCATTTATTCTTTTAATTATGCTTTCTTATTATGCATGCTTAGGAATGAATGCTAGAATTATGCTAGGCTAGACAAATCAATGTTTGTTGTGATGTATGCAATGTTAGGATAGTTATGATATAATATATAATTGGGGATGACACCATTATGAATCTACTATATTTTATCATTTTAACAAGTTTTTAATGTAATTGATGATGAATCTACTATCAAGCGTTTTATTGATTAGTTAAAAATTAACGTTTACAAAGATCAAGTTGGCGAATATGTTTTCAAAAACCTTATGAAGAAAATTGTGATGTCTGATGTACTAACTAAATAATTTCGCTCATTTGATTATTCATTATGTTTTAATTTTTATAATTACAAGCATTATTATTATTATCGTTATTCAAAATCTATAATCGTTGCTTATATATATGTGTATATGATCACAATAATGTATGATTTTGATAGAATTTAGGTTTGAATTACAAAATATAGTTTTCTGATTTAGACCGAATTCATTGTTAATTTGACTTTTCAAAAATTATTTTGTGGGTTACAATAATTCTATACTGCCTTCTTATTATATGTCTATTATATTATATATATGAATATTTTACCCGCCCTTTATAAAATGGGTAACTATTATAACAAATATGTTTACAAATTAGATAATATATACTTTAAAATCGACATGTCCTATATTTTAATACAAATATTTACTGATTAAAAACAGTTTTCATATATATTTTTAATAACTTAATTAAAAAAAACAAAAAAACCTGAACCGTACCAAACCGATGGAGTATATGCCAGATGTTATTAGTTTGTGATTATATTATATAAAATTCAAATTCATTGTACAATTTCATTAGACTTAAATTTTTAATTACACAATTTATAAAATCAAATATCGAAGCCCCGCGTTATCGCGAGATCTCACCTAGTTACAATTACAATACGATATTTATATCAGTGAATAACAATTAGGAAAAAGAAGTAATATATTGCTTAATTAAAAAGCACACATGACCAATCAAATCGTAGATTATTTATTATTTATTACTAGGTAGAAGATACGGTTGCAAACTGGCAATGATTATAAGTAAGAATAAGAATATTTATTGATTCAAATCGTAGTTTGTTCTGGAGTTTGCCTCGCTGCCATTGATCTTCCTTTTTTTCTAATAAAATTCACAACTTACTAAAATTCCTTAAATACCCCAACTGCATCTAATATGCTGCTGAGTTGCAGCTGTTATGACATTCTATTATACCAGCTTGTCTGTCATTCCTTTTTCGTAATTTTATTCATGTTCCTAAAATACCAATCTACCTTACTTTATCGAATAACCAAAATTCCAAAATTAAAGGTAACGTACCATAATAATAATAATAATAATAATAATAATAATAATAATTAATAATAATAATAATAATAACAGATTCTCCTTCCCTTTAACGACAGATATCCATATTGCTATTATGAGTTACTAGATAAAAGACCCGCGACAACGCAGGTTATTGTCAAGTATTTTCATTATTTAAATCTTAATGGATTTTTATTTACTAATGATGTATTGTATGTTTTTTTTTACTGTCCTCTTTTCTTGCGATGTATCATACTCGTATATAATAATATATTATATAGTATTATTTTAGATCCTCTTTATTTATATTATTTTATTATATAATATATATGATATATATTATATTAAGACTGAGATATATTAGGCTACGGTTGATATTTATTATTTTAATTTATATCCCCTTAATAATTTAATAAAAATATTTAATATTAATTATAATATTATGATTTGTAAATGTTTGGCCGAATATTTTGAAGGAGGTCGTATTTTTGGACCAAATTTCGTTAATTAAAATATTAAATATTAATTTAAATATAAAAGGGTGGAAAGTATAAGTTCCATTAAATTAATCTTAATCGTTAGATCAATATGGAAAAAACCAATTAAGGGTTGAGATTACTCCAAGCTATTTTGCTTTAAGTATATATTATAGATTATAAACTAGTTGTAAACCCGTGCGATACACGGCTAGGTAAATATTACGACATATTAGATATGTAATTAATGTAAAATGAAATGGAATGCAATTTTGCTTGTATAAAGGTTTACATATGCACCCAAACAATATAATACACCAACACGGTATCTTACATGTAAGAAAGTATCGAAAACATTGCTATCACGATAAAAAAAGAAACAGATATGTATAGTTAATATAATACGTAGTAATAAAAAAAGATGGGGCATTAAGAAATTAAGAATGCTAGCTTATTCATAATCGATACTTATGTCTCTGATCTAGGTTGATATGAAGGTATAAGAATATAGAAATGCAAAATAATAGCTTGATTATATCTTGAACATACATGGTTCAAGACATATCAATATAGAAATACCATGTACGGGCAATAAGAATGTTGGCAATAAGATTGCCAGCTTATTCATAATTGATACTCTTTATTATATCTTGAACCATGTACAACTTAAGAATATAGACTCATAGAGATGTCAAATAGTAGCTTCGGCTTATCCGTATTAATTGAAACTTACTTATTGTTGTCGTTAGTATTAATATATACCATATTCATGAATCATTGCTGCATATCACCTAACATTAACACAACAACAACATTAAAAATAAGTTTAACTTGGTAAACATTTTTTCCATTGCAAGGGAAATGATATATGAAACACCCCGAAATTTAGAACAAATTTTTTTTTTTTTTTTCATAAGGTCCTACATTTAAAATATGACATTGTAGACTTGTTGTATCATTCCCTCAATCAAATAAAGATTTAAATAAGAAAATGTTGAATTTCTAAGAGATTCCCCAGGAATGACTCCCATTCCCCAGGAATGAAGCATGCTGTTAACAATTTGAGTCGGATTCCCCAGGAATGACTCCCATTCCCCGGGAATCAAGCCTGCTGTCCATATTACCATTTATCGAACTTCAAACGTGCATATCTTGAAAATGACAATTCCAATGACCATGAAAATTTGCAGGCACGCGTAAAATGATATTTCAAACATTTCCCAATTTTCACTTTTCGTAAATTCGCGTTTTATCAAGAATTGGACTAGTGACCTCTTTATGGTCATTTTCGACCCATTCTAAAGACATACCAAATTCCAATCCATCCAACATTAGACTTCAACCTTTTTACCACATTTCTAATACCATATTTAGGACTTAGTGCAATATTTATACTCGTCATATCATAACCCCAACCTATTCTAGTCATTTACTCATTAAGTGACCAATTTGGGCACTTTTATGACCCATTTGGGTCTTTACCCATGTAACCACCATTCAAACTCTCAATTCACTTTCATTTGACTATTCTAAGTCAACTTAGGCCAATTTCACTATCTATACTCCAATTTAACCATGAACATCAAAATTTCCATAAACTACAATATTTACATCATTTACATCAAGGGTTCAAGATTATCATTCCAAAACTTCAATGATCATTGACCCAACTCATTGACTAGTTTGACTTAAATACCATATCAAGTTTGACTTTGACCATCCACATAACAAGACCTTGACTTTTAACAACATGTGACAAAACCATGTTTTCTTAACAAAAAGGGGTGACATCAACATCAAGAGCATGATCAAGGGATAAGCTTGTTACCGACAATGAAACAAGCTCCACCACTAGCAACCTTCGGGCCGTTTGCCCGGATCCCGTTGGGTCCCACTTGGCTCACCTAAAAACATATAAACATGATAAAGTAAGCATAAAGCTTAGTAAGCAATGGGCTATCAATGATAATCAATATCAATTCAACATACGTATATTAAGGATCCATAATATCATATGCTAATTCCCGCAAGAATTAACATCTTCGGGCCTACACCCCGGTATATAATCATAACTCATCAAGTAAATGACATATCCATTACCGGTCCTTCCAAGTAAATGGAACAAGCATTACTTGAAGAAAGATAGCATCATCCATTAACTTACCTCGCGATAGCCCATACAATCAATCACTTGTAACACTTGGCATACTTTTATCACCTATTCATATAATCATATAAACACATATCAATTACACATTCAATAATCATTCATCATATAACATAGATGTTAATTCACTTAACACCTATATCCAATTCATACTCAACCTCCAATTCATTACTTGTATCATATTATACAAGTATTAATTTCATCATAAGATCTCATCATATGTTTCATACACTTTACTCATAATCATGTATAAATGGGTAATTATCATTATCACATCATCAATTTCATCAATAATCACCAAGAGCATCATCTCTTAGTGTATAATCATATTCATCATATATCATTTACCCATTTATACATGACTTTCATTTCCTTTACACAAGGAATATAATTCAACATGCTAATTAAATGAATTCATTCATCAAATCATTATTCTTTCATCAATTACCAATTACTATCATCATTTACATAATCAAAATCATTCATTTACTCATAAACACAAGGTTATGAGTTCTTTTATAAAAATTTACATCATTTAAACCTACTTCATAACTTAATCATGTGTATGAAACATATATAATTCATTAAACCATTAAGCCTTTAATTTCAAGAAGCTAGGGTTTACACAACTTGATTCAAATCATGAATTAAGTATAAAGACATGTTCTTCATCATGTATGAAACCTTAATACCCAATTACCCGTTACTTTCCTTAAGTTAGGGTTTATCCCCATAACTCAATTTCACACATAATCATCTAATTAAACAAGAAGATATTGCTAATCATACCTTAGAAGTTGTAAATTTGAAGTTAGAAGCTTCAATTCCACAAAACCCTAACAAATTTTGGATCTTTGTTCTTGTTCTTCCTTAACCGACTTCACACAAACATATAGTACGTATCTTTTTAGTTTTCAAATGTAAAAATGCAGTAGAAGTTTACAGAACTAAGTTTTATACTGCATATTTCATTTAAACCCCTTAACTTATAGTACTTGTCATATTTAGTCCCTCAACACATATTTCATAATATTACATGTCCTATGGGCATAAAATAGTTTACATAGTTAGTCCCACTAACTTATATAATCAAAATTGTATATTTAAAGTTTTAAACTTACAAATTTTGGGGCGTTACAACTCTCCCCCACTTATTCAGGATTGTGTCCTCACAATCCATTCCTAATGTATAGCCAGATAATAACAATTGATCTCTTTGTTTCTCAGATTCTTAATCTTTTCATCAAGAATCATAACATATTACTCAATATAATTTAGTCGATCCTTGATTTCAATTTCATCCATTGATACATAAGCGGTTTCATCAACCATACATTTCCTCAAATAGGACACATGAAAGTATTATGAATTCCAGCTAACTCATTAGGCAACTCAAAGCGATAAGTTACCTTTCCAACCTTTTTAAGAATTTAAAAATCCAATAAACCGAGGACTCAACATTCCTTGTTTTCTAAATTAGATAATATCTTTCCATGGAGATATTTATAGCATTACAAAATCTCCGATTGTCAATATAGGACTTTTATCAATTCTGGGCTATTTTTAACCGTTCTCTGAACAATGTTAGAATTTCTCAGATCTTTTCTAACCAAATTCACCCCAATATATTGGAGTTCAATATTTTCTCCCATAGAACATCTAATAATGTGGCATTCTAATACCCACATAATAGCTATTTCTATAAAAACTCAGCCAATACTAATTAAGTATTCCGGCTATCACCAAAATCATTGGTACATGTCCTCAATATGTCTTCCAAGTTTAGATTATTCTTTCACTCTGTCTGCAATCTGAGTATGATATGCAGTACTTAAATAAATACGAGTACTCATATCTTCTTGAAATTTAATCCATAGTCTAAAAATGATTCTACTATCGTTGTCAGAGACAATATAATAGGCATACCATGTCGTACTACAACCTCTTAGATATATAAATCAGCAAGTGCCTTAAAATTATAAGTTCCTTAACAGGCAAAAATAGAGCACTTTTCGTCAACCGATCCACTATCACCCAATTATTGTCATGATGACATGGAATTTTGGGAAATTTAATGATAAAATCCATAGTAATGTGCTCTCTTTTCCATACAGGTATTTTCAACAGTTGCATTTTGCCAACCAAATCTGTAGACAAATCAAACTCAGTTTCACATTTATAAACTTTCACGCTTCATCCCAGATCACCAATAATCAACTTTCAATTCATGGTACATATCTATTGCACCAGGATGAATAGAATATCTATATTCTTTCATAGTGTGTCTTTCCACCTCAGGAATCCGCAACAATATCATTAAATTGATCCTTAATACTTTACACCTTAACATTTTCAGAATCGATATAATACCTTGACTATTCATTACATAACCCAAAATTTGGACCTCACAAAGTCAAAATTCATATTTGGAGAAGTTGGCATAAAGTCTCTCAATTCTCCAAATCTGTCCTATCTGTGTTAACTGAATATCCTGCTCATCAGCAGATTTAGAATAGATAAGAATATTATCACTGAATACCATTTCAATTCATCGAGCACAATTCATCATACTAAATTCATGAGATCTACAAAAACGATAGGAGCATTGGTCAAACCATAAAGCATAATCAAGACATAATTCACTCTTTGAGAAAAGCTAGCACCTTGTTCACCAATCGAATAAGACATCAATCCTAGTTAAAAAGGTACCCATTCTCAATGGTAACCTTGTTCACTTCTCTGAAATCAACATACATATACATGGTGCCATCTTGCTTTTTAACAATTAATATCAAAGCTCCCAATAGTAATTTACTCCAACAATTAAAATCTTGCTCACAAATTCGGTTTCCATTTCGGCAATATCATGTCATTTCATAGTTCCATGATATCCGTGGAAGATTAGTTATAAATCCCATCTATATAATAGATTCAGGTCATTACACCATATAATCATTTCTCGGATGAACAATAAATCCAAATTTATAAGTCTCGATTAAAATCATCTTTCAAAATTCTCCTTCAAATGAATTTAAACACAAGACTGAACAGTCTTTAATCCTCTATAATCATTCCATCAATGTCTCAAGCTAAATAGCTTTCAATCAATCCACTAAGTCAGGAAAATTCCAAACATATGAGGTAAATCATGTCACAAGTCTTTTATAACATAATACAATCTACAACCACATTATCTTTTCCCCGAATAATATCAAATTTCTCCATTAAAATTATTTATAAGTTTAACCATCAACACTGACTCAGTTAAAAACTCCTTCGAAAAATATACCAAATCCTTCAATGATCCGTACCATTATCGCATTGTAGTACCATCCAATCAATGTAATACTGAAATAGCAACCTGACTCAAAAACTGTTTCAATGTCAAAAGACTAAATTCTGTTGTTTACTCTACAATTAATCCAAGAATTCTTTGAATTTCAAGAAATCATCATTACAACTTTGGATAATCCATGTTAATCCAAATGACATAACTAAAACTCGCAATAACCATACCTGTGCTACAAGCAACATTAGGTATATCCTCTAATTGCAACACATACTCATTCCTGTCAACATCCTCCCCCAGTGAGGATGACATACCAGACTGACCATGTTTCTCTACATTTTTCTCTATAGGAAGGCATCCTGCCTAAGGGAACTATTAAGGGTAATAATAACACATTTATTAAAATTTTCAAATTAAATTTCCATACACAACAACTATTTCAAGGTAACGACTATATGTCATCACCCAAGTGGACTAAAGTCCCACGTAAACATCACACTATGACTCGATCTATTTAATTTAGTGTGACACTACTACAAATACGTTCCATATAATCATGCACAAATGTGCATTCATTTTATTCATACTTTACTCAATAAGAATCAATACACACCTTACACATTTTCATAACACGGTCACATTAAGTCTCTCTGATATTTGGCAGCCTCAATAATTTTATGTGGTAGCATAATATAGCTGCGTTGATCAGGCGTAGCAATATTATGTTATTCACACTTCCACTTTTAGGCCACTTCATATCACTGATTCTCACAATGACTGTCATTCACTTAAACATATAACACATAATGCAACAATTCAGCAACAATAATAATTAAATTATAAGTTGCCGGTCACAAAACTATTTTCATAGTGGCAAACAATTCTACTTAGTCAGTCAACATCACGTAAGAGGTATTAATTACTACCTCTAATACTTATACTTTACATAATCATTCAAATTATATTTATGAGGCATTCATTACTGCCTCTGCCACTTTATCATTCCACATAACGTTCTTTATAGAACAACTGACATAAGTCAGTATTTCTGATCATTCAGTATTCTCATACACATATAACATATATCATCATATCAGTTGTGGCTAACATAAGTTAACAATTATTTCGTCCAACTCATAACATATTGCCAATATACATATTAGCAATTTTATACACATCTGAACTAATATAAATGAATATGTAAACATACTCTTTTACACTTATCTATACAAATATCAAATCAATTATCTGTTCACATTCCTTTATTTTCTATAGGTATGCCCACATTATATACTTTCATGTTTTCTTTAACACTTTCAGGCATACTTATGTTCATTTAGAACTACTCATAAAATCAACTTGTTTCGTATACATTTTTAAATACTAACGATCTTGAACACCCGAATTAAACAGTATGTATGCAGGTTTAATATTAACAATTAAGGTACCTGTCCACACATCGGGGTTCTTATCTCCTTCCAACAATTTCTAACGTATTAAAGTTCAATAAGAACTATTCAAATCTTTAACATATTATCAAACGGTTCTCTACAGGGAAATCATATCAGTTCATTTTATCAAGCTTCACTATTGCACATAATCATAATAATTAGTCATCATAAATAATCATGCTCAACATAAATAATAATGGCTTAAGATCAAGTACCCACTAATGGTGGATACCCGAATCCCTTAAACCAAGCTCTGATACCAACTTGAAACACCCCGAAATTTAGAACAAATTTTTTTTTTTTTTTTCATAAGGTCCTACATTTAAAATATGACATTGTAGACTTGTTGTATCATTCCCTCAATCAAATAAAGATTTAAATAAGAAAATGTTGAATTTCTAAGAGATTCCCCAGGAATGACTCCCATTCCCCAGGAATGAAGCATGCTGTTAACAATTTGAGTCGGATTCCCCAGGAATGACTCCCATTCCCCGGGAATCAAGCCTGCTGTCCATATTACCATTTATCGAACTTCAAACGTGCATATCTTGAAAATGACAATTCCAATGACCATGAAAATTTGCAGGCACGCGTAAAATGATATTTCAAACATTTCCCAATTTTCACTTTTCGTAAATTCGCGTTTTATCAAGAATTGGACTAGTGACCTCTTTATGGTCATTTTCGACCCATTCTAAAGACATACCAAATTCCAATCCATCCAACATTAGACTTCAACCTTTTTACCACATTTCTAATACCATATTTAGGACTTAGTGCAATATTTATACTCGTCATATCATAACCCCAACCTATTCTAGTCATTTACTCATTAAGTGACCAATTTGGGCACTTTTATGACCCATTTGGGTCTTTACCCATGTAACCACCATTCAAACTCTCAATTCACTTTCATTTGACTATTCTAAGTCAACTTAGGCCAATTTCACTATCTATACTCCAATTTAACCATGAACATCAAAATTTCCATAAACTACAATATTTACATCATTTACATCAAGGGTTCAAGATTATCATTCCAAAACTTCAATGATCATTGACCCAACTCATTGACTAGTTTGACTTAAATACCATATCAAGTTTGACTTTGACCATCCACATAACAAGACCTTGACTTTTAACAACATGTGACAAAACCATGTTTTCTTAACAAAAAAGGGTGACATCAACATCAAGAGCATGATCAAGGGATAAGCTTGTTACCGACAATGAAACAAGCTCCACCACTAGCAACCTTCGGGCCGTTTGCCCGGATCCCGTTGGGTCCCACTTGGCTCACCTAAAAACATATAAACATGATAAAGTAAGCATAAAGCTTAGTAAGCAATGGGCTATCAATGATAATCAATATCAATTCAACATACGTATATTAAGGATCCATAATATCATATGCTAATTCCCGCAAGAATTAACATCTTCGGGCCTACACCCCGGTATATAATCATAACTCATCAAGTAAATGACATATCCATTACCGGTCCTTCCAAGTAAATGGAACAAGCATTACTTGAAGAAAGATAGCATCATCCATTAACTTACCTCGCGATAGCCCATACAATCAATCACTTGTAACACTTGGCAAACTTTTATCACCTATTCATATAATCATATAAACACATATCAATTACACATTCAATAATCATTCATCATATAACATAGATGTTAATTCACTTAACACCTATATCCAATTCATACTCAACCTCCAATTCATTACTTGTATCATATTATACAAGTATTAATTTCATCATAAGATCTCATCATATGTTTCATACACTTTACTCATAATCATGTATAAATGGGTAATTATCATTATCACATCATCAATTTCATCAATAATCACCAAGAGCATCATCTCTTAGTGTATAATCATATTCATCATATATCATTTACCCATTTATACATGACTTTCATTTCCTTTACACAAGGAATATAATTCAACATGCTAATTAAATGAATTCATTCATCAAATCATTATTCTTTCATCAATTACCAATTACTATCATCATTTACATAATCAAAATCAGTCATTTACTCATAAACACAAGGTTATGAGTTCTTTTATAAAAATTTACATCATTTAAACCTACTTCATAACTTAATCATGTGTATGAAACATATATAATTCATTAAACCATTAAGCCTTTAATTTCAAGAAGCTAGGGTTTACACAACTTGATTCAAATCATGAATTAAGTATAAAGACATGTTCTTCATCATGTATGAAACCTTAATACCCAATTACCCGTTACTTTCCTTAAGTTAGGGTTTATCCCCATAACTCAATTTCACACATAATCATCTAATTAAACAAGAAGATATTGTTAATCATACCTTAGAAGTTGTAAATTTGAAGTTAGAAGCTTCAATTCCACAAAACCCTAACAAATTTTGGATCTTTGTTCTTGTTCTTCCTTAACCGACTTCACACAAACATATAGTACGTATCTTTTTAGTTTTCAAATGTAAAAATGCAGTAGAAGTTTACAGAACTAAGTTTTATACTGCATATTTCATTTAAACCCCTTAACTTATAGTACTTGTCATATTTAGTCCCTCAACACATATTTCATAATATTACATGTCCTATGGGCATAAAATAGTTTACATAGTTAGTCCCACTAACTTATATAATCAAAATTGTATATTTAAAGTTTTAAACTTACAAATTTTGGGGCGTTACAATATAAAACAAAATAATAAGAAGATAATTGAATATGACCTGAATACTTACGCATGAGTGTGTTCACGTGTCTTGTGATTCAAAGAGGACTTGTATTTAAGTTATACTCTCAATAGTATAGGTTTAGTAAGACTTTAAAGAGTATCGTCTACTATACAAACAAACAAACGATTAGCTACATATGCCAACTTAAATGAAATATAATATTTACAAACAATAAGCATACATAACAACAATTAATTTTTAAAGAGTATTGTCTACTATAAAAACAGACAAACGATTAGCTACATATGCCAACTTAAATTAATCTTTCCAAACAATAAGCATACATAACAACAATTAATTTTTACAGTAATTTAATCGAACATTTAGTGGGCATATAAAAACATTGTTCAAGTTTTAAACCATTTAATTGGTGTTTCATCCATTAGCAATTGATCAAATTTTGCTAAGAAAAATTAACACCACCACTCACCAAATGTCACTTTTGCCGTATCATTCCACGTTACCTGGTAGACTATTTCACGTTCTATCGAAGTTATGTCCAACATCATATTCTAAATGATCAACACACAGTAAAGATTAGGAGAAAATCGAAAGAACCAAAAATCAAAACTAACGATAACATCGTTATTTGAAAACGATATTTTTGATAATAGACTAAAATTGATAAACTTAAAAGCGGTTCAACATGATTTGACCTAATACAATGGTTCAATATATTAAATGAGTAGCAAATATAGAATATGTGATATTTGAATTTGTATCTGATCGTTCGAGTAATAGAATCGTTTATAGAATTGATTGGCATTAAGCATGGTAAGGATATAAGTCTCAAACAATTAAAAGACAACGTTTGTGATGGAAAATACTTATTACAAATTGATTTGAAATTTCTAGCACTTTCAATTAAATTAATTTGATATGTTACCATAATAGTATGATCTTACGCACATGTAGGATTCTTTGTGGCCACGTAGGATATTAAGCCATGTTTTAGGAAGGCTGCAAATGAACTAAATTGATGCCACGTCAGATGAAGATGAATTAGTAAGGGTATTAAGCTGACACATAAGCTGAGAGTCTTCTACTTTAGTTATAAAAGATAATTGTCAATTTTTATATTACAACCATTGAAAATAGACTTTAACAGATAGAAATGTTATTTGATTGATAAATCGTATAGTTTGTGAGGATTCTTAAAACTGTATAGATAGTCGAGGTGGATTTAAACGTAACCTTAGTTTATTACTCCGTAGAAAGAAACAAATAAAAAGTCAAAGGGAAGGAAATGCAAAGGCCAGAAATAGAAGCAAAAAGGTAAACAAAAGCAAAAGCAAACGGCCACCTACTCGGTTGATACTTGACTCTTGACCGTGGTTACAAGTTTTATTTAACACACCAAGTTTTAACCAACCCGGCCCGCCACTACCAAAATATTTTATTTTTATAATCAAATTAAATACCAATTTTTATTAATTATTATAAACCCTTTCTACGTTCCTACCTCCTTCCCTGTTACAATCTTTTATTTAACACCCTTTCCCATTTGGCAATCGCCGTTATTACATCCATCCATCCACCCACAATCATCATCATCATTTATATTTATATATTTATATAAATATATAAAAATCATGTTTTGTGCTTTTTTCTTCAAAATATTTAATGCTCAATTGTGACCAACTACGTACTTAATTGATCATTCATTCATTTATGCTATTTCTCTGCTGTTTCAAAAAGACCAACTATATGGTACGTACTTCAATTAAATTCTCTATGTATGTTTAATTGGTTGTTAAATTAAGTCATCCTTGTCACTAATTAACTAAATCTATCTTTGTTAGATGCCGGCAATGGAATATTCGTCGTCATCCGATCGTAGCTCCAACAGCAGGGAGCCGTTTGTGGAGCTCGATCCAACAGGCAGATACGGTCGCTACCACGAGCTACTCGGTTCAGGCGCAGTAAAAAAAGTATACCGAGCGTTCGATCAAGAAGAAGGTATTGAGGTAGCATGGAATCAAGTGAAATTGCGAAACTTTATCGACGATGAATTCATGATCAAACGCCTCTACTCCGAGATCAACTTATTGACTACTTTGAACAATAAACACATCATTACGTTGTATCGCGAATGGAGAGATACGCAGCGAAATACGTTAAACTTTATAACGGAAGTTTGTACATCTGGTAATCTTAGAGATTACAGAAGGAAACACAGACACATTTCCATGCAGGCGATAAAGAAATGGTGTAGACAGATATTGAAAGGATTAAACTATTTGCATACGCATGAACCTTGTATTATTCATAGAGATCTTAATTGCAGCAATATCTTCATCAACGGCAATATTGGACAGGTATCATCATCTTTAATTTTTTTTTCTTTTCTCATTAATTAATTAATTAGTCTAGCAACTTTGCTTTTTTATAAAGTAATTATAATTCATTAATTTCATCAATAATTAATCTTGTAGTGCATTAAAGTTTAAACCATCATTATACCATCTCACGCTTTTTTTCGTGTATGCTCAATGTGAATCTGATTCTATTTTATTTTTTAAAGGAAAAAAGAAAAAAAGATGTGCTGTTTTGTATGATGACCAATCAACATTATATATCTTGTTATAAAAAAGAAATAAAATAAATAATTAACATTATATCAATTTGACTAGTAGAATACTTGCTATTTAAGTATGATTGATATCATGATCTCTTGAAAAAATAAAACCGGATTTTAGGGAAGACTTAATTTTGTCTGATTAACATAGAATAGAGGTAATGCGTGTTATATGCTAGAATAAATATGAATAAATATAGGTAGTTAAATAATGATCAAAATCTATTGAGGGCACGCTCCGAAGTTATTTTTGATAGAAAACAGAAGATAAGCGGAAAGAAAGATATATAGAATTGTGTTATCGGGTTTTTTAACAAGAGAAGAGAAAAGAGATGGAAGGAAGATTATGACGTATCTTCTCCCATAATAAACTTTCTCTCCGAAAATAAGAAGATTTAATTTGGAACGAAAAACGTTAACAAAATTGTATTACAAATTAAATCCCTTGGATTTAATATATTTTTACATAGATTATAATATACAGTATTAATGATAAAGTTGTAACTTGGATTAAACTTGAATCTTACATAAATAATTTGGCAAATTTAGTCATCATTTTCATGTATGCTGATAGTTAATTAAGGATTCGTGTGCTTTTGGAATATTAATTAATTCGTTTATTTGTTGACATCGATTATTAGGTAAAGATTGGCGATTTGGGTATGGCTGCAATAGTTGGAACAGATCATATTGCACATTCAATACTTGGTACACCTGAATTCATGGCACCCGAGCTGTACGAGGAGGACTATACAGAGCTAGTTGATATATATTCATTTGGTCTGTGTTTGCTGGAGATGGTGACTCTTGAATTGCCATACAGCGAATGTGATAACGTTGCGAGAATCTACAAAAAGGTGACTTCTGGACTTAGACCAGAAGCCATGAATAAGGTTAAAGACGTTGAGGTGAAGACCTTTATCGAAAAGTGCTTAGCCCAACCAAGGGCTAGGCCGTCTGCAGCCGACCTGCTAAAGGATCCCTTCTTTTATGGTATTTCTGATGATGACGAAATCTAAAACCGACACGTTTTTGCAAACAATGAAGTCGGTCAAATGTCATATATGATGATATATGGCGTGTTGATTCTTTATAAATTGTTATTTTGGCTTTTTCTGGTTTGTTTGTATATTTGATGACGTTGGGATTGAATTGTCTTCTTCAAAGTTTGAGCAGTTAGTTAGGGGTCATTTAATAGGATTTGGGTTTTATTGGGGAAGTTGTTTGCTGGTGGAATCAACATTATTTGTAAATAGACTTAATTTCGATTATATATTTGATTCAATATTTTTTTAATGACTTTGTACAAGGATGATTTGTATACGACTAATTTTTCTTCGCACACGGCCACTAAACATGTTTTTAATTTGTTGTACTGTACAATAACATAAATCATTTTAGCGGTGTACGAAGAAAAATAGGTGGTGCGCACTCACTAAACCCGTAATATATAGTTCTTTGAATTTTTTGATTTTTTTTTTTTCTTTGTGTGTGTGAACTGTGAAATGAGTTATGGTGATTGATATTACATAATAACAATAATAATAATGTTTGACTATTTAAAATAGAGTATTGATTAACACGCCTTGTTAGTTGTTTAAAACGTGTTTTGGATATATGCAACCCATTCCTAGTTGTCAAAATAAAAGTCAATGAGTAAAGATGGGAGAAATATTAAACAAAGATAAAGGGAAAACTGTTACTGTATGTTGTTTTATTTGCACATGAATTGCTGTTTTCAGGAGGTCATTTTTAATATGTGTAACACAAAGTCGTAGAAGCAAAGACAATTTTGACAATTTTAGGTGGTGTTTAAAAATTGTTATTCTTAAACATACTTGGGCCCTTCTTGTAGTATGTATTGTTTCATTTGGTTCATGAAACAAATGTTGTCTTCCTCATGCAATCAAGTGACCAAAAAAAGACCCAAGTACATGTTAATGAAACAAAAAAGAACCAAAGAATATATCTTTTACGATCAAAAACTGAGACATAAAGAGTGGTTACGTTGACGAATTTTTCTGGCTCTATCCCTGACTCTCATCATTCTTAATCCCTTTATGGTAGTTATCAGAAGATGTTGGTAAATATTTAGATTACTTTTGGTTTATTACTAAGATAGTACAGAACTAAGTAATTATATATGTTCTTAGGGATGTTCTTTTTTGGTCGGAAACAGTATTTATCATGTTGTAATATCCATTCTTGTTTTTATCAAAGGATATTAATTTTTTGGTCAGTTGTTAAATCTTAAGACATCTCTTGTTTGTGCCGTTGTTCTGATCTGTACGCGTCTGTCGACATTGTGCAAGATTCTCATCTCTAAAAACAAAGCAAAAACTAGTCAAAATGCTAGTCACATACCAATTATGCCCTCACCAGATATCAATAACAAGTACATTACATGACTGTGAAAGGGTCAATCTAGTCACAATCCTGGATGTTTAAGGTAGACATTGTTTGTCACACGATAATTTTTAGATTCTTGTTGCTGAGCCTTTGGAAACTATGAACTTTCTTGTCTTAGACTAGAACAAATTAGTAGAGATGAAGGGTCATGTTTCTGCCTCTGCTAATATCACCAATTTTAAAAACATACGAGAAGTCTACATCTCATTCGAAAGTAAGTCTTTCAAGATATCAATGATGCAGAAGGGATTCTTATGTTTCCTCACAATTTTTGCTCTATGTGCCAATGTTAGCAGTAAAGGTGAGTTTTTAGAATCTGAATCTTTACACAGTTTCATTCAGTCTGTAGACCCTGCAAATCATCTAAGGTTTAAAGGGTTGAAGTCGAATCCGTGCTTACCTCGGTGGAAGGGAATTAAATGTCTTTCAAATTCAAATTCTATCGTAGAAGTAAGTCTTGATAATATGAATCTTAGTGGGATAATTGATACCAACACACTGTGTAATCTCCCCAATTTGCGGGTGCTTAACCTAGCTAGAAATCACATACATGGAAATATACCTGCAACAGTTTCTAGATGTTCGAATTTGAGGTACTTAAATTTAAGCAGCAATCTTTTAAATGGTAGTGTACCCATAGCTCTTTATAAGCTCAAGAATTTGAAGATAGTAGACATATCTAACAATTTTTTAACATGGGAGCTTAATCTCATCAAGAATACGGTCCTGTCAACAGAATGGCATACACATACTGAAGTCAAACTGAACTCTATAGCTGAAAACGACTCTGCAGCTGCTCCGTCAGCAGATAGCGTGAATCACGCTAAACGAACAGCACATCATAATGTGTTATGGTCAGAACTTGTTCTAGCCATAGTATTACTTGTCCTGCTAGCCTTTTTAGTGAACTTGAGGATCTTAAAATCTCTAAGGGAAAAAAAGAAGGCTAAGAACATCACCGTTGATCACTCTTCCCCTGAAACGTCCATAGTTACTAGCACGAAGGAAGTAAAGCAGGATGAAAAACATCCGGAACTTGTGTTTTTTGTGGACGAGAAAGATCAATTCAAATTGGAAAACCTTCTTGATGCTGGAGCCGATATGCAAAACCAAAATTTCTGTAGCAGCCTTTACAAGGTTCAGCTCAACAACAATGTAGCTTATGCGGTGAAAAGATTGAAGAAGTTGCAGGCATCTTATGATGACTTTAATCGAACGATGGCAATGGTTGGGAAATTAAATCATCCCAACATCCTACCTCTTGTAGCTTACAGTGGTCAAGGTGAAGAAAAGCTTCTGATTTATAAGTATCAGAATAAAGGAAGCCTTCTGTCACTCATGGAAAGTAAGCTGCCAACATACAAAAATCCTGTTACGTTTTTCTTTTTTTCTTTTTTTATACATCAAAATTTTGGTATATGCAGGGTATGTTGAGGGGAAGCGCGACTTCCAATGGAAACTAAGATTGTCTATAGCGGTTGGTATAGCAAGGGGTATGGATTACATATACAGAAGCTTTGAAGAATCAGATAATATTATTGCCCATGGAAATATTAAGCTTTCTAACATTTTGTTAGATGAAAATGAGGAACCGTTAATAAGTGAATACGGGTATTCAAGCCTGATTGATCCCAAGAGTGCTTGCCTATTCAGATCAAGCGGTTATGCAGCTCCAGAGAAATGTTTATCAGAACAAGGTGACGTGTTCAGTTTTGGAGTGATTTTGTTGGAACTGTTAACGGGGAAAATAGTGGAAAACAGTGGGTTAGATCTCCCAAAATGGGTTAAGGCAATGGTGAGAGAAGAGTGGACAGGTGAGGTGTTTGATAAGGAAATTGCAAAGGTTGGAATGTATGCTTTTCCATTGTTAAATGTTGCACTCAAATGTGTGGCTCATTTTGCTGAGAATCGGCCATCTATGGCTGAGGTTCTGGAGACGATTGTAGGGGTTGTTGATGAAGATCTTTCGTGTTCATCCACAGAGTCCAGCCCTCGAGATGGTCATGTGCTTTATTCAGTGGCAGAGGAGGAGACCTAATGACCTAACTTCTTCTTGTTTAGTCGATTAATGTATATAGAGAAACCAGATTTGTGCATGTTTTGCCTCGGATAACTACAGCCGTGCATTGGCGACTGTTTCTTTTTTTTTTTCTTCAATATTGGCATGTTTTCCTTTGTTTTTATTATTGTTTTCACATACTTCATCACTAAATGAATTAGTAAACGCCATTTTGCTTACCGATAAACGAATATGAAGTATCAAACTATGTTGGGTTTATTATTTTCTTATTCATTGTAGCATTAAAAGTTGAGAGGATATCCGGATATATGTAAGATATATGTTGTTGGGGAATTTGGTTAAAGAGGGTTTGATTTCAATCCGGATATTTAACGAGTCGTGTATGGGATCACTTTCCTAAAGTAATATTTCGACCCTAATCGATGTCCGGGTTTCACGAAATTTACTTTGGGATAAAACGCAGAGTTTGATTAAGATTTTTGCACCAAAAATCAGAATCCCAATGTTTATGTGTGTGTTCTATGTGTTTGAAACTATGTAAAATATATATATGCCACGAAACCTTGCGGTTACAAAACGGTTATAGCCGTTCTTTTCAGATTCAATGAATCTGGTCTTTCTTCTGGGTTCATTGAATGTAGTCAATTTGTGTTGCCCATAATAACTCACAAGGAGGCATGGCCCCCTTGACCCCCGCAATTTTGGTTGAGCCCGGTAGTTAGTAACTTAACCGAGTATGCACTCCGCATTACCTACCCCATGTCCACTAATTCGCCATTGATGCGCTCCTAGCCGTCAGTGTTGTTGGTGTTGTTGGAACGACTGAGCGGGCGATCATGGTGTTTTAAAATTTGTTTTGCTCGGGGCCTAAACCTCCGAACTACCTACTGGTACTAGGTATAAGTACCTGATACTAGTACGTGGTAAGGATGATCAGGGTCGTCTCCAGACGGTCGAATTTGAAGCGGAGCTCGTTTGGATAATTCAGTATTCAAGATGGGGTTCAGATAGTTGGTTTTGTTTGGTTTTAATTTAAACTACTAACACAATAAAATTAAAATAAGCTAGCTAGCTCGTATGGAACAACTAAGGATATGGAAAACGTGGTTTGCCATGACTTAGGATAATATAACATCGGGATGGTGTTTATGATGGGGACACCTTCAGATTAATAGATTGACGGACTTTGGTGTAAAACTAGAACCCTGCCAATTAAATTCCCATTGGCATGTCACTAGGAACTAGGTTATCGTGATTCTGATCGGAGTAATTTGCTAAACTTCCAATAATTACCGAGTTGAAATATAAGCAACCTATCTTGGTGAAACACTGAGGTACATGAATAAAGCAGCGTATCGTCTCATAGGTCCGACCGTTCTTAACACCTAAGTTTATCTCTTGTTCTTCTAATTGTGTAACTAATTATTAACTTGTTATGCTTAAATAATCAAATATGTAAGATCTAGGGGGTTTATGTATCTAAGTCACTTGGACTTTCCTTTCTAGACCTTGTTAATACTTTTCTTAAGCTCTAATTACTTTGATTTATGACCTAGACATCTCTTTTTCAAACAGTTATACATCCCTGGATTATTCACTAATGCTTTAACATCGTTTCATATGCAAACCATGCCTTTTAGTAATAAACAGTGTACTTTACTACATAAAAGTATTTCAGAGTCTCTTACATCTGCCACACATTGATTAAGTAATAGACTGCAAGATACACAGTAATTCCATAGTGATCCTATGTACTAAACGGTGTCCTCGCAGCTTCTTACTTTGTCATGGACTAAGCACAGATAACTACTTACCACAATTAAGGTTCATGACTCCCTAATATCTAGGTTATAGTCACGTGGATAACTAGAAAGGGTACTCCATAAATTAGGTCTGATGTCATATATTTAAACGATAACAAAGTATAATAATTTCCATTCATATAAGTTTCCTTTTATAAATTTAAACAATGTTGGAATGAGTTGTTTTTACGATCCTATCAACTAACTAAAGTAGAGTTGTCCGCAATCAGGTAGAATATATGTCACGTGGATAGTAAACACAAACAATTACAATACACCGGAAGTTCTCCCAAATGTATTGAACACATCGCCAACGACTACCCTCGAATCCTATTCCCCTATCTCGGTCATTAGAGATGTCCGTATCATGGCATGGTCTGTTGAATAAACTGTCGCATGAACAGGTTTTACCCTACCGGAATAAGTTGGGGCAGTCTGGTCATAAGCGCTTGGCCAAACATGCCATCATTCGTTCATAATATTATTAATAAACAATAAACAGAAATTCATTTAACACATTTATAATATTGGTTCGTAATATAACTACCTTCGGTCGTTCCCAGACTTCCGTGCGTTTGTACTTCGCATAAATCGTTTCCAGCACTATATCCGGGAACAGTCGAATAGGAGCCGTCATATTACTTTACAATATTTAATATCATCCCATTATAAATATCTAAATCATGGCAAACATATAAGCAACTACTCGCAGATCATGGCAATAAACATTTCTAATGTTAATAAATCGTAAACATCAAACAAGAACATTACGAATAATTAATAATAGAAAATGATAGATATCACCCATAATTATTGCGAGCAAAATGATACTTATATTACTTTCGATTATTCGAAAGTGTTACATCGCTAAGCTAGCTACTACTAACTACTACATAATTAATCTCTTACTTATCTCTCACTAAATTAGATTAATTTAGAGAGAGAGAGAGAGAAAGAGATAGAGAGAGAGAGAGAGAGAAAAGGAGAGAAAATAAAAGTTGGGAAAAACTGATTTTAGAGAGTGTAGAAAAGTGTGTTTTTCAATTGTGAATCCTACCATGTATTTATAGTTGAAATCCGGCTCACGATAGCGAAGTTAGGCTCATTTTAGCGAAAAAGCACGCGCGATACGAGTACGGACGGAAAAGCAACCGGAAAGCACACGTACAAATGAAAAAGCACCCGGCACAGGGCGGCGCATGCTGGCACCGGGCCGCGGCCGTCCGTGCAACTTTTCGGTTTACATTTTCTTTCATATCTCTTTCGTTATGCGTCCGTTTTCGATGATTCTTTTTGCGTTGGATTCGATTTTTGAAAACGAAGACTTTGATGTAAAGAAATCCCTGAGATGATTTTCCGATCTTAAGATATCTTGTTCCGAATGGTTAGAATCTTTCGTTGTGCGTAGAATCTTCATTCCTTATCCGTTTTTGATGATTCTTTTTGCGTTAGATTTGATTTTGAAAAACGAAGATTTGAAATGGAGAAATCCCTGAGATGATCCTTTTTTCTTGATAATCATGCCTTGGTTGTTTTGAATCTCTAAACATGCGTGAAATCTTCGTTTTTCGTTCGTTTTACTTGATTTTTCTTCGTGCTTCCTTATTTTGACCTACTTGACAAAATATCATTGATTAAGGTAATATTTGAGCTTATATGCCAAGTATTTCTCTAAAATGAGAGAGATATCGATAGTAAAAACGTGACTTTTTACGCGATATCAGCCATGCACTAAAATATACAACATTCCTCCCCCGTTTTAGTGCAATGCCTTTTTGCATACAATAATAAAATACAACCAAACTTATGCATAAATGAAAATGTCACGCAGATTGAATTTCCATCTTAGTACATTACACATTCCAAATATTCGAGAATCGAGGTGTTCTAAGGATTGAACCCTTCAACCCATTTGAGTACCTGAAGATAATGTACACATAAGTTCAAGGTACACATAAACCAAATCCTGACACTATACAGGCCATGTGTCCATATCCATTCATGAATGTATACAAAGCCAAAGTCACAAGCTTCTTGAAGCGGCCACACCTCACATTCACATAGGTAGCTCTTTTCATCATGTATCTGCAAGTGCACTTTTTCAAAATAACTATTAAGAAGGTATACTTCAACCTAACCCTCAAGCAGATCCGAGCACATACCTTGGGATGATATGTGATTCACAATGTGCTCCAATCTCTAAGTGTAACATTTTCACATTGAATTCAGCTTCTAATGCCTATTAGAAGGAAATTATGTGTCTTACCATTAGAGATTAAGTGGACTTTAATCTCATCCCTACTATAGACTTATTAACCAAGTCTCCAGCTAACTCCTTCGTCAAGTGATCAGCTAAATAATGTTGAGATCTCACAAATTCAACGATATCACCCCATTCATGATTAAATCACGAATTATACTATGTCTAACACCTAAGTGTCTAGACTTCCCATTGTACATATGACTATAAGCCTTAGCCAAAGTTGCAGCGCTATCACAATAAATAGAAATGGGTGATATAGGTTTAGGCCACAATGGAATCTCATAGATCAAGTTCCTTAGCCATTCTGCTTTTTTACCGGCATCAGCCCATACTACAAACTCAGATTCCATAGTCGAGTTGGTTATGCAAGTTTGCTTCTTGGAAGCCCATGAAATGGCACCTCCCTTTAGCAAGAATACCCATCTACTAGTAGAAGAATGATCTTCTGTGTTCGTGATCCAACTCGCATCACAAATCCTTCTAACACCGAAGGATATTCCATATAGTGCAAACTATAATCCATATTTTCTTCAAGTACTTAAGTACCCATCTTATAGCTTGCCAATGAAATGTACTAGGATTACTACTATACTTACGAAGCTTTCCCACTGCATAAGCAATGTCTGGCCTTGTGCTTGACATGGCATACATTAAGCAGCAAATCACTTGGTGTACTAACAGGACTACAATCAGAACAATTAAACTTCTTTAACATTTTCTCAATGTAATGAGATTGTGAAATTGAAATTCCTTTGTTCTCACATTTAATCCTAATGCCTAGGATCACATCAGCCTCCCCCATATTCTTCATGGAGAACTTTGAAGACAAGAATTTTTTAGTCATATTGACTTGTTCCAAATCTGTGCCAAAGATCAACATGTCATCAACATACAAGCAAATGATTACTCCTTTACCAGAATTATCAAACTTGTTGTATACACACTTGTCTGCTTGATTCAAACTGAATCCACTAGACAAGACCACCTCATCAAATTTCTGAGGCCACTGTTTAGGTGCTTGTTCAATCCATACAAGGATTTAACAAGTTTGCACACCTTTTGCTCATTACTAGGCATAACAAAGCCTTCAGGTTGTTTCATATAAACCTCCTCATCCAGATCACCATTCAAGAATGCAGTTTTCACATCCATTTGGTGAATCTCTAGATTGTGTATTGCGGCCAAGGCAATCAACAATCTAATAGTAGAAATCCGAGCAACTGGTGCATAGGTATCAAAATAGACAATACCAGGTCTTTGTCTAAAACCTTGAATGACTAACCGAGCCTTGAATTTTTCAATGGTTCCATCACCTTTCATCTTCCTTTTGAAGATCCACTTACAACCCAAAGGTTTACAATCAGGTGGCAAATCAGCCAACACCAAAGTGTGGTTATCCACGATAGAATCCATATCATCATTGATTGCTTATATACAAAAGGCAACATCTTAAGACTTCATCGATTCTTCAAATGTTTTTGGATCCTCCTTAACATTGAATCAATATGCATATTGGATAGAAACCTCATCACTTGACCCTTCAACTAAATATAATTGAAAATCATGACCAAATGATTTTGGTTTCCTTCCCCTTTTGCTTTTCCTTAGTTCAAGCGACTTGTCTAAAGCCATTTCATGTCTCTCCACCTAATTTGTTTCTTTAGTTCCACTAGTACTAAGAACCATATCCGTTGATCTAGTTATAAAAGAGAATTTGTTCTCATCAAATATTACATCTCTTGATTCAACCACAATGTTAACTGATATTGAATCATTAGGTTCAATGACATAGAACATATAAGCCTTGGAATGCTCAACATATCCAATAAAGATGCAATCTATATTTCTTTCCCCAAACTCTTCTTATTGGGTTTAGAAAGTCTTATAACTGTCCTACAACTCCAAACACGGAGATAACTCAAGGTTGACGTTTTCTTGAACCAAAGTTCATAAAGTGTAACCCTTGCACATTTTGTTAGGATTCACTATTAAGCAAATAGCTAGCCGTTAACATAGCTTCTCGCCCAAAATTCATCACTTAGACCAAAATAGGACATCATGTAAATTAACCATTTCTTAATAAAATTCAAGAAATATGTTATAAATTGAACCATAAATCATGGATTTTCTCCAAGTACTTGAATACTTGATATACATGATACTAAAACATTATCCATAAATAAATGAAGGAAGCACTTAAACCATTAATAATACATCGACCACCTTTATATTCATCCGATTCATTGACCCCGAATCTTTTTCACATAATGACTTGGTCGAATTCTACATCCAATGTGTTGAACACGTTTAAGGTAGTCTATCCAAGGACTTCACAAATTTACAAACTTTTTATCTTGTCCTTGATCTATAGAACCTTAAAGCCTTCCCACAAACCATCCCTTCTTCAATTCACCATTCAATAACATGGTCTAAACATCCATTTGTTGAATGCCAAATCTATTAGAGGAAATCAAAGCAATCGAAATTCATGTACGCATGTCTCAATTTAATATGCCATTCATTTCATCAAATCCGAAAACTATTACGGTAACCAGTTTAATTATTAACATGAAATATCGGAATGCACACACAAGTGAGAGATTAATATTTTCATGAATGCGTTACCAACAAGTCTAAAATGCAAATTCATGAGCTTAACTAGTGATGATCACCTACCACATCACCCATGAATAATTAAAATGACTCACAAAACAGAGGCAACCGCTGTCAATCGATTCCCGAAGAATTCTCAGAAACAAATAATTATAAGGAAAATCATTATTATACTTTGAGTAATAATATGAAGTTCAAAGAAAATTTCCCAGGACATGCCTCGATTGAAGTAGCCAGTTCCTTTTCTTTCACCAACATCTATATGACTCATCGATGAACAATTTTGCACCAAAATATTTTTCTACACAATTCACTCAAAATTGATCCATAATCCCTGGACAAATTATTAATGAAACCATGCGCAAAATTCATAACAAAGTCAGTAATTAACCATGGGTTATTTAATTATACTCCAAATTACTTTATAATCTCAGTAATTAATTCACAAAGTCAGGAACCTTCCTCCATGATCAATAGAGAAATTTTCTAATGGAACAATTGATAAAAAATCGAATCAAAGGCTTTTACATCCTTCTTCCCCCGAGTTATTATTCAATCAAAATCACAAAACTAATTTTTTAAAATCCCCATGATTCACAAAAATAGATGGAAACCTTCATCCATTAAATTAAAAGTTTCAGTGAATGCATGATTAATAAATTACCGGATGCATGATTAGGTCTTTGGTTTTTGCCAATTGTATTTATTTGATGTGGTGTTAGTTGCAGTGTAGTTTTCATCCTCATTTTACATCTTGTAGGATGGGATTTTTTGGCTTTTGCAGAGTTTCGTGGTCTGTGGGTTTCGTTTCTGTCTTTGGTTGTATATTGTACTCTTTGGTCTTTTTTAATGGTAGTCTGCATTTTCCAAAAATAAATTACCGGATGTTCCTTAACATCTTGATCGAACCGTCATTAATTGTCATCAAAATGGATAGATTTAATAATCAAAACAGGAACCCATGTACAAGTCCACGTAATGAACATAAATAATAATAGTTATACTGTTGGAAAGTGATTCTTTTATACATTGCGATTAATATACATTGCGATTAAAACCAACTTTAGCCGTTATAACCATGCACAATTTTATACTCACAAAATCCCAAATTTGCATATTATTTTATTAATTTAAATCACATTTAACAACATGATCATGTAATGAAAGTTTCAATAACAGTGGCGGATCTAAGTATTCGCATCAGAGTATGCACTCATTAGTAATTTGTTTCACTCAAGTTAATTTGATAAGTTCCGGGTTGTCGGTTCGGGTTTTAGGTTTTAAATTTCGATTCGATTATAAACTAGTTCAAGTACTCTCTCTAATGAAAGTAGCAATAAAAAACATATTATACTTTCTTAATTACTTACTTTCTTAATTACTTTGTATGTGGTTAAAATTGTCCCCTTACGTTGATTTTGCGTTCCTTATAAGCGATTATTACTCATATCATCTCCACACTTTTGAGAACCCATCTTTATCAACAAAAATAACTCAACTATCATTTAAGTGAATCAATCAAGTAGATAGACCATATAATATAAATCGCAAAGATAGAAACAATATGATAGGAACAATCTAAATGGTAACCTAACCAACAATTACGTTGAAAAGTGTATTTACTATTAAAAAGTTCAAAACAAAAAGGATCATAATACAAATATACAATAATGCTTAACAAATGCAATAAGTCCCATCAAATGTTTATTGTAAGTTGTAACATCACAGATGTACTGTTTTGAATTTGTGAATTTGAATAGTCTTTCATTTTATAGATTTCTCTTTTACTTCCTCAAACTCTCTTCTTTCATATCAACAACAAGGGCCGTCTCGTTAATTTTCGTGGCCTTGTGCCATAACTTAAAAAAGGCCCCTAAACACAAATGTAATCGTAAGATAATTACGATAATTTTAATTAATAGGGTATTGTTAAAATTCTAGTATGGACCCAACAACAGGTTTAATATTTTTCAATATACTTTGAAATGTTATTTATTTTTATAAACTGAGACGTACGCAATTTCAAAAGTTTACATAAAGTTCATTAAAAAAAATAAAACCTGTTCGTAGTAGTGATTTTTAGTATGTCATGGCCACATGATATTTCCTGAAACATTGTAGTCAAAAAGGAGAATTGAATGTATGAATTAGAAAGTACAGGGGGTTAAATTGTATTTTTTTCATAACAGTGGGGTTATTAAAGAAAAAAGCTAATAAAAACAAACTCAAATGTCATCTTCTTCCATTAAAACATAAGTATGAGCTTCTTCTTTTTCTATTGTGACTTAAATTGTTAAAAAGGTTGACGTTTGTAACATTCAGGGTATTCACTACTCCAATATTTTAGGGGTATGCATTCTTGGTACTTATCATATTTAGAAAAACAAAATAAATATAATTTACACTAAAATTTTCTTGGCAGGGTATGCAAGTGCATACCCTGATGTACATGTACATTCGTCACTTATGAAACACATAAATTTATCATGCTATACCACATGCCAATCTATCAACATAAAGGATCATTCGATTCACAATTATCGAATTACGTGCATCACGGTTTAACATAAAATTAAGAAAGATAGAAAATGCGTATCTGTATGTGAGATTGAACCAATTATAATTAGGGATTAGTATCTGGAAATGTAACAAACTTTGACCAAATCTCTATTGTGTGTACCCAACTTACATTTGCTAATTTTAATGCAACCAACTTTCGAAAAGGGTGTTTTTGATGTAACTTGATGAAGTGCCGCTCTCTCCATACGCCACGTGGCACGCTATACGAGCGACACGTCATCAAGTTACATCAAAAACACCATTTTGGAAAGTTGGTTGCATTAAAATTAGCAAATGTAAGTTAGGTACACACAATAGAGATTTGGTCAAAGTTTGTTACATTTCCAGACCCTAATCCCTTATAATTACCCTTGCTTGAATTGTCTTCCATCCAAGTGCATCTCTAGTTTTCCAAATTAACACATCTCATAAACAGACTCCACGACCGTGATTATCAAACACCATTGAAATCATCAAAATATTGCTTTAGATTGTTGGGGAATTTGGTGAAACAGGGTTTGATTTCAATGCGGATATCTCTACGAGTCGTGTATGGGATCACTTTCCTAAAGCAATATTTCAACCCTAATCGATGCCCGGGTTTCACGAAATTTACTTTGGGATAAAACGCAGAGTTTGATTAAGATTTTTGCACCAAAAATCAGAATCCCAATGTTTATGTGTGTGTTCTATGTGTTTGAAACTATGTAAAATATATATATGCCACCAAAACTTGCGGTAATAAAACGGTTATAGCCGTTCTTTCCATATTCAATGAATCTGGTCTTTCTTCCGGGTTCACTGAATGTAGTCAATTTGTGTTGCCCATAATAACCTACAAGGAGGCATGGCCCCTTGACCCCCGCAATTTTGGTTGAGCCCAGTAGTTAGTAACTTAACCGAGTATGCACTTCGCATCACCTACCCCGTGTTCACTAATCCGCCATGCACTAAAATATACAGCATATGTAAGATATCCAAAAGTCATGTTTGGTTACTACATGTGGTGGTCCATATGGCCTTAAACTCTAGTTCAATCAATTTGCTGATGTGGTGGTAATGTACAACCACAACACCCAAAGACAAAGAGGTTTTGGGTTCATCACATATGATTTAGAGGAAGCCGTCAATAGGTATTGCATAAGACCTTTCATAAACTCAACGGTAAGATAGTTGAGGTCAAGTGTGCAGTCTCCAGAGAGTTCTCCCAAGCGCCAACCCGCTGTCCTTATGGCTTAGGTAGAGTCATAATGGTTTCTACTTTGAGACCCATATATATAACTACAGAAAGTAACTAAAATCACAGCTTTTACCTCTAGATAGGTCAAGTCTGCAACATCTATCCTACAACAACCACAAAAGAGAAATTTCTTGGCAACATCTAATGTAATTAATCGGCTATGAACCAATACCATTCATTGTATCAAATTATTTCAGTGTCTACAGGTATACAATTAATGTGGTTTACAGAAGTTGTCAAACTGCAGACCTCATAAATACCATGTACAAATTCATCTTAGCAAAACTAGTAAAGTCTCATTAATCTGATTATGCATAACAGCATTGAAACTAAAACCATCAAATATTGTGGCAATTACTGTTGGTTAGCATGATCAAGACCATAAACTTTTGAAAGGTAGGCTAGCGCTTCAGAGTTGCTGCTGCATACTTTCCAAAGCGATGAAACCTCTCCCTTGGAAACGGTCCCCCAATCTTCACATACATCCAGAAACTCCAAAAGCTTTGAATAGAAAGAGTCATAGTTCATCAAAACAAACGGAACTGGTAATGCTGATCCTATTCTCTGTAATTGGATCAATGCAAGAATCTCAAAAGCCTCATCTAGAGTCCCAATTCCACCAGGAAGAACTATGACAGCCGTTTTGTCCTGATTATTAGCTCTAACCACAGCATCGACTAGCCCGTGCTTTCTTGCAGAAAAAAACCTACAAATAAAGTCCGTTTAATCTAAAGGTGACAACTACGACCCAATTATTTATGAGATGGCCAATTCAGGTTATGTTATTTCAACCCCAATTCAGGTTATGTTATATACAATGGGTTGAACGGGTAAAATAAGAAATAGATATGGCTCAAAAGGGTATGGGTCAAATAAGTCAAACGGCCTTCACAGGTCAATAGTTGCCTGAACCTTGAAGTGTACTTCGAAAGCATACAACCACTCATACCGTTTTATTCAAATGACGAGGAAATTATTTTAACGTAAAAGGGTTTATAAGCATATTCAGCACACTGATTTAATTGAAGACAGAACTATTTCTGGTCAACCTGACCCTTAGAATAATAGACCTGTTTCTATACAAACTCCTTTTCACCCGTTATCCAAGCAGCCCAACCTGACCACTTGGCCACCTCATTTTAATCTAGCAGCCGTGTCAATTGGGTGATAATTGTGGATGGAATGAGTATAGCAATCAGGAATTAGTGTGTACGTACATACCTGCATGTAAGGTAAGTGTGTGAAGGAAGATATGGATGAAAATTTGTTGATGTCCATTCGTTAGCTTCTTTACCAATCTTGAATCCACCTACTGGTTTTCCTGCTTGAAGAGCACCTCGAGTGGCTGCATCCATGAGCCCTGGTCCAGCCCCTGACCATGAAGTGCACCCCAATAGGCTTGCTACCTTTAACATAACATTTCAAGAAGGATCCGTAAATAAATATATACATAAACTCTTTTGCACATGAGTTGTAATGTAGAAAAAAAGGATCTTGCCTGCCTAGCCAGTTCTTGTGTTTGGATGTAATGCTCGTGTCCTGGGCCCATCCTTGCAGAACCCAGGTACACAACTCCCCTCCCAAGCCTGTGTATTAGCTCATAACACATTTCTATCTCCTTCTTCACCTTCAACATGTACGAAACACTTATATTTAGACGATATGAAATTGATGAATAATATGAGGATTTACGAAAAATGTACACTAGGCCACTAGGGGACTCAAGTATGAAAATTTGCATATATATTGAATTGAAGAATTAAGAGTATGATGATAGGAATGAATACCTGGGTGGAGCTGCTTCTTTCATCATAATCATCGTTTAATTGAATAGGTTCCTCAATCTTGGAAGATAAACAATAAGCCCTCCTACTTATATTTGGATTGGGGTTTGAGAAGTGAACACCATGATTAATCGGAGTATGACGGTGTGAAGTCAAACACCGACTATTATTATTGTTGAAAAGCCGTTTACCATGATGATGATGATGATGAGAGTGTAACAAGTTCCATGCCACCAGATTATCAACACCTCTTCCTCCTCCTATCGATAAAGTAGCAGCTGAAAACCACCCCATTTGATTTTCAAACAATTTTTTCTTGTTTCTACACTTAATTAACCAATTAACTAACTGATTATAATCACTAGTCACTACGAATCCCAATTCAATTGGGTGGGAAAAACGCCCGCCCGCATCAATTCTTCATCACCATTTCATTTTATTAACTATTTTATAAATAATTAAATTTAAGCAATAAATCTAATCTATTGGGCTGGGTCTGGGTGGGTTGTATAGTTTGTTCAGATGGCCTCAGTCCAAATCCAGTTTCTATCGGGCTGCTAACCAGGGGCGGAGCTAGACGGGGGCATGGGGGGCAGTCGCCCCCCTTAAAAATCTAGAATTGTGGAAAAAAATAAATTTTTTAAGGTTATTAGTGACAGTTTTTTAGTTTTGCCCCCCCAAAATGATAGAAAAAAGAAAGAAAAAAAAAAATTTGCCCCCTATACGAATTATCCTAGCTCCGCCCCTGCTGCTAACTCCATGATATGGGCTCCTCCCGGGGTGTGTTTGGCGCACGGATTCAAGCTTCTACTTTTAATTATGCCCTACTCATAAGCTTTGTTTGGCAACACAACAGAAATGGGTTTCTTGAAAAAATAAGTTCCCAAAGCCCTTAAACAATAAGTATTTTGAGGTAGGTTTTGAATAGAATTTCAAGCACAACTCCAACTACAAACTTGAGTTCCAACTCGTTATTGTTAAACACACCTTAAATGTTGTCAACACTAAACCCACCAACTCTACTTTTTTATATTAAAAATCCTTCACTGGAAGATCAATTGTTGGACGTGTCCATTTAAAAGGTTTCCCTCTTATGGATTTCAAATCGAAGTCGAAAGCAAGATTTTTATTGGAACATATGGATTTCGAAGCCTGCGGAAGTTTGTGATAACATTGAAGATCTTTTTAGGTCATCTTTTTGAGTTTTATCTTTTGTAGCGAGTTGGTTTGGTTCTTATTTGTATTGCTTGGTTTCTGTCGGTTTTGTCACTGTCTTGGGGACTTGGATTCTTGCTTTGCTTTCTTTCCTTTGTTGAGTTATATATTTTTCTTCTGCTTTGCCTCCAAAAATAAATATAAACAAATAATTATTTCTGTAGTTATACATACATTTCACGGATCATACTGACGTCCATTGGAGTAACTGCTTTCATAAATTTCAAGTTACCATTTTAGTGTTTTACTTCAACTCTTCAAGGAAGGTAGCAGAGACTCCGTTAGTTAGAACTTATAAGGTTGACTTGTAATGAGTGACAATCCGAATATATAACATCTTTAATACATTTGATCAAATTATGCTAGATATATATACCAGCAGCATGCATTTTATTCACAATATTTTTACATTTAAAGAATTTTCACTCTTGAAGCTCCAGTAGTGCGAGTTCATTAACCACCTGAACTTTGTCCATCTCAAACACTTCATCATCTACAAAAGCCGCAAATAATTAAGCTTAACATTCAAATTTCGTAGTATATTAACCTGTGAGAATACAAACTAACTTTTGTACAATTATTGTACCTGTTTGCATGAAGGCACCCAGTAAACGTATAAGCTTGCTTCTGTTTCTAACAAGTATGCCCACTATCTCAGGGGACTTATTTTCATTTGCTACAAAAAGCTGCCAAAAATAGCAACAAACGTTAACAGAAGAATTAAAAAGTGATGGAAATTATAGGTAGGTATGTTGATATTTTTTACATTTAACTAAAATACCTTGAAAACATGAAAAGCATCTATCTGGATGTTCCTACTTGTATCCTGCATTTACAAGAATCATCAACAGTGATCAGTTTAATATCTAAATTTAAGCAATCGTTACAATTATCAGGGTTCAAGGCTTAATGACTAGAGGAAAATATTGCAGACTGCCATACCCTTAGAAGATTCATTAGAACCATTAGGTTCTCTTTTGAGCTTACATAACGTGTCATAACATAAGAATTCGAACGCTCAAGCAATATGCATCCCAACAGCTGAAACAGAATCAGCATTTGATAATAAAATGTTTCTCTGTCAAAAACACCTGTAGATATAGTTTAGCTTCTCGAATTTTCATACCTTGACAGCTTGCCTTCTGGTGATATAGCTTGTAGATTTCATCAGCTTTTCGTTAAATTCAGTAAAAAACTGGTAGCAAAAGTGTAGGAGGAGCGTTACACAGAAACCAACATAAAAATTTATAACATAATAAAAGAACAAAAAGATGTGTACCCAACAATAGTTTTTGGACAAAGATCCAGAAACAGTTGACTTATGCCTAGTCAATAGATCCTGTAACGAATCATAAATGACAATCAGAACGCAAAAATGTTTCTCTTCAGAAGTACTGGAACAGGAGATCACAAGTCATAGTCCTATCTCAAATAATCAACCTTAAACACATCTGCAGCATCAGCAGCAATATCAAAACTCGGATGCTGGATGTAACCAAAAAGTTTCTTCAGTTGAGTTGATTCTAATAAGTAACTACAAATCAAAACTTATAAATTGTAAATAGATAAATACAAAAAGAATAACTACTCTTTAATCCACCTTGAAATGTTTTCTGCTTACCTTGCAACAATTTGATGACGTAGGCACTCCTTTAACATCCTACCATAATGAAGAGCTAGTTGAGGATCTTCATACCTGCAGGTATGATATAAGGTGTAAACTGTAAAGTTAATCCCCAACTATAATAATAAATATTATCAACTTAATATCGGTGCCATCTCTTACCCTGATATTAGAATGTCTACAAGATCTAGATTAGTTTCCAAATATCTAGAAGCCTGGAAGCGTGACGGCAATGGTTGCCTTTGCAAACTGGCAACAACTTGAGTGGCATCTTTACGGGCCTATGAAATAAAGTATTATTATGAAATAAACCATAAATCCTAAGTACATGTAAGTAGTTGATAATAAGAATTGAATACTGACCTCCAAGTTCAACTTGGGAAGAAAGATAACAAGCAAACGCAATGTATCTTCTTTAAAGAACTCCTCAGTCAACTGCACACAAGCTTCCTCAGAAGGTTCACAGTCATCATCACCATAAAGAATCAACTTCAGTTCCTTAATTATCGAGTTCAACTCTGTTGTCTGAAAAAAGCACGACACTTCCTTAGGACACTTTACAGATCTTATGTTATTTTGCCAAAAAAAAAAAAAAAAACATTCTGAAAGGAAACCTGGGAGCCAACATTGAAGGAGTTGTTGGAATAAAGGAGAAGATAGCGAGTCTTTTGAACGACCTCTGCAGGAGTCCGAAGCTTTTTGGTATTGATGACATTTTTGCCAAGCGTTGAAAGGCATAACATTCTTGTTTCTTGTCTCAGATTCTTGATGGTGTTGTTCAAAACAGAATAACTAGTTTGATTATTAACATTGTTGTCGTGGGGACACTATTCATATATATATGACTAATGATAAAAAAGAGAGATGATACATTGTTATGTACAATCTCGTTAGATTTCGATAATTTCTTGTGTTGAACATTTGTTTTTGTTTGTAAATGCAACTTCTGATAGATGCTCTTTCTATTTATACCACCTTTTATAATGTGGGTGACAACTGACAAACCTTCAAGGTAGAGTGAAATAACTAATTTTACTTTTTCCTAAAACAATCAGTTTTGTTGCAACTATGAAAGGGATAAATTATCAGCCCTTGTAATCTTGTGTAACTTAATAATCATAACTAAAATCTTTTTACACAAACACTATTGTAGGTTTTTCCTTTTAATATGGTTAAACAAGTTCAGTAAATGCGCAATAAATACATTTGAATTACTCATCCAGTATAATATTGACATGATTTTGCTACCCATACAGTGCACCATTTCATGGCCATAAGTGAAAAGAACTTGATATAAAAACAGCAAAAAGGCATAATCAAAAGTCTCTACACATGTTTAGAATCTAGCAAATAATAGTACTGTAACTATATTCAATGATATCGATCTAACAGCAGTGTGTATTGTACCAAAAAAACAGCAACACTAGGTCACTCGGTATGACATTCACAAAACTAGAATGGTGTTTTTCCAACATCTTTAGAGCCATGTGATAATTAATCAATCAGCTTCAACCGCAAATAAAGATTAATCGACAAAAAAAAGATCTCTCTATTTCTTGTAGCAAATTGTATCCCCCAAAATGAAGGGGTTTGTCACAGTTTACATATGTACCTCGATCACACTATCAGCATCCTAAAGTCTTCAAAATATCCATGAGCTTGTCGATAACTATAGCTGGACTAGCGTGTGACCCACCCAAATATATAGGGTGGTAATTTAACCCTTTCCACTGAGAAATTAGTTCAAAATGAGGCCTCCTAAACTCACTAGCAACAATCTCTAAAATTTCAGCTTCTGTTGCCGACACTATATGAGTAAGTCCTGCACCATGAGCACCCACAATAACTGATGCATCTTGAATTGCTCTCACTTGTTCTTTCATAGACATATGTCCAAAAAGTCCATTCACTAAATTAATTTTGCATTCTGTATGACTCGATGACCAGGTTTTTAACGCATCAAATACTTCTTGTTCGTTGCTAAGCCTTGATTGAACCTTGCCAGCATGGCGAGGATGAGCCAAATAATCCTCACGCCGAACAAACAGCACGTTATGATTTCGTGATCCTGATTTTGAGCTGTGGTGGTGTACGTGTAGAGGAAGCGAAAATGCAGCCCGTATCATCTCCCCGAATTCTGAGATTCGTGCTGTCTTTTTCTCATCAGGGTTCTGCCATAAATCATGTGCTGAAGCTCCATAACAATCAATATTTTCAGTCAGACCCTTGAACATGGCGGTTTCGTACCCTAAAGGCGAGAGAATAGCATGACGAAAGCAAACGGGACCGGTGAAATTTTTAGCATATGTTAGACCTGAGAACACCGCTTTCCATGTTTCTTCCAATGGTGTCTAAAATATCACATAAAGATAAATCAATAATCTATTCTTTTTAGAGAGTCTCCTAACTGGTTCATGGAGTAACTTTGTAGGTGGTAGTGTGGTACAACAGGCAGGTTAAACAATAGGTCAAAATGGGTACTTTTTCAATACGGGTTGGATAGGGTTAACCCGAAACATTTTGTCTTAATCTATATGTTTCTTATAAATATATAGTGTGACAAATAGGATTACAAAAATTATAATATTTCAATATCAATGATTCTTCTTTAATAATATCCATTTATGAGGTTTTATACACAGAATACACTTTCAGTGACTTCCAACCTATATAACCGATTTTGACCCATCTCCTTTAATACTATTATTTTCCCGTTTTACTCAGTTGAAGATAAAGCATAACTGCTATGAAATTGTCACCTTTATGTAACATAACTTGAGCTAAGTATTTTTCAAACAGAAATTCTTGATACGCATAGTGATTAAGCAAGAAGAGATTTAAGATTTCTTTATTGATGCACAGTGATGGATTGAATTATGATTGGAAATCATATGCCTTATCAAATAAAGCATGCCATCTGCTCTATGATAAGCTCCTATATACTCGAAGCTAGTTAACTCTAAAATGATTACCATATATACATGTTAGACAAACCCTATATATCAAATGGAATGGTAGAATATATATTACCATACTGTATCTAAATTAATACAGAGTAACATGTGTAGCTAAGACGTCAATAAGCAAGTCAAGCTAAGAATTATACCATGCAGTGACCATCTACGAAAACCAGTCGCGGTCGGTTTGGCAAGCCAGTAACTCTGGAAGACACGTAGGCGCTGTACCAGTCGGTAACTGTGTGAAAAAGGTTTGCATACTCAAAGCGAGTGATCAAAAGCGTCGGCTCCTCAACCCACTATCATGAAATAGTTACAAGTCAAATATTATTCCGGTGCATAATATAATGTGAGCATTAAAACATTTAGGTACCCTTTTATAATCCAATATGTAAATCTTATTTCAAAACAGAAACTTGCACAATGTTCTGACTGGATCCTTTCCCAAAAGAATTTAAACACGGAATGAAATAACATGCATGTGAAAATGCTAGGAAAGAAAATGACATTCTACAACCATAATCTAATAGAAAAGGAAATAAAAATCAACACTTTAGAGCAGAATCTAACAAGTAGTCCTGTATCACATATGTAATTAAGCAACTTCACTTAACAACTAAACTAGGGATTGTAAGTGATCGGTAATGTATTCACATATTCATATTCGTATGCAATTGGATTGTGTTAGTTGTAATTCAATCAAAATTATATTATTTACACATATATACATGGGAACCAAGTGAAGTACAATACATATTTGGAAATGTTTGAATGAATCTATAATAAAGATTTGATCTTGGGTGATGAATTAAACTCAGAAGATATATATTTCTTAGTTTAATCAAGATTTCAGAACAGTTGCTATATATACTGGTGTGCATAGCAAAATATACTATGAGATGATTAACAAAGATTAAGTTCATAATATAACCTGGGAGCATTCAAAATCATCATGAGGCCCGAGTAATCGAATGGAATCGACTAAATCGCGCATCGTATGTCTCGAGATCTGCCCATTCTGCAAATACTTATTCAAAAACTCCTTACTTGCAAGCTTCTCATTCTTAATTTTACCAAATTGAACAAGATCAAAAGCACCAAATTCAAATTCAGGCAACTCATCATCTTCCCCACGCCCAATAACACTCTCAATAGCCTCACCGCCGGTTGACATCTTAATTTTATCCGGATGCATTCGTAACATTCCACCCTCACAAATTGAACTCCGTAAAGTCTCACTGTAAAAACACCTAAACCATCCTCCTCCTCTTGTGGGCTGTCTAATTGATTTCCTGCTGACTTGGATTGGTGATGTGGGTTTGAGCAGATCGATTTGGCGAGTGAAGCCATTGCCGAAATAAGCTTCACAGGATCTGAAAGATGGAAGCTTTAAAGAAGATGAAGCAGACCATGGGAGGTAAGAAGGTAAGATCGGCCATGGTTTATTACTATTATTATTATAATTATTATTATTAGATAAATAATAAAAAACAGTGTCATCAGTGTTAGTATTAGTAAGTTGTTTTTGTGGGTGGTGATCGGAAAAAGGGCGGTGGCGGCGGAAGTAATCGGGATGAGAAGAGAAATAAAGAGAAAGAGTAATGGAATTGAGGATGAAGAGAAGTATGATTAACTTCAGGTATTTACTCTTCATCTTTATCTTCATCATCTTCTCAAAATTCAATTTAATTTAATAATTCAGTAGAATTTCATCAGACGCTTGCTTGTTTTTTATGAATCTATCAAATCGGATTGGTGTTCTATTGGTTTTGTTAACTCCATCATTATCTTTGCATTTTACCCAGCTAAATAAATACAGTATAGTTGTATACTATTCTTGTTTTGGAGTTTAGCGTCTATTTATCATTGTATTTCTTTTAGCTACGTAGTAATTAATACTTCAATTGTTATTGTTATTATTTGGAGAATTGGATTTGTACTTGGACTTGGACGTGCCCTTTGACATATTTTAGCAATTTATTTATTAAAGTAAATTTTTCTTTAAATAAATTAAATTATATATAATTACTTTGACATTTCCTAATACTGGTAGCTACATTTCGAGAGAAATGAAGAGACATACGACCTTAGCCATACTTTCAGTGATAATGGTTCAGATTCGCAACACTTGATTTTATGTAAAATGCAATATTACTAAGATGCAACGAATCTGTACCGTTGATCACGTAAATCAACGGCTGACATCGTCTACTTTTTTTCCCTTAGAATGCGGCTACCCCTATGATCACACAAATGTTTATTAACAAGTGTTAGCACATGTTCGTAATACCTTCTATTATTATTAAGTGAAATATATTACTCGTATTTTTTATTGTCAATGTTATTAGGTGGGCTGAAAATGTGAGTGATGTAACAACCATAAAAGTTTTTTTGATAACATTAAATATTTATAACAATATTAATAAAGCGGGAGGTTAACCACTAAAAAATTGAATAATATGAGAAACTGTTCACATATGATAATGTCAAAATATCTTTAAAACTGTTAATAAGATTCAATAAAATTCTGAAAACCAAAACATTATGTGTTAAAACTTATTGTAACTAACTTTGAGCGATTTGTTCACTTGTGAACTATTCGATTGTGAACTTATTTGTTTTTACGTATTCTTATATGTAAGTTTGATGTTTTTGACACTTTTTTGTTTATCATTCGAACATATATTAATGTTCATACGTGTATAAGGTTAAACACATCTGAACAATCAAGTATTCTTATATTTCTCACTAGTTCCCAATTTTTTAGTATTTCTCATTTGAACCCACCTCAATAAATATACTAAAATCTTTAAAACCATAATATTAAGAGTTGAAAATTTTAACATCAACCATCAACCATCAACCGTGACAATTCACTATTTAACTGGAATAATATTAAGTTTATCATTTTGTGTTTGTTTTATATTTACTAAAAACCGTAGATAAATGAGTTTGTTCATCCATTGACTTCTAATATCTTAGTAGTCTTTCTTTTGTTTTAAGCAATGGCTAACCATATGAAGCATGGTAAGAGTGACATAAAATCATAATAAACATATGGATAAAAATGACAAAAATCGGTTTGCTAATGTCACCGGTTGTTCCAATATCTACCCATTTTATTGTCTATGTATACAACAAACTGGATGAACTTGTATCGATGTGAGTAACATGGTAACGAGTAACCTATTGAGCCGGTAACTTCATTATTTGGCATTTAAAATTTTTAATGTAATGCTTACATGGCTTTTATTTTTTCTTACGTCGCGTATCTTTTTATTTAAAAAAACTAAAATAATTAAACTACCCTTTTAAATTGTTTGTCCGGTTTTTGGAAATTAGTTAATTCTTTTTTAATTTTGTTGACATACATACAGAAACATCACCACCATCACTTCAGAATCGCTGATACCCACCACCACCACCACCATTTGCCGAAAATTTATTTTTCGGTTGTATATCTGTAACATCCTCCGTACCGGTCTGGTAATTTCTAATTTTTAAATTGATATGTTTAATTGTTTTAGAAATTATGTAACCTTAATTGTTTAATTATGAAACTTAGATAAATAAGTTCCAGAACTTATTGTGACTAGTGAAATATTAGTCGTTTTAAATTACCTTAGTTAACGGTAAAATAAAATAAGTTTCTCGCAAAAAGGTTTTAGGTTCCAGACAATAGATTGAAAGGGGACTAGTTTTAAGTGAATACGGGGTCGGGGAAAAACATTTGGCCGACCTATTAACTTTCCCTTTTAGGAAAGTTTATTCATTCCCTTCATTTTAGAAACACCTAAACCTAGAACCTAAACACAAGAAATTCTCAAACTCAAATTCATAAACTCACCTTGTGGAACTGAAATTCGAAGTTTAACATCATCATTATCATCTTGAAATCTCAGAATTTGTAAGTGTTTATGTGAATCAAACCTTTTGAATTTGGATTATGATTTCTTGGATTAAATTCATAGATATGTGATGTTAATTGATGTTGTTTGATGTTACTGAGGTTAATTGAAGTTATATTGCTGCTTAAAAATCGTTTTAGTATCTGAAAGTTGAGAAAATTTTAAGTTTGGTTCGTGCAGGTTGGGGTTTCTGGGTAAGCTCTGTACGAACTGCAAATACAAAGGAATCCGGCGGATTCCTATTGAATCCGGCGGATTCATCAGGTCAAAGGGTTGGGAATCCGGTCAAATGGGGTTAAATCCAGCGGATTCATCAACCAGATTTGTTTTGGGAGCCCTGGTCCAAAGTTGAAGTCTGAAACAACCTTTGAATCCGGCGGATTCATTGAGAATCCGACGGATTCCACTGTTATGCAGAGAATCTCATATTTAGTACAAGCTTCATTTAAATCATAATGTACTAATACTACTTGACATGTATATTGATATATTTAACTAATGTGCATATATTGATTGTATTATACATGTTGTAAAAATGTGACAATATATGTTATATTCGAATATAAGTTATGATTTTAAGAATATTGTTACTAACTTATATTTGATTCTTGATTCTCAGATCCTCCAAAAGATAAGTGATACTTGGAATCTGAGTTGTGAAGACCAAGGTATCGGTGAGTGGATTTATAACTCACCTTTCGATTTAGTTGTAACCGTTTGGTTGCGACAAGTAAACGTAGATTGATTGTAAGACTGTTTAGTCTGTGTTATTGATTATGAATCTACGTGATATGTAATTCTATGTGTATCAGATTATTGAGATCAACGTATAGTTGGACTTTTTGGTTATTATGTGAATTACACAGGTTTTGATTCATCTGTTGTGTTTGAGACCTAGGTATGAGTTTAATAACCAATAGTTATCGGTCTATTCTGTAATGGCCATACAGATTGACGTTAAGTGTTCTTGGAGAATCCCCGGGTATTATGATATCTCCAGAGCCACCGATCCTCATTGAAATTGAAACATAAATGTGTTTACGTTTAATTGCTGTAAACAGATAGTTATGCTAAGTTGAATTGTGTGTGATAAATTCATTCACTTAGCTTCGTGCTAATCCCTCATTTTAACTTCATGCAGATTATGTTTGTTATGTGGGTGATCAGGAAGTGAATGCTTTGCAGGGAAAGTTTGGCAGCTTGTAATCTCTGATATGGTTTTGTTATAAACCTAGTTTTGTAATATATAATACCCCAACATATGTAGTTTTAGATAGTTCTAAGTTGGTGTGTTCTAAACAATGTAATTATGTATGTACATTATTTTAATGTACAGTTTCTATATATGTTTTAAATTGTATGCTTCCGAGTAAAATAATAAAATATTATTGAATAGTAAGAGGGGTGTTATAAGTTGGTATCAGAGCATAGTTTTGGGTTAACTGAGCATTGTAAAGTGTTCAACCCCAATTCTGAAGCATGTTTTGTCAAACATTCCTGATTATGGGATTTAGCATTGGTTATGAATTGTTAGTAGTTAGGTGCTAACGATTAACAATTGTTGAGTTGTTGTGGTGAAAACAGATATGGCAGATAACGAGCAAACGACCGCCAACCCTAACAATGCCTCAAGAACCGATGCTCCTCCTTTGCACATTCAGAGTGAACCACCGGTTCATGATGGTACTTCTGCTCGTGTTGGTGAAGAATCAAATCAGGATGAGTATATGCACGAAATGGAAGATGAATTGATTTCCCTTAGAGAATTCAAAAGACAAACTGAAGCTGCATCATCTCAGCAACGGTTTCAACAACCTATCTATCCATTTGGTACTATTACCTCATCTCAGGCTAATAAGACATGTTCTTTCAAGACCTTTATGGCCAGTAAACCTCCTGAATATTCTGGTAGTCCTAATCCGACTGTTACATTAAATTGGTTGAGAAACATTGAAAGAAAGTTTGAAGTGACTTGTTGTGAGGAAAAGTTTAAAGTTCCATATGCAGTACATTGTCTTAAGGATGATGCAATGGTCTGGTGGGATTCTATTACCGGCCATTTGACCCAACAACAAAAGGAATCGATTCAGTGGTCCGAATTTCATCAAGCGGTTCGTAATCAGTATTGCTCAGATTTTGAAATGGCTCGGGTCAGACGGGAGTTTGTAAATCTGCAATTAACTGATAAAATGACAATGGATGATTTAATAAACCAGTTTACCGAAAAGTTGAGGTTTGTTCAACAGTGGGTTCCTGATGAGAAAACAAAAATTGAACAGTTTGTTGATGCTTTACCTTCTAATTATCGTACTACTGTGAGATTAGCAAGTACTTTATCTCAAGCTTTTAACCTCGCACGTTCAGTTGATAGTGATATGAGAGGTTCAGTTTTTCCAGCTAAGGATAGATCCGATCAGAAATCTAGAAATGAATCTTCTGGAAAAGGGAAACAAATGTGGCAGGGTAACCGACAGGGTCAGAAAAGTGGCAGTAAAAGTGTTTCTTCTGGTAGTTCCAACTGGTGTAGTACTTGCAGGTCTAAACATACAGGGCCGTGTACACCTCAGACAAATAAATGTGTTAAATGTGGTGAGCTTGGTCATGAGTTTAAGAATTGCAAGTTTCCTAATTATGTGTGCTGGCATTGTAAGAAAGAAGGGCATCGTGTTGGTCAGTGTCCAGAGGCAGGGAAACAGGGTTCAGTTTCGGTCGGGAGTTCGTCATCTTCCGGGCAAAAGCGGAAGAATCCTCCGCCAGCTACTAGTAGGGCGTTTCAGATGACAGTCAATGAGGCTGTTCACACAGATGATGTGATTACTGGTACTTTTCTTATAAACTCTGTACCAGCACGTGTTTTATTTGATTCAGGAGCAAACTGCTCTTTTATATCTGTGTGTTTCTGTGATAAGTTGAAATTGATTCCTACTGTGATAACTAAGCCCTTAGAAGTAGAGATTGTTAGTGGCAAGTTAGTTCCTGTTACCACCTCGGTGACTGGAGCTAATATTGTAATAGATGGCCAGACTTTTCCAATTTCGTTTCTGTTAATGCCGATTTCAAGTTTTGATGTGATTATTGGCATGGATTGGTTAAGTCAGTTTAAAGCAAGTATAGATTGCCACCATAAGCTGATTAGAATCCCAATTTCTGAAGAGTCATATGTTGTGGCTCGAGGAGAAAGGGATGGTGAGTGTATACCTCTTATTTCCATGATGAAAGCTAGGAAGTCGTTGTCTAAAGGCTGTGAGTCTTACCTGGCTTATGTGATTGATGAGAAATTAGAAAAGAAATCCATTTCTGATGTTCCGGTTGTTTCTGAATATCCGGAAGTGTTTCCCGATGAATTGCCTGGTTTACCACCGGTTAGGGAAGTTGAATATCAGATTGATCTTGTTCCTGGCTCGTCGCCTGTAGCCAAAGCTCCCTATAGATTAGCTCCTTCTGAAATACGTGAAATGATGAATCTGATACAGGAGTTATTGGATAAAGGATTCATTTGACCTAGTTCCTCTCCTTGGGGTGCCCCGGTTTTGTTTGTGAAAAAGAAGGATGGGTCTTTTCATATGTGTATTGATTATAGGGAACTGAATAAATGAACAGTCAAGAATAAATATCCACTGCCTCGCATAGACGATTTGTTTGATCAGTTGCAGGGATCTTCATTCTATTCTAAGATTGACTTGAGATCAGGTTATCATCAAGTTCGTGTTCGTGAACAGGATATTCCTAAACTGCTTTTCGAACCAGGTATGGTCATTTTGAATTCCTGGTTATACCTTTTGGTTTGACTAATGCACCAGCAGTTTTTATGGATTTGATGAACCGTGTTTGTCGGCCTTTTCTCGATAAATTTGTTATTGTGTTTATCGACGATATTCTGGTATATTCTAAATCTGAATCAGAACATGAAATTCATTTGAGAATACTGTTGGAAACATTGAAAAAGGAACACTTATATGCCAAATTTTCTAAATGTGAGTTCTGGATTCGGGAGGTACAGTTTCTGGGTCATATTATCTGCAATGACGGTGTCAAAGTAGATCCTGCTAAAATTGAAACTGTTATGAATTGGAATGTTCCAAAGAATCCTTCTGAAATCAAAAGTTTTCTTGGGCTAGCCGGATATTATCGAAAATTTATTAAAGACTTTTCAAAGATTGCTGGTCCGTTAACAAAATTAACAAGAAAAGATGTTAAGTTTCAGTCGGATGAGTTACAGGAGACAACTTTCAGACCTTAAAGCAGTTATTGTGTCAGGCACCCATGTTAGCTTTGCCAGATGGCTCAGATGATTTTATTGTTTATTGTGATGCATCATATGCTGGTTTGGGTGGTGTTCTTATGCAGAGAGACAGAGTTATTGCTTATGCTTCTCGGCAATTGAAACAACATGAAAGAAATTACCCTACCCATGATTTAGAACTGGCAGCTGTTGTGTTTGCACTGAAAATCTGGAGACATTATCTTTATGGTACAAAGTGTATAATCTGTACAGATCACAAGAGTCTTCAGTACATGTTTTCTCAGAAAGAACTGAATATGCGTCAGAGACGGTGGTTAGAACTAATCAAAGATTATGATTGTGAAATTCGTTACCATCCAGGAAAGGCAAACGTGGTTGCTGATGCGTTAAGCCGAAAAGGTATTTCTGATCGCATTTATTATTTGAAAGTTGATGTTTCTTCTGACTTAGTGGATAAAATTAAAGATGCACAGCTAGAAGCTTTATTAGATCCTAATCTAAAGTCAGAAATCATGTTAAAAAGAAAAGATTTGTTAGTTAATGATTCTAGAGGATTAAAGACTTTTCAGTCTCGTGTATGGATTCCTCTTATTGGTGGTATTCGGGATATGATTTTGACTGAAGCCCATAAGTCACGATTATCTGTTCATCCCGGCAGTACCCGAATGTATAATGACTTGAAACTTTTGTATTGGTGGCCCACGATGAAAACTGATATTGCCCAGTTTGTTAGTGCTTGTCATATTTGTGCTCAAGTTAAAGCTGAACACCAGAAACCGTATGGGTCATTGAAACAGTTAGAAATTCTAGAGTGCAAGTGGGAACATATCACTATGGATTTTGTGACTAAACTTCCACGTACGTCTCGAGGTAATGATATGATTTGGGTCATTGTTGATCGGTTGACCAAAAGTGCTCATTTTCTGGCTACCAGTGAAACTGCATCTCTGAGTAAACTTGCACAGTTGTATGTGAATGAAATAGTTTCGAGACATGGAATTCCTTTGTCGATTGTGTCAGATAGAGATTCTCGGTTTATTTCTCATTTCTGGCAGAGTTTGCAGCAAGAATTGGGTACACGTGTAAATCTTAGTACAGCTTATCATCCTTAGACCGATGGTCAGTCAGAACGTACAATTCAGACGCTTGAGGATATGTTACGGGCTTGTGTTTTGGAATATGGAGGTTCTTGGGATTCTCATTTACTGTTAGTGAAATTTGCTTATAATAATTCATATCATTCCAGTATCGGTATGCCTCCATATGAGATGTTATATGGTAGACGTTGCAGAACACCTACTTGTTGGTTAGAAGCCGGTGAGAAACAATTTGCGGGTCCAGACATTGTTCAAATAACGGCTGAGAAAGTGGCAATTGCACGAGAAAAGTTAAAAGCTGCACGTGATAGACAGAAGCAGTATGCTGATCCACGCAGACGACCAGTGACTTTCTCTGCAGGTGAGTTAGTTTATCTTAAAGTATCGCCATGGAAAGGTGTTATCAGATTTGGAAAACGAGGTAAATTGGCTCCACGATACATTGGACCGTTCAGAATCAGTCAAATTGTTAATGATCAGTCGGTTATACTTGATCTTCCTCCTGAACTTGCTGGTATTCATAGCACGTTCAATATCTGTTATTTGAGAAAATGCAACGTTTAAGATCAATCGCAGATTCTCCCTTTGAAAGGCTTGAAAGTCGACCAGAACCAGAAATTAGTTGAAGAACCTATTGAAATTGTTGATAGAAAAGTTACTAAACTTAGGAAGAAACAGATTCCTATGGTTTTAGTGAAATGGAAACACAGTTTAGGTTCTAATTTGACCTGGGAGACCAAGGAGTCTATGAAATCCAGATATCTTGGATTGTTTGATCGTGATGAGATTTCGGGGACGAAATCTTCTTAAGGAGGGGAGATTTGTAACATCCTCCGTACCGGTCTGGTAATTTCTAATTTTTAAATTGATATGTTTAATTGTTTTAGAAATTATGTAACCTTAATTGTTTAATTATGAAACTTAGATAAATAAGTTCCAGAACTTATTGTGAATAGTGAAATATTAGTCGTTTTAAATTACCTTAGTTAACGGTAAAATAAAATAAGTTTCTCTCAAAAAGGTTTTAGGTTCCAGACAATAGATTGAAAGGGAACTAGTTTTAAGTGAATACGGGGTCGGGGAAAAACATTTGGCCGACCTATTAACTTTCCCTTTTAGGAAAGTTTATTCATTCCCTTCATTTTAGAAACACCTAAACCTAGAACCTAAACACAAGAAATTCTCAAACTCAAATTCATAAACTCACCTTGTGGAACTGAAATTCGAAGTTTAACATCATCATTATCATCTTGAAATCTCAGAATTTGTAAGTGTTTATGTGAATCAAACCTTTTGAATTTGGATTATGATTTCTTGGATTAAATTCATAGATATGTGATGTTAATTGATGTTGTTTGATGTTACTGAGGTTAATTGAAGTTATATTGCTGCTTAAAAATCGTTTTAGTATCTGAAATTTGAGAAAATTTTAAGTTTGGTTCGTGCAGGTTGGGGTTTCTGAGTAAGCTCTGTACGAACTGCAAATACAAAGGAATCCGGCGGATTCCTATTGAATCCGGCGGATTCATCAGGTCAAAGGGTTGGGAATCCGATCAAACGGGGTTAAATCCGGCGGATTCATCAACCGGATTTGTTTTGGGAGCCCTGGTCCAAAGTTGAGTCTGAAACAACCTTTGAATCCGGCGGATTCATTGAGAATCCGGCGGATTCCACTGTTATGCAGAGAATCTCATATTTAGTACAAGCTTCATTTAAATCATAATGTACTAATACTACTTGACATGTATATTGATATATTTAACTAATGTGCATATATTGATTGTATTATACATGTTGTAAAAATGTGACAATATATGTTATATTCGAATATAAGTTATGATTTTAAGAATATTGTTACTAACTTATATTTGATTCTTGATTCTCAGATCCTTCAAAAGATAAGTGATACTTGGAATCTGAGTTGTGAAGACCAAGGTATCGGTGAGTGGATTTATAACTCACCTTTCGATTTAGTTGTAACCGTTTGGTTGCGACAAGTAAACGTAGATTGATTGTAAGACTGTTTAATCTGTGTTATTGATTATGAATCTACGTGATATGTAATTCTATGTGTATCAGATTATTGAGATCAACGTATAGTTGGACTTTTTGGTTATTATGTGAATTACACAGGTTTTGATTCATCTGTTGTGTTTGAGACCTGGGTATGAGTTTAATAACCAATAGTTATCGGTCTATTCTGTAATGGCCATACAGATTGACGTTAAGTGTTCATGGAGAATCCCCGGGTATTGATATCTTCAGAGCCACCGATCCTCATTGAAATTGAAACAGAAATGTGTTTACGTTTAATTGCTGTAAACAGATAGTTATGCTAAGTTGAATTGTGTGTGATAAATTCATTCACTTAGCTTCGTGCTAATCCCTCATTTTAACTTCATGCAGATTATGTTTGTTATGTGGGTGATCAGGAAGTGAATGCTTTGTAGGGAAAGTTTGGCAGCTTGTAATCTCTGATATGGTTTTGTTATAAACCTAGTTTTGTAATATATAATACCCCGACATATGTAGTTTTAAATAGTTCTAAGTTGGTGTGTTCTAAACAATGTAATTATGTATGTACATTATTTTAATGTACAGTTTCTATATATGTTTTAAATTGTACGCTTCCGAGTAAAATAATAGAATATTATTGAATAGTAAGAGGAGTGTTATAATATCTCATTGAAAATGCTTATGTTGTAGATCCAGTTGCAATCCGAAATTGTAGGGTGTTTAATGTCGCAATCAAGAGCGGTAGTAATGATGACGAGTAAACCGACGGTGATGGCTATTTAAAGAACTTACTGTAAATTAATCGGTATCATCAAATCATCATCACTAACCTATAATTTCATTGAATACTCATCAAAATTCCTTTATCTTTTACCTATCACCATCATCAAATCCTAACCCAAATTATTCACTCAATCTCAAATAAAGTACCTTAAATTTCATCATCAATAAAAATAAAATTAAAAGATAATAAAGAAAATCAACATACAAACACATGAATCTTAAATTCTTGGGATTATACATTTGGAAGCCACTCAAGTAATTCATTTTATTTTTGTAGACCACCTATATTTGAAAATGATTTTGTAGGCCATCCAAATTCGTATGTTGTTCCATAGATACCAAATTGACTAAAAACTCATTTAGAAAATTGTAAAAAGACATTTATAACCCTATATTTGAAAAAAAAAATTAATATGAACATTGTTCATAACTAAATACACTTTTTTACATTTTTTTTATGAAGTTTTAGTAGTATTTGATATAAATAAATGGAATGACGTACAAGTTTGGGTGACCTACAAAATCACCTTCAAATATGGGTAGTCTATAAAAACAAAATGTTATATTTGGGTGGCCTCTAGATGTATAATCCCTTATTTTATTTTTTAGAAATGGGTGAATGGTGTAGATCGGTAACGAACTTATACATTTGTACAGAGCTAGGTAACGAACCCAATTTTTTGCTAATATAGATAACAAACTTTCCAATTTTGTATCGAGAGAGGTAATATGCATTACATTGCATTATTAATTTTTTATTATTGCTTATTTGGAATTACTTTGTACACGTGGCAAAGACAACTCATCTCATCTTCACCAAATAAACATGTCATGTTCAAAAACTCCAATGCTATCCCTTCTTCCACAACCCCAAAAATTACAACCCTAACTACTATGACACTTCTAATACTGTAACACCCCAAGTTTCAAGTTTTAAAATCGTACGCGGATATATTTTTATTATGGAATATTATTAGGTAAATAATAAGATACGAGAGAAAACGTAAACAGTTTTATCAGTTCTAGACTGTAAGAAGTAGAGGAATTAAAATAATTAGACAGATAAAATCGTGGATGGCTGCAGACTTTCTTATTTTGTTCTAAAAACCTTCCTGTGACTTCCAGAGACAGAGTGAAAAACGCAGAAGCATAAATCAAGTCTCAAAACATTGATTTCAATCCTTAATTCAAGTTCTAATCTTTGAATCATTACCTTTTCATCATCTTTAATCATTGGTAAGTTGATTCCTTCATGTTCTAACCTAGTTTTTCGGGGTTTTCATGAGTTTGTTAAATTGATGAAATTAATTACGAAATTAGGGTTAGAAATTAATAGAATTGATGTTTATAAGTGTAATAGAGCTTGTTAGTAATCATATAACATGTTGAAAGTGATTCATTTATGATTTAATCTAGGGTTTTGAGTTTTCATGAGGTTTTTAAGGGTTAATGGTTCTAATCCGAAAATTAGGGTTTGAATGTGATTAAACTAGTGTTAATTAGTGTTTTGATAATAATTGTTAACTATGTTTCACCATGAAAGTGATTGAATTGACTTATGTTAGTAGTATTCAAAATGGGTTTTCATATAAATTATGAAGTTAGTGATTTTAATCATGAAATTTATGTTAATAGGCAAAGAAGATGTTAGTGAAAGCTTATTAGAGAATGAAATGAGATTAATAATGAATTAAGATAGTGAAAGATTAAAAGTGATCATAAGAGGTGGTTTTAGTGTAAATGATTAAAGATTTAGCTTAGTGTAATCAAAGTGGAGGAGGAAGTAAATGAGATTATGTGAATGATTGATTAGTGTTTAAACATGTTGTTATGTGTTATGTACTTTATGATAGGGATTGAAGAAGTGGATGCTTATGTTGATCAAGATGGTGAAATCGTCATTTAAGAGATTTTGGTGAGTGATACGGGGGTTAAACAGGTGATTTGGTTGTGTAGTACCGGCTAGCTTGCGGGTTAGAGGTTTGCACAACCAAGGAAGAAGTTATTTGTTTATATTTGTTTAATTGTGTTTACTGCTTAAATTAGTTTGTTGTGTTAAATTATTTGTTATGTTTACTTGTTATTTGATTGAATGATACTTGGTAAGAAAAGTATTGATTACTCATTAGCTTGATGATAGCCAAGTAATGGGTATGTCACTAGCTTAAAGGTAAAGGAAAAGAACTTGTAGTATACAATTTGATTGTGTTGGATCCGGATTGCTTCCGAGCAAGAGGCTACACAATCGGGTGGAAGGTGACTTGTTGATATATGTGAATTAAATAGTGATTATGTGATGAATAGTGTACGATTCAATTGTGTTGGATCCGGATTGCTTCCGAGCAAGAGGCTGCACAATCGGGTGGAAGTTGTTTGTTATATGAATTGTTTCCTATGTGTGTATATAGTGTTTATGTTTTATGTTGAAAGTTGACTGTTGTTATTGTTGAATTATGTGATAATCAGTGAAGTGGTTTTAGTATGCATACCGACGTGGTATGGTACTCAGTGAAGTGGTTTTAGCATGCATATCGGCGTGATATGGTGCTCAGTGTTTTCAGTGTTCAGTGTATAGAGCCCAGTGATTTTGTGCTTATGTAATTGTGTTGATATGTGTTATGTGTTATGTGGATCACTTGTTTGATTGCCTGTGTACTCACTAAGCAGTTGTGCTTACCCGTTTCAGTGTTTATGTTGTAGGTTGATGTTTTGCTAGCGACATGTGGATAGAAGGTTTATGTGAAGTTAGTGACGTGGATATGGAGCATGCTAGTGGTTAGAACATGTTTTCTTCTTTTGAATTGTTGTTTTGATATTCAATTGTGTAAATCGCCCAAACAAAGAGTTTTCGAATTAAATATGTTGGTCAATGTATAGTAGTTGACTTTGAAAGTCAAACTGAGTTATGGTGTCTAGTGTATGTGGTTGTCAAGTGTATGAAGTCATATGATTGGTTTGGTTTGGGTCAAAGTGTTGAATTGTAGAAATAAGTCGAATGTGATTGGTTAGTCAAATGTGAAGTTGACATATATTCAACAGGGTTATAATGGTCAAACATATATGGTTTTGGGTAGAGTTGTGGTGGTATATGGTTGTTTTGGTGAAACGGGTCAAATGGGGTCAAAATGGGTTGAAACTAGTCATAGGAGGATATTTAAATGGGTTAGTGTTAGGAGTTGTTTGTTGTATACTTGAAGTATGTTTTGGTGAGTCAAACGAGTGTGCAAAAAGTCAGATCATGATTATGTGTGGTTTGTGATTTGAAGTGTAGTCCAAAAGTGGTTAAAACGGTCAAAAACAACCCACACGTCTAAAATGTCGTTTTTGAGAAAATAGAAAAAGTGTCTAAAGTGAAAGTTAGATAACGTTATTATGGACATGTGTACCAAATTTTAGATCATAACTCTTATCGAGATAAAAGTTATGCGTGTCGGAAGTTAGTATTCTTTAAAAAGTGTTAGTATTCTTTAAAATGTGTTAGTATTCTTTAAAAAGTGTTAGTATTCTTTATAATTCGTTAATATTCTTTAAGTGTTAATGGGAGTCGTTCGAACATGGTATTGATTTAAAATATGACTGGGACCTATAGAGTATGATTTATGGTATAAAATAAGTGAGTAAAAAAAAATGGTTCTGTTTCCGGGGCGTTTCAAATACTATTAAAATCAGTGGATTAAATCAAACAATTCCATCACCAGCAAATCCGTTTATGAACACTCACTGAAAATACTTATACATACACACGATTTACCAATGAGCGAAGTCCAGCGTTTTTCCTTTGGGAAAAGTCCAACGATCTTGATTTTAACGCAATCAGTCTAAAAAATATGTCCGGCGAGCTTGCAATTTTCCGGTGACCTCACTTTTAACTAAAACATTTCGGCGAACTTTGTTGCTCATGTGACAACCGTCACCAAATCGTTATTATAGTTTAAGCCATACAAACTCATTTTTGTGAAAGTACTTCATGTTGAGATTTATTTACATCAAAATTTTCGTTTTTGAAATACGAAAACAACGCAAAAAGAATCAACTTAAACGGAGTTATAACGAAGAAGATATGAAACAAAACGTATATGTACAATAAAATAGTTTGAAGCTAATTGCGAAGCTGCACCGTTCGGGCCATAACTCTCTCATCCGGATTCGGATTGAGTTGATTCAAAAGCCCAGATGACCGGAACACATAGGGCTATAACATATCCAAAATTCAGCCCATTTGAAGACTTTTAAGCCCATATGTCGGCTGGATATGCAGACAGCCCAAAATCAATAAGTACGAGTCATATGAGAAACCCTAAACACACCCCTAAACCCCCAAAAATGAATTATGCTTGATCTAAACTCTTCTCATTCAATTTCATCATCAAGATACTCGATTCTTAAGGGTTTTAATTCTTTAATCGATCCTAGTAATCGAAATCATCATTACATACATTCGTTGGTAAGTTTTCGACTCTCGATTCGTTCTCATAATTCTTATCTATGGGTAATTAGATTTTTGATGTGATCATATGAGGATCTGTAGGATATGGTTGGTATAAGATTTATGTTTTTGTGGAAGGGCTATGTCGAGTATAATATGTTTTGCAAACCGAAAGTTATATAATCGAAATCTCAGATTCTGTCCAGATTTTTCAGACGTGTTCGACGGTCGATTTGACCTGTTTACGTTCTTTTTCAGGCTTCGGCCAAAACTAAAAAGTTGTAGATATCGATGTTTTACTTATGATTTGAAGGTTTCGGCCTCTGAAACATACCATATTATTTTATAAAAATTATTTTGTAACCTGCTGTTATGAGTGACGAATTTTTAGAAAACGTTGGTAAACCTAAATCGGTTTGATCGAAATTATTTTCTAGTTACTTTGGGGTGTTAAAGTAGGTTTAAAGTTAGACTTTTCTGTAAACAAAAATATATTTTTATGATTGTAAGATTTAATTTATATATTTCATTTAATAAGGTGCGTTATGTAATAGAATATAATTTGAGTTTTTGGTTTATGATTTGGTATGGTTTGAGTCATGGAATTCTTATGTTTAAACTTTGAGATAGTTCACGAAAATTTTACTGAAACAACTTTAAGGCGTTAGGTGATTGGTGTAAAAATATTGTAATTTTTAAAGGTCTTTAAGTATTTTAACTTTTATAAAAGATTTTGATCATGTTTTGAAAATTGTAAAGTGTCACGAAAGAATCTGGACATGGACTTTTTGGTAGAACATATATTCAAACTTTGTAAGTGAGAGTTTATGTACAAAGTAATATCATATGAGGAACTTAATAGAGATGGAATGGAACATCATTATAGGATATAATATAAGGGTATAACCTTGTCTAAATTGTAACCTATACGTATTTGATTATAGATTAACGTACAAACTCGGTTGGACTTATTTGGGAACTTGGCTTGCTTGCTATTCAAGGTGAGTTTTGCGGCCCCATTTTCTTTACTTATTTTTCCGTTGGGGGAAAAGAATGCTCAAACTGATTTCGAACTGTTTTCTTATGCTGTGTAAACTATCTGATTTTCTGATTTGGACATTATGATTGAATAAGTGACATGCTGATTGTTGTGGACTGATTGCTGATTGTTCGGATGAGTCTTGTGTCTTCGGGACCATGACAACACTCCATATTACTTGCTTTTCGGATGAGTCTTGTGTCTTCGGGACCATGACAACACTCCATATTTCTTACTAATACGGATATGATTATTGATAGTACTATCGGACGACGGTCCCGCTCTTGTGATAGATACGTTATCCTTGAGTGAATATTATCCAGGAACGGACGGGTTGCTTATGGTGGATGGATTGTTTATCTTATGTGCTTATTTCATATCATATGTCATACTTACTGATTATCACAGCAAACTGTATTTTCTCATGTGTCTATTAAACCTGCGAAACTCACCAACCATTGTGTTGACAATTTCGAGCATTTCTTTTCAGGGAACGCTAGTGGCACTAAGATCGAGGACAAGAAAACTTAGTGGACCTGTTAGGTTGCATTAAGTATTGCTGCAAGACTTATGATACATTTATTGTTTGTGACACATGGTTTCTTTGTTGGTGTGAATGCTATGACACGAACCGTCATTCGTGTTAATAACATCACAACACATTGGTTTGATTTCATTTAGTAATCTCTTATTATTGATGTGTTGTGATCCTATCATGGTTGCATTCCGTCGTTTCCGCTTTAGACGGGGTGTGACAGATTGGTATCAGAGCCATTGTTTATAGAGATCTCGGTTGATTGACCTAGACTATAAATAAGGAACCCGCATATAGAACATGAATTAGGAACTACGTGTGCATGAAACTATATGTGCTTATTCGAAACGATGTGTACTTACATGTCACTCAAGATGGACTTATCCACTAGGATATATATGAACTTACTTACTACATAGACGACGTGTTCTCATTCACGTTTTGATTCTCGAGCAGGACATGCTCCGTTAGTGGTTTCTGCATGTGTCCGCACACCCGAGAGGGTTGTGTAAGCTTAACGGCAAGGAGTCATTAATCTATCTATCAATACTATATCGATCATAGTATCATTTTCTTATAATTCGTGCTACATTTAGATTTCAATATGTAGGAACAAGGTTGAACATTGTGATATAGGATTTGGTAATAAGTACATATATGAAAGGATACCCTAACAATTATGGCGGCCGACGTAATTACGAAGGTATCACAACATATATGTGTTTATATGACCATATTCGAATGTCCAATGTGTCACCTTCAAAGTTGGTTGACGACGTAAAAATCTCGACTCTATTGTTTTGAATTCATGATCCTTAGTCATTGGTTTAACATACACTTCTGACCTTATCCAAACTGCTCATCTATTCTAAACTCGTACGTACCTTAAATTGTGGTTGACATGTTGCCAAGACGTTCCACTCGAGATACTAAATGTGAAAAATACAAAATTGTAAATTGTATAGTAAACATCATCCTAAGAATGGAATCCATATCATGCAAATAATAGATGTGGATAATAACTCATTAATGAATAATCACGCAAAACTCTAGAACCAAAATAATTGGCTTACTATCCCTCTAATTCTTCGAGTATAACTACATCTTGACTTTTCTTGGAAACCAATGGTCACGACCACATACATCTACACTTACTATCATGCGATAGTCTTTGCCTTTCAAGTTAGTGATGCATTCACTTACTTGACCACTTTTACCCCTCGCAATGAAATATTCAAATTCCTCTTTCAAAGCTAGCCCGTGAATCTTGGTATCTTTCGGACATGCACTCGATTCTCCGTATTACTTGGAAACTTCACCTTTATATGATAAAGGCTTCAATGCCTCGTGCTAGGTTATAATGTAATTGGGTAAGATCATTCTTGACAGAAATTCTAATCTCGGGTTCTTCTAAAACTACTTGACTACAACTACCGTAAGAATTTAAGTCAATCTAAAACATACTTATTCCATATCTTCTATAAATATAACGATTGCACCTTGGGTCGATCAAACTTGTTCCTAAGGATTCTATTAACACCACTTGTGGGTGTGTTGATAATCAAAAACTTGGTAATAATTCTCAAATTCAACCGATCCTTTTATTATCTATATTACTTAATGAAAGTGGTTTGAAAGAAGAGGAAGGATAAGTCAATCTATTAAATTGTTTTCTCAACTAAAATATATAACCATCCGTGATCTATTTATGTGATGCCTCAAGATTCTTCTACTAAAATCCTTGGTACCCAAAATACATTATACCATTTGGAAAACTCTCTATGTCTTGGAGCATGTAATAATAATAACTTACTACCATCCCATATCTAAAATAAATTAAACAACATACTATATTAACCTTCATTGCTTTTAATGTTTATAAGTAAACATTTAGTGCTTCAAACTTGGTAATATACTTCACTTCTACGTGACATATCACCGCATCAACTCCCAAGGGGAGGATTCACTCTAATGGTTGTACAAAATCGAAGAAGTTCCCTGTTGTAACTATTTTACGAGAGACTCAAATAACAAGATAGACGTTGAATTCGATGTTTACAAACACCCAGCTCCAGTTATGAAAACACTCTCTTGCGTCATGTAATAGTAAGAACTAAATCAAAGATAACATTTGGTTGCCACTTTGGTCAAGAGAAACACAAAACCAATGAGCTTTCATAAAGGTCAAAATAAAATAAAATAAAATTTAATGTATAAGCTCATGGATGAAAATATTAATGAACAAGGGAAAATCATGAGGAAATCGTTTGGTTGACACGTTAAAATGAATTCACATTTCCTATGTCATATTGTGTACTAACATGGGAATGGTCCTCTACTAATTCATACGAAATGAGATGGTGGATCTTAACTATTGTCTCAAAAATGTGCAACCCAATAATCTGGGAACCCTAATTTGGCCCAACTAAAAAGTGAAGATCAAAATATACGCGAGACGAATAGATCGATGGGAAATCAATAGAATAATTCACATAAGGCATTGGCCTTAAATACAAATACGGAACAAATGATATCTCCGATTGATGTTCTTTCGTTCGATTCACCGTTACACTATATTGCGTGACCATGTTATTAGCATTATTAAATCGATACACAGAAGAAGACTACTTTAAACCGAAGAACCAATTATGCCTTCAAACGGAACTAAACTCTAATTATATTTCGACATCAAAACATCACTAAAGGTTGAGCTAAACAATACACTTCCTTCACCAATAGTTATGACGAATTCTGAAACACACCGCACGAGCCTAAACTGTAACATCCTCGAATTGGACATAGTTGTTTTATATTATTTCTGGATTTAAATAAGCATTTAAATGTGTTTAGAAATAATATTGTTTGAATTAGTGAAATAATTGGAATAGGAGCTGAATATTCCAACGTGATAAGTGAATTATTAATTGATGTAAATTAATATAGTTGACGGTGCAATAAAATGTTTGGACTCGTAAATGGTTTTCGGGTTCCAGACAATAGATTGAGATGGGGTATTAAATTATACCCGTATATTGAAGGCGGTTTGTGAGGTCGGTTATATATATCACTTTCCTCTTTAGGAAAGTTTATTTAGAAACTTCAAAACTCACAGAAACTCTCTGAAAATCTCCAAATCAAACTAGAAATCAAATCAGGAAGTTGTGATTCTCGTGAATCTTCATAATCATCAGATTACCATCGTTAGATTCTTCAATCAGTAAGTATTCTTGAGTATTTAAGAATTTGATTTTTGATTGAATTTGGGTAAATTGATGATTTGAGAGATTTGGATGTTAGAAACAGGTTATAAGTGTTACATATTGATTATGCAATGTTAGTAGTCGTTTATAACCGTTTAAAATCGTGTTTTTGGTGATTTGGATATAAAATCGCGGGTTAGGGTTTTGATCAGTTCGAACTGGGCTGGGACGACGAGGGAATCCGGCGGATTCACGGGAATCCGGCGGATTCGGTAAAAGTTGCGGAATCCGGTCGGATTCAGGGAATCCGGCGGATTCAGGTTGTTTTGTGGGAAGCCGGCGGCTTCTTAGGGAATCCGGCGGCTTGATAGGCTGATATCACATTTTGTTTGATTGTTAATCGTAATGTGATTGATATCTGTTGTAGGTTAATATATGATAATGATTATATTGTAAATCATTGGTACAGGATTAGGAACTAGTAATATTAATATGTATCATGTTAAGTTCCTAATATTATTAATTGATATAAGTTATGTATTGATACGGATTACTAACTTATATTTGAATTATTGATTCTCAGATGTGGAGAAGGCTCAGTAATATTAGACTACTGAGTGGAGGCCTGAGGTAGTCGGTGAGTGGATCTGTAACCTCAGTGTGATTTAGTTGTAATGATTTGATTTACAACCAGTAATTTATAGTATTACTTTGATATGATGCATCTATTGAGATATCTTGCCATGATAGTTTGACTAGTTGCTTACTTGGCTGTTTGAGCTAGCATGTAAGATTCTGAGGTCAACTTGACTTGACAGTTGGACTTGGTTGTTATTGTAGACGACAGGAGATCTTGAAACTTGAAATGTTGGTTTGGAGATCTAGGTCGTGTGTGAGTAACAACTGGTTACCGGTAATTCTGTATAGGCCAATACAGATGATTGATAAGGGTTCCCTGAGTACCAAACCGGTATTAGGGTGTCTCAGGAGCCACCGGTCCTCATGACGATTGATAATGTTTGATTGGTGTAGCTTGACATTGATTGGATGTCGAGTGATTGATTGATTATCTGTTTATTGTTATTTGATGTAAACAGATTGTTATGCTAAGTTAGACTGTTGCTTATAGTTTCATTCACTTAGCTTTATGCTAACCCCACCACAGTTCTTCCTGCAGGTTAAAATAGATGGGACATATTGGGCAGGGCAGGAAGTGTTTGACTGGATGGAATGTTTGACAAGCTGCTACTCTGATGTTATTTTGATAATTATAGAAATGTTTTTAATAACACCCAGTGTGTTGAAATGTCATGTAATAAGTTTGAAAAAGTTTATTGATATTTTGAATACATTGATAGTATGTTTTAAAAATACGCTTCCGTGTCGCTATTATTATATTGATTGTTTATAATGAAACGAGGGGTGTTATAAGTTGGTATCAGAGCAATAGTTTGGGTGAATTGGACTTGATAGAATGTTCAATCCTAAACTTTGATGGAGTTGAGTCAAACATTCCAGTGGGTGCGGGTTTAGTTGATTAGTGAATGTGTGAGAAAGTGATTAGTTGAATATGTACTAACCCTTAACAAGTTGTGAAGTTGTTGTTTGATTGCAGAGACGGAGGAACATGAGTATCTGATTGGTATATTTCATGTTTCCTCAACATTGCTGGCTTAAGATTGTCAGGTAATCTTCGATAAGCCTGTGTTAATTTAAATTAACTTGAATTGTTTACTCTGTTATGTTGAGTAAGCTTTGTTGTAAAGTTAATTGAGACAGACTGATATGATTCCCCAGTTTTGAGTCAACTATTGATTGCTATATGTTGACATGAGAATAGAGGTATTAAATGAGTTAATTGTTGTTGCTCATTGATGTTAGTATTTCTGATTGAATTGAGAATGCAGAAATGTGATTAAATAAGTAGACAGAGAGTTGATTAAGGTTTTAGCAAGATTGATGTTAGAACCTAAGGAGTATCTTTATTGGTGAGACGAGATAATTGATAGTATTATGTTAATGGATTAATCACAAGGTGTGATCTAAATCCTTGCTAAGGAAGGTCGTGTCATTGAATTGATAATGACTGCTATTTGAGAAAATATGTGTTTATGTGACTATATGATATGTGTTGACTATAGTTAAACACTTGATATAAACCATGACTGATAGGTTTAAGAGAAATGTAGAGTGTAATAATGTGAAATTGATTGGGAAGTGATAGATCTTTCTGGTCAATTGTGAAATTAATGAATGAAATGTTTGATAGTAACATGATTAAGTAGACTTGTTATGACAGTGATGCTTGATATGATAGCATATGTCAAAGTGATGATAGTTGATTAAGATGTGTCCTGAATTTTGAGGAAAACAGGGACATTGATTAATGTTAAGTGTTGAAACTATGATGATAAGTTATCATATGTTTGAGGTGTCAGATAAGTGATATACTGAGTAATTCAGTTGTTGAAAATTAGAACATTGTGTGTATGTGAGATGGCTTGCATATGTAAGATTGAATATGTAAGTAGTAAGCTGATTTTGAGTATGTATCAGCTATTAGAAACTATTAAATAGATGTTGATTGATTTGAAATCATAAAGTATTTAATATTTATGAGATAAGAGTAGATCACATTGATAATTATAATGTAGAGTGGCCTGAGAATGGATTGTGAAGAACATAATCTTGCAACGCCTGATCACCGTTGTTATATTATGTTGTGTCACATGAACTTGTTGAGGCTACTTGGTATAAAAGAAATGTAATGTGATTTTGAATAATTGAGCATGAAAGTATGCTAAGTTGTGTAATAGTTGTTGTTTGATAAGAAAATAATCAGTTGATAGAACTGTGACCTTTAGACTGTAAAAGTGAGAGTGTAAATGATAGTTGTTATTGATAGAGGTTTTGATGGTAAACCTATATGATAAAATTGATTTTGTTGAATATGTGATTTTAACTGATTGTGTTAAATCAACCATAGGTGAACTTATTAGTGTTTGAATGAATCACTATTTTGTATCTGGCTTGTATGAGGCCAAGGTTGAGACATGTGAGTATTGTCTGGTTTAAGGAAATTCCTAGTATTATTGAATGTAATAATTGGAAATATATGTTTGATAGTAAACATATAATATGAAATGGCTTGTATGGAGCCAAGATTGCTGTAGGTTGATTTTGTTCTTGTGAAGGATTGATAAAATTATTGAACGTAATAATTTGAAATATATGTTTGAGAGTAAACATATAAGATGAAATGGTTTGGGAGTTAACTTGATGGTATGTTAACTTTGAAAGTCAAACCATGAATAGAGAATTGTGTATAAAATAAATTGCTTGTGATTGGTTTGAGGATAGGTCAAACTTGAGAAAAGCAATTAGAGGATTTTATTGATTGGTTGATTGAAATCAAAGTTGACATGTAGTCAACTGTGTGTGTTGAAATAGTCTAACATAGATTGTAATGTTATGATTGTGAGGAATATGATTGAATTCCTTGATTAGTCAAATTATGTTGAGATGGGTCTTGTAAGATCCAAAGGAGATAGATGAATGGTCTAAGTTTGTGAGACTTGAGTTATTACTTAAAGCTAGTATTAAGTAATTGAAATAGTGTTAAGTATAATTGAACTGAATATGTGTTAAGGAATTATACAGATGTGAAGTCATGTTATGATATGACAGTTATAATTTGTGAAAGGTGCAAATTAAGTCACATTGATTAGGATTGTGATAAGGAAGTCTTACCAGTGTATGAGGCTTGTGATGATAGCTTTGATTGGGTAAGACTGTGAGATGATGAATAATTGAAGGTTATTATTATTAGTTGCATAGGTTGATTGGTACCTCATGGTGAGTTACTTAAATATTGAAAGAATTGAATGGATTCTTTAGTTATTTGTTGATTGTATACAAATGAGGTAAGTGATAAAGTGGTAAATTGGGATTAGATCCAAATAAGAAGAAAAGATATGAAAGTATATCTGTAAATAGGCAGTATTAAAGATCTAGTTGATTTTTGTTGATAATTGAGGAAATATAAATTGAATAGTTGTTCATATTTTAAGAAATCAGGTATGAAATTAAGTGTAATGATCATTATTTCGATAGTTTAAGAATAATGATTGTTTGAAATTTGAGGTTGAAAACCTGATGTGTATAATTGTAAGTGTTAAAAAGTAAGAGAAACCTTGAAATTGATAGGTGATGATTGTATTCACCAAGCTTTTCTTGTAAGTTTAAGTTATATACGAGTTAGTAAGTATATAAATAAAACATAGAGTTGTTGATTGATAATTGTTCCATGTCCTGTGGTATGGATATGTGATGATTAGTAGTAATGTGAAGGCTGGATATAGACTTTAATAGTTTGAATGGCCTAGTGTATAGAATGAAATGGAATTGATGTGTATATGTCCATTTAAGAGAGTACCTGAAGTTGTGTAGATATGTATGTGTGGTATACATGATAATAAACGGCATGATAGATTTTAATAGAATGAATTAAAATATGCCATAAGTTGTGTGGAGTTAGTTAACTGAAATTAACTTGAAGTAGATTTGTTAGAAATGTGCTAGAAAGTAGCATATTGTGATATTGTGATGCTTGATCTGTAGTATCATAATATGTTGATTAAGATTGACTTAGTTGCTAGATTGATGGAATCTAGTGTTGAATGATTAAGTGATTCAAGTTGTTTAATTGCTAATGGTTTGTGATTAGTAGCTTAAGAGCTTAAGGTTGAGTTGAAATAACTGGTTGCTAAGAATAGATTTTGATGTCTTACCAGTTTAAGTAGTATATAAATTCTAACTTGATGGTTAGTTAGAGTTTGAAGACAAATATTAAGTACTGATAGGTGTACTGGAATGTATAATCACTAATGTTGTGATTATTGTTGAGCAATAGTTGTTGTCGACTTTGATGTTGTTGACAATTGATAGGTAGTAATGAAAGGAGTTACAAATGGAAATAAGTCAATGTAGAGGTTGGTTGATCGTAGGTAAGATTGATTGTGGTACTTTTGTTGATTGAGCAAAGTACTTGTTGATTGTGGTTTTACCTACTGAGTTGACCTCTGCAGTACTTATTAAGGTGATAGGAATCTGGATTACTTTTAAGTAAAAGGTTTCATATGATTGAAATGATATGTGAATATGATAGGGTATTCAAAAGAAAATAAGTATGAAACTTTTGGATGAAAAGTTGACCTAGATTTGGGTTTCAGATCTTTGATGGTAGAGATTTAAGATTGTAATCTGTATATTAGATTGATTGTTGGTCGTGAGTTGAATTATATTTCAATGTTGCTAGGTACATTGGGGTTTAATAAACACTGTTGTTGTGATATTGTTGCTGCTGTTTTATTGTTAACAGTGATGAACAGTGAGAATAGGTTAAAGATTTTAGCATGTTGCTAATTTCTGGTTGTGTAGACCTAGTAAGTGATGTTATGTTTCACTTATTGTTATTGGTTAAAGTGATTGGGTGCTTTAAACTTTTATCTGATTGGTGATAAAGAAATTAGATAGATGATTGATTCCTATGAGATGTTGGATGGATGCACTGTATGTGTGCATAGGAAAAGATAGAAGCATGTACATTTGGATATGTGCATGTGGAAAGAATTCAAACAGTCTAAGTATAGTTGTAAGTTGCTATTGAGGACAAATGTATATTAAGATATATGTGATTATATCACATTAGTTAGATTGATTGAGGTTAGATTTCGGGGACGAAATCTCTTTAAGGAGGGGAGAGTTGTAACATCCTCGAATTGGACATAGTTGTTTTATATTATTTCTGGATTTAAATAAGCATTTAAATGTGTTTAGAAATAATATTGTTTGAATTAGTGAAATAATTGGAATAGGAGCTGAATATTCCAACGTGATAAGTGAATTATTAATTGATGTAAATTAATATAGTTGACGGTGCAATAAAATGTTTGGACTCGTAAATGGTTTTCGGGTTCCAGACAATAGATTGAGATGGGGTATTAAATTATACCCGTATATTGAAGGCGGTTTGTGAGGTCGGTTATATATATCACTTTCCTCTTTAGGAAAGTTTATTTAGAAACTTCAAAACTCACAGAAACTCTCTGAAAATCTCCAAATCAAACTAGAAATCAAATCAGGAAGTTGTGATTCTCGTGAATCTTCATAATCATCAGATTACCATCGTTAGATTCTTCAATCAGTAAGTATTCTTGAGTATTTAAGAATTTGATTTTTGATTGAATTTGGGTAAATTGATGATTTGAGAGATTTGGATGTTAGAAACAGGTTATAAGTGTTACATATTGATTATGCAATGTTAGTAGTCGTTTATAACCGTTTAAAATCGTGTTTTTGGTGATTTGGATATAAAATCGCGGGTTAGGGTTTTGATCAGTTCGAACTGGGCTGGGACGACGAGGGAATCCGGCGGATTCACGGGAATCCGGCGGATTCGGTAAAAGTTGCGGAATCCGGTCGGATTCAGGGAATCCGGCGGATTCAGGTTGTTTTGTGGGAAGCCGGCGGCTTCTTAGGGAATCCGGCGGCTTGATAGGCTGATATCACATTTTGTTTGATTGTTAATCGTAATGTGATTGATATCTGTTGTAGGTTAATATATGATAATGATTATATTGTAAATCATTGGTACAGGATTAGGAACTAGTAATATTAATATGTATCATGTTAAGTTCCTAATATTATTAATTGATATAAGTTATGTATTGATACGGATTACTAACTTATATTTGAATTATTGATTCTCAGATGTGGAGAAGGCTCAGTAATATTAGACTACTGAGTGGAGGCCTGAGGTAGTCGGTGAGTGGATCTGTAACCTCAGTGTGATTTAGTTGTAATGATTTGATTTACAACCAGTAATTTATAGTATTACTTTGATATGATGCATCTATTGAGATATCTTGCCATGATAGTTTGACTAGTTGCTTACTTGGCTGTTTGAGCTAGCATGTAAGATTCTGAGGTCAACTTGACTTGACAGTTGGACTTGGTTGTTATTGTAGACGACAGGAGATCTTGAAACTTGAAATGTTGGTTTGGAGATCTAGGTCGTGTGTGAGTAACAACTGGTTACCGGTAATTCTGTATAGGCCAATACAGATGATTGATAAGGGTTCCCTGAGTACCAAACCGGTATTAGGGTGTCTCAGGAGCCACCGGTCCTCATGACGATTGATAATGTTTGATTGGTGTAGCTTGACATTGATTGGATGTCGAGTGATTGATTGATTATCTGTTTATTGTTATTTGATGTAAACAGATTGTTATGCTAAGTTAGACTGTTGCTTATAGTTTCATTCACTTAGCTTTATGCTAACCCCACCACAGTTCTTCCTGCAGGTTAAAATAGATGGGACATATTGGGCAGGGCAGGAAGTGTTTGACTGGATGGAATGTTTGACAAGCTGCTACTCTGATGTTATTTTGATAATTATAGAAATGTTTTTAATAACACCCAGTGTGTTGAAATGTCATGTAATAAGTTTGAAAAAGTTTATTGATATTTTGAATACATTGATAGTATGTTTTAAAAATACGCTTCCGTGTCGCTATTATTATATTGATTGTTTATAATGAAACGAGGGGTGTTATATAAACGGGGGGATAAACTTGGTTGAGAACTTGCTAGAAAAAAATACAAAGCGACCTGAAGGAACGAGTATTCACAATGAGACATGTGGTGTGGCAATAACCTGCTAACACCCATCTTTAAGATTTTTCTCCATTTATATCTATACTCTCATATAATTGACTTATCCATTTCTTTACAGTCTTATAAGTTTCAGTATGCGAAAAGATTTAAACTTGGTAGTATCCATTCAACAAGTTTGGAAGCTATTGTTTTCGAGATGTGAGCAAATAACCAAGTGGTTAATCCACACTATGTCGGTATATAGAAATCTTCCATAATTAATTTAGACAATTTGTGAACTCTCTGGCGCCACTTATTGACATAATCGCTTGTATACGATTTCACATCATATATTTAATAATAGTGATGACCACCCACAACAACTATTATCATTCATTCATTTCACACTATGGTCATCTATTAGTGTCGATCACTACTACATCTTTCTTATTTGTTACCGCTGCATGGCGCGGGTAATTTACCAGTCCTTAAATATTGAGGTTCCGATGCGAGCGAACATACACTATGAGATTTACCCAAATCCAAATCCTTTAGATTTTAAGATAAAATCTAAGTTCACACTTATATCACTTCTTATACAAGTAAACTTTAATGACCTTACAAAGAGATGCTCTTGTTCGTATGAACTTTTCTTTCTTTGGCGACATTGTGGATTGATCTTCCTTGGCGACTCAACCCCCTTTCATATATATATCGTTACTCTCACCTACAAAGATATATGAAGAAAAAAAATGGAATCAACAACTAAAACACAAAAGATTTAACAATCAACAAACTCCCTTAAATCCGTAAAGAGATCAAAATTTTAATATACAGTGTAGGTAGGACACGTTGACAACACCATAGAAGTTTGAATTATTGGGACTTATTTTCGTGTAATCTAAATTTCAATAAGTTAAGCTGAATTTAACTATGATTTTCTGCGTTAAACGCAAATTTCAGTGAGAGAACCTCATAAGAATAAACCGTATGTTTGTATAAAGAACACATATTTTTCTCTTATAGGGTCAAGAACATTTCTTAATATTGTCTATTCTTCAGCGTCTATAATTTTTCCACAAGTCTATTATGTGTGAGCTACAAGTATGAGTTGCTTCACAACACAAGTAAAATTCGATAAACCAAAGTCCATTACAAAACCATGATAATTAACCACGCGACGGGTACGTTAAACACATTGTACGTATTACTAACATCACTCGTAACACCATACTACTGTTGGGTAAGAACCTCTTACTATTCCTAATTAACAGAACAACATTTTGTCCTTAAACTTTTGCGTGAAAATAATATAAATTCTCAAGGTGAGTGAAGAACCGATAAACTTAAATTTGAAGATAATCGGATTGTCAGCAAAAATTTCCTTGAGGCCTTCCGAAAAAAATAGTTGAAATATCTACCCCTCCACATATAGGAAACCTGTTTCGGCGAGAACTATTAGTTATTAAAAATTTCCATCACGTGCGCGATGTAGAAGCGATGTCATATCTCTAGAATTGACGACTTGTTAAATCAACTTCAAGGTTCGCATAGGTATGCAAACGAATCAACCTCCAAACAAACTATATATTTAATTGAGGTATCAAAGAGAAGCTATACGAAGGGCGAAGTTTAGGACTCGTTATGGTTATGCCTTTCGGTCCAACAGTTGCGTCTGTGGTATCAATGGATTTGGAATTAAGAAAGAATCTTTTAGATGTTGAGAACGCACCTTTTACAAATACCAATTCTTTTACTTCTTTAACGGACCGAACAAATTCACACTATATGTTTAACAAGTAGGTTCGATAACTAATCAATCAAAGAGATGGATAGAACAAACGAAGTTCACAATATATGACCAACAGACGAATTTCTTATGGCGTCACACATAGGAAACATAGTAACGCGTAGTGGAATATAACTGGTAAGGATAGGATATAACAGTTTTCTGTCATATAACTGGTAAGGATAAGATATAACATTAGGCGAGAATTCGAAGTTACTTGGGAATGAGAGGATCATAAGAAACTCAAAACATAGGTCTATTCCATAATAACAGTTTTGGTAATAATAATTTTGATAGAATTTCGGGACGAAATTTCCTAAACGGGGGATACTATGACAACCGTCACCAAATCGTTATTGTAGTTCAAGCCGTACAAACTCATTTTTGTGAAAGTACTTCATGTTGAGATTTATTTACATCAAAATCTTCGTTTTTGAAATACGAAAACAATGCAAAAAAGAATCAACTTAAACGGAGTTATAACGAAGAAGATATGAAACAAAACGTATATGTACAATAAAATAGTTTGAAGCTAATTGCGAAGCTGCACCGTTCGGGCCATAACTCTCTCATCCGGATTCGGATTGAGTTGATTCAAAAGCCCAGATGACCGGAACACATAGGGCTATAACATATCCAAAATTCAGCCCATTTGAAGACTTTTAAGCCCATATGTCGGCTGGATATGCAGACAGCCCAAAATCAATAAGTACGAGTCATATGAGAAACCCTAAACACACCCCTAAACCCCCAAAAATGAATTATGCTTGATCTAAACTCTTCTCATTCAATTTCATCATCAAGATACTCGATTCTTAAGGGTTTTAATTCTTTAATCGATCCTAGTAATCGAAATCATCATTACATACATTCGTTGGTAAGTTTTCGACTCTCGATTCGTTCTCATAATTCTTATCTATGGGTAATTAGATTTTTGATGTGATCATATGAGGATCTGTAGGATATGGTTGGTATAAGATTTATGTTTTTGTGGAAGGGCTATGTCGAGTATAATATGTTTTGCAAACCGAAAGTTATATAATCGAAATCTCAGATTCTGTCCAGATTTTTCAGACGTGTTCGACGGTCGATTTGACCTGTTTACGTTCTTTTTCAGGCTTCGGCCAAAACTAAAAAGTTGTAGATATCGATGTTTTACTTATGATTTGAAGGTTTCGGCCTCTGAAACATACCATATTATTTTATAAAAATTATTTTGTAACCTGCTGTTATGAGTGACGAATTTTTAGAAAACGTTGGTAAACCTAAATCGGTTTGATCGAAATTATTTTCTAGTTACTTTGGGGTGTTAAAGTAGGTTTAAAGTTAGACTTTTCTGTAAACAAAAATATATTTTTATGATTGTAAGATTTAGTTTATATATTTCATTTAATAAGGTGCGTTATGTAATAGAATATAATTTGAGTTTTTGGTTTATGATTTGGTACGGTTTGAGTCATGGAATTCTTATGTTTAAACTTTGAGATAGTTCACGAAAATTTTACTGAAACAACTTTAAGGCGTTAGGTGATTGGTGTAAAAATATTGTAATTTTTAAAGGTCTTTAAGTATTTTAACTTTTATAAAAGATTTTGATCATGTTTTGAAAATTGTAAAGTGTCACGAAAGAATCTGGACATGGACTTTTTGGTAGAACATATATTCAAACTTTGTAAGTGAGAGTTTATGTACAAAGTAATATCATATGAGGAACTTAATAGAGATGGAATGGAACATCATTATAGGATATAATATAAGGGTATAACCTTGTCTAAATTGTAACCTATACGTATTTGATTATAGATTAACGTACAAACTCGGTTGGACTTATTTGGGAACTTGGCTTGCTTGCTATTCAAGGTGAGTTTTGCGGCCCCATTTTCTTTACTTATTTTTCCGTTGGGGGAAAAGAATGCTCAAACTGATTTCGAACTGTTTTCTTATGCTGTGTAAACTATCTGATTTTCTGATTTGGACATTATGATTGAATAAGTGACATGCTGATTGTTGTGGACTGATTGCTGATTGTTCGGATGAGTCTTGTGTCTTCGGGACCATGACAACACTCCATATTACTTGCTTTTCGGATGAGTCTTGTGTCTTCGGGACCATGACAACACTCCATATTTCTTACTAATACGGATATGATTATTGATAGTACTATCGGACGACGGTCCCGCTCTTGTGATAGATACGTTATCCTTGAGTGAATATTATCCAGGAACGGACGGGTTACTTATGGTGGATGGATTGTTTATCTTATGTGCTTATTTCATATCATATGTCCTACTTACTGATTATCACAGCAAACTGTATTTTCTCATGTGTCTATTAAACCTGCGAAACTCACCAACCATTGTGTTGACAATTTCGAGCATTTCTTTTCAGGGAACGCTAGTGGCACTAAGATCGAGGACAAGAAAACTTAGTAGACCTGTTAGGTTGCATTAAGTATTGCTGCAAGACTTATGATACATTTATTGTTTGTGACACATGGTTTCTTTGTTGGTGTGAATGCTATGACACGAACCGTCATTCGTGTTAATAACATCACAACACATTGGTTTGATTTCATTTAGTAATCTCTTATTATTGATGTGTTGTGATCCTATCATGGTTGCATTCCGTCGTTTCCGCTTTAGACGGGGTGTGACAGCTCACTCCGCTGCCATCACCACTATCTTACCTCGAACACGTCATCGGAGTTGATAAGCAGTGGAAGAAGATATCACAATTAGAGATTTGGAAGTTCGATTGATAGATCTGGAAAAAAAAATCTATTTCCCGGCTAGCTCGATGGTTATTGTTGTTGTTCATTTCGACGGTGGTATAAAACACAATTAATTTCCATTTGTAGTCTGATGCTAAAATTATCAGGCAGCTTTATAGTTTGTATGATAAGAGTCCATTAATTTAATAAGTAAGATAGTGAGTAATTCTTCTATTTAATTCTAATTATACAAGCGACATAATTCTTCTATATAGTTTTAATTATGGTTTGCAGATCTGAAAATAAAAATGAGCATATATATGAAACCATTCTATATAGTTCTATATAGTTTTAATTATGGTTTGCAGATCTGAAAATAAAACTGTCCGATGCTGATAACAGTTGCAGCGGCGGCAACGGTGGTAGGGAGATGATGATGATGATAATGATGATGAAGAAAGGTCAATAAAGAACACAAGTATGATGACGATGTGTAAGATATTATTGTGTTTGTGTTTGTTATTTTCTTCCGGCTATAAAAATTTAAGTTTGATATGTGAAAGAGGTGGACTTAAAGTTTGATCTGCACTTTTGACAAGTAATGTATGAGATGAGATGAGTTGTCTTCACCACGTGGATAAGTTAAATTCCAAATAAGCAATAAAGAGAAACTAATAATGACACGGCATACATATTATCTACCTCAATACTAGATTAAAAAGTTTGTTACCTATATTAACAATAAATTGGGTTCGTTACCTAACTCAGTACAAAAATATAAGTTTGTTACCGATCTGCACCGTTAACCCTTTTGAAATCTCTCTCACCCCATCTCAATCCAGCTCCGTTTGTTTCTCTGACCACCAGTGTCACTGTCCATCACCATAACCACCGCCGGCAGAATCCATGTTCTTTAACATCCTTTTCTTCGGCGTCCAAGCCAACTCTGACGCTACTACTACTATTCGAACTCTAGTGGCAACATGATTGATTAATTACAATAGATCTGGTCAGATCCGGCGGCTGGATATACACGTCCGAACGCTGCCGGAATTTGGATGTTGATGTTGGTAAATTCTGGATACGAGATCTGAACGAATCCGGGCTTTATGTAACGTATCTGGTTGTGGTTGTGTAATTTTGTCGATGGTTGTAGAACTCATCATAAACTCCAGTGGTGGCGTCGCTGGTATAAATGAGTCGATGGCGGTTGTTAATTAGTTAAGTTTATGTATTTATCTTGAATTAGATTTAGAAGTTTTTATTGATGAACAAGAGTAAGAGGGTCATGAGAATTTTTTGTGGTAGTTGTAAAAGTGATGAGATGTTGCTGGTGATGGTATCAAAAGTGGTGGGTGTTTAGGGATGGATATATCATTCAATTGTTGTTTATGGATGTGCAGATGATAAAAAATCAAGTAGGAGGAAAACAAAAAAAGTAATATTAAATTAAGAAAAAATAAGGGTATTTAAGTTATTGTACATAAATTAATTAGACCTTACGATGGCACCTGTACATGTGACGTGAAAAAATGTTGTTGTGTCAGCGGATGTGTATGTCTGGTCAGCTTTGGGAAACTTCAAAAGGTAATAATGCACTTTTCAAAGATCCTAACCGAGACCTTTTGGTTGGTTGCATACTTGAACAATTTATTGGGTAGATTGCATACTTGGACAACTGGTAACACTATCTTTGTCATTTATTCTAAACACATTTATTCTTAAGATTTGAATTTGCAATTTAAACCTTATCAATTTCCCTTTCATCTCTACATATCTTCATGACAAACAGGATGCTTCCATCACGGTAACTTTGATCTAGAAGCTCCATGTTTCTTCAAGATTCATTGCAATTTATCCAAACATCAAACGCATTTGTAATCTCTGATTCTGTTAATCAATCAACAAAGTGGATACACTGATGTTTTTAGAAAGGGTAGAAATTACAAATAATAGTAACAAATTCACTTAAAGAAAATGTACTTTCTAACAAAACACCCTTCTTTTATCAAAGTCATTAATCACTTTCATCGAACTGATCGATTGAAGTTTTCATCATTAATCACTTTCGTCACTCGATTGAAGTTTTCTTCTTTCAACGACCACGTGGTTTTTGTATCAACATTTGGCGCCATCCGTGAGACGCAGCTCTTGAGTATCGTCCAGAAGAAGGTTCTTAAGCTTCGTCCTGGGGCTGCTGGTTTTTGTATCAACATTTGGCGCCATCAGGGACCCGCATAACGAGGCCCGTCTCGCCCCTTTCCTTCAGACCCGACCGGAACCGATGGTGGTTTTCGAATAAAAGGTTCTGGATCGATCTCATCTTTATAAGCTTTATATTTTGTTTACTTTTAACAAATCATCAAGAACGTACACACTAGTGTTAAAGCTCAGTTTCGGTTTGTTTTCTTCAAAAACCGAATAAACACACCCAAGTCTAAGACTTCATAACCGTTTTTTAGAAGATTCCTTACAAGGAAAAGATTTAAAATAGTATTTTATGAAAAACGGAGCAACTTTAACTCACTTTTGAGAAATGGGTAACATTTGTACTTACCTCCGTCCATCGGATATAATCTTTTTTATATATAATAGTGTGCCTATCTTGCATGAATGAATAAAAGAAAGAATAGTTAAGTGAAGAACGCACGTGACTAATTCTTTAAGTGCTAAACTAGTGTAAACGTGTAATGTTGTGAAAGGAGTCTTTTACTTTGCTTCATTATTTTTCGGAAAAGTACAAATAAACATGATTTTTCGGATAAAGTCTATCCCCTTTTCAGTTTTCACTATAATAGTCAATTTTTAATAGAAGTTAATTGCTAACCGTTGTATTCCTACACATGATATGCATACACTTTACAATGCATAAGGTATAAATACATATCTTTATCATCCTAGAGCATTACTTTCAATATATACATAAATAAATACAATAACGTGAGGTTAAGGAGGGTACCCCTTCCATACCACCACCTTCGGCGCATCATCTCCGGATAGACACCGGCGGTTCATCACTTTTGATCTCGTTTAAGCTGGGGATGTTCCTTTCATCGAACCTACTGCGGTACAACATTTTGTCCGGAGCCAGTTTTAGCCGGAACTCACCATACGGAGCATAACATCCGGCCAACGCCACCGGAACTAACCTCAGCTGAAGCTGATGACTCCCGAAACTTCATCCTCCGGAACCACACGTAAGCATCACTTCCGGATAGCCATACTCGACTAGCCATCCTTGGCTCACCAACTCCGATCCATAGCCTTCGAAAGATCACTTCCGGCCGAAGGTAACAATCCGGAGATTAAAACACCGAGCTAAATATCCAGTAGACATCTCCGACACTCATACCCACTATCATCTATGGAAACCTCGGTGCGTAACTCATTTCGGAGCTACATCTTTATTTGAGCTAGCTTTACGTGAAGCTTCACTTAAACAGAGCTCACATCCTCTCACGGTGTCCGGAGCTTATTTCATCCGGACCTCGTTATTCACGAAATATATCGATTCCAAAGCTCGTTATCGTCGAAGCTCATACATTCCGAAGTTCCTTGTCGTTGGAGCTCATCCCAATTGAAGCTTGTATGACCATTAATTATTTACCAACTTGTCCATTCCGGACCTTCAGGGTCGAAGCTTACCTTCTTGGTCGAAACTTACCTACGCGGTCGGAGCTTATTCTTAGTCGGAGCTTATTCTATGATAGCAGTTAGTTTTGAAACTCACACTTATCAGTAGTTAAATTATTCCAAAGCCCATATTTTCAAGGCTTGAGCACATTAGCCAGAGTCTATCCCAAACGATGTCAGGACTTGGCGTTGCTTGTTCGACCGAAGCTTATTGTCTAACATAAGTTTTTTTATCCGAAGCACATCTCCTCCGGAAATGCATCTTAACCGAGTCGCGTTTTAACTGCAATGTGTTTTAACCAGAGCTGTGTTTGATCTGAGTAGTGCTTTCAAAATCAGAGCTCGTCTCACCCATTGGTAGCTCATCGTTGACAACACAATTATGAACCTATCTCTTATATACTAACCGAAACTAGTGTTCGAGTACCAGGTTCTTAATCAATCTCATCTTTGAAAGCTTTATAGTTGTGTATACCTTCATCTTTAAAAACATACGCTCGTGTTAAAGCTCAGTTTTTCCTCAAAAACCGATAACACACTAAAGTGTATAAGACTTTACTATAAATTTTTGAGAAAATTCCTTACAAGGGAAAGATTACATATTGTTTTTTATGAAAAGCTAATCAATTATTACTCACATTAAAAACATAATCTTGGGTATAAACAAGGTATACATGTTTGTGAACTTAGATCTACCATATATCTCCATATTTTGTATACATGGCCAACTGTTAGTCGGTATTTGGACCACAAATAAAACTATGTTCACTTCCCAAATTTTGAAAAGTAATAGTTTTGTAACCACCTAAGAACACTTATGGGCTAGATGAATCTACACTTCAGTCGCAGCTGCGGTTATACCGCCCAGATGCATCTACCCTAAAGTCGCACCTTAAGTCACACATTTGGCTATGCCGTCCAAATAAATCTACACCTTCGTTGCACCTTTGACTATACTCCCCTGATGCATCTATCCTAAAGTCTCATCTGTGGTTATACCGCCCAGATACATCTATGCTTCACTCGCACCTGTGGCAAAGAAGCTCAACCTCACTTTTTCGGGTCACAAAGAATCACATGTCACTAGTTACCACAATAACTCAAATCGTTTTCTCTTTCATAAAGTGTCACACCCCCAAATCGGTAATCACATTTATTAATAGTTTAGCGGAAGCTTTTAGTTAATTAGCGGAAGCATTTTAATAATAGTTAAGCATTGAGGGCGGACAGATTCGATAGTGCATTCACGATGTCAGAGTATATGTTCATACAGAACATACATATATATTTAAGATGCCATTAGTTCAAAGTTATTACAAAAGATACGACTTCGTAAAGTCGTACATAAGTAGGGTTGTCAAAGACAACTTAAGTATTTGAAAATACATATTTATAAAAGAGGGATTTCATAAGTATAACCAATGGAATTGATAATACAAAGGAAATCCAAGTGTCCCAAAAGTGGCATCATAAATAGTCAGGTTACCTACGTCCTTTATGCATGCAGGAGTACCTGAGTCCTAATTCCCTGAAAAACATAGTAAACTGTCAACATTGAATGTTGAGTGAATTCACAGGTTTAGTGTGAATGTAATAAATCAGTTTTGTATAAATCATTTATGTACATAAACATAATATTTATAAGTAAGTAGGAAACACAAGTATTCTAATTAAAGAAAACATTTCCTAATTATGTAAGAATGTCATTCTTACAATAATAATAGCAGTGTAGGAAACACAAGTTTAATCATAAACATTTCCTAATAAGTAGTCTCAGGATATACAGGTTTATCAATTAAGTAAACATATCCATTTTAATAGTTAAGGAAAATCAGGTTTAGCAGTCAAGCAAACATTTTCCAACAGATAATTAACAGGAATACAAGTTTAACAATAAAGTAAACATTCCAATAATAGTTGTTGCAGGAAATACAGGTTTAACATTTAAGTAAACATTTCCTATAAACAGTTGTTTTGTGGGAAACCAAGTTTAACCATTTAAGGTAAACGTTTCCTAAAATAGTCTCTCAAAGGAACACCTGTCCTATTAGTCATCACAGGGAATACCCTTCCCAAATCAAGTTGTTGTTTAGTTGTTTAGTTGTATGTGTGGGAAATATAGACTATAATCCCTCCAAGGTGAGCTAAACCTTTAGAGTTAAAGTAACGACACTAGTACTATAACCAAACCACGTCTAGTTGTTTTGTTGTTGCCTCAGTAACACGGTAAGTATACACTCCTCGTTACGACTGCCGTCGTGTGGTTGGAATGACCAACGAGTAATATCCTGGGAGGGTTGTCAAATCGATAGTACTATCTGTATACTCAGTGGCTAGAGTCACCTAGCTAATGGTTATAGGTTGCAAGCACTGGGGCTTATGTGCACTACAACTACCTCGCGTAAACCTAGGATCGTACCAAGATCTGCTGTCTTATTCCCAAAATGTTGTGAAAACGTTTCATATAATTAATTCAAGTTAATTCAATATGAAAACATTTTATAGAAATAGTTCAAGTTTAATAGTGTGAAAGAAATCATGTTATTCAATTTCACATAATATCATGCAGCGCAATACATTAAAGCATATAGCATGTCATATCACATTGTTCTACGTTTTCCACCCCTGGTTTTAAAAGCATTTAAAACAAGTAAAAGGGAGGGGCTGTGAACTCACAGTTTGCAAGTCTTCAGCACAAATAGATAGCTAGCCAAACAATCCAAACGCGTCGCTCAAATACCTAGACGCAAATAATAATACTTGTATAAGTATGTGGATCATTTGTTAAGTTGAAATGTTTATAATATTTCAGTTGCTGGTGAGGTTTGCGTTTCAATTAGTCATTAAGTTCAAGTATGTATATTTATATACATTTTAGTTGAATATATATATATTCTAATATATATTATTTGTCGTCATTGTTAATATCCATAGATATAATTGTAGTTGTCGTTGTTGTCGATTATGTTTTCAAAACATAATTATAATAGTTATTTAAAATAACTTTGTTATATCGAATATATAACTCGTTTTCGTTTGTCGTATATAGTTTGTACTAGATAATTAAATCGTTCCATTCTATACGCTTCGTTATATATATATTGTCCGTTCGTTTGTATATATATATTTTGTAATTGTTCCAAAGTTTTGTCGCGTACTAAATGTCCGAAATATTAAATTATGTCGCGGATATAATTATGTCTCATAATCGTGTCCAATTTACAAAGTCTCCTTGTCGTAGTATTTTGTACCATTTGTCGTATAAATGATAACATAAGTCGTGTAACGTATATTAATTTGTACATTATATTAAAAATGAAACAAGTCAGAATCTGGACCAGTGGGAATCCGCCGGATTCTTAGTGAATCCGCCGGATTCATCAAGATGCAAGAGGATCCACCGGATCAAGTAAGGATCCGCCGGATTGGGTGTTATTTGAGTGGATCCACTGGATCTAATATGGATCCGTCGGATCGTTTGGTTCTGGGCTTGCGGATCCGCCGGATCTAAAGGGGATCCGCCGGATCTGGTTATAAGTTGGTGGATCCGCCGGATCATATAGTGATCCGCCGGATCTGGCTTGTCTTTTACTTGGGTATCGTTTTAGCCGAAGGTTTGTGTGCGGGTAAGGTTTAAGGATCCGCCGGATCGTGAGTGTCATTTACTCGTTCACCGGTCTTAGTGATCAAGTCGTTTACGAGTCGTTTAACGATGATCCGCCGGATCACCCGAAGGATCCGCCGGATCGTTATGTTTTTGGCTTAGGATCCGCCGGATCAGGGTTGGATCCGCCGGATCTTGATGATCCTGCAGCAGCAGTTCGACTCTGTTCTTATTTATACTCAATGATTTTGGTTTTAAATCCGTTTTTAACATGATCAAGCTTCATTATATGTTATATAAACTCATATTAACATGTTTTAAACATTTTATAACAACTATCATCAACCAATATCATAATTTATGAAAATGATATAAATGAGATAAAATAAAGAAATTATCCTCACAATGGTTTTAAGGTGGAGATGATGATGATTCTGATGATGTAGATGATGATTTCGAACGGTCTTGATGATAATGCTTCAAGAAACCATTTTGTTTGTGAGTTTGAGAGGTTGAAGATGATGAAGATGAAGGTGATTATAGTGTTGTTGTTCCTGAGGCTTGTTTTCCCTCTGCTTCCAGTCGCACACACACAAACACAGGTGGAGAAGAGAGTGTGAATTATTGGTGGTGAATTATTGGTGAAGAAATGTATAGCAGAAGTTTTTGTTCCAGTTTTTCAAACGAGCGTATGGAGGGTGAATCAATCTGTCGCGAGATATTTTGTTTAGGTGCATTATTGGTAGTTTTTAGCCCGTTAATTTCGTGTACGGGTATAATTTGTGGTAATTTAATTATAATAAAATTACGCGTTTTGTTCCTCTATATCTCGAACTTAGTAATTGATAATCATATATTCGAAATACTTTGTCAAAAGTATAATATAATTATTTACAGTAAAAGTACTGTATGAGTAAATACGCGTGCCAGATTTCAGTTAAATTTGGAAATCTTATTTTGAGGTAATGTTCTATTCATTAAAACAGTAACTTACTAAATAATACTTTTATTATTTGGAACCTCTAGGCGCTTTTTAAAATTGTTTCTGTTCGTATTACGTGTAACAAAAATCGTCTAAATCTTTCGTTTTCTTTTCGTTGTAATACTTTTATGTAATAATTTCAAACTAAAAATTATTTAAAAGTATTTTCGAAGTTCATTTTGGAACTTTATTATTCGCGATTTAATACGTTTATTATAAAACGTATAATTTATTATATTATCTCTATAATATAATTTACTAGTAGTTGTAATTAATAATTTTCGAATTATTAATTATTTTGTATCACGAACATTATTTCGTTTAGTTCAGCCGAGTATAATACGTTTATTCGTACGTAATTATATATATACACATAATTACAATCAAATACATCACGTATCACATAGTAAGTTACACAGAACTTATACACAAAATAGTTTGAATTCACTTAGTCAGTGAATTACTCTAGGTAATGCATGAAATTAGGCTAAGTAAATACCCTAATTGGAGGATTGTCACATTCTCCCCCCGTTAGCGAAATCTCGTCCCGAGATTTAATTTGTATTATTCGTGTAGGTCGCTTGTTCAAATAGGTGAGGGTACTTCTTTCTTATCTCATCCTCACGTTCCCAAGTAAACTCTGGGCCATGCTTCGAATTCCATCGAACTTTGACGAGTTTGATTCGTTTGTTTCTCAGTTTTTGTGTTTTCATATCAGCTATTTCGATTGGTTCCTCCACAAAGTTAAGCTTTGAGTTTATGAAAACTTCGTCAGGAGGTAGAATAAGTGTTTCGTCGAAAAGACACTTCTTCAAATTACACACATGAAAAGTGTCGTGAATACTACTAAGCTCTTGTGGTAGTTTGAGTTTGTAGGCGACAGGACCAATCCTCGCAAGGATTTCAAAAGGTCCAACATATCGCGGGTTCAGTTTTCCTCGCTTGCCAAATTGTGCTATCCCTTTCCAAGGCGATACTTTGAGTAGAACTTTATCTCCTACTTGAAACTCAAGAGGTTTACGGCGGTTATTGGCGTAACTCTTTTGTCTATCTCTTGCCGCTTTCAATCGGTTAAGTACTTGAGTTATCTTGTCTGTAGTTTCTTGGACAAGTTCAGGTCCGGATAGTTGTCTGTCATCCAACTCTGCCCAACAGAGTGGGGATCGGCACTTTCGTCCATACAACGCTTCAAACGGTGCCATATGTATACTGGTGTGATAACTATTGTTGTAGGAGAACTCAGCTAATGGGAGATGAGTATCCCAGTTTCCTCCAAAGTCAATCACACATGCTCGCAATAAATCTTCGAGCGTTTGAATCGTTCGTTCACTCTGGCCATCGGTTTGCGGATGATAGGCCGTACTCATATCGAGTCGAGTACCTAGGGCCTGTTGTAGCGTTTGCCAGAAACGAGATGTGAATCTGCTATCTCTATCAGATATAATAGACAGTGGCACACCGTGCCGAGAAACGACTTCTTTGATATAGATCTTTGCCAGTTTCTCAAGTTTGTCAGTTTCTTTGAAAGCAATGAAGTGGGCTGATTTCGTCAGTCTATCGACAATCACCCAAATTGAATCAACACCAGTTGATGTTTTTGGTAGCTTTGTGATGAAATCCATCGTTATGTGCTCCCATTTCCATTGTGGCATCACTGGTTGTTGCAAAAGTCCTGAAGGTTTTTGATACTCAACCTTGACCTTTGAACAAGTTAGACATTTGCTGACATAAGTAGCGATGTCTCTCTTCATGTTAGGCCACCAATAGAAACCTTTCACATCTTGGTACATCTTATCTGCACCAGGATGAATCGAGTAGTTGGACTTGTGAGCTTCGTCCAAAATCAGCTTACGGAGTTCATCGTCGCACGGTACCCAAATCCTATTCATGAAGTATAAAACTCCATTCTCTTTTGTTTCAAGCTGTTTCTCCATTCCCTTCAGGGATTCGTCTTTCATGCGCTCGGCGGTGAAAGCTAATTGTTGCGCTTCGCGAATTTGAGAAATGAGATTCGAGTGGATTGTTAACACTAAGGCTCGAACTCTGCGAGGCTTAACGTTCTCTTTACGACTCAAGGCATCTGCTACTACATTAGCCTTGCCCGGATGGTACTTAATCTCACAGTCGTAATCATTTAGCAATTCGACCCAATGTCTCTGTCTCATGTTGAGTTCTTTCTGGTCGAATATGTGTTGTAAACTCTTGTGGTCAGTGAAGATCGTACACTTTGTGCCATATAAGTAGTGTCTCCAAATCTTCAATGCAAAAACGACTGCTCCTAACTCTAAGTCATGAGTCGTATAGTTCTTCTCGTGAATCTTCAATTGACGAGATGCATAAGCAATAACTTTGTCGTTTTGCATGAGAACACAACCTAATCCTTGATGTGAGGCGTCACAATAAACAATGAAGTTCTCTGTTCCCTCAGGTAATGATAGAATCGGTGCGGTGCTCAACTTTTGTTTCAACAGTTGGAAAGCGTTCTCTTGTTTCTCTCCCCATTCGAATTTCTTATCCTTCTGCGTTAAGGTGGTGAGTGACTGGGCTATCTTTGAAAAGTTCTCTATAAATCGTCGATAATAGCCAGCCAAACCAAGAAATTGTCGAATTTCTGTGGGAGTTTCCGGTGCTTTCCAGCTCTTAATCGCTTCTATTTTGGATGGGTCCACATGAATTCCCTTGTCGTTGATCACGTGACCTAGGAATTGAACCTCTCTAATCCAAAATTCGCATTTGGAGAACTTAGCATACAGCTTCTCATTCTCAAGTAGTTGGAGAATAAGTTTCAAATGCTGTTCGTGATCCTCTTTCGTCTTTGAGTAAATCAAAATGTCGTCAATGAACACAATGACAAACTTATCTAAGTAAGGTTTGCACACTTGGTTCATGAGATCCATGAATACTGCCGGCGCATTAGTCAATCCAAACGGCATGACTAGGAACTCATAATGACCATAACGAGTCCTAAACGCTGTCTTCGGCACATCCTCTTCTCGAACCTTTAGTTGATGATAACCAGAACGCAGATCGATCTTCGAGTAGTAACTTGATCCTTGTAGCTGATCAAATAGATCGTCGATGCGTGGTAACGGATATCTGTTCTTAATAGTTACCTTGTTCAGCTCTCGGTAATCAATACACATGCGCATAGATCCATCCTTTTTCTTGACAAACAAAACCGGAGCTCCCCAAGGTGAAAAGCTCGGTCGGATGAATCCTAAGTCTAAGAGCTCTTGCAATTGTGTAGACAGTTCTTGCATCTCAGATGGAGCTAGACGATAAGGTGAGCGAGCGATTGGTGCGGCTCCAGGCACCAGATCGATGCGAAACTCGACTTGTCGCGGAGGTGGTAATCCTGGAAGATCATCAGGAAACACTCCCGGATAGTCTCGTACTACAGGTATATCGTTTAAGCTTCTCTCTACAGATTTCTTTTCCACAACATGCGCCAAAAATGCTGGATATCCCTTCCGGAGATATTTACAAGCTTTCAAACAACTTATTGTTTTGACGGTACTCGCCCTCTTGTCTCCTTGTATCACTAAAGTTTCTCCAGTTGACAATGGTAAACGTACCATTTTATCAAAGCAAACAATCTCTGCACGATTTTTCGACAACCAGTCCATACCGACTACGATGTCAAAACTTCCCAACTCAACCGGTAGTAAGTCTATTTTGAAAAGATGACCCTCCAATGCTAGAGTACATCCTGGTACTATTTCTCCTGATTCAATCAACCTACCATCGGCTAGTTCTAAGGTGTACTTGTTGTCTAGTTTACGAGATCTAACGTCTAATAGTGGTCTAAAGTCCTTAGACACAAAACTCAAATCGGCGCCAGAATCAAATAATACGGATGCATAATGATCGTTAACTAGAAACGTACCAGTGACAGTGTTAGGGTCCTGGCGTGCCTCTTGCGCTCCAACGACAAATGCACGACCCCTAGCTGGCTGGTTGTTGGCGTTTCCACGATTGTTGTTGTTGTTCGGGTTTGCAGGGCGGTTCGGATTATTTTGGTTTCCACGGTTCAGTTTAGGGCACTTGTTTCGGAAATGGCCTTGTTCACCACATTCGAAACATCCATTTGCTGGTCGATCCCTATTTGCTTGAGTGTTAGGGTTCGCTCTACAGTATTGGGCCAGATGCCCCCAGCGTTTGCAATTCCCACAGAAAGTACAGTCACCATCATGATGACGTTCACACTTGCCACACTTGGGCTTACTCCCCATGTAAGTCTTTGGCTCAGTAGTAGTGGCAACGTAGGCTTTCGTGGTACTAGCTTGCTTCTTATTCTTGTGACCCTGACGATCATTCCATTTATGTTTTCCTTTTCCAGCATCAGCATTGCTGGATTCAACCTTTTCAGTAGCAGCTTTCTTAGTGAGATTCCCCATCCTTACTGCTTCATCAGTCAAACGCTGTGCTAGTTCCACAGCAATCTTAAAAGTAGCTGGATTCGATGATGTTACCAAGCTTCGAATTTGTGGCACTAGACCCCAGATATACCTTTCAGTGCGCTTGTACTCAGAAGTAACCATGTGAGGTACAAGACGTGCCATTTCTATAAATCTGGTGGTATATCCTGTGATATCAGCACCAACCATAGCAATGTTCCAGAGCTCAGACTCAATCTTCTGCAGCTCACTACGGGGACAAAACTCTTCCATGACCATGGTTTTCAAAGTTTCCCAAGACATTGAATGAGCAGCTGGACGTCCCATTGCTTGCTTTTGGGCGTTCCACCAAGTCAAAGCCTTATCACTAAATGTGCACGTAGCATACATTACCATGTCTTCACGAGCACACTTGCTAATCTCTAGCACAGACTCCATTTTCTCTATCCAATGGATGATTCCAATGGCACCTTCAGTACCACGGAAATGACTCGGTTTACAAGCTAGGAATGTTTTATACGAACATCCCTTCTGAGTGCTCTCAGGGTTACTACCTGATGCATTCGGTTCAGTGTCTCTACTACCACTACGGTTTCGGTCAGTATCATACTGAGCAAGGGCTTCAGAAATCCTTCGGTTAACCATTTGTTCAGTAGTCTCCTCAACAGCAGGAGGTGGTGTGGGGTTTCGTGGGCTTTTCCTGGTAATTCTACGTTTAGGCGGCATGATTCAGTCCTAATCACACACAAGAAACACGTGTAAGATTTCTAATCAAGTCATCACTCATAAAGTATGTGATAAATGTAGATATAGTATGAAGTCAATCACCAATTGATATCATTCATAATGGACACAGCGATGTAAACTAAACATAAGTTATATATCATAATCATGGGTTAATTGTTGTTACATAAGTTTTGTACAAAGATGGGATTTACAACCAAATATACCCATCGGATCAAACATGATCTACAAAATGTGACGGATTTAACCTATACATCCATCTAGTCAAAAGTCAACCCAGATACATCATAACTATAGTCCTAATACATCATACATGCGGTCTAAAAGAAATACGGTAGACTCCATCCCACAAACATCCTAACAGCAACCATCAACACACATAAACCAACTGCAGCACCTACAGTCTCCAAACGACTCTCCAGTCGGATCAGACGTGCTCTAGTAGCATCGGCAGACTCCCTGTCTACCTCGATATGCAACTCAGAAGTCGCAAGGCGTCCATATATCGCCAGCACATCATCATCGAGACAAGAGGCGTCACTGCGCATCACTCGGATGGCTGACTGCGTACCAAAATGAAATCCCAGCAAGGTACAAATAACGGCAACCACAGTAGGGACCGTAAGCTCTAGAGGCTCCTCGGTCAAGTGTAGAGATGTCGGCGTGTGAGATGACTCCCCAGTCTCATAGGTGGAAGGAATCCTCTCAATGGTCCTCCAGTGGCGTAAAATGCGCGGCATCCAATCCAGATGCGGAACCCTAGCTCTCGGTGTCTGCTGATCACAGCGGATCTCTCTCTCCTCAGTCATCGGCTCCTTGCCGCGAGATGATGAGGGTCCTATGGGAAAATCCCTGACACACGACAGCGGTGTCCTCCTAGGTATAGGCCTACAATCAGACTCTCCAATAAGATGACGTCTAGTCATAGACATAGATCCTAACATATGGGTAGTAGGATCAGTGGATGGCAATGGTGGAGTGGCTATCGAACCATCTGAAGTATCTCTAGGGAATATAGGCGGGTAAACCTCCTCAGACACAGCTATAGGTATCCCGTCGTATGATCCCTCCATGGGATCCTCCTCAGTATCAGAATCAGTGATGTGAATAGGTGCGTGTCTCGACATGCCTAGTCAAAGAAACGTGTGTGACGTGTCAGACGTATGCAATAGTATGAATGCAGAAATGTGTTAGCCAAGGCTATAGTCTAGGTCTCTAAGGTTTTCAGTCGCTTAAAGACTTCTAGTTCTCTATAACCAATAGCTCTGATACCAATCTCTGTCACACCCCCAAATCGGTAATCGCGTTTATTAATAGTTTAGCGAAAGCTTTTAGTTAATTAGCGGAAGCATTTTAATAATAGTTAAGCATTGAGGGCGGACAGATTCGATAGTGCATTCACGATGTCAGAGTATATGATCATACAGAACATACATATATATTTAAGATGCCATTAGTTCAAAGTTATTACAAAAGATACGACTTCGTAAAGTCGTACATAAGTAGGGTTGTCAAAGACAACTTAAGTATTTGAAAATACATATTTATAAAAGAGGGATTTCATAAGTATAACCAATGGAATTGATAATACAAAGGAAATCCAAGTGTCCCAAAAGTGGCATCATAAATAGTCAGGTTGCCTACGTCCTTTATGTATGCAGGAGTACCTGAGTCCTAATTCCCTGAAAAACATAGTAAACTGTCAACATTGAATGTTGAGTGAATTCACAGGTTTAGTGTGAATGTAATAAATCAGTTTTGTATAAATCATTCATGTACATAAACATAATATTTATAAGTAAGTAGGAAACACAAGTATTCTAATTAAAGAAAACATTTCCTAATTATGTAAGAATGTCATTCTTACAATAATAATAGCAGTGTAGGAAACACAAGTTTAATCATAAATATTTCCTAATAAGTAGTCTCAGGATATACAGGTTTATCAATTAAGTAAACATATCCATTTTAATAGTTAAGGAAAATCAGGTTTAGTAGTCAAGCAAACATTTTCCAACAGATAATTACAGGAATACAAGTTTAACAATAAAGTAAACATTCCAATAATAGTTGTTGCAGGAAATACAGGTTTAACATTTAAGTAAACATTTCCTATAAACTGTAACACCCCCAAATATCGTTTAGCGGAAGCGTTTAGTTTAAGTATGGGGTGTCACAACAACAAAGCATGCATACGTATCAGAGCTTATGATTACAACAGAACAATATATATTAAGATGCCAAAAGTGTTAATTACAAAGTTTACGATTCATCGGATCGTATAAGTTAAAAGTAGTGAGTTTACAAAAGTGGATTTCTAGAATATGACAAAACAGTTTCAGTTATACTAGAGAAATCCATATGTTTTCCCAAAAAGTTGGCATCCTAATCTTCAAGGGTCGCCTAGTTCTCCATGTGTGTTGGCGATCTTACATGCGCAGCTAATTCCCTGAAAAACATAGCAAAAGTCAACAACGAGGTTGAGTGAATTCACAGGTTTTATGTTTACAAGTTCAGTTATGATAAACCACTGTTGTTTATATTGTATCGTTGGGATGTCACCCAAAAGTATAGTTTCTGAAATCCGTTACGTTCTTAAATAGTTGTTTGTAGGAATGTTCGTATCCTATAAGTTGTAGGAAAGCAGTATCCTATTTTCAAGTATGTTCTGTAGGATTGTACGTATCCTAGTAGTAGGTATGTTTCGTTGGGATGTTGCCCAAAAGTATAAGTTTAGTGGGTCGTTCGCCCAAAACACAGTTTAAGTTTCGTAGGAAAGCAGTATCCTATTAGTTTACCCAAGGAATAGGGATTTAAATCGTTTGTCCAAGAAGTAGGACCTATAGTGTTGCCCAAGAAGTAGGGACTTCTATGTATGTGCCCAAGACGTAGGGACTTGTATAGTTGTGTCCAAGAAGTAGGACTGGCATCCAAGACGTAGGACCCATCTGCTCAAGAAGTAGAGCCTTCACCCAAGACGTAGGATGGCACCGTGCCCAAGAAGTAGGGACTTTCTGTTTGCCCAAGACGTAGGGACTTTCTGTGCGTGCGTGCCCAAGACGTAGGGACTTTCTGTGTGTTTATGAGAATGTTGTTTCATAAAAGCTAGTAATAAAGTGTGTAGCTGGTCGTTCCCCAGCATATTCTCAGTTTAGTTTTTGTATGAAATACCATTTAGTTCAGACAGTTGTAGTAGTTGACCGCAGTCATAAACAGTTTGTATAAGTGTGCCACAGACAGTTATGTGACAGTTTGTATAACAGTTTAACAGTTCCAGTACTCTATTTGTTCGAGTAAACAGTATGATAAATAATCATATAAGTAAAAGCAGTTTATGGCAATCAGTAAATCAGCAAAGCAATTGACTATGTTTTCCACCCCAATAGTAGTTCAAAACAGTAAAAGTAGGGGCTGTGAACTCACCTGTTGAGTTTAAGTAGTTGTGCGAGTGCTAGCAAACCTAAGCCCAAGTACAGTCTGAAATCTCCTAACGTCCTAAACGTACGAGATTTAATAAGTATTGTGGATGTCTAAGCTAATCATCCATGCTAGTGTTTGTACAACCAAGTCATGTCCAAATCGTTTGTTTAATGTTTATGTTTGTATTTCGTTGTTTGTGAAAATGTATACGACTCGTTGGTGAAAGTTTGAAATCAACATTTCGATAAAACAAGTATGTTTGAATTGTTTGTACAGTTCGTGTATCGTATAATATGTGAGTATTCGTTGCCGGTTAAGTTCGACACTTAGTGGAAAAATAGTTTGTGAAGTTTCTGTTTTTAGCGACGCAAGGTGCGACGCTGGATTGTTATGCGACGTAGGGGGCGACGTACGGGTCTACGTCGCATTCAGGTTTTGCGACGTCATGGGTTACGTCGCATAGGCGACGTTCGCAATTTAATGCGACGTAGTGGTCTGCGTCGCTATGTGCGACGTAAGGAAAGGTAATGCGACGTAAAGGCCTACGTCGCAGTACTGTTTTCGGTCCCAATGCGACGTAGTCGCCTGTTCGACGAACAGATTGAAAATAACGAGTTTTTGAGCGATTTTGGACGTTTTCGGTTGTATAAAACACTAAAACATGGTAATCTAAGTATATTAACATGAAACATTAATTATAACTTCGAAATCTAAAGATTTGCGGGATTTGTCGGAAACTTACGGGTGTCGGATTTGAAATCCGAAAAGATAGAAAGGTAGATCGGAGTCTCGTGATCGTTTTTCTCTATTTTGTTTGTTGATTCGGCGTCGTTTGATGGTGTTATTTGGCGTTTTTAGTGGTTGTTTTTGGTGATGGTGGTGGGTGTAGAGAGAAAGGAAAGAGAAAGGAAGAAAAAGAGATAGAGAAATGAGAGAATGGAGGTGGGAAGTGGGGTTTTGTTTCCCCATTTTCTGCCTCCGTGTTTGCGTCCCGTGTTTGTTTACCCGATCGTTAAATGTTATTTTATTTTAACTATTATGTTTTTAATTACATTTTTCATTATTTTTAATTAGGATCTTTTTATAAAACCCATTTAATTTAGTTATAAATTTTAAACTTTGTTTTATTTAAATTGTACGAATTAAACGTTTTGCGTTATAAAAGGACTTGTAAATATTTTTGACAAAATATTTATTCGCTACTACGTTATTTAATAATTTCGTTTTATTAAATAATTTTGTTCACCAACAGTCGTATGTTTTTGTCGCGTTTGTTTTCAATTTGTTCAGTACGTAATTACAACTAATTACGAATACGTAATACTACGCGTATTATCTAGTTGGGCTATGCTAGACTTACCTCTAAAATGTGTTGTGAATTCACTCAAGTAGGGAATTAGCCTAATAATGCAAGTGATTAATTTAATTAATCGTGTTTAAATTTGCGGGGTGTTACATAAACAGTTGTTTTGTGGGAAACCAAGTTTAACCATTTAAGGTAAACGTTTCCTAAAATAGTCTCTCAAAGGAACACCTGTCCTATTAGTCATCACAGGGAATACCCTTCCCAAATCAAGTTGTTGTTTAGTTGTTTAGTTGTATGTGTGGGAAATATAGACTATAATCCCTCCAAGGTGAGCTAAACCTTTAGAGTTAAAGTAACGACACTAGTACTATAACCAAACCACGACTAGTTGTTTTGTTGTTGCCTCAGTAACACGGTAAGTATACACTCCTCGTTACGACTGCCGTCGTGTGGTTGGAATGACCAACGAGTAATATCCTGGGAGGGTTGTCAAATCGATAGTACTATCTGTATACTCAGTGGCTAGAGTCACCTAGCTAATGGTTATAGGTTGCAAGCACTGGGGCTTATGTGCACTACAACTACCTCGCGTAAACCTAGGATCGTACCAAGATCTGCTGTCTTATTCCCAAAATGTTGTGAAAACGTTTCATATAATTAATTCAAGTTAATTCAATATGAAAACATTTTATAGAAATAGTTCAAGTTTAATAGTGTGAAAGAAATCATGTTATTCAATTTCACATAATATCATGCAGCGCAATACATTAAAGCATATAGCATGTCATATCACATTGTTCTACGTTTTCCACCCCTGGTTTTAAAAGCATTTAAAACAAGTAAAAGGGAGGGGCTGTGAACTCACAGTTTGCAAGTCTTCAGCACAAATAGATAGCTAGCCAAACAATCCAAACGCGTCGCTCAAATACCTAGACGCAAATAATAATACTTGTATAAGTATGTGGATCATTTGTTAAGTTGAAATGTTTATAATATTTCAGTTGCTGGTGAGGTTTGCGTTTCAATTAGTCATTAAGTTCAAGTATGTATATTTATATACATTTTAGTTGAATATATATATTCTAATATATATTATTTGTCGTCATTATTAATATCCATAGATATAATTGTAGTTGTCGTTGTTGTCGATTATGTTTTCAAAACATAATTATAATAGTTATTTAAAATAACTTTGTTATATCGAATATATAACTCGTTTTCGTTTGTCGTATATAGTTTGTACTAGATAATTAAATCGTTCCATTCTATACGCTTCGTTATATATATATTGTCCGTTCGTTTGTATATATATATTTTGTAATTGTTCCAAAGTTTTGTCGCGTACTAAATGTCCGAAATATTAAATTATGTCGCGGATATAATTATGTCTCATAATCGTGTCCAATTTACAAAGTCTCCTTGTCGTAGTATTTTGTACCATTTGTCGTATAAATGATAACATAAGTCGTGTAACGTATATTAATTTGTACATTATATTAAAAATGAAACAAGTCAGAATCTGGACCAGTGGGAATCCGCCGGATTCTTAGTGAATCCGCCGGATTCATCAAGATGCAAGAGGATCCACCGGATCAAGTAAGGATCCGCCGGATCGGGTGTTATTTGAGTGGATCCACTGGATCTAATATGGATCCGTCGGATCGTTTGGTTCTGGGCTTGCGGATCCGCCGGATCTAAAGGGGATCCGCCGGATCTGGTTATAAGTTGGTGGATCCGCCGGATCATATAGTGATCCGCCGGATCTGGCTTGTCTTTTACTTGGGTATCGTTTTAGCCGAAGGTTTGTGTGCGGGTAAGGTTTAAGGATCCGCCGGATCCTACATGGATCCGCCGGATCGTGAGTGTCATTTACTCGTTCACCGGTCTTAGTGATCAAGTGGTTTACGAGTCGTTTAACGATGATCCGCCGGATCACCCGAAGGATCCGCCGGATCGTTATGTTTTTGGCTTAGGATCCGCCGGATCAGGGTTGGATCCGCCGGATCTTGATGATCCTGCAGCAGCAGTTCGACTCTGTTCTTATTTATACTCAATGATTTTGGTTTTAAATCCGTTTTTAACATGATCAAGCTTCATTATATGTTATATAAACTCATATTAACATGTTTTAAACGTTTTATAACAACAATCATCAACCAATATCATAATTTATGAAAATGATATAAATGAGATAAAATAAAGAAATTATCCTCACAATGGTTTTAAGGTGGAGATGATGATGATTCTGATGATGTAGATGATGATTTCGAACGGTCTTGATGATAATGCTTCAAGAAACCATTTTGTTTGTGAGTTTGAGAGGTTGAAGATGATGAAGATGAAGGTGATTATAGTGTTGTTGTTCCTGAGGCTTGTTTTCCCTCTGCTTCCAGTCGCACACACACAAACACAGGTGGAGAAGAGAGTGTGAATTATTGGTGGTGAATTATTGGTGAAGAAATGTATAGCAGAAGTTTTTGTTCCAGTTTTTCAAACGAGCGTATGGAGGGTGAATCAATCTGTCGCGAGATATTTTGTTTAGGTGCATTATTGGTAGTTTTTAGCCCGTTAATTTCGTGTACGGGTATAATTTGTGGTAATTTAATTATAATAAAATTACGCGTTTTGTTCCTCTATATCTCGAACTTAGTAATTGATAATCATATATTCGAAATACTTTGTCAAAAGTATAATATAATTATTTATAGTAAAAGTACTGTATGAGTAAATACGCGTGCCAGATTTCAGTTAAATTTGGAAATCTTATTTTGAGGTAATGTTCTATTCATTAAAACAGTAACTTACTAAATAATACTTTTATTATTTGGAACCTCTAGGCGCGTTTTAAAATTTTTTCTGTTCGTATTACGTGTAACAAAAATCGTCTAAATCTTTCGTTTTCTTTTCGTTGTAATACTTTTATGTAATAATTTCAAACTAAAAATTATTTAAAAGTATTTTCGAAGTTCATTTTGGAACTTTATTATTCGCGATTTAATACGTTTATTATAAAACGTATAATTTATTATATTATCTCTATAATATAATTTACTAGTAGTTGTAATTAATAATTTTCGAATTATTAATTATTTTGTGTCACGAACATTATTTCGTTTAGTTCAGCCGAGTATAATACGTTTATTCGTACGTAATTATATATATACACATAATTACAATCAAATACATCACGTATCACATAGTAAGTTACACAGAACTTATACACAAAATAGTTTGAATTCACTTAGTCAGGGAATTACTCTAGGTAATGCATGAAATTAGGCTAAGTAAATACCCTAATTGGAGGATTGTCACATAAAGGTTTTCTTTTTCATAAACGAGTTCGGTTGGCCTACCGTTTAGCTGTAGCTGAGTCTTAACCAGCCGAAGCTCGTACAAATGACAGATGTATCTCAAAGTTACGATTAACTCATAAGAAGCTCATTTGACGCATCACTTATATAAAATCGAAGCTTACCCTGAAGCTTGTCTTGGCCAGAGGCCGAAGCTTTCACAAGGATCGTTCTTACCGGAACTCTCTTCGAATTGCCGAAGTTGCACGAATGTCTGAAGCTGGACGCACCTTCACATCCGAAGTTCATCTCTCTGGAGCTGAGGCATAGGCAACCAGCTCGCCGAAGCTCACTCCCCGCAGAAGGTCTTGCAAATGTTCATAAGTTAAACTTTCGTTGCCTAAAACTGTAATAAACCATTAGATGGAAGTTACTATCCTGAACACATACTATGAAGCTCCCCACCTCGATCTTGCAATCCGAAGCTCATCTTAATTGGAGCTCATTTTAAAGTTTATCACGTTTTTATCCGGATCTTAATCCTCACATTCAATCCTAACTTAGTAGGATATCGTCTTATAAGAACCAATTCCGACATTTGATTCAATCGGAGCTTGTCTCACTATGATCAGAGCTAATTTTAACCTTATCCAAAGCTACCTTCCGGAGCATATGATTCAAAGTTTAGCTCATCCGAAGCTTATCGTTTAGCTCGGAGCTCCATCTCGATCAGATCTCGTTTCAATAGGAGACGCTTCTTTCCTATAGCTTATTTTGAACTCCATGTTACCATGAACTTACTCTGGAACAACATTTAAAACGGTGCCACATCTGAAACAAATCACGTTAACATAAGCTGCAGTTTAAATGACACTTCATCTTAACAGGAGTTGCACCTTATCGGGAGTTACGTTATTTGAAGCTCGTATTTTAGAAATTTGCTTACCTTAACTAGGGCTTATCCTTTTCGAGGCTTAGTCCGCAGCTCGTGTTGAACAGATCTAACTCTGAACGTCGTGCTCTTCCTAGATCAACCTACTTGTATTACAACCTTCGGTTTACAACTTTCTTTCCTGACTTACGGTCTCGAACCTTCCTGGTTCACCTTCCCGATGCTAATATTTTATGGACTTCTATCAAGGGACCTCCGTCCGACATTTACCTCCGGATACTGACCTCCGGTGCTACTCAAATCACATCACATGTTCCTTATACTCATGTTCCATCTAGTAAGGATGGAACTCATGTTTCATCTATCGATTGGCAATAGGATGTAACTTATGTTTCATCCAACAACACAACAAAGAATGAAACCCATGTTTCATTTGGCGATGATCCAAAAGGATCGAACTCGCGTCCCATGACTGATACTATGGAATCACTTATGTAATATAATCTAGCATCATATTTATTGAATGCATATCACGCTAGATTGGGGGACAACACTGGTATGATACCGCTTATGAGTAAACTGTTTGCATTAAATAAATGTGACATACTCCTCCATTAAACATCGTGGTTGAGCAACTTCTATACGCAGCTCTGTACACGCGATGTACACATGATCCTGCTTGGTTCCATTGGTTGAGCAACCCCTCGAATTAGCTCAGTTCCACGGCATACACATATTCTATGGATTGAGCAACTGCTCTAACTAGATCCATGTTTTAGGCAATGGCCTCGACACTCACGGGTTACATTTATCGCCCTAATTAGACCAAGCGTAGGCCAACGGACGATCTCCGATGGTCGGACATATTACCACAAGCGTACTATACGCACACGATCGACATATTCTCGTACACACATGGTTCGGGTCACTTTACTAAAAAACGTAGCTTCGGTAGTGATGCTTACCGAAACATATACCCGCGTCCATCTAACGCGGAGGGCACCAATCTCAGAAAGTGTTACATGTAAAACAAATATATAACTTTCTTCTTGTATACGATATGGTACGATGCGTCGTTTGATATTTATTGATGAATATTTATCAAACACATTTTCACAAGAAGCTAGGTGTTGTTATTACTTTAACATCTTTCAAACTTATCTCGCTGATCACGGGATAATAAGCTGGCGAAGTCGAAAGTTCCTTCGTGCAGTAATATACCTATGGCATAAGCCTAAGTATCAATGGTTGAACACCCATTCAAAAGATTACGTTCTATACATACGTGTATATACATTCAAGATATCTAAACAAGTAAGTCATGCATGCAAAGGAACAAGCAAAAATGGCATAATAAAAAGAGAGAAAAAGTGAAAGCACTGCATAACAAAGGTGCATCATGAGCACCTCAAAAAGTAGCAAATTGTTCATTGCGGATCCAAAAGAAAGGTGCAGCTCACACGCCGCACCATCAAAACACACATAAACAAACAGCGACAAACACCTTCTCCTGACTTACGAGATGGAAGTGTGGAGGTCAAAAACATTCATCTATATATAGTCTAGCACACGTACGTTAAAACGAACGTACACTAGACTGGGGGACATGATTGGGTATATACCAATATGCCGCAGCTTCGCAAGTGTTAGCTTAAGTCTATAATACATGCATCTACAATGCATATACACTAGACTGGGGGACATGATTGGGTATATACCAATATGCCGCAGCTTCAGGTGATGCCGAAGCTCCATCTAATATAAGTAGCAAGTGTTAGCTTAAGTCTATAATACATGCATCTACAATGCATATACACTAGACTGGGGGACATGATTGGGTATATACCAATATGCCGCAGCTTCGGGTGATGCCGAAGCTCCATCTAATATAAGTAGCAAGTGTTAGCTTAAGTCTATAATACATGCATCTACAATGCATATACACTAGACTGGGGGACATGATTGGGTATATACCAATATGCCGCAGCTTCGGGCCTGCCGAAGCTCCCGAAGCTCCGCCTAATATTAGTAGCTACGTCTGAGAGAATCTTTGACTGAAATACGGTAACCAAGGATGGGACTCACCACAGGGAAGACTTTGGGTTACCAATAAAGTGTGTAAAGGTAAGGTCATGTCAAAAAAGAATAAAGGTAAGCTATCACTAAAAGAGGAAGGTCTGCTGCGCCGCGCTGAGCTGCGGAAAGCAGACCAACTATTTATGGAAAGGGAATCTTTGCTCTAGATTGGCATAAATATGCAGTATCAGCCCAAGGCAAAGGGACACAACACTTTCATTTACTCACATTACTTACTCTCTCTCTCTAGAATATTTACTCTCACAAGTCCATAGCTTATTCTCTTACCATCACCTCTTGTCGGAGGTTCTCGGCCTCGTGGCGTACAAACCGTATCTACCTATAACGTAGATACGGGTACCAATTGGGAATCGCCAGCCGATAAGCTCTTAAGCTTCAGCCCGAGCACCTTCATCCTAACCTATATCTGATGTTTGCAGCAAAGACCAAGCACGGGTGGACGAGACGCAGCTCTTGAGTATCGTCCAGAAGAAGGTTCTTAAGCTTCGTCCTGGGGCTGCTGGTTTTTGTATCAACAACAAACGTGAATGAAATTTGATGTGGAATTTTGCCATATCTGACATTTGATGAAGATGTGGTGGATAAGCAACAACCATGCATTCTTAAAATGATAATGTCATTATTGACAAGGAAAGTTTAAATGCAAATACAATAAGACACGTTATCGATCAGAGTGATTAGATAAAATACACCACGATCGTCTCTAAATTTTTAGAGGTCATATCAAATTATGATTAATTAATTGTTGCAAGAATGTCTTATATCTAATGTAATATTCTTTTTCTCATTTTATTATGACTCTATCAACTTTGAAATAACTCAAAATGTATTTTTTATGGCACTTAATACAAAATGTATATATATCACGCACAAACACACATTTTGAATCTCCTATGATTCAAAGGCCCTAAACACTCGACCACTTCTCTCACCCTCAAAGACGGCCCTAACTGCAGGCATGAAGATTTTATTAAGTTTCACTATTAAGAGTAACAGCTTGAAATAAAACCATTGAAAAAATAAACTTTAAAGTAACAAAAACTACAATTTCAACCAATATTACATGAATATATGGTTTACTTTGAATCGAAAATTATTGAACAAACATGAGTTAAACGAGTTAATCAAGGAAGAAAGTGCTAAAATCAAGGGAAAATCACAAAAATGATCCCATCATCACACCTCATTTAACAAACCAATCATTTGACCAAGGTTTTTAACAAAACAATCCACCAATTGGCGCCGGGGGCGCCGATGGTGACATGTGTGAGAGGGTGGGGCGCCGATGTGACATGTGTGAGGGGTGGCGCTGATGGGACATGTGTGAGGGGTGGGCGCCGATGGTGACATGTGTGAGAGGGTGGGGTGCCGATGTGACATCCGAGGGGCGCCGGGCCCATCAATTTTTTGACTTAAATGTTTAAAAACGAATTAAATAATGGTGGGGCGCCGGAGGCGCCGACCCGGCGCCAATTGGTGGATTATTTTGTTAAAAAGCTTGGTCAAAGGATTAGTTTGTTAAATGAGGTGTGATGATGGGATCATTTTTGTGATTTTCCCTAAAATCAATCAAATCATGTCTACATTATCCAAACTTTTTTTTCTTAAATAGTGATTGGTACACCACTACTTTTCATCCTTACACCACTATACATATTTTATGATGTTGTACTATAGCATAAAAGTAGACGTATGGATAAAAAATGATGGTGTACTAATCACCACTCATTTTGTTAACAATTCTGATCTCATTAATTTAATCATTTTATAGAAAGAAAGCCATAGATGATAGATGTGTTATGTACTTATGTGCCATGTCTACCCAATTATAATCTGACCCGTTAATATCTGACCCGCAACTTATATGGGTCAGTCATGGGCCTACCAACTCTTCTAGAATCTCAATCATGTTATTGGAAAAAACTCAAAAAGGCTGCTTCCATCAGAATCAAAAACCATCCTATAAGATATTCAAAGTTTGTGGCCACATCCAAATCGTCTATTTTTGTCCATGCATTATTAAGTTCTTAATTATCATTCATATATTTCATTATCTTATAATCTTATCATTACACTATAGCCAATATTAAACATGCTATTAAAACTTCCCTTATTATTTTATTAGTATTAGTATTATTGTTTCATATATCAAATGATATCCACATCAAACTTTAGTCCAACACTCCATCAAGATACAGAAATGCTCAAGGTTTTATATATATATATGTAATTAAAAAATCACACATCCAGATATATATACAAATGAATGAAAGTTGAAAATCATTCATTGCAATAGCTAGACATTGATCGATCACCTATATAATTATTTTTTGAACAACAATGCAAATAAAAATTAGTTTAACAAAAAAAAGATCTAAAAGTCTTGATCTTGCCTAGCTTCAGATCTCCAATACCTCGCTTTCTCGAACCCATTTTCAAAATTCTCGTAATCCTGAATCGTTTGGTCAATCTCTTCTTGTGTGTTCATCACAAACGGTCCCCACTGAACCACGGGTTGACCAATCGGTTCACCTCCAACAAGAATGAACCTTAACATTTTAGATGACCTGTTCCATGCCTCAAGCCCGATTCCAGGACCCAAAAGTAGTATATGGTGACTTGTTGATGATGATCTTGAATTCCCAAATACTCCTTCGCCTTCCAAAACGTATACAAATGCATTCCATGATTCGGGTATAGGTTGTTCCAACTGGGATCCCGGTTCAAGTGTAAAGTCAAGAAACATGGTAGGCGTTCTTGTGTAAATTGGCGACTTGATTCCTAAACTTTCACCTGCTATAACTCTTACCGTAACCCCATCTTCACTAGCTTCTGCAATATTCGTGCTCGCCATCTCTTGGTACCTAGGCTCAATCCTGTTCATCAACCATTAAAAATATAGTAAGGGCATATTTGTTCTGTTTTTTATTTAAAATAATAATAAAGTTACATTTTGTGTGTAGATGAGAGGTTGATCCATAATTGCAGGCCTTTTTGAGTGCCATTAGAAGCAGGCATTTCTGAATGCACAATCCCTCTTCCAGCAGTCATCCATTGCAAATCACCAACTCCAATTGTCCCTTTATGTCCTTCAAAGTCTTCATGTGTTACAGCTCCCTACACCAGTTAGTTGACCTTAATTATCACTAATCCATTTTCTTAATCCCCCACTAAACCCACATCATGGACAACATAATGATACTTGTATTATATGTAAAATTACAAGTTTTGCCATGTTTTAGTATTAAATATCATTATATAAAGTCAACCCTACTTATAATAATACGAGTACCATTTACCAGGAAATTAAATAACATACAGAAATCTTTTATTGCCCATGGTATAATTCAGCAGATGAACACATCTAAATTTTATATTACGCAGGCACAACAACAATTTTGAACCCGGAAAAGCTATTATACAACTATAGTACTCTATCTAGAAGGTCAAAGACACTAAAAACAATATAATAATAATTAATAATAATCCTTGTAACAAAGCTAAAAAAGCACATTAAAACAAACACCCATTACGGGGGAGCACTAAAAATCAAGTGCAGTTTTCACTTAAGCACTAAAGTGACACTAACGAAAACCAGTTTTTTTCTGTATATTTTGTGTGGTTTGACTTTTTAGGAAGAGTGGTGCAATGAGGTTGGTGAGTCAGCTGTGTAAATGCATAGATTAAAAGCATGGTATATACTCACATTATATACATATGTTAATGTTAATGACCTAACAGAATATTAGTATGATGTTGATAATAATATCGTATTTGTAACGGAATTTCTATACGTAGAAATATACCTGTAACATGTATGTGACAGTCTCAAATCCTGTATAGAAAAGATAACACAAAGAAGAAGAAGAATAAAAACTGATCAGAATCATGAAATCAGAGCTAGAAAATGAAGGAAATTGCTAGCTAGCTATATGAATTTAAATAAACCTCTATGTGGATGATCAGGGAATCCAGCAGGAGCAGATACTGCAAATTATAATCATAAATAAATAAATAAACAATCCATTAGGTACAACATTTTGGTCTCCAAATATACATGTAAATATGTAATCAACCAACTTATGAATTATTCCCAAGAAAAATACTAAAAACAAATAAAAAGGAAAACAGAGATCGACCCATTTGCACCAACCTGAGAATTCATCCAAAACAAGGAAAGGATCAAAGTATTTAAGCTCAAACCTGATCATATATAAGAGAATCAGTTAAAATCACACACAAATATAAGCGTAATATCTATCTGCTTACACATTCGTCTAGAGTATTTACAATTACAAGCAATACGTAGTTACGTAAGTATAAAATCAAACTGACCTTCCAATGCTTCTTCTAACAACAGCTCCAGCACCTTCATGTTGAGGTCTGGCTAGAAACTTCCTTACTACGCTGCGAAAATGATCACTCGACATTATATTGTTCGGTTTATTTCTTCGTTTTTCTATTTTTATTGTGTGTGTTTGTTGTGCAAAGAGTATTTATATACACAGATGGAAGGGAAGGGAAGGGAAGGAATGGAAGAAGGTCAAACGATCTAAACGAATACTGGTGAGCGGCTGAAAAGGGTCCCACATGACAATTCATGAGAAGTATCTGAATTTTGATTTAGCTTCAAATCTAGGTGTTATTAAATGTATTTGCATGACGTTTTTATATTATCATGGTGACGTACTTGTTAATTTGCATCAACAATTCGCTATGACTGACGTGGTACCCCATGCTTTTTTAAAATTTACACTTTTAACCCTTCACATGTTGCTAATAGATGCATTTAATGAAGTCGAAATATCATTAAATATTATAATTTGTAATTAATATATGCATAAAAAAGTAAGTATTAGATTGAATTAATGAATATTAAATGTAAATTATAATCTTTAAAAAAATTTCAAATTCATTAAATACATCTTAACGTGTGTTACGGAGGCAAACGTTAGAAAAACTATATTATATCATTAAAGTTGCAAGTTTGGCACGTCCTTTTCATTTAGACATTAACTTCTTAGTAGTTTAATTATGTCATTTTAAAAAAATTTATTAACTATTTGTACTAAATTTTAATAAGTATACTTTATTTTATCTTGAAGTTTTATTAATTAATGTTAAATGTTATACATGTCATGTTTATCCGGTGCCCTTAAGGGCAATGTTTATCAAATTCCTTTAAATATATATTTTCATTATTATTTTAGCTTTGGTCTCGTATTATTTGTGAAATAGGTCGCGATTTCAATTTCAGGTCCTCATGATTCGCAGGGAACATAAGAACGATGTCTAAGTTGCTTAACGAAACAATCTTTTGTGAAGGTGGACACTTTTGTGCCTAATTATATACATTAAATACTTGTGGATTTTTTTTTTCTTTTTTGCTTCTTTATATGTATATAAACGTTTATATTTCCAAGTACTTAAATATTTTTAATTCTTGGACAAGAATATCGATCGTTCCTTTCTACAATGCTACACGCATAGCATACTTCCTTAATGAAAGTGTTCGATTATTATTGATTGAATAACACAATACAAGAGACACATATATATAGCGCTCGGAACACACAAAACCTAAAGCCCGTGAGCCCATTGGGCTTAACATTGGGCAATACATAAAAATACTAATGGGCTATACTAAAATACACTAATATGCCCCCGTAGTTTGAGCGGGAGGAGGCTGACGAACGCTCAAACTGGATCGAAACTCAGTAAACAGTGGAGAAGGCAGTCCTTTCGTGAAAATATCCGCATACTGATAGCGAGAAGGAACATGTAGAACTCTAACATGGCATGTAGCAACTTTCTCACGAACAAAGTGAATATCAATCTCAATATGCTTGGTCCGTTGATGCTGAACTGGATTAGCGGACATGTAAACCGTACTGACATTATCACAATATACAATGGTTGCAGTGAACAGCGGAGTGTGGAGCTCCCTCAGAAGATTTCGTAACCATGAAGTTTCAGCAACCGCATTGGCTACCCCTCTATATTCTGCTTCAGCACTAGAACGAGAGATTATGTTTTGACGTTTTGAAGACCAAGATAGCAGGTTACTACCGAGGAAAACGCAATAGTCAGATGTAGATCGCCGTGTAGTGGGACATCCACCCCAATCAGCATCTGAGTAGGCAGTGAGCTGAGTAGTAGATGAAGAATATAGCTGAAGGCCATGATCAATGGTGCCCCGAACATATGGAAGAATACGTTTGAGAGCATGAAAGTGAGGCTCTCTAGGATCATGCATGAAAAGGCAAATCTGCTGAACTGCATAAGTAATATCTGGCCTGGTAAAAGTCAGGTACTGTAATGCCCCCGCAAGACTACGGTATAAAGTAGGATCAGCAACTGGAGTACCTGTGTCATTAAGCTTAGAATCTGTATCAACCGGAGTCTTGCAAGGATTACAGTTTATCATTTTTGCCCGTTCAAGAATGTCCATAGCATATTTCTTCTGAGAAAGAAACATGCCTACTGAAGCTCGCGTTGCTGAAATACCCAGAAAGTAGTTAAGGGGCCCTAAGTCCGTCATAGCAAATTCTCCATGTAGAGAGGAGATTACTCGATGCAAAAATGTATCAGATGACGCAGTGAGAATGATGTCATCCACATATATTAATAAGTACGCAATGTCTGATCCTTTACGAAAAATAAACAGAGACGAGTCGGTTTTGCTGTGCTGAAACCCGACTCTCGTAGCGTATGAAGCAAATCTCTGAAACCAAACACGAGGAGCTTGTTTCAGACCATACAGAGATTTCTTCAAGTGACAGACATAACCTGGACGATAAGGATCGGTAAACCCTGGAGGTTGCTGCATATATACAGTTTCTTGCAGAGATCCATGTAAAAAGGCATTTTGAACATCCAACTGATGTATCGGCCAAGAGCGTGAGAGGGCTAAACTGAGAACTGTACGTATGGTAGCCGGTTTGACAACCGGGCTAAAAGTCTCCTCACAATCAATGCCAAGCTGTTGGCTTTTCCCATCAGCTACCAAACGGGCTTTGTATCGATCAAGAGAGCCATCAGAACGCAATTTGCGTTTATATAACCACATAGAACGGACCACATTAACTCCAGGTGGTCGTGGAACAAGATCCCAAGTTTCATTTTTAATTAAAGCATTATATTCAGTCTGCATAGCTGCATGCCAGTGAGGATCCCTAAAGGCTTGGGTGTATGAGCGGGGTGTGGAAGGAGTGACAGTAGTTGTGTGAAGATTAAGTTTTTGGATTGGTTTGTAAATATTATGTTGAGAGCGAGTGGCCATTGGGTGAGTGCGTAAAGGAATAGACTGAGTTGGAGAGGATGTAAATGAACTGTTAGAGTTTTCAGAAGAGGTACTGTTAGAATTTTCAGATGAGGTAGGAGATGAGTTGTTTGAGGTATTTGTAGGGGGTGAAGGAGGAGGTGTTGGAGGAAGAGGAGAATTGTCAGGAATGATGTGAGGTTGTGCATGATTTTGAGGGGGTTGATTTGAAGTTGAAGATGGAGAATTTGCAGAAACAGGAGAGGATTGAGATATGAAAAGCTGGCGAGCGATCGGAGAGGGGTCACATGTCGTGTCTAAAAACTCATATGATGGAGGTGTGTTGGGAGAAAAAGACACGAATGGAAAGGATGACTCGTCAAAGATGACATGTCGAGAAATAATAATTTTCTTGGTGTTGAGATCAAGGCACCTATATGCACGGTGATTGATAGGATAACCAAGGAATATGCATGGAGTGGTACGAGGCGCGAGTTTATGTGGTGGGAAAGCATATGGGTAACAAAGGCATCCAAATGTGCGAAGGTAAGTGTAGGATGTTGGTTTGTTGAAGAGTTTGGTATAGGGAATTTCATTTCGGATTGAGGTGGACGGAAGAATGTTCAGAAGGTATACAGCCATGAAGAGGGCTTCTACCCAATAGTCAGGAGGGAGATGAGCTTGGAATAGAAGGGTGATAACGACATTATTGATTGTGCGAATCATGCGTTTCGATTTCCCATTCTGTTGGGAAGTATGAGGGCAAGAGAACCGAAACTGAATGCCATTAGTGGCAAAGAAATCATGCATAGATCGGTTGTCAAATTCTCCACCGTGATCGCATTGAAAAGCTTTAATTTCTCGGTTAAACTGAGTACGAACAAAGGTGTGAAACTGAACGAATTTGGAGAAAACATCAGATTTTCGGTGAAGAGGGTAGATCCAGAGAAAATGAGAGAAATGATCAAGAAACAACACATAGTATTTAAAACCACTGACACTAGGAATTGGTGAAGTCCAAATGTCGGAATGGACAATGTCAAAGGGAGACTCAACTACAGACTCAGAGCGATAGAATGGAAGTTTGATTTGTTTGCGTAACTGACACGCATGACACAAAGTAGATGTTTTATTTTTGTGATATGAAATTAAACCTCTAGATGCAAGAGAGTGTAAGATTGTATCCCCGGGATGTCCTAAACGCTGATGCCATACAGAATGATTTTGATTTTGAGAGACTACGGAAAAAGCAGAAGCATGTGGAGAAGAAATGGGATAGAGATCTCCAGTGCTGTCAGACCGGAGAAGAAGTTGTCGAGTTTTTAAATCTTTTATCGAGAAGCCATAAGGGTCAAACTCGATTGAGCACTTATTATCTTTTGTAAACTGACGAACAGAAATAAGATTTTTGATAATGTTTGGAGTGACAAGGACGTTTCTAAGGTATAGAGGACGATATGGGTTTGGTAATTGGCTGTGTCCTATTTGTGTAACGGGAATATGAGATCCATCACCTACAACTACAGACTTAATAATGCTAGAATTAAAATGAGAATTGAGATTACCAATATTTGAAGTAAGGTGTGAAGAAGCACCGGTGTCCAAGATCCACGATTGCTGATTTCTGAACATCTTTATTTTTTTATTTTTTATAACGTCACTGACACGTCAGCAGTGCCACATCAGCAGAAGAATGCACAGTCACAGGCACAGTCAGCAGCTACGCAGGAGCACAGTCAGCAGCCAATAATTGCGATAAAACATATGTGCCTATAAACTTTAAGCGAAGATGAAGATTAGATATTATTCATTTCTTCTCTTTGTTTTAAAAGAGATGTTGACTACAATAATTACTCCCTCCGTCCCATTTGAAATGTCCACGTTACTATTTTGGGATGTCCCATTACAAGTGTCCGCTTTGATATTTAACCAATCAAAAAAGACTTTAGTGGGTGGATTTAATATTTGATTGGTGAAAAGTGTAGTTAGTTGAGAATCCTAAAACTACGTGCAAAGTCAAAGTGGACATTTGTAATGGAACGGGGGGAGTAATATTTATGGATTGGCGATAGCAATATTGGAAGTAATAGATTGGCAATAGCAATTGTTAAGCCACTTTTGTTGATGGTCGGCAGAATCGTAAAACCAAATTTAATGAAGAGTGGAGATAGCAATTTGGCAACAGTAATTTTGATTCGATGCAGATCGTAAACTTCATCCAAATAATCTGTTAGACATTAATTTGTTGTTGTTGAAGGAGACGGGTATACGATGGTAGAGAGATATATTACGGCTAGGGTTTTTTGGGAGAGAGAAAATAAGAGGAGGCTCTGATACCATGAAAGTGTTCGATTATTATTGATTGAATAACACAATACAAGAGACATATATATATAGCGCTAGGAACACACAAAACCTAAAGTCTTGAGCCCGTTGAGCTTAACATTAGGCAATACATAAAAATACTAATGGGCTATACTAAAATACACTAATACTTTCATGAGTTGGATTTTTTTTTTTTTTTTTTGTCTTTATCTGTGTTTGTTCATACTTGTTAATTTGTTTGCTACTAATTTCTATCTTATGCGTATAATTACGGAGTAATTTTTAAACAGTAAACATCTTCCACATATATGGTTTCCGTACGTATTGCATTTCTTGTAACTACAATGTATCATTTTGTCAATTAATCAGAATTTCAGATTCGTTTACACCTTTGCTAATTAACCATACCATTTTTACTTTCAGTGGTATGGTGCGCGGATTAGTGTACTTGACTACTGTCCAGAACACTGTTCTGAACACTGTTCAACACACCACAAATTCCTCAATAACAATATTCTTCCCAGAACACTGTAATTACAAAAGCACCACACTCTGTGCTCTAGATACTTTTGACCCCTAATTTATTGCACAAATTTTTATGTGAAAAAAGAAAAGAAAAAAGTATTGATATGTTTGGTAGGACCCGTTATTTATCGTCTTTGATGATTGACCATGTCTACTTTTGTTTGTTTTTATGTTTTTGTAGTAGCTAACTAGCTACCAACATGTACTTTAAAGCAAAGAAGACTCATATATAGATGGCCGGTTTAATAGTGGAATACTTATACTAATATGAAATATGTGTACTCATATGTTACAAACCACCGGCCACTTATTATTTGATGTTTGATATATATATAATTATAGGGTGGGGTTCAAATGAGAATTGGAATTTGTGTGAGGATGAAGGAACCAATAATATTGTGCCATATGTACAAAGAAAATGTTCCAAATGTACAAAACTCATTTATCACCAACATCAATTATCTCACAAACGACAAATCGAAAAATTATGAAAATTGCAACATTAAATTCAGCGTTTTCTCCTCTTCGATTTGCCGTCCCTCAAGGCATACTTTCGACGAGTTTTTTTTTCCATCTTTTTTTGTGGGTTTCACATTTACTAACACATGTGTTAAAGTGTTGTGTTTAGTGTTTAGGGTTCGGGATTTAGGGTTTAGGGTTGGGGGTTTCGGGGCGGAACAGCTTCCACACATGTGTCAAAATTGATGTACTCATTTGAACTCTACTCTATGATTATACTAGGTAGAGATCCTGCACGACAATCTATTAGATTAATTACACGTATAATGGGATTAAATAATTATTGTAATACATTTGTGTTGTTTAAATTACGTATGTATACTGAATAGTTTTTTTTTAAAGTAAGTTTCCATTTTTATTATAATTATTTGGTGTTTTGTTTGCAAGTTTGTTCAATAATAATGGTTTTTTTGTGATGTAAGGGGCAATTACATCTATATCCTTGTAAATAATCGATATAACATCAATATCCTTTCAAATTTTAAAATTACACCAATATCCTTTGCAACATTCAAAATACTCCAAATATATAATTAAACTTTAATTAATCATCATTTTCTAATATATAAAACCAATATTAAATATTAAAATATATGTCACATTACTTTTTTACCCTTTTCATTCCTAATTAATATAAATGTTCTTCTACCTGGGTACTATTACGACTAAACCTACAAGCATGTCAAGATCAAGACTGTTAAAATATTCTATAGTTGGGTCCCTAATTGCGCATAAACAAAACAATATTGAACGCCTGTAAACTGGGTTATACAATTATACTCAAAGAGGCAAAGATGATGATAATTAACTTTTGGGGAAAATGACCCACCACAACATGCTACTTTATCTTTGATTTTATGCTCCAAAGTTTGATCGAGGGTAAATAATTAAAATTAAAGTAAGATTTAAGAGGAATTTCCACTGTAAACGATTGAAACATAGGTCTGATATATTCGAGAGCTGTCGTAGATTATTAGTTGGGAAATGGTTAAAGATTAACCCTAATTTAGGTGAGATTAAGATATGAAGGGTAAAATTGTCATGAAACTTGTAATATAATATCTAACTAGTTTATAGCCCGCAAATTTTGCGGGGCTCCGTAACAATTTTTTTTTAATTTGATTGAAATTAAAAGAATGTCTGGAGTGTAGTTAACAATCACATGTTTTAAGTATGAGTTCGTATGGATTGTGTACACACGAAAAACGGCTTTGTTTGAAATGACATAAAACCGCATATTTTTAAAACTGAAATTTTCGAATACATTCATCGTATATCAAATGTTTAGTAAAATGTGGATTGGGGTAAACAATTTGTTGTCAATGTTGGAGGTTGTGAACTCGACGGCGATTTAAAATATAGAAATCCTTTACGCCGTGTTTTTCACCAATTGACAGCAAATTCCGTACGCCAGCGTCATGTGCCAATATTAAGAGCAAGTTACGGTCATTTAAGGCTTGTTAGTGGATGTCAAGCTACATACTATTGCTGAGGTAAAATAACATGACGATCTGCTAAAAGCCATTGATTTACATATTTTATTGTAAATTCATTTGGCGGAATCGAACACATGGTTTCTTCATTCCCATTTAAATACTCAAATCCATAAGCTGCACGAAACATGTGTCCATCATAATGCACACATATGTTGATCTCCCCATACTTTGCAGGGCACATTGTTTCCACTACCAAATAAGATTGCCAAATAAAACATAAGATGCACAGTAGCTACAGTTTCTATCATTTTATAATATTATAATGCAGGACGAGGAATATGTGTTGTAGTAAGTATTGTTACGAAAGATCCTGTAGTCCAAACGGAAGTGACTTTTTTCCCTTCCCATTTTCCCTTTTGATGTTTAAGGGCTCGCTTGACACAAGCAGACCAATGACATCTACACACAGATTATCAAGTTTGCTGTATTAGTCCCTGTCACATGGTCGTATGATTAAAATAAATCAATGCCATATTAAAAAGAAAAAATAAGACAAACCAAAGCCAAACAGTGGGACGTTCTTTGTCAAGATATCATTGAATGATATGACATTGTAGCCATCAACCTCAGATTCGAAGGTAGGACATCTGCGCACTTTAGTAGATCTTAAAAGGTTTATCTTCCATGCATGATCAATCAAACGATAATCTCCAGTGTACTCTTCAACTCCAAATTCAGAGATGTCCACGAAATGTCCTTCTTTCAACGTATCCTCAAAGTCAGGAATGAGAAATTTATTCATTGAGGCAATTATCTTGTTCCCCTGAGAAAAATATCATATGTTAATCTTGGTGTGGCAAAAATTAGCCGAGTAAAAGACCAGATAGGCGACAATGTGCCTCCAGTAACAACTATTATTCATGAAGCACGTATAATAATAATAATAAAAATGTAGTAGTGTATTTGGGACAAGGAAATGAATGACGAAAACATGATTTACCTTATTATAAATGCGTGCAGCATTCATAGTAGGTTAGAATGGACAGTTTTGAATTCAATTAAATAGCGTATGTCAACTGAAAGAGCAGTCTCAAGTAGCAAGTTGTAAGGCCGTGTTGCAATATTGCATAATATGGACGTTTGTAAGGTGGTAGCAAAAAATTGTGACGAAGCATAGTAACAATGAAATTGCCAGAAAACATTGCAAACAAAAATCTGATAACAGATACTTACTAATCAGCATAAAAAATATTGTAACAACATCGCAAGCAAAAGATGAAAGACATGCGGTACTCCAAGTCATTAATACAGTGATGGCTAGAGAAATCATGTGTCCTCCTTAAACATAATAATCGAGACGAAGAACTGTTAAGCATGCAGGCAACTTTTGCAATTCAAAGTGACAGGTTTCATAAATTATGATTGAGAACAGAAATATAGTATCAGAAGTCGATCATACACCACACTAATTTTCATTTTACAAACGAACCACCACATATGTGATTAACACTTAGTAATGTAGTAATGGAAAAATAAGGATTATTGGGTCACGTTGCAAGTTGTAAGGCCATGTTGCAATGCAGCATAATCTGGACGATTTTAAGGTGGTACCAAAAATTTGTGACGAAGCATAGTAACATTGAAATTACCAGCAAACATTGCAAACAAAATTCTGATATCAGATACTTACTAACCAGTATAAAAAAAAAGATTTTAACAACATTTAAAGCAAAAGATGAAATACATGTGGTACTCAAAGCCAATAATACAGTGATGGATAGACAAATCATGGGACCTCCATAAAAATAACAATCGATCATAAATTACGATTGACAACAGAATATAGTATCCGAAATCGATCATTAAGCACACAAACATCCACTTATAACGAACAACCACATATGTGATTAATACTTATTAATGTAGTAATCGAAAAATAAGCATCAATGGGTCATAATCATAATACATGATAAACCAGAACTGCTAATGATATAGTAACAAATGCCGTTTAATGCTAAATGATAAGAAATTACAGATAGAAATGTACCAGATGATCCATAAGAATCATATCCATGGATCTAACTTGTGTTGGGGTGTTAAACCAGGTCTGCTTCCACACCAAGAAAACCTTAACACGAACTTTATAGTCATTCCTGTCATTGTTAATCAGGTCTAGAGGTGTAAAGCCCTGTGCATCAGCCATGAAGTTTTTATGATTATGAGTATCGAAAGGATTTATAGATACACCACAAAATGGCCGTGTATATATAGGAAAAAATGGAGGGAAAAAGAAAATCGCGTGAAATAAATAAGAATCAATTAGGAAAATAGTATATACGATAATTGATTGTATACTTCAATAGTTTCTTATTGTGATGTATTGCCTAAAATAAATTAAGTGTTTTCACTGTAAATTAGGTTGAGTGTATCTCTATGTATTTTATTGAATAAAAAAGATTGGAATGTGTGAATTTGATTGCCGGCGAGCAGGATGTGGTGTATTGGTAACACTAACTTTGGCATCCAGACCCCAATCCTAATTCGTATTACAATTTAAAATTCAATAATACACGATTATGTAGTCGAACAATTAGAGAAGGGTAGATTGAATACCTGATTCGAAAACATCTGTTGTTTTATTCGACGAACAATTCCGGAACAAATTGGTCACGCCTCCGATCATCAACACCGGAGATGGATGTGTGCCGCCGGCAAGTCTCGGTAGGAACCAGAAAGTCTTCGATCATGGTAGGGTACGGGGTGTAACATGATCGGTGATGTTGTGACTGAATGGGGTGGCGCGCGATTGATGTGTTTTTGTAAGCGGCCGGATTTGAGCTCGTAAATTGAGTGGATAATGGAGGCGGCGATTGTTTTGAGACGATGGGGAAAGAAGGGCTTGAGGCCCAGCCAAAAACGACGCCGTTTTGGGTTGTTTTTTAAATTGCGTGGTTTTAATGAGTAATTCAAATTAATTCCAAAAATAAAGGGAACTGCATTTAGTACAATGGTTTAAGACATAATAATAGGGTTAAATTGGTCATTTAGGTATATTTAGGTTTTACTAATTAGGCAGTCATCCTACAAAATAGAGGATCAATGGCTAATAAAATTGGCCTAAAAAAATGAAGGGGGCAGATTAATTTAATTTAGGTTAATTAAGGTAAGACTACCTAATTATTGGTCTCTTTTAATATAATAAAGTGATAAGAGTTTTATTTATGAAAATCATTTAATAATAGTTAATCTATATTTTGATATAAACGAGTATTTTGAATGTTTCAAATGATATTGGTGTAATTGTAAACTTTACAAGGATATTGACGTAATTTAGATAGTTTACAAGGATATACACATAAATCCTCCTAGATGTAATGTGAATCAGTTTTCACATAATAAATATGTATCTTTGAAAAAATTTATGATCTTTATAAACGTATTGAAGTAGAAGTTGAGCTTATAACAATGTATAGCAAGTTTATACTTGGAATTATTCAACCCAACACTAATAAAAATAAAAATTATAATATGGTTTCATTTTTGCTTTTTAATGGATACCTTACGCTAGCCTGAATTTAACTACCATGTAAAGAATACAATTGTGATAACAATATTATATTGAACTAAAAGAATACCCGCGCAATGCGGCGGTAATATTTTGCGTCCGACAATGTACATGTTGAATCATCTTTGAATTAAGTTTTTTTTATGTACACTAAAAAATATATAGCAAAATAGTATTTGTAATTCAATGAACATTATGAATGGTATGAATGACAAAAAATCAGTAGTTTTAGATTAAACGTATGATGTTTCACATCAATTTGTGAGTCAATTTGTTAGTGTTGTTTCTATTATGTGTAATACGTTACCAAGTTTAATTGTAAACGTTACACATCTTATGTCATTTAATTTGTCTTGGTTATAAGATTTAATATATATATTAGTCTCTTACAATTTACATGATAGATATTAGAGAAAATTACAAAAATCGTCCTTATGGTTTGACCTGAATTGCACATTCAGTCCTTTAATTAATTTAATTATATAGATGATCCTTTCTTTTGAAACTTGTTACGTAAATAGTCCTTTACACTAACGATTGTTAAATCTCCGTTAAAAAGGACCATGCATGTAAAAAATTTAATTCTTTAAATTTTATTGAGTAAATATAAATAATAAAATCTAGCATATGTATAGATACATTATATGGTGCACATAACATTATTTTCAATTCACTCATTTTATTCATTATCAAATTTGATCATATTCTCCTCTATAACTAGGGCTGTTGACGAACCGAGTTAATTCGAATATCCTGATGCTCGACTTGACTCGTTTAAAAAATAAGTATGTTCGAGTTCGACTCGAACTCGATTAACTTTTTAAAATCATATTCGAGTTCGGGCTCGGATAATAATTTAGTGTTCGAGCTCGAGCTCTATACTCGTTTAAGTTTATGACAATTTAAAAAAAAAAATAGTTATTTGAGCTCAAAATGTTTGTTTAGAAGCTCAAGCTCGATAAAATCGTTTATAAGCTTAAACAAGCTCATTAAAATGTATACTAACTATTTTATGAAACTTGAAAAAAGTTTGTAAAAGACATTTTCACTTAATTAATCTTAAAATGTGTAAGTTTAATTAGTTATCATCAAACACTAATAATAAGTATGTAATTAAATTCTTGATGTTAATATTTATAGTGTGCTCATCTCATCCTAACGAGCCGAGTCGAATTTATTGTTTTGAAGCTCGGCTCGTGAAACTAATCGAGCAGTCTTTTTATGTTCGAACTGGACTCGGGCTCGAATAGTATTATGCTCGAATCGGAGATAAACGAGTTCGAACTCGAATAGCTCGTTAAGTGCTCGGTTCGTGAACACCCCTAATTATTACATCAAATTTATATTTCACCACCATCTTTTCCTACCTAAATATACATTTTTGACTTAATTAGTTCCCACTTTTCAACGTCATTTTACTTTAAAGCTAGGGTCATCGAAAAGGAAACAAAAGAGAAGAGATGGTGGCCACTAAAATCATTACGAGATAAGATGAATGGGTAATAGAGGGTCCTTGAGTGGTGAAAGACAAATGTGGATGAGGAACAATTTGACAATGAATTTGCTAAGCGAAATGTGAAAGCTGAAAATGATGATGTACACCTAATAATGTATATATACATATTTTAAATTTTATAATTTATATATACTCAAAAATTATAAAATTTAAAAGAATAAAAAAAACCTACACACGTTTATCCAAACATATATGTTTATTCAAACAGCATATGTTATAAACATATATGTTTATCCAAACATATATGTTTATCCAAACAGACATCACATGCAAACAGCACTTAATAGTAAAAAAAGTAAACAGCCCCTTGGGGTCCAAACTTTTTATTAAGTAGTATAGATACGTTACCAAGTTTAATTGTAAACGTTACACACCTTGTGTCATTTAATTTGTCTTGGTTATAAGATTATATATATATATATATATATATATATATATATATATATATATATATATATACATACATATATATATACATATATATTATTAACTTACAATTTGCATGATCTATATTATATCTATATTCATTAACTGAAAGGTCATGACATATCATGGCTTGTACTGAAATGACAGACATTTTTAAGATACTAAACATTAATATATTATTTTATAGATATTCATATTTTACAGATATATATAATATATAAATTATTTCTATAATTTCATGATTATCAGATGGTCAAACTTTTTATATAGTGGTCGAAATTTAATAAAGTTTCAAACTTTATTGATTTATAAAATACTTTTTAATATGATGTTTATGATGGGCGCCTAGAGGTCGGTCAAGGAATCGCTTCCTGTCGTCGCGGTGCCTTCCTCCGGGCGCGCCACTAGCAGGTGTTTTATAATTTGTAAATGCGGGGCCTAAGGATACTTAAAACTATGGGGTATAGTAGTAAGTATGACCTAGGGTCGTTTTTCAAACTACAACGGGCATGGGATCTAGGTCTTTTGATTATCTTTTGTAATTTAGCTGGTTTATCAAAAGGTTGATAGGGGTTTTGGTTGTTTTTATATTATAACTACTAATTTTAAACTAAACTAAACTAGAGGATAGGTGAGGTGGCTACGAGAACAGCAGATTAACGCGAGTGTCTACTATGATAATTATATATGCTATTTAGGGGTAGTTATTTTAGTTAAGGTATTAGCTATGATGATGAAGTCAGGACTTAACAGACGTACTTGAAACAATCAATGACAACAAAGTACTCTACTTACAACCTTTCCGTAGCTCCCACGTATTTAAACGCTTGTACCAGTAGTAAGTTGTTTTACAGTATTTCCGTTGAAACATTAAAAGGTTCTTGTTATCTATCCTGAGTTATATGTCCTAATGAGCCATAACTACTAGCCTATTATATACCTAACGCGAAGTTGTCCACAATCAGATAAATAACATGTCACGAAGATAGCAGTTATAGAGTGTAAACTATACCGGAAGTTCTCCCAAATATAGCAACCAATTTAACCAACAGTCATCCTCGAGTCATGTTACCCAATCTCAGACATTTGAGATATCCGTATCATGGCATGAATTGTTGAATAAACAAAAACATGAAACAGGGGTTTCCTACCGGAACAGGTTGGGATGACCTGGTCTAACGACTGATTAAATTGTTCATCATTATTTCCTATAAACCATCATAACTATTTTACGCATGTTAAACTGATGTATGCAATTAATCTATACTCGAAAACCTAATCATATATCCACTAACACAAGTGATACTAGCATGCAAACCCTAAAGCAACAATCAAACAAGAACATGCGACAGAGCAGCATACAAGGATCAGTTTAATTTGTGCAGAGTAACTGGATAATTGGTTAAGTCACACATATTCCGAAAGTTCTCTCTAAAACATGCGTTAAATAAATTGAATCTAATCTATCTCTAATCCTACGCTCCGTGTCTCCCTCCGGTGTATTTCAACCAGGAGAACACCGGCCATGTCGAGTTCAACGATCATCAGACACAGAATAATAAGCGGCGTACCACTGATTAAACACCAGCAGTAAGTCACAAACCACAGCATAATTTGGATAGATAAACATTGGAGACTCAATTCATAGATTCAAATATATACTAACAGCATACGGACAGAGTAACGGCATGTTTACAATTGGAATCATTATTACAACGGATTATGCCCACGACTTTCATAGCTTCCACGTTCCGTACTACACACATTCGTGATGGTTCTGGCGCTATACAAATGAAAGCCGTATAACGTTACCTCCGTTGTTTCATAATGGTGCATCCCAATTGCATTTTAAAGTATAACTACCCTAGTATAATAACTATCATAGCAGACACAGATTTGTTTAGCTAAGCATGGCAATAATTCTAGCAAGCAATTCTAAATAATTATGACAACAGCACAACATATTTAAAACAACAAGATAGAGATTATAATAAAACCTGACAAAGCGTAATTACAAATCTTGCGCAATCGCAGTCTCGGAGCACCTCCGTAAAGCTAAGCTAGAAGCTAATCTACTAGCTTAATTAAACTAACCTAATCTAATTATTTCTAGAGAGAGAGTAGAGAGAGAAAGAAGAGAAATTAAAACATGATATATAAAATGAGGAGGTGATGGTGTGTATTTATAGGATTTGCTCAACTGTATTCCTCAACCGTATTCTAGCCTTCAAAATCTCAACCGTATTTCTCAACCGTATCAAAATTGCATCTTGGATGACCAAAACACACGATACGGTTGAATTTGGCCGTATACGGGAGAGATTGGCCGTATCGGGGGAGGGACAAGGCCGGATACGGGGGAGATTGCCCGTATATGGCTGGCTCTAGGCCGTATACACCCAAAACAGGCCGTATACGGTCAGGTCCAGGCCGTATACGGCTGGGTTTGGCCGTATCCGGCTTGTCTCTCCCGTATTGTGGTCCGTCGGTTGCTTGGAATATTCGTTCGGGCGTAACTTTTGACTCGGGTGTCCGTTTTCAGCGTTCTTTATATCCACGCGATGGTAATCTCCTGACGAAGAAAATGACATAGGTTAGAGGTCATAATTCTTAGTAGAGCTTAAAAAGTGCTTGAAAGCGTGAACCGGAATGCTTATGATCGTATTCGTTATATTTATCGTGATTTTCGACCATTTTAGATGATATTTGAAATGTTGTCTATATTTTAGTCCCCATGATGAGTTTTGATAATAAAGTGTTGGTTTTGGATATATTCATCATGTTTTGGGCTAAAAAGGTGAGAAAGTGACACATAAAAACTTGACTTTTTACGTGTCATCAGTTTATAAATAAATTCAGATCATTAAAGGTCAAAGCTATATTGAGAAACACTTAATATTCAACAACTTATTAACAAGATGCTTCAAATGTTATTACGCCAATTATAATAGTTACCTATCTATAAAGTATCAAATTTTATTGCGTTTTATAAAATCTTTTTTAAGCAATATGTTTTTAAATAAACAAATTTCAATACAGTTTATAACTTTTTCGTAAAACACTTAAAATTTAACAACTTATTAACAAAATTCTTCAAATGTTAGTACACGGAAGACAAAATAACTACCTAGCAATAGTGGTCAAACTTTTTATATAGTGTAATATACTAACTTCATTAACTACTTGAATCGATAAAAAAGTTCTAAAAGTTGCATAACATATTTAAAAGATTGGCAAAAAAATTCAAGCATATTTTTCTTAAGACTTTAAAATATCGTTTAAACTGTTTATTTATGAGTAGAAGATAACTATATGTCGTAAATAATACTCTATTTCTTCACCTTATTTATATCAAAACATTCATAACTGATATTTAATATTCATCAATATGTTATGTCAGTTACATCAGTTATAATACAATCAAATAATCATGGGATTAAATTTTTTGTAACCTAAATAATTTATGATGTGTTAACTTTCATTATAAATTAACTATTTACTGTTTAAAGACTAATTAAGATTCTTAGATGGGTAAATTAGTAATTTGTATTGTCCATTTTTTTAAGATTAAGACTTAGGGTCCAAACTTTTTATTAAGTAGTATAGATACATTCATAGAGTTATGAAGTAAAAAACGATATGGAACTTGTAGTTTCAAATCCAAAAGAGCCTTGGTAGTTTGTGCTATGGATGACATGAATGACACCCAATTTCCAAATGTATATATATAGGGTTTGGTTGTGATGAGAACAAGGGGATTCCGTGAGAACGGTGAGAATAAATCATAGCCACCCAATTAAAATCAAGGGTCCAAAATGGAGGTGACATTTTTGTAAATAAATGAAACTTTAATTTTCATTCACAATGTATTTTTACTGTGAATCATTTTTTTTTTGTTTCACAGTAATTTGAAATGTTCACAAGAGTTTTCTGAATGATGAAATTGAAATTTAACATTCACAATTAAAATAACTTGTGTGAACTAATTATAAACCCTAAAACTTAAACATAAATTTAACGTTCACAATTAAATAACTTGTGTGAAGTAATTTTAAGATTCACAATTATATTTATTGTTAATTAAAATAAATACATATATACATATATTCACAACACACACAAACACAAAACACAAACACACACACAAACCCTAATCTAATCTCTCTCTTCCTCTCTTCTCTGTACCAAAACCCCTCTGTACCAAAACCCTAAATCAAACACATAGCCACCACAGCCACCACCGCCACCCAACAACGACCGCCACCACCGCTACAACAGCCACTGTCACCACCCAGCTACCACCGCCTCCCAGCCACCACCGCCACCTATCCACCACAGCTACTACCAACCGCCACCACCTAAATCCCAATCGGTGCCACCACCTCTTAATCGCCACCACCGCCGTCATACTTTTGAAAACCCTAGATCTAGATCTAGGATTTCGACGGTTAAAGATCTAGATCTATGGTTTGGTTGTTGACATTTTTCTGATGGAAATGTGTAGTGGTTGTTGACGGCGGCGAAGTGTGTAGTCGTTGTGGAGGAGTTGGAGGTGACAGAAGGTGGAGAGGTGTGGTGGTTCTTGATGATTTCTGATGACGTAGGTGGTGGAGGAAGGTGGAGGCGGCGGAGGAAGGTGGAAGAAAGTGGTGGCGGCGGAGGAAGGTGGAGGGGTTAGATGCGTGATTCTTAGATTTGAGGTGCAGTGGTTACAGGTGGTGGTCGCGGTGGTTACAGGTGTTGGTCGCGGTGGTTACAGGAGGAGGTGTTAATTTGGTGATGGTGGTGTGGTTGAATGGAGGTGGTCTTCTTGAATTCCAGTCAGATTGTAGGTGATTCCGGTGGTTAACGGTGGTGGTCACGGTGGTTACAAGTGGTGGTTGCGGTGGCTGTTATTGTAGTGCCTGTGTTAATCTTTGTTGTGTCAACCAAAATTATTTGTGTGAAGCAATAATAAAATGTAAATGTTCACACCTTCAAAATAGATGTTAAGCAAAATTAAATAAATATTAACACTCCAGGAACTTTGAAGCAAAAAAATTAGCAAAACTTAACAATAAAAGTAATCTGTGAATTAAAAGTGAATAAACCTTCACACTTTAGGAACATGTGTGAAGCAAAAAGAAAAAAGAAAGATTAACAATAAAATTTAATTGTGAATAAAAAGTCAAAGTTCACATTAATTACAAAATTACCACCGCGTCAGAATGCGTCAGACCTTCATCTTAATTACGAAATTGCCACCCCCACTTTTTAATTTAGATGAAATCAGTGGTTGAGATGTGTTCTCACCATTCTCACGGAATCCCCTTGTTCTCATAGGATTTCAAGTTTCTATATATATATATATATATTGTTTTTAAAAAGCTAATTTGATTAACGCTACAAGTCGTCTTATATAGCAGTCTTTTTATAATTCTATATCTATAGTATATAATATATATTTATATATATAGAAGAAGATTACAATTACAATTTACAGTGTTTGTTGAACAAAGCCTATCTAGTACGTCAATTATCACGAATTCAATCTTTCATATCTAATAAAGGGGGGTTTATGATGATGTCATAAAGCTGATTTGGCACCTTCTTAAACAATAATCATGATGATGTGGCACATGGAGGTGCAATGAATTTTGTGGTTTTTTTGAATTTTTTTATTAATCCAAATATTAGTGTGGTTTAAATTGTTGTGAATTCCTATACATGCTGTGACAACCGTCAATTTAGGACTATAATTTAATGCCTAATCAAGTTTAATACATGTAATTAGTTCTGTGTTAGACTAATTAATGTATCAATTATTATATATATTGTTGAATATATATCTACAATTATGCGAATTGTTTAAATCGTACGAGTTTCAAATCGAATGAATTTCGATACAATAAATACGGACGTTGGTGAACAATTTTATTAAGTAATACAAATATTATTTAATAACGCAATTTTACTTAGAATATTAATTATTATGATATTTCGTATCCAAGTTTTATTACACGATTAATATAAACGCGAATCAAATGTAACTTCGCAAACAAAACGAAACAAAACACCTTTTATAACATAGATCCTAAATATTTAGTAAAATACTTCAACAAAAATACTGAATAATTATTTGCATTTTAAAACGTATATTGAAACATATAAAATAATTATTTAACGTTTGTACGACGGAGAAAACGAACACCGCACGGAGCGCGGAGGCGCAGACTGTGAGTTTGAACTCCCACCAAAATCACCTCCTTTTTCTCTTTTTCTTTCATTTCTCATTTACTTTCTCTCTCTCCTCTCTTAATTTCTCTCTAATTTACAAATCACCACATCATCACAAATTCACAAAATAAACACGTTAAACGACCTCGAATCTTCAAGCCCCTTTGGAAATAAACGACCACCTCGCGACGATCTACATTTCTACCTTTCCGGAATTTCATTTCGGCGATTTGTAAGTTTCCGACACAACTCCGAAAACTCTCGTTTTTAAGTTTTATAACTTGCTAGTTGTTTGTATAACCTTGTAATGTCCTAAAATGGGTTGGGTAAAAATATTAGGCCGATCGATGGCCGGAAAATGCGTTTTTGAAGTTGTGATTCCGATCAGACTCCGTACGTCGCATTTGGCCTGGAGCAAATGCGACGCAGCGACCTACGTCGCACTATATCCCCAACGTCGCATATAGCGACGCAGCGACCTACGTCGCACTATAACCCCAACGTCGCACTTAGCGACGCAGACCCTTACGTCGCAGAAATCAACTACGTCGCCTATAGCGACGTCACGTACAACGTCGCATTAAATTGCGAAAGTCGCACATAGCGACGTCATGCCCAACGTCGCAGTCCGGATCTGCGACGTAGCACCCTACGTCGCACAAAACAGAATCTTCAAACCTCAAAATTTTGAAGTCAAAGTTACTGTTCAAAAAAAAGTCAAATTTACTGTAGCAGTACTGTAGCAGTACTGTAGCAAAGTCAACATTTTAGAATTATTATTATTTCAACTAAATCACCAACGGGCCGTACACATTTTCAAATACACAATTGAATCAACTAAGTCATAGTAACTTAGATAATTTATTCAAACAAGTCGTTGTAACTTATGTCAATTCAATCAAACAAGTCGTAGTAACTTGTAACAATACAATCAATCAAATCGGGGTAATTTGGACATTAAGTTAGACAAACAATTTCAATGGTAGTCTTTCGAGATACCAATACAATTAATAACAATTCAAGTGTCGTGGACACATTCAGGTTTCAAGTCTTTGGACACCAACACACTGCTAATTACTTCAAGTTTAATTGCTTAACATTTCAAGACTCAGGTGAGTTTCATAGCCCCATTTTCACTGCTTTACAACTAGGGGTGTGATATTACTACTCGATTTTGTTTTACAAGTAGAACGCAAGTGCCAAACTTCAAATACTACATGAGTTTCAAGCTAATCAATTTAAAGTCCTCCATAAGCATAGTCTCTAGTATTTTATAGCGTGAATGTTAGTATATGATATCATATGGGATTGACAATCCTCATCCGGGTTAGCACGCACTAACCGGTCAAACGGATGTATTAGCATTTGGGAAGACGAGTGTTGATTAGGCACTCGTAGGAGGCGTTTCAAGTTAGGTTTCCTTAATTGGGCCTGACAAATCAAGTTAAGCTCAGACTATGTGCTCATGGACAGTATAACTTTTATTTTGCTTAATTGCATTTTAAATTCAATATAAATCTTGCGGTTCTTACAACTATACATTGACATACAAACCTGTGAGCTCACCAGCGTTTTCGCTGACCCATTTTAGTATTTATCACAGGTACCCAGCAGTAGGTTGGCTGCACAAGCAGGAACTATTAGCTCGAGTCAGCATTCATACAACTAGAGATTTGATTGCATTATTATATTTTGTAAAAGTAATTATGCTATGTAATCTCTCAATTTCAGGAATCGAGCTAATGTAACAATATTTTGATGTAAACATTTACTTTATCTATACAAGTTTAAAACGACGCATATAGTGGTCGTTCATTATATCTTATGTGCTTTGTATATTGATTAGTGACACCCAAATCAAGCTTCCGCAAATCATCAAATTTGGGGGTGTCACAGATTGGTATCAGAGCCTAAGGTTATAGTGAACTAGGTTGCATTTAGTGGGCCTAGACTATGACCGTTAGGCAGTATTCCTTATTAGTTATGACTAGTTCAGGGATTACATCATACGACTTTAATTTAACATAGCCTGATCAACTATGTACAATTAAAGAAAGATGATGTGAAATCTGAAAGAGTTATGTTGAACAGGAATGCATTAGTTGACTCTGAACTCGAGAGAAACGGGACTCAAAACACGTCTGTGCTAGACACTCAATAGGTTATTATGTGATATACATATATATATACATGAATAGACCTCATTACAACTTTAGGCTATATTATATTATATGAATATAGGCCTCTTTCTTTCAAACGTTTTGTCTCGAAATGACAAACACACCACTAGTTCATCATACTCGGACTAGTATCTTATTTCATTTCCTTGTTCTTTCTTACTCAGCATCATGCCTCCACGTCGTCAAATTACCCTTAGCGAAGCTGAGATCGCGGGAATCATTGCCCGCAGTGTGACCGAAGCCTTGGCTACCCGAACACCACCCGGTAGCGAGGACACAGCAACCAATACTCCACCACCCAAACCCTGCTCCTATAAGGACTTCCTTAGCTGCAAACCACTATACTTCAAGGGCACGGAAGGTGCCATTGGCTTGATCCGTTGGATTGAGCGCATGGAATCTGTTTTCAGTCTTTGCGACTGTACTGAGAACAACAAAGTCAAATTCGCTGCTTACACCTTTCAGGAAGGTGCACTCACGTGGTGGAAAACCCACGCAAACTCTGTAGGCCTCGAGATTGCAAACCGACTTCCTTGGGTCGAACTGAAGAAGAAACTGACAGAAAAGTACTGTCCTGAAGAAGAATTGCACAGGCTGGAGGAAGAATTCTGGCATCTGGAGGTGCAGGGAAATGATGTTGCTGAATATACCACCAAGTTTCAGCAGTTCGCCCTATTATGCCCGGGTTTGGTCGAACCAGAAAGTAAGGGCATTAAGAAATACATTCGTGGACTCCCCGAGAACATCCAAGGAAACGTCGCCTCATCCAAACCAACCACTACTGAGAGTGCCATTCGATTGGCCCACGAACTCATGGCTCTAGTTGTCAGCCGTGAGACCTCCAACACCTCATCCTCAAACAACAACCAACTCTGAAACCACCCGCAGCTACACCGGGGACAGGCCTTATTGTCCCAAGTGTAACTACCACCATTTTGGTCAGTGCGGTACTCCTTGCAACAACTGCAGGAGGTACGGGCATTTGACTAAGGATTGCCGAACCCCCAAATCCAACAACAACCCCTCTGACAGAAATACCCGACAACCTAAGTCCTGCTATGAATGTGGAAACCCAGGACACTTCAGGGATTCTTGCCCAAAATTGAAGAATAAGGGCAACAACAACAACCACCGCAACAACAACAACGCCAAAAGTACCGCCTTCGTGATCAACTCAGGGGACGCCCGTCTGGATCCGAATGTGGTCACGGGTATGTTCCTCCTCAACAATTTAACTGCTTCCATACTATTTGATACTGGTGCCGATAGGAGTTTTATTTCCGATGAATTTTGCCCTCTACTTGACATTACACCTGTTGCTTTAGACGTTAAGTACACCGTAGAGTTAGCAAATGGCAAACAGATAGAAACCGATAGTGTGATACCTAATTGCACTTTAAATCTAGCCGACGAAATCTTCTCCATAGATCTTATGCCTATTGAGATAGGAAGTTTCGATGTCATCGTAGGCATGGACTGGTTATCCAAACATCGTGCCGAAATCATTTGCCATGACAAAATTGTTCGCATACCTCTCACTGTCGGTAGAACCCTAGTCATACAGGGGGAGACCGGAGGGACGAGGCTTAACATCATATCTTGTCTTAAGACCCGAAAATTTCTGAAAAAGGGTTATCCATCAATCCTCGCGCACATCATGGAGAAAAAGTCGGAGGAGAAGCGACTTGAGGATGTTCCAATTGTTCGAGACTTTCCGGAAGTCTTTCCTGAAGAACTACCTGGTCTACCACCACCAAGACAGGTCGAGTTCTCAATCGATCTTGTACCAGGTGCTGCACCGGTGGCCCGAGCACCATACCGTTTAGCTCCATCCGAACTTCAGGAGCTGTCCACCCAGTTACAGGAACTCCTGGAACGAGGGTTTATCAGGCCGAGTTCTTCACCTTGGGGAGCTCCGGTCCTATTTGTTAAGAAGAAAGATGGTTCTTTTCGAATGTGTATCGACTATCGAGAGTTGAACAAGTTAACTGTCAAGAATCGGTATCCACTACCTCGAATCGATGATTTGTTCGACCAACTTCAAGGGTCGAGTTGTTATTCAAAGATTGATCTCCGATCCGGTTATCACCAACTGCGTGTCCGCGATGCCGATATTCCAAAAACCGCTTTCAGAACCCGTTACGGGCATTACGAATTCCAAGTGATGCCATTCGGCCTAACCAACGCACCGGCTGTATTCATGGATCTTATGAATCGGGTGTGCAAGCCTTATCTTGACAAATTTGTCATTGTCTTCATCGACGACATCCTCATATATTCACGAAACAAAGAAGAACACGCGCAACACCTCAAAACCATCCTTGAACTACTTAAACACGAGGAGCTCTATGCCAAGTTCTCTAAGTGTGAGTTCTGGATCAAAACCGTTCAATTCCTTGGTCACGTGATTGACAGTCAGGGGATTCACGTTGACCCATCAAAAATCGAAGCTATCAAAGATTGGCAATCGCCAACCACTCCGACGGAGGTACGGCAGTTTCTAGGACTGGCCGGATACTATCGACGATTCATTGAAAATTTCTCCAAGATAGCCATACCACTCACGACTCTGACCCAGAAAGACAAAAAGTTTGACTGGACTGAGAAACAAGAGTCGGCATTCCAACTCTTAAAGCAAAAGCTTTGCAGTACTCCAATCCTATCTTTACCCGAAGGCACCGATGACTTCGTGGTATACTGCGATGCTTCTCATCAAGGTCTCGGTTGTGTGCTCATGCAACGAGACAAAGTCATAGCTTATGCTTCCCGACAGCTCAAGGTTCATGAAAAGAATTACACCACCCACGACCTCGAGCTAGGAGCTGTCGTTTTTGCCCTCAAAATCTGGAGACATTACCTTTATGGTACCAGATGTACAATCTTTACCGACCATAAAAGCCTTCAACACATATTCGATCAGAAGGATCTCAACATGAGGCAACGTCGATGGGTCGAGTTGCTTACCGATTACGACTGCGAACTCAAATATCATCCAAGCAAAGCGAATGTTGTTGCTGACGCCCTCAGTCGAAAAGAGCGAGTGAAACCACTTCGGGTTCGAGCCCTTAGTATGACCATTCACAGCAATTTAAACATTCAAATTCTCACTGCTCAACTCGAAGCCTTAAAACACGAAAACGTCAAGGATGAAGCCTTGCGGGGCATGGATAAACAATTCGAAGTCAAACCTAACGGTATTAGGTATTTCTCAAACCGAATATGGTTGCCTAAATTTGGGAACCTACGAGACTTGGTGATGGATGAAGCTCACAAGTCCAAATATTCTATCCATCCGGGATCCGATAAAATGTACCACGGTATCAAGGACTTCTACTGGTGGCCGAACATGAAAGCTGAAATCGCCACCTATGTCAGCAAGTGCCTTACTTGCTCCAAAGTCAAAATCGAATATCAAAAACCTTCTGGTTTACTTCAACAACCCAGTCTTCCTGAATGGAAATGGGAACAAATTGCCATGGACTTCATAACCAAACTACCTCGATCCTCGAACGGTTGCGATACCATTTGGGTGATCGTGGATCGTCTCACAAAATCCGCTCACTTCCTGGCAATCAAGGAATCCGACAAAATGGAACGCCTCACCAACATTTATCTGAAGGAAATTGTGACCAAACACGGTGTTCCAATCTCAATTATCTCCGATAGAGATAGTCGTTTCACTTCACAATTTTGGCAATCACTTCAAAAATCCCTGGGTACTCGACTTGATATGAGTACCGCATATCATCCTCAAACAGACGGTCAAAGTGAACGAACCATTCAAACACTTGAAGACATGCTACGGGCCTGCGTAGTAGACTTCGGTGTAAACTGGGAAAAACATCTACCATTGTGCGAGTTCTCGTACAACAACAGTTATCATACCAGCATCAAAGCTGCACCCTTCGAGGCACTGTACGGTCGTAAGTGCCGGTCACCTATCTGTTGGACAGAAGTTGGGGATAGCCAACTCACAGGTCCAGAAATCATTCACGAGACGACCGAGAGAATCGTTGAAATTCAAAACAAACTCAAAGCCGCGCGTGATCGTCAGAAAAGTTATGCTGACGTGAGACGCAAACCACTCGAGTTCCAAGTTGGGGATCGAGTACTACTCAAAGTATCGCCTTGGAAGGGCGTAATTCGATTTGGCAAACGAGGGAAGTTGAATCCCAGATACATTGGGCCATTCGAGATCCTCGAAAGGATTGGTCCAGTGGCTTATCGATTGCAGCTGCCATCCGAACTCAGCAGCGTGCATCCCACGTTTCATGTTTCAAATCTGAAGAAGTGTCTGTCTGATGAGACACTTATCATTCCACTCGATGAAATTCGAGTTGACGAGAAACTTCACTTTGTTGAGGAACCCGCTGAAATCATGGACCGTGAGGTCAAACAACTTAAACAAAGTCGTATTCCCATTGTCAAGGTTAGGTGGAATTCGCGGCGCGGTCCGGAATTCACCTGGGAACGGGAAGACCAAATGCGACTCAAGTATCCTCAACTCTTCACTGATTCAACGTCAAACACGACTTCAACATAAATTTCGGGACGAAATTCTTCTAACAGGGGGAGAATGTGACAACCGTCAATTTAGGACTATAATTTAGTGCCTAATCAAGTTTAATACATGTAATTAGTTCTGTGTTAGACTAATTAATGTATCAATTATTATATATATTGTTGAATATATATCTACAATTATGCGAATTGTTTAAATCGTACGAGTTTCAAATCGAATGAATTTCGATACAATAAATACGGACGTTGGTGAACAATTTTATTAAGTAATACAAATATTATTTAATAACGCAATTTTACTTAGAATATTAATTATTATGATATTTCGTATCCAAGTTTTATTACACAATTAATATAAACGCGAATCAAATGTAACTTCGCAAACAAAACGAAACAAAACACCTTTTATAACATAGATCCTAAATATTTAGTAAAATACTTCAACAAAAATACTGAATAATTATTTGCATTTTAAAACGTATATTGAAACATATAAAATAATTATTTAACGTTTGTACGACGGAGAAAACGAACACCGCACGGAGCGCGGAGGCGCAGACTGTGAGTTTGAACTCCCACCAAAATCACCTCCTTTTTCTCTTTTTCTTTCATTTCTCATTTACTTTCTCTCTCTCCTCTCTTAATTTCTCTCTAATTTACAAATCACCACATCATCACAAATTCACAAAATAAACACGTTAAACGACCTCGAATCTTCAAGCCCCTTTGGAAATAAACGACCACCTCGCGACGATCTACATTTCTACCTTTCCGGAATTTCATTTCGGCGATTTGTAAGTTTCCGACACAACTCCGAAAACTCTCGTTTTTAAGTTTTATAACTTGCTAGTTGTTTGTATAACCTTGTAATGTCCTAAAATGGGTTGGGTAAAAATATTAGGCCGATCGATGGCCGGAAAATGCGTTTTTGAAGTTGTGATTCCGATCAGACTCCGTACGTCGCATTTGGCCTGGAGCAAATGCGACGCAGCGACCTACGTCGCACTATATCCCCAACGTCGCATATAGCGACGCAGCGACCTACGTCGCACTATAACCCCAACGTCGCACTTAGCGACGCAGACCCTTACGTCGCAGAAATCAACTACGTCGCCTATAGCGACGTCACGTACAACGTCGCATTAAATTGCGAAAGTCGCACATAGCGACGTCATGCCCAATGTCGCAGTCCGGATCTGCGACGTAGCACCCTACGTCGCACAAAACAGAATCTTCAAACCTCAAAATTTTGAAGTCAAAGTTACTGTTCAAAAAAAAGTCAAATTTACTGTAGCAGTACTGTAGCAGTACTGTAGCAAAGTCAACATTTTAGAATTATTATTATTTCAACTAAATCATCAACGGGCCGTACACATTTTCAAATACACAATTGAATCAACTAAGTCATAGTAACTTAGATAATTTATTCAAACAAGTCGTTGTAACTTGTGTCAATTCAATCAAACAAGTCGTAGTAACTTGTAACAATACAATCAACCAAATCGGGGTAATTTGGACATTAAGTTAGACAAACAATTTCAATGGTAGTCTTTCGAGATACCAATACAATTAATAACAATTCAAGTGTCGTGGACACATTCAGGTTTCAAGTCTTTGGACACCAACACACTGCTAATTACTTCAAGTTTAATTGCTTAACATTTCAAGACTCAGGTGAGTTTCATAGCCCCATTTTCACTGCTTTACAACTAGGGGTGTGATATTACTACTCGATTTTGTTTTACAAGTAGAACGCAAGTGCCAAACTTCAAATACTACATGAGTTTCAAGCTAATCAATTTAAAGTCCTCCATAAGCATAGTCTCTAGTATTTTATAGCGTGAATGTTAGTATATGATATCATATGGGATTGACAATCCTCATCCGGGTTAGCACGCACTAACCGGTCAAACGGATGTATTAGCATTTGGGAAGACGAGTGTTGATTAGGCACTCGTAGGAGGCGTTTCAAGTTAGGTTTCCTTAATTGGGCCTGACAAATCAAGTTAAGCTCAGACTATGTGCTCATGGACAGTATAACTTTTATTTTGCTTAATTGCATTTTAAATTCAATATAAATCTTGCGGTTCTTACAACTATACATTGACATACAAACCTGTGAGCTCACCAGCGTTTTCGCTGACCCATTTTAGTATTTATCACAGGTACCCAGCAGTAGGTTGGCTGCACAAGCAGGAACTATTAGCTCGAGTCAGCATTCATACAACTAGAGATTTGATTGCATTATTATATTTTGTAAAAGTAATTATGCTATGTAATCTCTCAATTTCAGGAATCGAGCTAATGTAACAATATTTTGATGTAAACATTTACTTTATCTATACAAGTTTAAAACGACGCATATAGTGGTCGTTCATTATATCTTATGTGCTTTGTATATTGATTAGTGACACCCAAATCAAGCTTCCGCAAATCATCAAATTTGGGGGTGTCACACATGCAAATTTGCTTTGATAACTATGAAACCCACCCATTTTTTCTTGAGACTTAAAAAACGTATTTGACAAAAAAATTAAAGGAGCATATATGGAATACAAATGATCCTTTACACTCTTTAATTTTATTGGTTACAGTATCACGCCTGCTCTCTTTTTCTGAGTTGCCACCGCCCAAAATTTAAATGCAATAAGTTTCTTCTGCTTTTATTCTTTCATGGGGGTTTTTAACATCCATATTATTTCTCAATGTCTTCTACACGGCCATTAAACCAAATATTTCAGAGCTTAAAAGTAATCAATTTTTCTTCATCATATTTCATCTTTGCGATTTTGATTCATTAAATACAACAATATTTGTGTTTGTATCTCAGGTTTTGATTTAGGTATTTTGGGGCTTATTGCGTTTAATTTGATTCGAAAGCATATGGGTTTTGATCTTCATCTCTGAAGAACGAAGATGATGATAACAACAATTTCTTAGAGCAAAATAATCCAGCAAGTCAGAAATAGGATGTTGTTTGAAAGACTAATGAAGACGATTTCGCGGTTAAATTGTAGGTAACTCTATTGTCTCTACAATCAAGAATTCAAAATTATACACACAAATTTCTGAAAGTCTCCGTTTCATCTTTTAAACATTTTTCCTCAGCATTTTCATCTTCTTCCACCTTCATCTGCGTCGGTTTCTTCCAGGTATACAACTCTATATTTTAGAATCTTTCACTTTAATATTTTCATATATATTAGGCTATCTTTTCTTTCTATGATTGTATTTCTCCATGTTTTGTAGTCGATCTCTTTTCACCAGGTATGTGTATTATCTTCTTGCTAATCGATTCGTTTTTTTATTTAAGTTCTGTTAGAGTTGTTTAGTTAAGGGTTTGATTAGGTATGTTCATGCACTCCAACTTTCATGGAATTATGCTTACGTCTTAATGCACTCCAATTGTTTGTTGAAATGCCCCTGTTATTATTTTGTGGTTATTATACGGTTTTTCATCAATTATATATGTGGATGATCTTGCTGATTTTTATCTATAACTATACATGGTTTTATCGATAATACTTTGGTAGTGTATGCTCAGGAGCTTCCTAAGAGAAGTACGGGCTGCTTTTTAATGAGGTAACTTTTGTTTAGTCCATATTTTATCAAGATTTGTAGTGTGTTTCTATAATATGAAATGGCATCATATCAATTATATTATATATTGAATTCTTCACACTTCTTATTTATTCATTTGATATTTTGCAGGGCAATCAGTATTCATTATCTACTTCTTGGCTCTGGATGTCAGAGATATACTACACTATAAGTTCATATAAGTATGATACGACTTTCAGTTAATTCAGTTATTTTATATACTTTTGTATGGTGTTTTGCTCTTTTAGTTGTTTAAGGAATGAATAAATTTGATTTTTTCTATTGACAATTTATGATATTTAATTTGGGTCTAGCGCAATACTAATGATTATTCGATTTATATAGTAGGTTTTCTTAATGATATATGCTTGATTATTATAAGCAAATAGATATGCGTCATTTTAGGTAATTTGATTTCCGATGTGGAACCAAGCAATTGAACTAATTGCGCATGATAATGTTTTCGGATACAATGTGCAATCTCTACCTGAGGGCATCGTAATCAGCGGGTCACGTTGGTAAATAAGTACTTTGTTGATAACAATTGTACGAGCTTGATGGAACTATAAGATGCATCAGTTTTACATCGCCCATATGAACAAATAACTTTGTGGCATCTATTGTAGTCTTTCATGTGATATTTCATCTTCCAATCTCAGTCCATGTGTTATGACCTGAATGATCATATTTTTGAATGGTGTCATATTGGCAGGCTAGATAAATCACAAAGAGTGAAAAGGCTTATAATGCTTAGCATCAATGGTTAGTATAATCGGGTTAGTTGTGCTATTTATATCATTTGTGCATGTTTTGTGGATTCAAAGAGGCATAGTTGGCACTTGGGCAAAGAAACTACGGAAAGAGTTTAGATCCTTTTGCATTTTGGGTGACCTTTGTTGTAACATCCTGTTTCTGAGCCTGGAAATAAATTGTATTTTAATAAGTTCGGTTGGTTTATTTAATAATAAACCAGTAAAAGAGCCTCAGCTTTAATTGTGATTAATGAAATATTGTTTGTTTTAATTTATTAAAGATGACGGTAAAATAAAATTATTTTGACTTACGGGTATTTTCGGGTTCCAGACAATAGGCTAGGAACGGGTATAATATTTACACTTAATAAAAATGGGGCGGTGGAAATCTCTGGATCATTTCACCTACCATTTCTTCTTTTGTTCTTCTTGAAAACTCTCTCTAACATTCTTCAAAGTAAAATCAAGAACAAAGTTGAGATTGAAACTAGCTAAAGGGAAAGTGATTATCATCATCATCTATATCATCTCTTTCATTTGGATTGTAAGTGTTAATTGTGTTCTTGAGTTAATTAGTAGAAATTGGGTTTATGATGGATATATGTGAATTGTTGGAATTGAGGTTAAATAACATATGTTTGATGTTTCTAAATGATTAGATAACGATTTTAACAGGATTACAAGGTGATTATATGGTAGAAATGTTAGGGTTCTTCATTTTGTGTTCATAGCTTAGGGTTTGATGATTTTGATTGATTTGTTGATGATGCATGAGTTAGATTGTAGTTAGAGATTGTGTGTTGTTGTTATTATATGTTTATGGTTGAAGTTATGGTCATTTTCTGTGTAAATTCGTGTTTGCAAATTGGTTTTGGTGAAAATTTGGGTTAGGGTTCGGATTTTGAGTTCAGGTCTGGCTTTGCTGTAAATCGCTCGAACGCGATCCCGGTGGCCTCGGCCGGATCGCGTTCCACAGTTATAATTTGATGTCGAGTCGTTTTGTTCTGATGAACGCGATCCTGAACCTCTATTCCGGATCGCGTTGCTCTTTGTAATTTTGAGTCAAATTGGTTTTGTTCTTGTGAACGCGATTCCGTCTCATTTCCCGGATCGCGTTGCCTAGTGTAATCTCGCAACAGAATATTTTTATAAAGAGGAACGCGATCCAGCCACATTTTCCCGGATCGCGTTTGCATGAATTATTTTGAAGGATTTTGTAAATTTTGAAAATGCATAAGTGTTTAGAAGATAGTGTATTTAGTGGCACTTTATGCTTAGAAATATATGTTTTGAATGATGATTATAATGTGGATAATATTATGATTAATATAAGGATTCGTGGTAAGTGTTAAACCGTTACTGACTTGATGTTGTTGTTGTTCTCAGATAAGCGGGCGGCCACTCAGTAAGATTAGACCACTGAGTTGGTGATCAGACGATAATATTTGGTGAGTGAAATTGTAGTCCTCGGTTCCACCCAGTTGTAACGGGTTCGGTTACAACGGGTAACCAGGATAGTTTATTTTAGTAGGTTGTTGTTATTGGTCGTACCGGTACCAGTCTTGTCTGTTTTGTTTATGTTGCTGATTATATGAGTTGTTGTGCGATTGTTGTTGAATTGTTGATCAGCTGTGAACAGTTGTGAACTGTTGCTTGTTGTTGTGTGCTTTTGCATTGTGAATGCAACGTGGTTGTTTTCAGAGGTCAACTGCTGTCTGGGTTGGGTTTGGGTACTACTGTGTAGTTGTCGAGGTTTCTTTGAGACACATAGTTGAGAACAAGCCTAGTCAGTGAAGGTAGTACTCAAGCTATCGGTTGATTACTGGGATTGGCTTGGCGCCCAGTAGTCGTGGTTTCTGGGTTGGATGGATACCAGGAACCGCCGGTCCTCTTGACGTTATGTGCTTATGTGTTTAATTGTTGTTGTTGCTTTGTTGTAAGACTTGTTATGAGTGGGTTGAACCGTCGGTTACGGTTCCATTCACTTAGCATTGGCTAATCCCTCGTTGTTTGATGTTTTTGCAGATTGTGGTTAGTTGATGTAGATGTAGATGTTCGGGTTGTAGATGTTGACTGGAAGTTTGACTAAAGCTTGGCGCAACTCTGACCTTTTGTGAATGTCTTTTGGAAAACATTTTATATAAGCCCGTTTGTGTTAATATGGTTGTAAATGTTTAACTAATGTTGTCATACTTTGTAGTCGTTAAACCTGGAAGCATTGTAAGTCGGTAAATGTTTTGTTTTGGGGGACTTGCGCTTCCGATTTTCGAAATATAATATATAAATGATATGTTTTGGTTTGCGTAAGGAGTGGGCCTTACAAGTTGGTATCAGAGCATAGGTTTGGGTGAATTGAGCATTTGCGAATGTTCAATCCCAAATCTATTTGGTGTTAGTCAAACTTTTCGGTTAGTGGGATTAGCTTTTGGTTGGGGATTGGTAGTATAGATAATACTAACGATTAACAAGTTGCAAGTTGTGTTTTGGTTGTGAGTATAGGAATGGCAGATGATGAGAACCCGGATCCCAACAATGTTACTAGAACGGAGCTTCCACCTCCAGAAAATAATAATGTTAATCAGGGTGGTACTTCCAATGTGAATCATGATGAAGCTAGTCAAGAGGATTATGTGTTGCATATGGAGGATGAGGTTATAAGACTTAGAAAGATAGAACAGTTGTATTTGGAGTTACAATCTAGAGTAGCTCAGCAAGCATATCAGTCTCCTCCTCCACCTCAGCAGAATAGGTTGTGTTCGTTTAAGACTTTTAAAGCGTGTGGACCTAAAGACTTTGAGGGAGGTAATGATCCGATGGTGACATTGAACTGGTTAAGGGACACTGAGAGGAAATTTGAGGTGTGTCAGTGTGAAGATGAGTTAAGAGTTAAGTATGCGGTGCAGTTATTGAAAGGTCAAGCGATGAACTGGTGGGATTCTGCGACTGCACAAATGACACCGGAGCAGAGATCTAGAATTACTTGGGCTGAGTTTCATAGAGAGTTTAGTAAGCAATTCTGCTCTGAGTTTGATATGCTTAGACTTAGGCAGGAGTTTCTGGATTTGGAGTTTTCTGAGAAAATGACAATGGATGAGCTTATCAATCAATTCACCGATAAGTTAAGATTTGTTCAGCAATGGGTTCCGGACGAGAGGACTAGGATTACCCATTTCGTTAAGACTTTACCACCACAGTACCGTACATCAGTGAGGTTGGCACGTTCCTTGACCGAGGCTTTTGAGTTAGCAAGGTCGGTGCACGGTGATAATCAAGCATGGGAGAAGTCTAATAAGAACAAGTTGGTGCAACAGTCTAAGAGTAATACCACTGGAAGTAAGAGTCAGAATCGGAGGATTGAGTTTAGTGAGGGCTCGGTGGGTAGTGATCCAAACCCTTGGTGTAATGCTTGTAGGTCGAGACATTCGGGTCCATGTACTCCTCAAACGTTAAGGTGCATTAAGTGTGGAGCATTTGGGCATGGTAGTAGAGAGTGTACCTTTCCTCAGTCTGTGTGTTGGAACTGCAAGAAAGAGGGTCATCGGGCAGGACAATGTCCGGAATATGTTAGGCAAGGATCGGGTTTAGCTGGAAGTTCGGGTTCTGGTTCGGGTTCTGCATCATCGGTTGGACAAAAGAGAAAGTTGGCGCCTGCTCGAGCTTTTCAAATGACAGTGGGAGATCAAATGACAGTGGGGGAATTGCTCGAAGTGAATAACCAAGGTAGATTCTATAATTACTTTGATGTAATATAGTTTATAGTACTGTATGCCCATGTGTGATTGTAGCGTTTGGTCTATTATGTGTGGGATTGGATTTCGGGGACGAAATTCTTTAAGGGGGGAAGATTTGTAACATCCTGTTTCTGAGCCTGGAAATAAATTGTATTTTAATAAGTTCGGTTGGTTTATTTAATAATAAACCAGTAAAAGAGCCTCAGCTTTAATTGTGATTAATGAAATATTGTTTGTTTTAATTTATTAAAGATGACGGTAAAATAAAAGTATTTTGACTTACGGGTATTTTCGGGTTCCAGACAATAGGCTAGGAACGGGTATAATATTTACACTTAATAAAAATGGGGCGGTGGAAATCTCTGGATCATTTCACCTACCATTTCTTCTTTTGTTCTTCTTGAAAACTCTCTCTAACATTCTTCAAAGTAAAATCAAGAACAAAGTTGAGATTGAAACTAGCTAAAGGGAAAGTGATTATCATCATCATCTATATCATCTCTTTCATTTGGATTGTAAGTGTTAATTGTGTTCTTGAGTTAATTAGTAGAAATTGGGTTTATGATGGATATATGTGAATTGTTGGAATTGAGGTTAAATAACATATGTTTGATGTTTCTAAATGATTAGATAACGATTTTAACAGGATTACAAGGTGATTATATGGTAGAAATGTTAGGGTTCTTCATTTTGTGTTCATAGCTTAGGGTTTGATGATTTTGATTGATTTGTTGATGATGCATGAGTTAGATTGTAGTTAGAGATTGTGTGTTGTTGTTATTATATGTTTATGGTTGAAGTTATGGTCATTTTCTGTGTAAATTCGTGTTTGCAAATTGGTTTTGGTGAAAATTTGGGTTAGGGTTCGGATTTTGAGTTCAGGTCTGGCTTTGCTGTAAATCGCTCGAACGCGATCCCGGTGGCCTCGGCCGGATCGCGTTCCACAGTTATAATTTGATGTCGAGTCGTTTTGTTCTGATGAACGCGATCCTGAACCTCTATTCCGGATCGCGTTGCTCTTTGTAATTTTGAGTCAAATTGGTTTTGTTCTTGTGAACGCGATTCCGTCTCATTTCCCGGATCGCGTTGCCTAGTGTAATCTCGCAACAGAATATTTTTATAAAGAGGAACGCGATCCAGCCACATTTTCCCGGATCGCGTTTGCATGAATTATTTTGAAGGATTTTGTAAATTTTGAAAATGCATAAGTGTTTAGAAGATAGTGTATTTAGTGGCACTTTATGCTTAGAAATATATGTTTTGAATGATGATTATAATGTGGATAATATTATGATTAATATAAGGATTCGTGGTAAGTGTTAAACCGTTACTGACTTGATGTTGTTGTTGTTCTCAGATAAGCGGGCGGCCACTCAGTAAGATTAGACCACTGAGTTGGTGATCAGACGATAATATTTGGTGAGTGAAATTGTAGTCCTCGGTTCCACCCAGTTGTAACGGGTTCGGTTACAACGGGTAACCAGGATAGTTTATTTTAGTAGGTTGTTGTTATTGGTCGTACCGGTACCAGTCTTGTCTGTTTTGTTTATGTTGCTGATTATATGAGTTGTTGTGCGATTGTTGTTGAATTGTTGATCAGTTGTGAACAGTTGTGAACTGTTGCTTGTTGTTGTGTGCTTTTGCATTGTGAATGCAACGTGGTTGTTTTCAGAGGTCAACTGCTGTCTGGGTTGGGTTTGGGTACTACTATGTAGTTGTCGAGGTTTCTTTGAGACACATAGTTGAGAACAAGCCTAGTCAGTGAAGGTAGTACTCAAGCTATCGGTTGATTACTGGGATTGGCTTGGCGCCCAGTAGTCGTGGTTTCTGGGTTGGATGGATACCAGGAACCGCCGGTCCTCTTGACGTTATGTGCTTATGTGTTTAATTGTTGTTGTTGCTTTGTTGTAAGACTTGTTATGAGTGGGTTGAACCGTCGGTTACGGTTCCATTCACTTAGCATTGGCTAATCCCTCGTTGTTTGATGTTTTTGCAGATTGTGGTTAGTTGATGTAGATGTAGATGTTCGGGTTGTAGATGTTGACTGGAAGTTTGACTAAAGCTTGGCGCAACTCTGACCTTTTGTGAATGTCTTTTGGAAAACATTTTATATAAGCCCGTTTGTGTTAATATGGTTGTAAATGTTTAACTAATGTTGTCATACTTTGTAGTCGTTAAACCTGGAAGCATTGTAAGTCGGTAAATGTTTTGTTTTGGGGGACTTGCGCTTCCGATTTTCGAAATATAATATATAAATGATATGTTTTGGTTTGCGTAAGGAGTGGGCCTTACAAGTATGCAGCTCAATTGGTGATACTAAGTGGTAAGACTTAGTATTAAAGGGATTCAAGTTCGAATCCAACAACCTACCTGGGAGGTGAATTCCTCAGGTGATGTGGTTGGGGTGTATTGGGCTGCAGACCTGACATTGCTCCTCAGGCCCAGCTGTGGACCGCGTGAGCCCAGTGGGCTCAGGGGGAGGATGTTACAAAAAAAGTGCACTTTTTATGTAACACCCTCCCCCTGAGCCCATCCGCAGATGCAGGCCTGAGGAGCAATGTTAATATAAACCCACTGGGCCAGGTCTGCAGCCCAATGCACCCCAACCACATCACCTATGGATTTCACCAATAGGTAGGTTGTTGAGTCTCGAACCTGAGACCCCTTTAATACTAAGTCTTACCACTTAGTATCACCAATTGAGCTGCAGCTCAATTGGTGATACTAAGTGGTAAGACTTAGTATTAAAGGGGTCTCAGGTTCGAGACTCAACAACCTACCTATTGGTGAAATCCATAGGTGATGTGGTTGGGGTGCATTGGGCTGCAGACCTGGCCCAGTGGGTTTATATTAACATTGCTCCTCAGGCCTGCATCTGCGGATGGGCTCAGGGGGAGGGTGTTACATTTGTGACCAGTTTTCTATTATATGTATTATGCCCTGAATTATCGTGTCTTTTAATAGTGTCATGTTGGGCATGCTGAATATATCACAGAGTTAAAAAAGCTCATAATGCTTAGCATCAATGGTTACTATATACAATTGTGTTTTAATTTATATTATTTACGCAGGTTTTGGAGATTCAAATTGTTTGAAATTTTGAAGCAGTATGGAATTTGGAAAGTAAATTTTAGATGTCAAGTCTGAAGCAAGTGTTGTGAATCAGTTGACTATAAAGTCAAAGTGCAGTGAGTCATTTATAGTCTTTGTTATTAGGACTATAATATCTTTGCAAAGTCTATATTGGAATTAAATACCATTAATAAATCCGTTTGCTTCTTTTTTAGTAGACACATTTTGACATTTTCATAATACAAATGTATTTGAATTTTTGAAAGATACTTGATAAGAGATGGTATGTGCTTGAAATGCAAATTATATATATAGAGTTCCAAATCAGTGCTTTGGAATGAGCTTGGCTACTTGAGTTGTTGCCTACGATATGAGAAAAGTGAGTATATTCTACTACTTGATTCTTTATAATATACATTTGCTAGGCGTGATGTCATTATACTTCAAAAATGTACATCTTATGACTTTTACCCAATTTAAGTGAGTATATAGTACCACTAATGCCATGAAGATTAGCCTTGATATTAAGTCTCTAACTCAAAGTATCTTTGTGAAACAATGTCGCACCCCCAAATTATGATGCGGAAGCGGGTCGGTTCAGGGCGCGACTAATCAAATATCAAGCACACAAGTTATACAATGAACGACTCTATATGCGTCGTTTTACAAAATACATTGATATTATAAAAGTTTTACACTGTTATAATATAGTTTACAAAAACTCTTGAGTCAAATGATAGAGATTCTATGGCATAACTAAATTATACAAAATATAGTAATGCATGACAATCTCTTGATGTCTGAATGCGACTCGAGCTAATGGGCATCCTGAATGGCAGACCTACTGCTGCTGAGAACCTGAGAATACACGCTAAAATGATCAGCTAAAAGCTGGTGAGCTCACAGGTTTAATGACAAAGTGTAATGTATGAACCGCAAGATTTAAGTATGAATATTTGTAATTAAACAAATAAGTAAATGATAAAAGATGTATATAACTGTCATGAGCACATAGTCTGAGGTTAACTGAGGTGTCAGGATCACAATTAAGTGCCTGAGCAAGGGTGCCTCTATGCGTGTGCCTAATCAACACACGTATGAACAAATGATAATGCGTTCGTTTGACCAGTCAGTGCTTACTGACCCGGACGGGGATTGTCAGTCCCATATGGTACCATACACTAACATTCACGCTACAAAGTATTACCAAACTATGCTTGGAGGACTTAAATGATTAGATGAATAAACTCATTCAGAATATAGCGATATTTGATACTTGCGTTCACATGTAAAACAAAACAGGCATGTATTCTCACCCCTAGTGTAAAAACAGTAAAATAGGGGCTATGAGACTCACCTGAGTCTGATGAATTGCTATCGGGCAATTAATGATGAATTACAAGTAAATGATGTCGTTCAAACGACTGAAACCTGCAGGGCGTGATAAACGCGCAAGGTTTATAATAATGATTAGATGTCTCAAAAGACCGTCTATGCTAGTCGTTCCCTCAACTAGTTATGTCCAATGAATTGTTTAATGTTTATGTTTGAGTTTGCGAAAATGTATACGGCTCGTTGGTGACGGTTTGTAATAATAATTTCAACTATTATTATTTTGCATGATTTGTTGTACTTATAAAAGTATATGTGTTTCAGGTATAAGTCATATCGTATAAGTTTAGTAGTTACTCAAGTCCATTATGTCCGTCACATTTTATTTCATAAGTTACTAAATTTGGTACGAGTCCGAAAACTGAAATATGCCATTTTTGACCCCTAGACGACCCCGGAAGGCCTAAAACTGACTAGGCTATAGGTACTTAGCCTTAACCATTGGGCTGTTTTCGAATGACCGTGCGAATTTGAGTCCAATCCGTTACAATAAATTTTTCATCGAGAAGCTAGACGTTTTCAAAAAAATATTCGTTCTGTTTTAGCTTGTATCCGCCGGATCAGTTTGTTGATCCGCCGGATCATGAAATATAAAGGGGGATCCGCCGGATCATGTGTTGATCCGCCGGATCACAAGGTTTTTCGTGTATTTTGTTTGATCCGGTCATGATCCGCCATATCACTACTTGATCCGCCGGATCAGGTGTTGATCCGCCGGATCATAGGCCAAATACAGGTCTGTTCATATCAGAATCACAAGGTAACGATGGGGAATCAAATTATTGGACATAATCAGTTTGTAGAACATCATAGCATCAATATATATGTTATATAAACATGTAAATTTAAAGAAAACCGGAGTGATTCCTTACGAGTGAAATGGAGATCGAATGGAGATGGTGATGAAGGTGATGATGATGCTTGAGGATGATGATGAGGGTGGAGTTGATGCTGCTGCTGATCTTGTAATTGTTGTTATTGTTTTTGCAATGGAGAAAATGAGCGAGAGATAGAGCAGAGAAAAGAGATGGAGAAGAAAAGAAATGAGAGGGAAAAAGGGTGTGTTTGGTCTGATAAGGGCACGGGGCAAGATCCACGATCTGTGGATCTTGTCCAGTCCAATAATGCAAACAGGGTAGGTATTAAACCCCGTGTTTTTGTACCCGATCGAAAAGTAGTATAATCTTTTCAAATGGAAAATATCTAAATATATTTTCAAATATGTTTTTAATCGAATTGTTTAACAAAAATAATATTCTTATGATATAAAAATATATTTTTGTTTTAGGTTTGCGAGACGGATAAGGTTTGGATAATGTAGTCGCGTTTTAGTAAAACTGAATAAAACGAATATGTTTTATTTTCGTTTGAGTAAATAATAATCATTATTTTCATAAATGATAATACATTATTTATATGTTTTGTCGCGAATGTTTGATTTGTACGATACGAGATACGTTATATATTATCAAAAATAATATATAAAAATTAATGAGTGTATTGAATAATAATTCTATATTATTTAATATTTGATTTCACCAACGCCCGTATAAATGAATCGGAATGTGGCCGATTTGAAAATGCACGATTAAGTATAATCGTGTACTGATATATATTCAACAATATATATATATATATTGATACATACAATTAGCCTAATACATAGAACAAATTACATGTATTTCCAAATGATTAGGAACTAAAAACTAGTCCTAATTTGACGGGTGTCACAAACAAAGCATATATATATCTGCTTAACGGGTATCTTTGATTGAGTTCAGGTATGAACTATAGGTACGGAAAAATAAATTAAGCGAAAGTAAGAACAAACTGAAGATAAGAAAGAAATGGATCAAGTTATGTTATGTTAATATTGATAGTAATATATTGTAAAAGTATGGAAGTTTTCTATATTATTATCTTTATAATGTTAAGTCTTTACATATGAGTATACATTGTAAGTTAACTTTTACATTCTTACCCTTTTTTTTTATTGATTACGTAAATGTATCACTAAAACTAGCCTAGAAAACGTAATAATACAAAATCAATAGGTAGAACTTATATGTATACACTTATTATTAAAGATAGAAAATATACCGAATAATCTTATTATATTTTTATTTCTTTGTTAAACCCGTGTAGTCACGGGTCATTGAACTTGTTCAACATACTCCATACTATAAATACTACAAGAGCATATAAATGCTTGACCCGGTATCACAAAGTAAAATTAATACACTAACTTGTTTAACATGCAAAGTATGTAAATTAATTAAGGTAGCGTTTGGTCGGGATACGGAGACAGCAAGAATGGAGAGTCAGAGTCGGAGACACGTCATTTGTCTACCAATGCTGATATATGGATGTCGTCATCATGACCCCCAAATGACGTCTTGTTGACACAGACTATTTAAATTGAACGGTCAAACCTAATTTTAATATTAGAACTTATGATATTATTATTATATTATATGATACTCTCTTAACACTAATAGGACATTTATTATTCCCAATAATGCATCTTGTCAATTCCAATATCACAATTTCTAATTGTGTCCATAATTCCAACTTATATCATGATGGGTTTACTCGTTAAAGAGCATTAATTGTTGTGTATGGTCACGTGCACCAAAAAAGAAAAATGATTGGTAGGACTAAACTAGTAGGTCTAAATATAGGTCTAAAACTTTGATCGGTAGATGGGAAAAATTGATTGAGTGAGATTAAGAAAGAAAAAAAATTAACCATTAAAAAAATTAGGTCAAGTTTTAAGCTAAGTAAGCCTGTTTAGCATTACTCAGCAAAAATATCCCATCACATTAGTGTCATTAAAAGTGAAAATCACATTAAACTCATATTTACAGGTTATAATCACTTTGCACATTGAGCCACACTTTAAATATTTTTAACTTTAATTTATTTTTCATATGCAAAAAAAAAAAAAACACAGGGTAATCTCACTAATCTGCAACACACTGACCGGATTACATTGGCGACCATGATACATGCGGTATGGTCAAACCAATGCAGTGGAAGAAACACACCTACTGACCACTCCATACCCAAATACCCAATGGCCAATACTTTTATACTTGCAGAGGTAGTAAGACAGTGTTTATGAAGCGATTTGAGAAGGAACTAAAATGGCCAATGTTAAATTTAAGAAATAATCTTCTTCTTTTCCGTATATGTTAATGAGCTGTGAGTTGTCTAGCGTCACCATAAAAGATGGAACAATAAAGAAAAAGAAAGAATATATCGAACATTAAAGGCAAATCTTCCCCCATTTTGGAGCATACGTGAAAGGTGCATCCAAAGCACTTGCCAATTGCCAAAAAAGTCGGAATAAAACTTGGTAGCACCACCTTCTTACTTATGTGGTGGCTTATCATAAAACCACTCACATCAGAATTTTAAAAAATGCTAACAACAGAAAACATGCAACGACAGTATGGCGAAACGGTGACAATATAGTTACAATTTTGCAGCAAGAGATGGAACATTATCAGCAGTTAAATGAGAGAAACTATAAAGTAATATCAGTGTCCTTAAAAGGTTTCTACAGAGCTCATTTAATTACAGCAGTTGCATAAATGACTATTTCTTGAGAACAAACAGTACAAACACGATTCACAGAAAGAGTAACAACATATAAAGAATGGGAATAAATACAAGTAGGTGATAAATTTAGTGAAACAAAGAATCCAATATTTAATATTTATTCATCAGAATACAATGAATTTATCATCTATATATGTTCCCCATAATCCATATTCAATGTTTTCGAATTACATATGACAAATAAAATTAATAATTACAATATCAAATCAAAATCAAGTGAGACACAATACTCCCAGCGACAAAGTAGTCCTAAACTAGCCGTGGACTCGTTACACATACACAAGGGGTATCCAATCAAAACGATTGTGTATTTGTCAACTCAAAACACCAATGCAATTGTTGCAACAATAGCCACAAGAGAATACAGAATCCTCACAGCAGATTGAGGTGGTTGACCACTTGGTGGCGCACGGGGTGGTGCTGCTGATCCACCAGAAGGCGGTGATGGTTTATTCTTTGGAGGTAGGGGTCCTTGTGCCACATCAGCATCGGTCAACACGGGGTTAGGAGCCTCTGCTGGTGGCATCAATAGAGGTGTCATGATCGAGAACAGTTGACCAGATGCTACTGGAGTCATATATGCTGGAGTCTGATCCGCAGGTAACCCTAAGCAACGGTTCCCTAAACGCCACAAAACAACATTTTAAATTAATAAGAAATTATGAAACAGAAAGATTCAATCATTTGACCTCCAAAGTCAAAGATTTGACTTTTGAAGCCAAAGTTTAGTGAAATAAATAAATAAAAATTTACTTCTGTAATTGGCAGCAGTAGCTGGATAACTTGTAATAACACCATTAACATCAGCTCCATTAATATACGAGTTAATTTCGACGTAAGGGTCTGAAAAGAAGTCGTAAGGCTGTGAAACAAACTCATTGTTGAAGAATTGAACATACACGGGGAGCTTGAAAGCATGAAGCTTTGCTACAACATCAGTTTGATCACCAAGAAATCCATTAGTTCTTGGGAACACGGATTCCTTCCCAATGATTACGGAATTAGCGAATACACTGATATCTGCAATTGTTGAATTAATGGCATCACGTATATCCTCATCAACTTCATAAACAAGTTCATGTCTGTTGTTTCTTGCTTTGAACACTCGTAGAACTGCACTATCAGAAGACTGGATCAAGATTTTCTTGTTCTTCTGGTTATATATTCTGGATTTATTCAAAACATCCATTACTGCATCCGTTACACTCAATCCTTGATTACCAGCTAGGTAAGCTGCGTTCTGCGAATCAAGAAAAAAATAGTGTCACTTTCGTTGGTTAACTCAATAGTGTATATAGTTATTTAGTTGGTTATTGTAAGATATAACAAACGGTAAAATAGATAAGGAAAAATGAGAAGGCGACGTGTGGCAATTTCGGACAAGTGTGCATCAGCGTGCATCACTTTTTTGTTGCACTCTGACGCACAAATTGACACATGTCGCTTCCCTAATATTTTATATCTATATGATATGATGATATGATATGATGTGTTGAATATCCCCGACTCACCTTAATGTTAATCAAGACACCAGAAACTGAGGTAGCATTACTCGCAAGGTCCAAAAAATCGGATAGTCTCACAATATTTCCAGCATTCACGGATCTTGGATTTCTCGGTAAAGAGTAGTTTGTATATGGCGTATATATCACAGCTAAAACATAAAATACACAAGCGAAATAAGAAAATGGGCAATTTATACAACTATAGAGGCATAAAAGTAGCGAGTAGAGTAGTTACGTTTTAAGTTTTTAATCTGTTCCCACGTGAGACTGAAGGTAAATATTCCAGGACCACTTTCAAAGGGAACGGTTGATGTGAGGTTAGCAAAATCTGACTGGGCAACTGATGTTCTATCAAGAAGGTTTATAGAACCTAAACAAATAGGTATTCCGTCACTCGTTAGTTGAACGGGACAATCGATAATATCAGCACCATCTGAAACAGCTTTTTGATATGCCAAATCAGTACATCCCGGTAAGTCACCACTTGATCCTTCGAATGATATAATCAACGGTTTTGCTGTATCAAGAACAAATAGGAGATAAGGTCACCCATCGTAAATGATAACCAAAGAAAAAACAGTATATTGTCAAAGTGCTACAAAATTAAATTATCCAAAAGGGTAATACCTTGAGTTTGGTTTTTGCCCAATTGAAATAAGCAATCTGCAGGATTAGAAAAGAAAAAAAGAAAAGAAGAAGAAATTAGAATCTTGAAGACGTAAAAGAACAACAGGCCGGTTATAATAGGTGTGTAGTGTACAAACTTACCAAAAGCTGCAGAAGGGGTTATTGGGTTATCAGAAAGCACACCATCAACAGAAAACATGCCATTATCAACATAATTAAGATACTCTTTCACAGGGTCATAACTGTAATTGTATGGGAGTGGAATATCATTCTGAAAATCGGCAGCAAAAACTTCTAAACCCTGCTTATGAGCATCCAAAACCAAAGACGTAGACGGTTGCAAATAATTGTCACTTCCCACAGGCCATATATAAGATTTAGGAACTAAAATCCCAGAAGCAAATGTAGTAATAAATGTGAGATTCTTCAAAAGTGAACTATAACTTTGGTTGGTTGACGGGTCAATCTCATCAGGTCCTAAAAACCGGAAAACTAACTTGGTTGTTTTTGGATTGAATCTTGTCACGATACTTTGAAGAAAGCCTACTTCAGGAGACGATATGTAGTTAACGATAATGTTTCTTGAAGTAGCAATAACATAATTTCTCATGCTCAAATTATGTTGAGCGTAGAACGCAGCATTCTGAATGTTCAACCAAATTCCTGGTGGTTTTATTCGTGTAGCAATGTCATCGACAGTAGGAATTGGTGAGGTATCATCAAAATATGGAGGTCTAGAATAGATACCCTGTGTTACTGTTACAATCAAAACAATGATATAATTAATAAGATAACTAACCAACCATAAAAGATAGATGTTAACCGAAAACGACTTTAACTAACTGGATTGACTTACGGGAAACTTGGCCAAGGCCAGCGAGGGTGAAATCGATAGGAAAGTATCCTTGCGTAGATACTCCGTTGACATCATAGGTGTTTAGGCCCTTAGGAAACACTTTAGCAATTGTAGAAGAATTATCAAGAAGGAGACTTGGAAAACAGATGCCGATATTATCTTTAGTTAATTGTACATCACACCAAAGAAGCACATCGGGTACGCTCGTAATAACAGCCAATGTGTAGGCATTGAAACTGGAACTAGGAAATAGTCCTGAAAAACCACCATGTGCAACTACCAATGGAGGGTTTCCTGCAAGGTATCCGATTTTCAGAATTTACTACTAAAAATAACATATAATTGTAACCCCATATGTATTCACAATCCATTTTAATCAAAAATTTCCCTTTTATACTGAACTTGAAATATATCTTAAATTCCTCTGCACCCCGGAAAGGTAAATTAAAGCTGATGGTGATGGTGATCATAAGTTTCTACTTAAAGGATTGATTAAGATGTGTTTTTGTATTCTTAGAAGTAACTACACTAAAATTCCACAAAAAACAAGTAAAGTGATTGCTTAATACTTTGAAGCAACAAGCTAAACAAGATTCGCATTCATACAAATGCAAAAGCTCACTGGAAAAAAGATATCGAAGATCAAGATTGAAATGGGTATAATTTTATACGCATAAACTGAAAGAAAATTAACAAAAAATAGTAAGATTAAGTAGGTGAATACCATTTAATGTTTGCCATGGAGAAGAAGGTGTTGATCCCTGAGAAGCAACCAAGGAGATTAAGGGTAACAAGAAAAGAAGGCACCGGAGGGAGTTCCACATTGCCGGCAACTGGGTTCGCCGGCGGTTACTGATTGTTCGTTGACTTGGCTTTTTCTGGTGCAAGAACAGAATAAAAGCTTGAGGGTGAGGACTGAGGAGGGACCTTTTCTCCTTTTTTGCAAAGTTTTCTTTACAGACAAATACAGAGAGAAAAAAGGGTGGCAAATTATTGGAAATTATTTGTGGTTTACTGGTTTATATAAATAAATAAAATAATAAAAATAGAAAAACAAGGTGGGTCGTATTATTACGCGTCGTCACGTTCTGTATACCTAAAGGCTAAAGCCAGCCACTAGCCCTTCAAATAACCTAACCAACTACTCCGTATTTATTTATTGTATTATTTATAGTATAAAATACTCCAATATTATTATTGATATCTAATCAAATCAAATATTCTTGTTAACAAAATAAAATCTTCCTAGTTGACCCGTTAGAGCACAAGAAATGGTGATATCGATTTTTCGATATTCTAGTGAGAATACCGATGTTGAAAAGGTGAGAGAGTTGATGATATTGAGTTTTTACAGAACACTGAGTAAAATAAAATATAATTTTCGTAGCAGCGTCTCAGGCCGACCTCGGGTTAGCTGCTGAGAACGTTGTCGCTGTCCGCCAGCGTTCTCAATCTTGAACGGAAAAAAAAACGGTGCTCACATCATATGTTACGTTTTCACATCTATATAATCAAATTTTATCATAAATGTATACATAGAATCTTACAAGTTAATAATGTTCACATATACAAAAATCTAGTGATGTTGTTGAATTAGATGCAAAAGTTGCTTTTGTTATCTTAAAGTTGGATCAAATTCATTGCAAATATAGGGTTAGGGTTCTATATGATTTCTGAATAACATTGACATTGTACTTTTGTTCATAGATGATCAATAATGTGTTCACATATGGAAGTTTTATTCTTCTTAAATCCAATAAAATATAAACCAATTAAAAAAGTGTAACTCAAATGATCATTATCTCTAAATATATATTCTATATTTAAGGACTCATTTTCACTCTGGGTTGCAATAATTATCATTGCAACACATTTATCATATACATATACTTACTTTAACCTATGTGTTGTGATATTGAACAACCATGGTGGATTCACGGCTACAATTAGAGTTATTATATTATTGATGTTTGAATCAGAAGAAGAAAAAGTCGGTGTAATATTTATAGAGTTATATGATCATCATCATGATATATGTTGACTTATAGAATATAAAATTAGTAAGGCATCAAACATTTTTTTGATACATATACGATACACGCTGATAAATTACTCTATAAAAAAAATTGAATTAGTGCAGGACTGCAGGCTGTGTGTAAGCCGACGAGGGGTGGCGCGGTTAGCTAATTGGAGGACAGCTCAGAGAGATGGGTCCCACCATGCTAAACCAGGGACTACGATGTGACGTCGTTCGCTACGCACATCTTGGAACCACGTTCTGCTGGGTCCACTTTACTTGGCCCGCCGACCCACCGGAAATAACCCAGATGCCACCCATTGCCTCCGGCTACCCTTATTATTCTCTATAGTCTATATCTATATCTATATCTAATCATATGAATAATCACAATTAATACACTTTCTAATACTGTAATTAATTATTTATTCATATTAGAAAACGTTAAATGTAAGGCCCCTTTCCTTACGCAAACCAAAACATATTATATTATATACTATTCGTAGGAAACGCGCCCCCAAAACATAATTACCGATTTACATAAGTTCAAAAGTACCAAGTTTTCAAAACATTTACACACATATATAACTTTAGTTACAAACATTTACTTAAACAACCGGGCATTAAGAAAACTATTCAAAACCAAAAGTTAGATTTCCCAAAATTGTCAGAGTAAGCGCTATGACAGTCAACCATCCCATTAAGCATCTACAACCCGGTCCACACCTATTAAAAGCCTGCAAAAAGATTAACAACGAGGGATTAGCCAATGCTAAGTGAATGAAACCGTAACCGACGGTTCAATTCAGAAATAACAAGCCTACAACGCACAAACCAAACCAACAAATAATGCTTACAGCTTAAAGCATCGTAAACAACAATCACACAAATTATGATTAACGCCTAAAGCTTCGCAATCATAAACACGTATCGTCAAAGAGGACCGGCGGCCCCTGGTTAGCCAACCAGCGAAAGCCTACAACCACTGCCGGCCCCAACAGTGGCTTACCGATAGTTTGAAGCTATCTTCACTGGCAAGGATTCATCCCTCAACTACATGTATCGGGAAACCCAGGCAGCCCAACAATAGCCACAAACCCAACCAGCGTTGACCTCTGAAATCACATATGCCAAACGGCCCAAGCATCACATATTTCATAATAGTCATGACAATATGTAGCATACCTATTCAAACCGCATAATAATCATGCCAAAAATTAATACCAATAATAACCAAGTAAACCAAATCACAATATCAACAATCATGTCAATGTATTAACCAATAACCGATAACAAGTCAAACCAATAACCGAAAGTTCATCCGTTGCAACCAAACTCGTTACAACGGAATTGAACCGAGGAATACAATTCCACTCACCAAATATTTACGCATGATTGCCAACTCAGAGGTCTTATCTTACTGAGTGGCCGTCCGCTTATCTGGAAACAACAAAGATAACAAGTTAGTATCTTGTCCCACAACTTAATCCAAATCATAATCCATATCTTACACCATAATCTTATCATATATACTCCACTTATCAACTTAGTTAAATCATTTAACATCATACGAACTTAAAATACAAATTGCTGGAAAACCCAAGGAAGCCGCCGGCTTGGGTAGGGAAGCCGCCGGCTTGGCTGAGAAGCCGCCGGCTTGGCACCCTAGGCCGCCGGGTGAATTAACTTTTTGCACATCAGAACTTAACCTCCTAAATAAGCCTGTTCAGACGGCCGGGTGGGGGTCCAAACCCGCCGGCTGACCACATGAAGCCGCCGGCTTTAACAGGAAGCCGCCGGCTTCCTCCTCCAGACCTGCACTTGTAGGTCAGTTTTCCTGCATAATCCATTTTCGAACCAAATCTCCATTTTTCACCAAAATCAGTCTACAACTCGAATTTACCAAGGAAAATGACCACAACTTTTACTACAAACATATACTAACATCAAACAACCTATTCTAACATAAGATTCAAGCATCAATCATCATCAAAACCCCAAATTACCAAAACCTAACTTATGAACTAACCATGAAGAACACAACTAATTATAACCATAAATCATCATGAAATCAGTTAACTATCAATGAATAATCAACAAGTAATTAACAAAACATGATTTCCTAGCTTCAATTCATCTCAATCACCTATATACATCATATACCCAATTCCTATAAAAAATGAGTTCAAGAACACAAAACACTTACAATCTAAACATGAAGATGATATAGATGATTATGATGATCAATTTCCCTTTGTTAAATTTAACCTCCAATTTATGATTCTTTGGTTTTTCTTTGAATTTGATATAGAGAGAAATGGATGAACAATTGAGAATGGGAAAGAGTTTGGTGGAATGATCCAGATAATTCCCACCGCCCCACTTAATATTATGTATAAATTATACCCGCTTCCTAGCCTATTGTCTGGAACCCGAAAATACCCGAAAGTCAAAATACTTTTATTTTACCGTGAACTTTGTTTATTTAAAACAAACTATATTTTATTAGTCACAATAAAACCTGTGACTCTTTTACTTGTTTATTTTATAAATAAACCATTCAAACTTAATAAAATACAATTTATTTCCAGGCCCAGAAACAGGATGTTACAAATCTTCCCCCCTTTAAAGGATTTCGTCCTCGAAATCCAATCTCGCACACTAATAATTCAAACGCTACTGATTACACTTAATCATGCAATACTAATTACAATTTACATATCACATCAAAATCAATATCGAATCTACCTGGATTGTTATCTTCAAGCCAATCTCCTACGGTCATCTGAAATGCCCGAGGAGGCGCAGTCTTTCTCTTTTGCCCGACAGATGCCGAGGAACCCGAACCTGAACTCCCAGCCAATCCCGTACCTTATCTTGCCTTCTCCAAACACTGACCCGCTCTGTGACCCTCCTTCTGACAATTCCAGCAAACATTCCTTGGAAAGATACAATCCTTAATATTGTGTCCAAACCCTCCACACTTAACACACCTAACTGTATCCGAAGTACACGGCCCCGGATGCCTCGCTTTACAATCCACACACCAAGCAATCCTATCTCTTGCCTCCTCAGAAAAAGACACCTTCCTACTCGCTTGACTTGATTTGCTACTCGTGGAACTATTCTTGGAATGGTGCACCGCCTTTTCCTTAACTAACTTTTCCGAAGCTCGAGTGTCACTATCCACCGACTTAGCCAAATCAAAAGCATTTTTCAGATTACCGGCTAATCTCACCGACGTCCTGTAGTGTGGTGGCAAAGCTCCCACAAAATGGTTTATTCTATCCCTTTCATTCGGGACCCATTGCTGGACAAAACGTAGCTTCTCCGTGAACTGATTAATAAGATCATCAATCGACATTTGCTCTGTCAATTTCAATTCCATAAACTCTTGCCTAATCCGGATCATGTCAAACTCCGAGCAGAACTCTTTGCAAACCTCACTATGGAAATCCGACCAACGAATGGATGATCTTTGCTCAGGTGACAAAGAGGCAGTCACCGTGTCCCACCAAACCATTGCCTTATCCTTTAACATTTGCACCGCATACCTAACTTTCAGCTCCTCCTCACACTGGCATACCTCAAACTTACGCTCCATATCCCTTAGCCAATTCAAAGTAACTGCCGGATCTTTGCTTCCCTCAAATTCCTTCGGCCCACTAGACTTGAATGATTTAAATGAACATACCCGCCTCTGTTGATTAGGAGATGGAAACTGAGATCCAAAATCTCCTTGTTGTGCTAACCTTGCTTGTTGCTCCTTGTACAATTGTTCAAACTTTCTTAATCTTAGCACCTCATCCTCTAACTGCAATTTATATTCCTCATCACTAACTCCATCTTGATTTACATTAGATGTACCACCTTGATTACCATCATTATTTTCTGGAGGTGGAAGCTCGGTTCTCAAAACATCATAGGGAGCCGGGTTCTCAGTATCTGCCATTCCTGTACTCATACACAATAACCCACAACTTGTTAATCGTTAGTATCACCTATACTAACCAATCAACCCCCCATTCATAAGCTAATCCCACACTTACTGAAATGTTTGACTGTCACCAAAAGATTTGGGATTGACATTAGCCAATGTCCAATTCACCCAAACCTTTGCTCTGATACCAACTTGTAAGGCCCCTTTCCTTACGCAAACCAAAACATATTATATTATATACTATTCGTAGGAAACGCGTCCCCAAAACATAATTACCGATTTACATAAGTTCAAAAGTACCAAGTTTTCAAAACATTTACACACATATATAAGTTTAGTTACAAACATTTACTTAAACAACCGGGCATTAAGAAAACTATTCAAAACCAAAAGTTAGATTTCCCAAAATTGTCAGAGTAAGCGCTATGACAGTCAACCATCCCATTAAGCATCTACAACCCGGTCCACACCTATTAAAAGCCTGCAAAAAGATTAACAACGAGGGATTAGCCAATGCTAAGTGAATGGAACCGTAACCGACGGTTCAATTCAGAAATAACAAGCCTACAACGCACAAACCAAACCAACAAATAATGCTTACAGCCTAAAGCATCGTAAACAACAATCACACAAATTATGATTACCGCCTAAAGCTTCGCAATCATAAACACGTATCGTCAAAGAGGACCGACGGCCCCTGGTTAGCCAACCAGCGAAAGCCTACAACCACTGCCGGCCCCAACAGTAGCTTACCGATAGTTTGAAGCTATCTTCACTGATAGGAATTAATCCCTCAACTACATGTATCGGGAAACCCAGGCAGACCAACAATAGCCACAAACCCAACCAGCGTTGACCTCTGAAATCACATATGCCAAACGGCCCAAGCATCACATATTTCATAATAGTCATGACAATATGTAGCATACCTATTCAAACCGCATAATAATCATGCCAACAATTAATACCAATAATAACCAAGTAAACCAAATCACAATATCAACAATCATGTCAATGTATTAACCAATAACCGATAACAAGTCAAACCAATAACCGAAAGTTCATCCGTTGCAACCAAACTCGTTACAACGGAATTGAACCGAGGAATACAATTCCACTCACCAAATATTTACGCATGATTGCCAACTCAGAGGTCTTATCTTACTGAGTGGCCGTCCGCTTATCTGGAAACAACAAAGATAACAAGTTAGTATCTTGTCCCACAACTTAATCCAAATCATAATCCATATCTTACACCATAATCTTATCATATATACTCCACTTATCAACTTAGTTAAATCATTTAACATCATACGAACTTAAAATACAAATTGCTGGAAAACCCAAGGAAGCCGCCGGCTTGGGTAGGGAAGCAGCCGGCTTGGCTGAGAAGCCGCCGGCTTGGCACCCTGGCCCGCAGGGTGAATTAACTTTTTGCACATCAGAACTTAACCTCCTAAATAAGCCTGTTCAGACGGCCGGGTGGGGGTCCAAACCCGCCGGCTGACCACATGAAGCCGCCGGCTTTAACAGGAAGCCGCCGGCTTCCTCCTCCAGACCTGCACTTGCAGGTCAGTTTTCCTGCATAATCCATTTTCGAACCAAATCTCCATTTTTCACCAAAATCAGTCTACAACTCGAATTTACCAAGGAAAATGACCACAACTTTTACTACAAACATATACTAACATCAAACAACCTATTCTAACATAAGATTCAAGCATCAATCATCATCAAAACCCCAAATTACCAAAACCTAACTTATGAACTAACCATGAAGAACACAACTAATTATAACCATAAATCATCATGAAATCAGTTAACTATCAATGAATAATCAACAAGTAATTAACAAAACATGATTTCCTAGCTTCAATTCATCTCAATCACCTATATACATCATATACCCAATTCCTAAAAAAAATGAGTTCAAGAACACAAAACACTTACAATCTAAACATGAAGATGATATAGATGATTATGATGATCAATTTCCCTTTGTTAAATTTAACCTCCAATTTATGATTCTTTAGTTTTTCTTTGAAATTGATATAGAGATAAATGGATGAACAATTGAGAATGGGAAAGAGTTTGGTGGAATGATCCAGATAATTCCCACCGCCTCACTTAATATTATGTATAAATTATACCCGCTTTCTAGCCTATTGTCTGGAACCCGAAAATACCCGAAAGTCAAAATACTTTTATTTTACCGTGAACTTTGTTTATTTAAAACAAACTATATTTTATTAGTCACAATAAAACCTGTGACTCTTTTACTTGTTTATTTTACAAATAAACCATTCAAACTTAATAAAATACAATTTATTTCCAGGCCCAGAAACATGATGTTACAAATCTTCCCCCCTTTAAAGGATTTCGTCCTCGAAATCCAATCTCGCACACTAATAATTCAAACGCTACTGATTACACTTAATCATGCAATACTAATTACAATTTACATATCACATCAAAATCAATATCGAATCTACCTGGATTGTTATCTTCAAGCCAATCTCCTACGGTCATCTGAAATGCCCGAGGAGGCGCAGTCTTTCTCTTTTGCCCGACAGATGCCGAGGAACCCGAACCTGAACTCCCAGCCAATCCCGTACCTTGTCTTGCCTTCTCCAAACACTGACCCGCTCTGTGACCCTCTTTCTGACAATTCCAGCAAACATTCCTTGGAAAGATACAATCCTTAATATTGTGTCCAAACCCTCCACACTTAACACACCTAACTGTATCCGAAGTACACGGCCCCGGATGCCTCGCTTTACAATCCACACACCAAGCAATCCTATCTCTTGCCTCCTCAGAAAAAGACACCTTCCTACTCGCTTGACTTGATTTGCTACTCGTGGAACTATTCTTGGAATGGTGCACCGCCTTTTCCTTAACTAACTTTTCCGAAGCTCGAGTGTCACTATCCACCGACTTAGCCAAATCAAAAGCATTTTTCAGATTACCGGCTAATCTCACCGACGTCCTGTAGTGTGGTGGCAAAGCTCCCACAAAATGGTTTATTCTATCCCTTTCATTCGGGACCCATTGCTGGACAAAACGTAGCTTCTCCGTGAACTGATTGATAAGATCATCAATCGACATTTGCTCTGTCAATTTCAATTCCATAAACTCTTGCCTAATCCGGATCATGTCAAACTCCGAGCAGAACTCTTTGCAAACCTCACTATGGAAATCCGACCAACGAATGGATGATCTTTGCTCAGGTGACAAAGAGGCAGTCACCGTGTCCCACCAAACCATTGCCTTATCCTTTAACATTTGCACCGCATACCTAACTTTCAGCTCCTCCTCACACTGGCATACCTCAAACTTACGCTCCATATCCCTTAGCCAATTCAAAGTAACTGCCGGATCTTTGCTTCCCTCAAATTCCTTCGGCCCACTAGACTTGAATGATTTAAATGAACATACCCGCCTCTGTTGATTAGGAGATGGAAACTGAGATCCAAAATCTCCTTGTTGTGCTAACCTTGCTTGTTGTTCCTTGTACAATTGTTCAAACTTTCTTAATCTTAGCACCTCATCCTCTAACTGCAATTTATATTCCTCATCACTAACTCCCTCTTGATTTACATTAGATGTACCACCTTGATTACCATCATTATTTTCTGGAGGTGGAAGCTCGGTTCTCAAAACATCATTGGGAGCCGGGTTCTCAGTATCTGCCATTCCTGTACTCATACACAATAACCCACTACTTGTTAATCGTTAGTATCACCTATACTAACCAATCAACCCCCCATTCATAAGCTAATCCCACACTTACTGAAATGTTTGACTGTCACCAAAAGATTTGGGATTGACATTAGCCAATGTCCAATTCACCCAAACCTTTGCTCTGATACCAACTTGTAAGGCCCCTTTCCTTACGCAAACCAAAACATATTATATTATATACTATTCGTAGGAAACGCGTCCCCAAAACATAATTACCGATTTACATAAGTTCAAAAGTACCAAGTTTTCAAAACATTTACACACATATATAAGTTTAGTTACAAACATTTACTTAAACAACCGGGCATTAAGAAAACTATTCAAAACCAAAAGTTAGATTTCCCAAAATTGTCAGAGTAAGCGCTATGACAGTCAACCATCCCATTAAGCATCTACAACCCGGTCCACACCTATTAAAAGCCTGCAAAAAGATTAAATACGAGGGATTAGCCAATGCTAAGTGAATGGAACCGTAACCGACGGTTCAATTCAGAAATAACAAGCCTACAACGCACAAACCAAACCAACAAATAATGCTTACAGCCTAAAGCATCGTAAACAACAATCACACAAATTATGATTACCGCCTAAAGCTTCGCAATCATAAACACGTATCGTCAAAGAGGACCGACGGCCCCTGGTTAGCCAACCAGCGAAAGCCTACAACCACTGCCGGCCCCAACAGTAGCTTACCGATAGTTTGAAGCTATCTTCACTGATAGGAATTAATCCCTCAACTACATGTATCGGGAAACCCAGGCAGCCCAACAATAGCCACAAACCCAACCAGCGTTGACCTCTGAAATCACATATGCCAAACGGCCCAAGCATCACATATTTCATAATAGTCATGACAATATGTAGCATACCTATTCAAACCGCATAATAATCATGCCAACAATTAATACCAATAATAACCAAGTAAACCAAATCACAATATCAACAATCATGTCAATGTATTAACCAATAACCGATAACAAGTCAAACCAATAACCGAAAGTTCATCCGTTGCAACCAAACTCGTTACAACGGAATTGAACCGAGGAATACAATTCCACTCACCAAATATTTACGCATGATTGCCAACTCAGAGGTCTTATCTTACTGAGTGGCCGTCCGCTTATCTGGAAACAACAAAGATAAAAGTTAGTATCTTGTCCCACAACTTAATCCAAATCATAATCCATATCTTACACCATAATCTTATCATATATACTCCACTTATCAACTTAGTTAAATCATTTAACATCATACGAACTTAAAATACAAATTGCTGGAAAACCCAAGGAAGCCGCCGGCTTGGCACCCTAGGCCGCCGGGTGAATTAACTTTTTGCACATCAGAACTTAACCTCCTAAATAAGCCTGTTCAGACCGCCGGGTGGGGGTCCAAACCCGCCGGCTGATCACATGAAGCCGCCGGCTTTAACAGGAAGCCGCCGGCTTCCTCCTCCAGACCTGCACTTGCAGGTCAGTTTTCCTGCATAATCCATTTTCGAACCAAATCTCCATTTTTCACCAAAATCAGTCTACAACTCGAATTTACCAAGGAAAATGACCACAACTTTTACTACAAACATATACTAACATCAAACAACCTATTCTAACATAAGATTCAAGCATCAATCATCATCAAAACCCCAAATTACCAAAACCTAACTTATGAACTAACCATGAAGAACACAACTAATTATAACCATAAATCATCATGAAATCAGTTAACTATCAATGAATAATCAACAAGTAATTAACAAAACATGATTTCCTAGCTTCAATTCATCTCAATCACCTATATACATCATATACCCAATTCCTATAAAAAATGAGTTCAAGAACACAAAACACTTACAATCTAAACATGAAGATGATATAGATGATTATGATGATCAATTTCCCTTTGTTAAATTTAACCTCCAATTTATGATTCTTTGGTTTTTCTTTGAAATTGATATAGAGAGAAATGGATGAACAATTGAGAATGGGAAAGAGTTTGGTGGAATGATCCAGATAATTCCCACCGCCCCACTTAATATTATGTATAAATTATACCCGCTTCCTAGCCTATTGTCTGGAACCCGAAAATACCCGAAAGTCAAAATACTTTTATTTTACCGTGAACTTTGTTTATTTAAAACAAACTATATTTTATTAGTCACAATAAAACCTGTGACTCTTTTACTTGTTTATTTTACAAATAAACCATTCAAACTTAATAAAATACAATTTATTTCCAGGCCCAGAAACAGGATGTTACAAATCTTCCCCCCTTTAAAGGATTTCGTCCTCGAAATTCAATCTCGCACACTAATAATTCAAACGCTACTGATTACACTTAATCATGCAATACTAATTACAATTTACATATCACATCAAAATCAATATCGAATCTACCTGGATTGTTATCTTCAAGCCAATCTCCTACGGTCATCTGAAATGCCCGAGGAGGCGCAGTCTTTCTCTTTTGCCCGACAGATGCCGAGGAACCCGAACCTGAACTCCCAGCCAATCCCGTACCTTATCTTGCCTTCTCCAAACACTGACCCGCTCTGTGACCCTCCTTCTGACAATTCCAGCAAACATTCCTTGGAAAGATACAATCCTTAATATTGTGTCCAAACCCTCCACACTTAACACACCTAACTGTATCCGAAGTACACGGCCCCGGATGCCTCGCTTTACAATCCACACACCAAGCAATCCTATCTCTTGCCTCCTCAGAAAAAGACACCTTCCTACTCGCTTGACTTGATTTGCTACTCGTGGAACTATTCTTGGAATGGTGCACCGCCTTTTCCTTAACTAACTTTTCCGAAGCTCGAGTGTCACTATCCACCGACTTAGCCAAATCAAAAGCATTTTTCAGATTACCGGCTAATCTCACCGACGTCCTGTAGTGTGGTGGCAAAGCTCCCACAAAATGGTTTATTCTATCCCTTTCATTCGGGACCCATTGCTGGACAAAACGTAGCTTCTCCGTGAACTGATTGATAAGATCATCAATCGACATTTGCTCTGTCAATTTCAATTCCATAAACTCTTGCCTAATCCGGATCATGTCAAACTCCGAGCAGAACTCTTTGCAAACCTCACTATGGAAATCCGACCAACGAATGGATGATCTTTGCTCAGGTGACAAAGAGGCAGTCACCGTGTCCCACCAAACCATTGCCTTATCCTTTAACATTTGCACCGCATACCTAACTTTCAGCTCCTCCTCACACTGGCATACCTCAAACTTACGCTCCATATCCCTTAGCCAATTCAAAGTAACTGCCGGATCTTTGCTTCCCTCAAATTCCTTCGGCCCACTAGACTTGAATGATTTAAATGAACATACCCGCCTCTGTTGATTAGGAGATGGAAACTGAGATCCAAAATCTCCTTGTTGTGCTAACCTTGCTTGTTGCTCCTTGTACAATTGTTCAAACTTTCTTAATCTTAGCACCTCATCCTCTAACTGCAATTTATATTCCTCATCACTAACTCCATCTTGATTTACATTAGATGTACCACCTTGATTACCATCATTATTTTCTGGAGGTGGAAGCTCGGTTCTCAAAACATCATTGGGAGCCGGGTTCTCAGTATCTGCCATTCCTGTACTCATACACAATAACCCACAACTTGTTAATCGTTAGTATCACCTATACTAACCAATCAACCCCCCATTCATAAGCTAATCCCACACTTACTGAAATGTTTGACTGTCACCAAAAGATTTGGGATTGACATTAGCCAATGTCCAATTCACCCAAACCTTTGCTCTGATACCAACTTGTAAGGCCCCTTTCCTTACGCAAACCAAAACATATTATATTATATACTATTCGTAGGAAACGCGTCCCCAAAACATAATTACCGATTTACATAAGTTCAAAAGTACCAAGTTTTCAAAACATTTACACACATATATAAGTTTAGTTACAAACATTTACTTAAACAACCGGGCATTAAGAAAACTATTCAAAACCAAAAGTTAGATTTCCCAAAATTGTCAGAGTAAGCGCTATGACAGTCAACCATCCCATTAAGCATCTACAACCCGGTCCACACCTATTAAAAGCCTGCAAAAAGATTAACAACGAGGGATTAGCCAATGCTAAGTGAATGGAACCGTAACCGACGGTTCAATTCAGAAATAACAAGCCTACAACGCACAAACCAAACCAACAAATAATGCTTACAGCCTAAAGCATCGTAAACAACAATCACACAAATTATGATTACCGCCTAAAGCTTCGCAATCATAAACACGTATCGTCAAAGAGGACCGGCGGCCCCTGGTTAGCCAACCAGCGAAAGCCTACAACCACTGCCGGCCCCAACAGTAGCTTATCGATAGTTTGAAGCTATCTTCACTGATAGGAATTAATCCCTCAACTACATGTATCGGGAAACCCAGGCAGACCAACAATAGCCACAAACCCAACCAGCGTTGACCTCTGAAATCACATATGCCAATAGTCATGACAATATGTAGCATACCTATTCAAACCGCATAATAATCATGCCAACAATTAATACCAATAATAACCAAGTAAACCAAATCACAATATCAACAATCATGTCAATGTATTAACCAATAACCGATAACAAGTCAAACCAATAACCGAAAGTTCATCCGTTGCAACCAAACTCGTTACAACGGAATTGAACCGAGGAATACAATTCCACTCACCAAATATTTACGCATGATTGCCAACTCAGAGGTCTTATCTTACTGAGTGGCCGTCCGCTTATCTGGAAACAACAAAGATAACAAGTTAGTATCTTGTCCCACAACTTAATCCAAATCATAATCCATATCTTACACCATAATCTTATCATATATACTCCACTTATCAACTTAGTTAAATCATTTAACATCATACGAACTTAAAATACAAATTGCTGGAAAACCCAAGGAAGCCGCCGGCTTGGGTAGGGAAGCCGCCGGCTTGGCTGAGAAGCCGCCGGCTTGGCACCCTGGCCCGCCGGGTGAATTAACTTTTTGCACATCAGAACTTAACCTCCTAAATAAGCCTGTTCAGACGGCCGGGTGGGGGTCCAAACCCGCCGGCTGACCACATGAAGCCGCCGGCTTTAACAGGAAGCCGCCGGCTTCCTCCTCCAGACCTGCACTTGCAGGTCAGTTTTCCTGCATAATCCATTTTCGAACCAAATCTCCATTTTTCACCAAAATCAGTTTACAACTCGAATTTACCAAGGAAAATGACCACAACTTTTACTACAAACATATACTAACATCAAACAACCTATTCTAACATAAGATTCAAGCATCAATCATCATCAAAACCCCAAATTACCAAAACCTAACTTATGAACTAACCATGAAGAACACAACTAATTATAACCATAAATCATCATGAAATCAGTTAACTATCAATGAATAATCAACAAGTAATTAACAAAACATGATTTCCTAGCTTCAATTCATCTCAATCACCTATATACATCATATACCCAATTCCTATAAAAAATGAGTTCAAGAACACAAAACACTTACAATCTAAACATGAAGATGATATAGATGATTATGATGATCAATTTCCCTTTGTTAAATTTAACCTCCAATTTATGATTCTTTGGTTTTTCTTTGAAATTGATATAGAGAGAAATGGATGAACAATTGAGAATGGGAAAGAGTTTGGTGGAATGATCCAGATAATTCCCACCGCCCCACTTAATATTATGTATAAATTATACCCGCTTCCTAGCCTATTGTCTGGAACCCGAAAATACCCGAAAGTCAAAATACTTTTATTTTACCGTGAACTTTGTTTATTTAAAACAAACTATATTTTATTAGTCACAATAAAACCTGTGACTCTTTTACTTGTTTATTTTACAAATAAACCATTCAAACTTAATAAAATACAATTTATTTCCAGGCCCAGAAACAGGATGTTACAAATCTTCCCCCCTTTAAAGGATTTCGTCCTCGAAATTCAATCTCGCACACTAATAATTCAAACGCTACTGATTACACTTAATCATGCAATACTAATTACAATTTACATATCACATCAAAATCAATATCGAATCTACCTGGATTGTTATCTTCAAGCCAATCTCCTACGGTCATCTGAAATGCCCGAGGAGGCGCAGTCTTTCTCTTTTGCCCGACAGATGCCGAGGAACCCGAACCTGAACTCCCAGCCAATCCCGTACCTTGTCTTGCCTTCTCCAAACACTGACCCGCTCTGTGACCCTCCTTCTGACAATTCCAGCAAACATTCCTTGGAAAGATACAATCCTTAATATTGTGTCCAAACCCTCCACACTTAACACACCTAACTGTATCCGAAGTACACGGCCCCGGATGCCTCGCTTTACAATCCACACACCAAGCAATCCTATCTCTTGCCTCCTCAGAAAAAGACACCTTCCTACTCGCTTGACTTGATTTGCTACTCGTGGAACTATTCTTGGAATGGTGCACCGCCTTTTCCTTAACTAACTTTTCCGAAGCTCGAGTGTCACTATCCACCGACTTAGCCAAATCAAAAGCATTTTTTAGATTACCGGCTAATCTCACCGACGTCCTGTAGTGTGGTGGCAAAGCTCCCACAAAATGGTTTATTCTATCCCTTTCATTCGGGACCCATTGCTGGACAAAACGTAGCTTCTCCGTGAACTGATTGATAAGATCATCAATCGACATTTGCTCTGTCAATTTCAATTCCATAAACTCTTGCCTAATCCGGATCATGTCAAACTCCGAGCAGAACTCTTTGCAAACCTCACTATGGAAATCCGACCAACGAATGGATGATCTTTGCTCAGGTGACAAAGAGGCAGTCACCGTGTCCCACCAAACCATTGCCTTATCCTTTAACATTTGCACCGCATACCTAACTTTCAGCTCCTCCTCACACTGGCATACCTCAAACTTACGCTCCATATCCCTTAGCCAATTCAAAGTAACTGCCGGATCTTTGCTTCCCTCAAATTCCTTCGGCCCACTAGACTTGAATGATTTAAATGAACATACCCGCCTCTGTTGATTAGGAGATGGAAACTGAGATCCAAAATCTCCTTGTTGTGCTAACCTTGCTTGTTGTTCCTTGTACAATTGTTCAAACTTTCTTAATCTTAGCACCTCATCCTCTAACTGCAATTTATATTCCTCATCACTAACTCCCTCTTGATTTACATTAGATGTACCACCTTGATTACCATCATTATTTTCTGGAGGTGGAAGCTCGGTTCTCAAAACATCATTGGGAGCCGGGTTCTCAGTATCTGCCATTCCTGTACTCATACACAATAACCCACAACTTGTTAATCGTTAGTATCACCTATACTAACCAATCAACCCCCCATTCATAAGCTAATCCCACACTTACTGAAATGTTTGACTGTCACCAAAAGATTTGGGATTGACATTAGCCAATGTCCAATTCACCCAAACCTTTGCTCTGATACCAACTTGTAAGGCCCCTTTCCTTACGCAAACCAAAACATATTATATTATATACTATTCGTAGGAAACGCGTCCCCAAAACATAATTACCGATTTACATAAGTTCAAAAGTACCAAGTTTTCAAAACATTTACACACATATATAAGTTTAGTTACAAACATTTACTTAAACAACCGGGCATTAAGAAAACTATTCAAAACCAAAAGTTAGATTTCCCAAAATTGTCAGAGTAAGCGCTATGACAGTCAACCATCCCATTAAGCATCTACAACCCGGTCCACACCTATTAAAAGCCTGCAAAAAGATTAACAACGAGGGATTAGCCAATGCTAAGTGAATGGAACAGTAACCGACGGTTCAATTCAGAAATAACAAGCCTACAACGCACAAACCAAACCAACAAATAATGCTTACAGCCTAAAGCATCGTAAACAACAATCACACAAATTATGATTACCGCCTAAAGCTTCGCAATCATAAACACGTATCGTCAAAGAGGACCGGCGGCCCCTGGTTAGCCAACCAGCGAAAGCCTACAACCACTGCCGGCCCCAACAGTGGCTTACCGATAGTTTGAAGCTATCTTCACTGACAAGGATTCATCCCTCAACTACATGTATCGGGAAACCCAGGCAGCCCAACAATAGCCACAAACCCAACCAGCGTTGACCTCTGAAATCACATATGCCAAACGGCCCAAGCATCACATATTTCATAATAGTCATGACAATATGTAGCATACCTATTCAAACCGCATAATAATCATGCCAACAATTAATACCAATAATAACCAAGTAAACCAAATCACAATATCAACAATCATGTCAATGTATTAACCAATAACCGATAACAAGTCAAACCAATAACCGAAAGTTCATCCGTTGCAACCAAACTCGTTACAACGGAATTGAACCGAGGAATACAATTCCACTCACCAAATATTTACGCCTGATTGCCAACTCAGAGGTCTTATCTTACTGAGTGGCCGTCCGCTTATCTGGAAACAACAAATATAACAAGTTAGTATCTTGTCCCACAACTTAATCCAAATAATAATCCATATCTTACACCATAATCTTATCATATATACTCCACTTATCAACTTAGTTAAATCATTTAACATCATACGAACTTAAAATACAAATTGCTGGAAAACCCAAGAAAGCCGCCGGCTTGGGTAGGGAAGCCGCCGGCTTGGCTGAGAAGCCGCCGGCTTGGCACCCTAGGCCGCCGGGTGAATTAACTTTTTGCACATCAGAACTTAACCTCCTAAATAAGCCTGTTCAGACCGCCGGGTGGGGGTCCAAACCCGCCGGCTGACCACATGAAGCCGCCGGCTTTAACAGGAAGCCGCCGGCTTCCTCCTCCAGACCTGCACTTGCAGGTCAGTTTTCCTGCATAATCCATTTTCGAACCAAATCTTCATTTTTCACCAAAATCAGTCTACAACTCGAATTTACCAAGGAAAATGACCACAACTTTTACTACAAACATATACTAACATCAAATAATCTATTCTAACATAAGATTCAAGCATCAATCATCATCAAAACCCCAAATTACCAAAACCTAACTTATGAACTAACCATGAAGAACACAACTAATTACAACCATAAATCATCATGAAATCAGTTAACTATCAATGAATAATCAACAAGTAATTAACAAAACATGATTTCCTAGCTTCAATTCATCTCAATCACCTATATACATCATATACCCAATTCCTATAAAAAATGAGTTCAAGAACACAAAACACTTACAATCTAAACATGAAAATGATATAGATGATTATGATGATCAATTTCCCTTTGTTAAATTTAACCTCCAATTTATGATTCTTTGGTTTTTCTTTGAAATTGATATAGAGAGAAATGGATGAACAATTGAGAATGGGAAAGAGTTTGGTGGAATGATCCAGATAATTCCCACCGCCCCACTTAATATTATGTATAAATTATACCCGCTTCCTAGCCTATTGTCTGGAACCCGAAAATACCCGAAAGTCAAAATACTTTTATTTTACCGTGAACTTTGTTTATTTAAAACAAACTATATTTTATTAGTCACAATAAAACCTGTAACTCTTTTACTTGTTTATTTTACAAATAAACCATTCAAACTTAATAAAATACAATTTATTTCCAGGCCCAGAAACAGGATGTTACATTAAACCACTGTCTTCATTATTCCCTTGAATATGACCTATGAATCCATTTCGTTTTTGTTTTACATATCAAAGACATGTTATTTATCATATCATATATGAACATTAAAAACAAAATTAGCAGGGCATTATTATTTGGTTAATGATTTGGATCACATAATCATTCGTCTCCCACTTTGATTTACCTTCTTTTTCTTTCCTATAATTATTATATTTACAAATTAACGAATTTCATATTGTTGGGTGCAAACCTGATCACTATCTTTGATACGATTTATTCCCTTTGGTTTAGCGGCAATGTAACTTTTACTAGTAACGATCTTTTTATCTTGGGGTTTTCACTAAAGATTAAAAAGTGCGATGCTAACAAACAAATCATTAAAACAACTTGTATACGACAAAAGGAAAAAAATGCATATTAAATAATTCATTTTACGAACATGGTCACTTATAATCGTAATAAGGTTAGATGATTTTATTTTATTCTTTTAATAAAAAATTAGACAGGAATATGTCACGGCACTTTATACGGTATCTATATAACGATCTTTTAAATCAACTTTTATATATTCACACAAGGTGGCTTATTTGCGTTATATAAGATTTTTATTTTTATTTTTTTAAACAACTATATACTTGCTCCTTCAAGATGAGAGTGTCGACCTTAATAATATACACAATTCTAGAAATGTGCACAAAATTCTCTTTTGGTATGTTGAAATAGGAAGTTGACACTTCTTTTGAGACAATCAAAAATAAAAAATCTAAACACTTATATTGGAACTGAAACAACGGAGGTAATAATAATATTATTAGATGGATGGAAGACCAAAATTCAAAAGGCTAATTCTAGTATTGAAAAAGAGTTGCCACAACATTGAATAGTTAGGGTTTGGCTATTGGTATAAGTGGTAAAATAAATGGGTCGAGTCGGATTATGGGTCTAGATGGGTTTGGGTATAAACGGGTCCGGGTCTAGATGAGTCATTTAGGATGATGTGTCTAAACGGGTCAAGGTCAAACGGGTCTCGAGTCGGGTCGACCCATTAGGTTTCCACGAAACTTTTTTTTATTTGATTGAAAAATGAAATGAGGTGTTAAAAAAAAATTACCCACCAGATCCGTCTGGACCCATTGGTTAATTGTTATACAATTGGAGGTTATATTAGATACTCATTTAGACTCATCTAAAAAAATAGATGGAGACCCAACAAACCCATCACCTCATAAATATTACCTAACTTGACCCATAAATAACCAATGAGTCTAAAATTGCCACCTCTAGTATCAGGTCACATGATAAGTAAGCTTCTTTTTTTTTTCCCCTTTTTTTCCTTTTTTTCCTTTTGGCGAAATACAAAATAAATATTTTGATAAACTGTCATCAACAAAAGTTGAATGGAGATGATAAGATACGCACAACATATGGAAAAAAACTCTCTTGAAATGAGAACAAAACAAAAACAAGTGAGAATACTATTAAGAACACCCATTTGATTCTTGAGAAGCATTTGTGAGGAATATTTGACGTCCTGAACTTGAGATGGAAAAACTGACTTGAAAAAGTGACTTTTAGAGACTTCAACCGTGAGAATAGACTTCTTATAAAGAACCGAACTAATACCAAAATCACCATTGCTTTAGAATTCCTCACTGAGCTGAAACGTTTGGCCTTGTTATGTGATATGAACTCCGAGAAGTTGCGTTATGGAAGAATTTTGCAAAACTTTATGAACCAAATCTTTAGAGATTAACCTTTTAGATAAACCTTTGATGATCCCAGCTAGAGATCTTAGTATGTATTACTTTGATGGATTATTAATAAGCTTGCGGAACAGTTTATTAATAACTTGAAGATCAAACTTGTATATAACAGAATATCTAACCAAAAGCTTCAATATTATTAACAATAATACGAACACACAACTTGTGTTAGGGTTTACAACCTTGAAGCTAATAACTAGAATGAATTCGTCTCACCTCATCTAGGGCTTTACAGAATCTCTATTTATAACACATAGAGTCCTTTACAGAATCAAACTATTATGGAAATCCTATCTATTCCATAATTATCTCTAACCGACTAACCAACAGTGGTTGAGTATATAACTAACAGGGGTAGTACTCGTATATTATCAACAGTGGTTGAGTACTTATAAAATACAAACTATACACTAACAGTGGCCCTGTTAGACAAATGTACTAACAGCGGTTGTCTTCTTCTAACAGTGGTTGACTTCTAACAGTGGTTGAAGTCTTATACCAACAGCGGCATGATACTTGTATTCTGAGCAAATCTAACAGTGTCTCAGGTCTCAACAATCTCCCCCTAAACTTGATCATTCAGAGTAATGATTCAAGTTTCAATCCTTCTTTTCTTCTTCTTTTTCCTTCATCGTTTGCCTCTTATGCAGTTGATTAAACACCATATATAAAGCTCTGTAAACTCCTTCAGTAATGATGGTTGTAGATAACTTCAAATCAATCAATCTATTCAGCAACCCTGTTCCCAGCACATAATGTCGATCATCAAACATGTAGATCACCTGCCCATTGTTGAATACTACCATGTGTACTCCAGCTCTGGCAAAATATCTCCAGGTTATAACCCTTTGATAACAATGAAAGAATAAGTGATACAAACTGGCTGGTTCAAACAGGCTTTGCAACAACTCCATCATTTGTCGTTCAATCACTGCTTCAGAGTTCTTTCTATTTCTGATTCTGCTCACTTGATACAACTCCATAAGATCATCTCTTGTACAAATTCTGAGCAAATCAACCATACTCCCAATATGATCATCAAATCCTCTTTCCCTTTCAATCTTGATCTCAAGGATCATTTTTCTGAAACCATAATCAATTGCTACTCCTTCCCAATTTACAATTCTAGCCTTTCTTGGTCCTTCAGAAATCTCCTTGCTATCAGTCAGAATCTTGATTCTCTTTTTCAGCTCTGGATCAAATCTTGGAATATCAGGAATAACATTATCTTTAGAAATCTGATTTTTCCATGAATTTCTTCTAACTTCATTCTGCTTATCCTCTAAAGCTTTCTCTGCTGCTTCAACAGCTGCCTTTTCTCTTCTTTCTTCTTCTTCTTTCAAAAACTTTTTCATTTCCCTATCTGCCTTTTCTTTCTTCTCCTTCATCAATGCATTCAAATGTCTATTCTCTTCCATTTTCTTTGTCCACTCTTCATCTCTTCCCATATACCTATCATATGCCTGTTGCAGCTTCTGCATATTCCATCCTCTAACAATTTTAGCTGGAGCATAATTTTCAGACAATGCATTGATCATTTGTCTTCTCCTTTCAGCATATGGTAAAGGTTTACTCCTTTTCTTGGCTAATTCCTCTTGCTTTTTCTTTCTAGCCCTTTCCTCATTTGCCCTTTTCATCAACAAAAATCCAGAAGATAACTCTTCCTCTTCATTACCTTTCTTCTTCTTTAAATAATCATGAACTCTCTGAGCAGGAAGCTTTAATCCTTGTGCAGTCTTTTCTTTAACAATCTCTGCAGCTTTCTGTGTAATAGTCACTACACTCAGATCATCCAAAATCATTTTCACATCATCACCCTCTCCTTCAGCTTTAGCTTCTGCAGCTCTCCTTATCAACCTTTCTCTTTCTTCTACTTGCATCCTCAGCATATCATGAGACTCAATATGAGGTTCTTTAATTTCTCTCACCTTTGATTTTTCTTTTAACTTTCCTTTACCTTTGTCTTTTGGATCAATCACAGGCAATGTAGACTTAGGTTTAAGTGGTGAAGTTGGTTCTCTTATTGTAACAGGTACCTCTCTTGGTCTTGTTGTTGTTATAGTTGTGGCAGGGATTGATATGACAGCAGTGGTTATTGGTGTATTAACAGTGGTAGGAGTTGGTGTACTAACAGGGGTAGATGTAACAGTGGTTGGGTTAGTGTTGACAGGGGTTGAAATTGCAATAACAGTGGTAGAAGTTTTGACAGGGGATAAAGTTTTAGTTGACTTTCTTCTGGGAATAGATTTCTTTCTTGTAAAGGTTTGCAACTTCTTCTCTTCAGCAATTGACTTTGATTGCTCCCCCTTAACCTCAACTTCTCCTTCTTTTTCAACATCATCAACCACCTCATACACTGGCCTATCACTGAAACTGACTCTTTTCTTATCATCCAGGTTAGCACCCATCACATCCCAAACATATAATCTAAGTGCAGCTTTCTCAGGCAACCCTTTATTCAATGGAAATACCTGATAAACTGTCTCATCAGTCTGCTCTGCTCCTGCACCATCAACCACCTCATCATCTAAATTTTCATGTATCACATAATCAGATACATTTAGCTCCTCCTCAGCCTTATCCCTGCTCTGCACATAATCATCATCTTTATCATCAAACACTAACTCCACAGTGTCTTCTGATTGTGCCACATTATGCTCACATACATTCATCTCAACTGTATCATCATCAAGCTCAAGCATCTCTGTAGCTGTATTATCATCAAACACCTCTGTAGCTGCAGAATCATCATTCATTTCATCAATATTGATCATTTCTCCATCCATATCATCATGAGGTCCATATGAATCATCATCATCATCATCACCTGCTCTTGAACCATCATCTTCAGGCATAATATCATCATCTGCTTTCTTCTCCCCCTTGCCTGAAGATTCTTTTAACCTATTTGCAGGTAGAAGAATATTATTGACAGCCTCCTCAAGCACTAACAACCTATGCTTCACATCAAGCAACTCTTCCTTCTGATGATCAATGAGCTCCTTCTGTTTAGCAATGAACTCATCCTGAGCTTGAATTTTCTGTTGAGCCTCTTTTCTATAAGCCCTTTCCCTCTCATATTTGCTCCATAGTTTATTGACATCATGTACAAGATAAGAAATCGTCAATTCATCAGTATCACTAGGCTCATCAACATTAGAGTGTGACCTCTTAGTTGAATCCTTGCCCACATCTGCCACTGCAGATGTCCCTTGGTTATTGGTACTGGGACCTACATTTGAATCATCACCCATAGGTTCATCAAACATAGTTGCCTCTGGTTGGGTCTGATTAATGTTACCACTATCCTGCCCTGCCAGTGGGCTAGAAACAGTAGTGGCAGCCCTTCCAGAATGAACATTTTCATCAAGTATGTTCACCTGTTGTGTTGGAACAGTTGACTGAGACTGTGGAGAAACAGGAATCTCCATAGCCTGTGTAGCCTTCTTGGATTTCTTGGCTTTAGATTGGGTAGGCTGTTTGTTCCCTTGTTTTCTTTTGATGCCACCTCTTGATGTGTGTTCAGAACCAACTTGTGTTGTTGGTCTGTCATCATTTGGTCCAGATGGTGTTGGTAATACACCACCAGTGGCAGAAGGAGTAACTAGCATTGTAGAAAATAATGCAGTTTCCTTCTTAGAAAAAGCATTCTGATACTTATTCATAGCCTGAATAGTCCTTAAAGATAGAGTAGAACTAACAATCACACTATCCTCTGCTGGCAGATTTGACAATTGATTATTCAACAAAAGCTGAACAAATCTAGGGTACATAACGAATGTATCACCCTTTACATTCCTAATCATATTATCTAAGATAAATCTAGACATATTAAATTTAATACCCTGTGCCAAGCAGATAATAGGATATGCAATCGTAGAACTAAATTCATTAAAACTAGTTCTCTTTTGAGACAAACATACCAGAAAAGTATGAATGTAGAACTTCCATTGAGGACAAAACCATGACTTCAAGAAAGTATATTCTGATCGTGTCTTTCCTGAACCTTCATACCCCATATCCATAATGCCTTTAAACAAATCTTCTCTCGATAACTCCAGAATTCCACCTTCATCATCAAACTGTAAAAGTTCTCGTAGAACAATCTCAGTAACCATTACCTTCTGACCCTTGACAGTGGAATGAATATGAGTAATGCCATTAACATTCCCTTCCTTTGCATTCTTCCAAAATTCCTGAATATGTGATCGAATCAATCGTGGAGCTACAGTAAGGGCATAAGTAACTGGACAATTACTCAAGAAATCGATGATAGGGTGAAAATACTCATCGGCAAGTTCTTTATTCAAGAAAGCCCTCATATTGTGTTCAGAATGAACACTTAGCGTAGAATGAGCAGAATCAGATGATGATGAAGATGCCATTGATGTAATCGATGAACGAACGAAGAGTGAATTACAATAAACAACTCAAAGCGAGAGCGATTATTGAAGGGTTTTGAAAATTTTGAAAGCGTAATTGAAAAAGTGAAGTATTTGAGTATTTATTTGATGACAGTGCCAAGCCCTAAAAATAGAACTAGCAGTGGCACTTCTGGTTATACCCAACAGGGGCACAATTTACAAACAAACCCAACAGGGGTACCTCACTTGATCAATTTATAGTCAACTTTTTTAACCATCTAACAAAGCTAGCAGCGGCTGATAGTCTACCAGGGGCATCCGACCAAGGAAACGCCAACTTAGAACTAACAGGGGCATAAACTTAGCTTAGTTAGACAACGAAAATTTTTTTTTTTTTTTTTTTTTTTTTTTTTTTTTTTTTTAACCAAAACAAATAAGAAGAAACAAAGAAAACATTAAATTCCAGCTCAAGTGATGTCTCTTGACAGTGGCTGAAACCTGCAATATTAAACTAAGAAAAACAACTAGCAGGGGTTAAATTACACACATATACAGCAGGGGTTTAAAATACATTGACAGTGGCAAAGGTAAACTAACAGTGGCACCATCTGTTATCATGATGAAGCTAACAGTGGCAACACCTGACCCTGTCACATACAATATATTTTACCCCTGTTAGTATCAAATCCAGACCAAAACACTACGTGAGATTGATCATACCAATATTAGTTATCAAAAATGTAAATCTTCCTACATCAAATGCTTTTGTAAAAAGATCTGCAAGTTGATTATCAGTATGAATTTTAAAAATATGAATCAATCTTTTATCATAACAACCTCTTATAAAATGATATCTGATTTCAATGTGTTTGGTTTTTGAATGCTTAACTGGATTCTGAATGATACTAATAGCAGAAGTATTATCAATATAAATAGGAGTGTTCATGAAAGTCAAACCATAATCCAGCATTTGATTCTGAATCCAAAGAACCTGTGCACAGCAACTTGATGCTGCAACATATTCTGCTTCTGCTGTAGAAGTGGAAACTGTGGTTTGCTTTTTACATTGCCATGACACTAACCTATTTCCAAGAAATTGACAACCTCCACTAGTCGATTTCCTATCCATATTCTCACCACCATAGTCACTATCCGTGAATGCCTTTAGCTCAAAATCTGATCCTTTAGCATACCAAAGGCCCAAGTCTGGTTGACCTTTCAAGTATCTAAAGATCCTCTTCACAGCATACATGTGTGACTGCTTTGGATTGGTCTGATATCTAGCACAAAGACACACTGCAAACATTATATCAGGTCTGGATGAAGTTAAATACATCAATGAACCAATCATTGACCTGTATAAGTGCACATCTACTTCCTCCCCCTCAGGATCAGAATTAAGATGTTTATGTGCCTCCATGGGAGTGCTAGCTACCTTCACGTCTTTATAACCAAATTTATTCAAAATGTCTTTCACATACTTCCCTTGGTTAATGAAGATTCCATCTAACTTCTGCTTGACCTGCAATCCTAAAAAGAATGTGAGTTCACCCATTGAACTCATCTTGAACTTCTTATGCATTAAATCTTCAAACTCTTTGCACAATGAATCCCTTGTAGACCCGAAAATAATATCATCAACATACACCTGTACCAGCAATATATCTCTTTGAACCCTCTTGGTAAACAATGTCTTGTCAATAGTGCCTCTCTTGAATCCATTCTTGAGCAAGTACTCAGATAGAGTATCATACCAAGCTCTTGGAGCTTGATGTAATCCATACAATGCTTTCTTCAATCTGCACACTCTATCTGGATATGTTGGATCTTCAAACCCTGGTGGTTGGCAAACATACACCTCATCATCAATTAGACCATGAAGAAAAGCACTCTTCACATCCATTTGATAGACTTTGAAATCCTGATAAGATGCATAAGCTAAAAATAATCTAATAGCTTCTATTCTAGCAACAGGGGCAAAGACATCATCATAATCTATGCCTTCTTCCTGTGTGTACCCCTGTGCTACCAACCGAGCCTTATTCTTGATCACTATACCTCTTTCATCTCTCTTGTTCTTGAAGATCCACCTTGTGCCTATAGCTTTCTTTCCTTTTGGAAGATCAACCAAATCCCACACATCTTGCAGTTTGAATTGCAACAATTCTTCCTGCATAGATTCAATCCAGCTTGGATCTTTGAGAGCCTCCACTGCCTTCTTTGGTTCCATCTGAGAAAGAAAACATACATATAATGAAGTATGTACATCTTCTTCTCTTACCTTGGTTTGATGTCTAGTCTGAACAGGAGTACTAATGTCACCAATGATCAAATCCAAGGAATGATCTTTATGAACCACATATTTAGAGGTAGAAGGATCAAGTAGTTCTCTTTCCAAATTAGACCCCAAAAGATTATCTATCTCAGAGTCTGAAAAAGACTCTCTTTCCTCTCTTTCCTTTGATGGCTTTGGAGTTGCTTCAGAATCTGACAAAGAAGTCCTTTCCAAAACTTGAAATGGAGGACTTTGTTCAACAAATTTTGGAGAATCGTGCTCTCCTTCTGAATCATGCTCTGAAACTATATGAGAACTCTTTGAGATAAATGGTTGATTTTCTGTTGGAATTGAACCATCTTCATCCTTTGAACCATTTGTGCTACTTGACCCACTTGAATCATCTGAAGGTTCATCTTGCTCTAACTGGAATACTTCTGGAGGATCTGAAGACCAAATAGGAAACAAGACATACTTCAAGTCATCCTTTTTAGTTTGACTTGAGGTTGATTTCCCATCTTTACCTGCATCATTACCTGCATCTGTACCTGCATCTGTACCTGCACTAATAGACAAATCTGGATATCTAAAAGCATGGGTTAGTGCATCAATATCAAACAAAACTTCTGGACCTTTTCCTTCTACATTTGATGTATGTTCATTAAAGGTCACATCCATGGTCTCTTCTATGATCCTAGTCCTTTTGTTAAATACTCTATAAGCCTTGCTTTGAATAGAGTATCCAACAAATACACCCTCATCTACCTTACTCTGAAACTTACCAAGATGATCTCTGGTATTTAAGACAGTACAAGGACATCCAAATGGTTTTAAAAAGCTAACCAAAGGTTTTCTTTTAAAGAATAACTCATAGGGTGTCTTGTTATGAGGTTTAATAATCAAAATCCTATTCAAAACATAACAAGCAGTGCTAACGGCCTCTGCCCAAAAGGACATTGGTAGTTTAGCATCTGCTAGCATGCTTCTAGCAGCCTCAATTAGTGTCCTATTCCTCCTCTCAGCTACTCCATTTTGTTGTGGAGTCCTAGGTGCACTATACTGTCTTTCTATACCTTTATCCTCACAGAACTTATTCATCTCATGATTCTTAAATTCTGTCCCATTATCACACCTGATGATCTTAACCTTTTGATTAGTTGAATTCTCAATCCTAGTTATGAATGATCTAAGTATTTCACCTGTCTCATCCTTAGTCCTAAGAAAGAACACCCAACTCATTCTAGAGTAATCATCAGTTATTACCAAACAGTAAGATTTCTTCCCTTGACTAGCTACATTGGTAGGGCCAAACAAATCCATATGTAACAGGTGTAAGGGAGTGGTATTGGTATTCACAAGCTTGGTCTTATAAGAGGTCTTGTGTTGCTTGCCTTTGAGACATGCTACACAGTGGTCACTACATTCAAATAACTTTTCAGGTAAGCCTCTCACTAGCTTATTCCTAACAAGTTTATTCATGGTCTTGAAATTCAAGTGACACATCCTCCTATGCCATAGTTCAGATTCAGATACAGTAGCTTTAGAAATGAGACAGTTAACATTTTGAGATTCCATCTTGTTTAAATCACTACAGTATACATTATCCTTTCTTGGAACTCTCATTAAAATCTTATCTTCAGGTATTTTGAGTTTTTCAGAAAGTATAAGGCATTCTGTGTCAGTGAAATATACAGGATTTTGCTTATCTGTGATTTGACTCACACTAAGCAAATTGTATCTCAATTGCTCAACATAATAAACATCATTGAAAGTGAGCTTACTGCTTTTTACCTTACCTTTACCTGTGATTTTACCTCCTTTAGGATTGCTTCCAAATGCTACATCTCCTCCAGAAAACGCTTTAAAGTCCTGTAGCTTTTTCCTGTCTCCAGTCATGTGTCTTGAACAGCCAGAATCAATATGCCATAAGCTTGGTGGCTTGCCCTACACATATATGAGAAAAACAGTTAGTTTTTCTTGGGAACCCAAACCAATTTGGCTTTGGGTTTCCCTTGAGCACCATTGACATCAACCCTTTTGACAGTGATTGATCTCAGTGCTGCATTGGTTTTGGACACTTCAGATTTACACTCATTTTTATGTCTCCAAAAACAATCAATTTTAGACCTGACAGGGGTTAATGGTTTGACAGTGGTCACCTTTAAGTTTGTATTGATTACCCTGGCAGTGGTAGCTTTACTTGGTATAAACATTCTTTTGAAATGTTTAATACCAGCAGAGGTACCATGCCTGACAGTGGTCAAACCCTCCCCTGTTCGTGTCTTGCCTCTGTTAGCCGTTGACAGGGGCACTGCTGTAGCATTAACAGGGGCTGCAGCCTTGCCTCTGTTAGGCTTATTTATCAACACATGACCTGTACCACTGTTCCTATTATTTTTAGGATTGTAGTAACAGTCCTGTTGAAGATGATTATATCTACCACAAATAAAACATGACTTTCTTTTCACACATTCAAACCCATTACCCAACCTTTGTGAAACCAGTTGGTTCCAATTTCTTTGATTACCCCTGGGAATGGATTTATTCACATTACTTGCAGTATGTAACTCAGACTTCTTTGACTTACATGTACACTTATCACACTCAGATTTCAACTTGTCTTTTGATTCAGTATTGACCTTTTTGTGTACATACCCTAAACCTGAACTAGCCTTGTTGGTTTTCCTGACTTGATCTAACTGAGCCTTTGCTTTCTCAACAAACATCTTTTTACCCTCTTCTAGTTTAGTACTATTAAGTTCAGAAACTAGACCAGTAATAGACTTAACACTACCATCCACAGAATTACCACTAGATGAGCTATCACTATCACACTCATCTTCCTCAGTCCAATCAGATACCTCAACTTTATCAAAATTCACATTATCATCACAATTAACAACTGGATCTACCTTTTTAACCTCCTCAGACACACCTACCTTAAGTGTTTCTAAAACAAAATCACTTTTAGGTGGGAAATAAGTATGATTATAAGGTGGAGGAACAGCATTAAGGTTGTAACCTAATCCAAGTTTTAATTTATCATGAATTTGAGACTTGATTAAGTTTTGAACACCTTTTGAAACATTTTCCAACTCATCAACTTTCAATTTTATTGACTCCTTATCAGAAATTGCCTCAGCCAACTTAGCACTTAGCATATCAACTTTTGTTTGTAAAGCTTTCTTTTCCCAATTTAGATACTTAACATCTAAGTGAAATTGAGATTCATTCTTTTCATAAGCTTTTATCTGATTTTCTAAGTTTTCAATAGCTAAAGTGGCATGTTGACTCTTTTCCTTACAAGCTTTTAATTCATTACACACAACCATATTATGATCCCTATAAAATTTAACCATTTTCTTACATGCAGGAGAACATAATTTAGATTGTACCTCATATGGAATGTCTGAAGACTCTGGTTCTTCTGTGACAGCCATCAAAGCTTGATTTGAGGTTACAAGCTCTTCCTGATCACTCCAGTCAAATCCTCCCATTCCATCTTGAGCAACCAATGAATCAGAAGTGGTGTTCTGAACAGGTACCAATCTTCTTTGTGGAGCAGAACTATTTCTCATAATACCATTCTGAGAACCTCCAGCCTGTGTGCTCTTGCATTCTCTAGCAAAGTGTCCCATCTTGTGACAATTGAAACACTCCACCTTGCTCTTGTCAAAACCAGCTACACCATCTCTCTTGTAAGAAAAGTTTCTGTTCCCAGACCTCTGCATAAACCTCTTTGCCCTGATTGTAATCATGGCCATTTGCCATCTTAAATCCATCTCTTCCAGGTCCTCTTCACTAACCTGCTCCAAATCTTCTGTAGTTAATGAAGAATTCACATGGCTTGCAAAGAATGCTTCCAATACATTATCATTAGCACCAGATGTGCTACAACTACCAGATTCACCAACAGAAACAAAAGCAGCATTGTTAGAGCTACCATTGGACTGTTTCAATGCTAGAACTTCAGGCTCAAAATTCCTCAGATCATTATACAGGTCTTCAATCTCTTTCTCTTCAAGATCTGGACTTTGTCTAAGTCCCACAGTGTACATATTCCAATCTGTACCAAGTGATCTTAGAAACTTCCTGTTCAAGTCATCTTTATCAATCTTGACATTGTGATTTTCTAAATCACCCACAAGTTTTTGAAACCTATCAAAAGTCTGAGTCAGAGTTTCAGACTTTACACCTGCAAAGTTTTCAAACTGTTGTTTGAGAAGAGATCTCTTATTCTTCTTGGTGTTATCATTACCACCAAATCTCTTAACAATTGCTTGCATAAGAACCTGAGCATCTTCACAGTTTTCAAACTTCCTTTGATACTCATTAGGAATAGACAAAAGTAGAGTACTTAATGCCTTCCACTCTGTTGCTCTTTATTTTCTCTCTGCATCAGACTTTGGTGGTGGTCTTTCTTCCTTTTTACCATCTGCATCCTTAGTATAGTTTGGTCCATTAGTAACCACCTCCCACATCATATAATCCGTAAGCAACATGTATTGCCTAATCCTAGTCTGCCATAGCTCAAACTCATCAGGTTTGAGCATGGGTATCTTTGTAGCTTGAATACCTTCCATTGATTCAGTAGACATCTTGTTATTTGTTGAAAAAGCTGCGAAATTCAATTACCTTCTTCAAGATCAAAGTAATATCAAGCTCTGATACCACTTGATGATCCCAGCTAGAGATCTTAGTATGTATTACTTTGATGGATTATTAATAAGCTTGCGGAACAGTTTATTAATAACTTGAAGATCAAACTTGTATATAACAGAATATCTAACCAAAAGCTTCAATATTATTAACAATAATACGAACACACAACTTGTGTTAGGGTTTACAACCTTGAAGCTAATAACTAGAATGAATTCGTCTCACCTCATCTAGGGCTTTACAGAATCTCTATTTATAACACATAGAGTCCTTTACAGAATCAAACTATTATGGAAATCCTATCTATTCCATAATTATCTCTAACCGACTAACCAACAGTGGTTGAGTATATAACTAACAGGGGTAGTACTCGTATATTATCAACAGTGGTTGAGTACTTATAAAATACAAACTATACACTAACAGTGGCCCTGTTAGACAAATGTACTAACAGCGGTTGTCTTCTTCTAACAGTGGTTGACTTCTAACAGTGGTTGAAGTCTTATACCAACAGCGGCATGATACTTGTATTCTGAGCAAATCTAACAGTGTCTCAGGTCTCAACAACCTTCGTCAACATTTGTTAAAATTTCATGGCACGTCGATCTACCTTTCTTCTTCTTATGTGATTTAGGAGATCCATTAACCATACCACCTACATTTGACTTACCTTTCTTATTTCTCTCTTTATTTTTCAGCACAATTTTTCTTAATTTTCTTATTTCTCTCTTTATTTGCATCACATTATTTCTTAACAATGCACACGGGTGATGATAATCTTTCCCCACGCATTGATCATCGTGAAAAGTTTCAGTCGAAACTTTCTAAATATTAGAGTTTGCATTTATTACTCATTAAATTATCAAATCTTTATCCTTTTTTCGCTGATATCATAAATGCAAATTACGGTATTTTAAGAAAATTTCAAGATAATTAATGACAAACGTTATACATGATGAATAGTTATCAGTTGTTAATGAAAATCAGAAGACGTAGATTATTGTTATCATGTACTTGTCTTAGGTGGTTAGATGCACATGAAAGAAATTCCTGTAAACTTAATACTTCATTCGTCTCATTTTAAATGTTCGTCTCACTTTAAATGTCCGTCTGACATGAAAGAAATTTCATGGTCCTTGTGGTTTACAGGATTCTCACCATTAGTCCATGTACTTTATTTGTTGCAAAGATATAACACCCCTCATTTTACATCCATTTAATATTAATAAATCGGAAGCGCATGTCCAACAAAGCGTTTGTAATTCGCATTGTTTTACTAATATATAAAATTCAACTTATTTTAAACTATAGTTTAACAAAATGGGTGTTATATAAAACAAAAGATATCATTGATTTATACAAATCAAATATCAGAGTAATGCTTCACGGTCAAACATTCCTTCGAGTCCAACTTCTTGCCCAACCAAATATATCAATAACCTGCAAGAAGTGTTATGTGGGGGATTAGCATAAAGCTAAGTGAGTAGATAACTAATCAACAATCTAACTTAGCTCAACAACTTTGCATACAACAATTAACACATAACCAACAAGTACACAATACCACCATTTAGCAAAGCAACAGGGCAACTGTTCAACTGGCCAACTTATCATCAAAGCAACTATTCAACAAGCAACTGACTTAATAATGAGGCATCGGTGGCTCTGGGGATAACCATAATACCCGGGCGGCTCCCCAAGAACACTTACCCAACCATATCCGTATGGCCATAACGGACGAGACCGATAGCTAGTGATTATTCTCAACTAACACAGGAGGTGTGTTAAACCTTGAATAACCGACTAGCCCAACCAACAGTTCAACAACTCGTTGACCTCATTAACAACTGATGCCCGAAGGCCAACAACAAGTCCAGTGATCACATAATCAACAAATCACATATTCATCAGGTCAACGTTATTATATCAACCATATTATTACTAGCTATAATAATCATCATGGCAACTACAATAGTAATAATATGTTACTTGTTGTAACCAAACTCGTTACAACCAAGTTACACTGAGGATTAGAGATCCACTCACCGACACCTCAGCCGCAAGCTCAGAAGTCTAATATTACTGAGCCTTCTCCACACCTGATAATCAACAATCAAATATAAGTTAGTAATTAAGATCACCAATACTAAACTTATATCAATCAATAGTATTAGGAACTTAAAATAATCAACATCAATATTACTAGTTCCTAATCATGCATTAATGATTACTACTTAACCATTATCATATATTAACCGGTAACATATACCAAGCATATTACTATCAACAAGTAATAACAAGTCAAGACTGACCCACGAAGCCGCTCGGCTTCCCACGAAGCCGCCGGCTTCAAGACATTATCACATCCAGTCTTATACCCGAACCCACAAAATGAAGCCGCCCGACGAAGCCGTCCGGCTTCCAAGCGAATCAGCCGGCTTCTAATTGAAGCAACTGGCTTCAACTCAAAACAAGACCAAGCCGCCCGGCTTCCCACGAAGCCGCCGGCTTCACACCAATCAAATCCAAGCCGCCCGGCTTCCCACGAAGCCGCCGGCTTCCCTCGAAACCGTCCGGCTTCCCACGAAGCCGTCCGGCTTCCCACCTTCGTCCCAGCAGACCTGCGTTCTGTTCCAGCTTCTAACTTACGGGTTTAATACCCATATCACCAAAACTCGATTTCTAACTGTTATATATCACAAATAACTTCATATAAACACAATATAACACTTATAACAAGTTTTAAACATCTAATTCTTCCAAATCATCAATTTACCCAAATTTGAATAAAAACTCAAATTTTAAGAACACTTACAATTGATTATGATGATGATGATGTTGTTGAAACTTAATCCAGATCACAGCCCAAGCTAGTTTCAATCTTTAATTTGAACTTCTAGGTTTGATTTCTCCATTTGGGGTTTAGGGTTTTCAAAGGATTTTGAGAAAGGAAAAATGATTTTCCTAAAATAGAAATGATATATATAAGTCGGCTCATTTAACCGACTTCAATTATACGGGTATAATTTAATACCCCATCTGTAACAACCGGCAAATTAGGAATAGAATTAGTGCCTAATTCTTTGTTAATACATGTAATTAGTTCTGTGTTAGGCTAATTTATGTATCGAATTATATATATTGTTGAATATATATGAAAATGCGATTTGGTTAAATCATACGCAATTTAAATCGAATGTATTTCGATTCAATTTAATACGGACGTTGGTGACCAATTTTATTAAATAACGTTGTTATGTCAAAAATATTATTATGATAATATTTCGTATTCATTCGTATCGTACAAACAAACCTTACACAATTTGAAATATTAAAACGCACAGATTAAATAAAATAACTTACAACTTATAACTCAAATATAAATTGAATTGTAAAACATTTAAATAAAATATCGCGTAATAAATTGTATTTTAAAAACGCACTTTTAATATTTAAAATAGTTATTTAACGTCTAAACGACGGAGCAAACGAACACCACGCGGAACGCGGGGCGAGAAAGCTGAAAAGTGGGGATAAAACCCCCACCTCCCATTTTCTTTCTTCACTTTCATCTATCTCTCTCTCTCTCTTCCTTTTCTTCTTTCCTTTTTCTCTCTAAATCACCACACCACCACCATCAAAAATCCTTAAATACTACGTCAAAACGAGTTTGGATCATACACCTCCTTTGGAGAAAAACGTTCACCACATCACGATCTACAACGCTATCTTTCCGGAATTTCATTTCGGCGTTTTGTAAGTTTCCGACAAATCTCGACATCTCTCGTTTTTGATCATTTTTACTAGTTTATGGTTTAAATAGGCTTAATATGTTCATATGAGGGTTGGGTAAAAGAATCGGACCAAACGGAAACCCGAAAACATGTTTTTGGCTCAAAATCCGTCGATCAGACGTAAGTGACGCACTGATGAACCCAGATATGCGTCACTTCGTGCGACACTGACTAAGTGTCGCATAAGCCCTCTTTTCCCGTCACTACCTAAGTGACGCATTTTCAATATCCGTCACTACTAGCGTCACTTGCTTTAGTGACGCCTATGATCGAAACCTAATTTTTATACGACACTCTTGCCCGACACTACTCTAGTGACGCCTAGAACCTTAAACCGACACTTATTACCGTCACTGCCTAAGTGTCGCCACCTTATGCGTCACTTACCTAAGTGACGCCCTAAACTCATATTTCGCAATTTTATGCGACACTTCCTAAGTGTCGCCTAAACCTTAAGTGTCGCTATAAGTGACGCTAAAAACAGAGAGTTTCAAACCATTTCTACTAAGTATCGAGACCAAAAATTTACCACTTGATTTCACCCAAATTCAAGTCCAGATGCGTTTTTCACTATAACAATATTATAGAAATAAAAATTTTCCAAGCTGACCTGGCAGCTCGACCCCAGCCAGGGGCTCTGCCCCTTGGACCCCGCTACCAGGGGCGCTGCCCCCGGACCCCCGTCATTAAATGTTGTAAATACTTTTCACACTAAGTGTTGAACACTTACAAATAACGAAACCTGATTCAACGATACATATAATGATAACACTTTGAATCATTATTACAAACCGTCACCAACGGGCCATATTTGCTTTCAAACTACAAACGGATTACTAAACAAACACTTGGACATAACGAGTTATGTAGACAACTAGCCTAGATGGTCTTGCGAGACATCTACTTACTTAACTTTATATGTTTAGGCATTTGAAGGTTACGGGTTCGGAGAACCTACGGTTGATATTACTTACTCGTTTATTGATATAAACGTACTTGCAAAGACTCAGGTGAGTCTTACGGCCCCACTTTTACTGTTTTATCTTATTGGGGGAGATACATGCTACTTATTTTTCTTGAACACAAGTACTAAACTGATTTCCATACCAAACGGAATTGCATGAGTTAATTACTATTTACAGAAGTCTCTCCATCATATATCGTTAGTTATGGAATTAAGCGCGAACAGTAGTTAATGGATCCATTAGGGAAATGACCCTCCCTGCCCGGGGTAGTAGCGCTACCACGTACTGATTTACACGTAGAAACGGGTGACTATTATTTCGTTTACTTATGCTTGCTCAATTATGAGCATGTCACGGGAGCAAATGATTATTTACGGGTTAAGCTTCGATTATGAGCCTCATGGCAACGGTATAACTTGATTACTTTACTTTTGCGAGATTTGCAAATACTTGATATACGCCTACGGGCACTACTGATGAAATCTTGTGTTCAAACTGAATTATTTACTGATAAACCTGTGAGATTCACCAACCTTTTGGTTGACGCTTTTTAGCATGTATTCTCAGGTACACTTACGGAGTAGGATCACTCCAGGATTACTAGCCAGAGTCGCATGATTTCCAAACTGCATATAACGGAGATTCTTTGGCATTATCTTTTGTAGCTATGGTTATGTAATAGAATCTCCCGCCACATACGCAGACTCTAGGCTTATATATTTTTGTAAAGAAAACTATATGCTTTCAAACGATTAAATTATGAAATGTAATTATTTTACAAAACGTCTCATTTAGAGGTCGTTTGCTGTATATCTTGTGCTTTGTATATTGATTAGTAACACCCAAGTATGCTTCCGCAAATCATTAAATTCGGGGGTGTTACAGATTGGTATCAGAGCCTAAGGTTATAGTGAACTAGGTTGCATTTAGTGGGCCTAGACTATGACCATTAGGCAGTATTTCCTTACTAGGCATGATTGGTTCAGGAATTACATCATACGACTTTAATTTAACATAGCCTGATCAACTATGTACAATTAAGGAAAGATGATGTGAGGTCCGAAATGGTTGTGTCAAACAGGAATGCGTTAGTTGACTCTGACCACGAGAGAACCAGACCATTACTTGATACGTGCTAGACTTTAGGCTGGATATTATATATTTATATATATTAGCCTCGTCTTACTTACACTCTGCCACAGGAATGGCAAACACACCACCTAATCCGACACACTCTCACTCACATGGGTCACGGAACCCACGAGTAGCCAGGAGGAACACAAGGTCACCTCGAACCAGCCCTTATCCTGTACCTAACTCTCAGAACTCGGCACATCTCACGGTGCCAATGTTGGCTATCCAACTCCGCAGTCAGGAGCAAAGACTCGAAAATTTGGAACTGGAACAACACCGAATGACCTACCTGCTTCGTCAAGCTCTTGACCGCATATCACAACTACAGCGAGAACAAGAGGATACCAACCTCTCTGTAAGCATAATTCAGGATTCCATGACCGCCGAATTAGGTGCGGATGAACTTGTAAGAAACCGACTAGAAGAATGTGAACAGCGTTCACAGGAGACTGCGGATCACTCTCGAACAATAGCACAACGACTGGCCTTGGTGGAAGACAACGCCAGGCAAACCAACCGACTAGCAGAAACTGTGGACCGCCTTGTCGCGCTAATGGAACAAATTAATCTACAAGAAGACTAGCGTAGCCTTTGTCTTGTAATCTATCTTGTAATCTAATGACTATCTAGCGCTACTCTACAAACTAGTCGGATGTAACAATTCCCGACACCTTTTGTAATATCCCTGTAGGATGTAACTTTTAAACTCACTTTATCTATCAAATATCACTTGTTATCTCAACTCACATTAATTGTCATTTTCCATGTTGATGTTATGTATTACTGCTTTCATACATGTACATCTGTGACAATTACAAGTTCATACAAAATCTCATGTATCTTCATTTCTTTTATTGAAGAATCATGCCGCCAAAGACACGACCATACACCGACGCCCAGATTACCTCCCTTATAACCCAGGCTGTTACTGAAGCCTTGGCTCGGAATACACCACCAAATTCCTCGAGAAATAGCGATGCCGCTGAAACCTCTGCTGCTAAACCTTGTTCTTACAAGGACTTCAAGAACTGCAAACCTCTAAACTTTGCAGGTACCGAGGGAGCTATTGGTCTGATACGTTGGATCGAGAAAGTTGAATCGGTATTTCTTATCTGCAACTGTGCGGAGGGGGACAAAGTTAAGTTCTCTGTTAGTACTTTTACTGACACCGCACTCACGTGGTGGAACACCTATGCCCAAACTGTGGGCGTTGCCAATGCTTACAAACTCCCGTGGGAGGAGTTGAAGGAGATGTTAAGGGGTGAGTATTGCCCCAGGGATGAACTGAAACAACTGGAGCTGGAATTCTGGAACCATAAGATGCAAGGTGATGATATCACCGGTTACACCAACCGTTTCCACCAACTGGCACTCCTGTGCCCAACCATGGTCGATCCTGAGTACAAGAGGATCGAGAAATACATTGATGGACTGCCCGAGAAACTCCAGGACCTGGTGACTTCATCCAAACCAGGTACTATCCAGAACGCCATCCGTATGGCCCATGAACTCACGGCAAACGCTGTCCGCCGTAACACAATCTCAGCCCCACCTGCAAACAACAAACGAAAGTGGGAAGGAAACCCCAACTCATCCAACCAAATCACCAACCGAAGACCCGAGCCTATTAGAGCTTATTCATCCGGCTCTTCAGAAAAGAAAGGGTACAGTGGAAGCAGGCCCTACTGTCCCAAATGCAATCGTCACCACGACGGTTCCTGCCCTTGCACAAACTGCAAACGCTTTGGGCATCTGGCCAAGGATTGTCGAAACACCAGTGCCCCGAAGACCTGTTATGGGTGCGGAAGTCCTGGGCATTTTCAGAATAATTGCCCTAAGCAGAAAAACAACAACAACAACAACAGCAACAAACGAAACAACAAACCTGCTCGTAGTAGAGCATTTGTCATCAAAGCTGGGGAAGCTAGAGAAGACCCGAATGTTGTAACGGGTACGTTTCTTCTCAACGATCTTACTGCATCAGTATTATTTGATACCGGTGCTGATAAAAGTTTCATATCTGATGAGTTTTGCCCACTACTTAATATCACCCCTTCGGCCTTAGATGTTAAGTACACTGTAGAGCTCGCAAATGGTAAGCTCATAGAAACCAGTAGTGTGATACCCAATTGCACTTTAAACCTCGCAAACGAAACCTTCTCAATCGATCTAATGCCTGTTGAACTAGGAAGTTTTGATGTCATCGTGGGTATGGACTGGTTGTCCAAGCACCGGGCCGAAATTGTTTGCCATGATAAAATCGTCCGAATTCCTCTCGCCGCCGGTAATACCTTGATCATACAGGGGGAGACCGATGGTTCGAGACTAAACTTAATCTCCTGTTTAAAAACCCGAAAATTTCTGAGAAAGGGTTACCCAGCAATACTCGCGCACATCACGGAGAAAAAGTCGGAGGAGAAGCGACTTGAAGATGTGCCAATCGTTAGAGAGTTTCCCGAAGTCTTTCCAGAAGAACTACCTGGTTTACCTCCACCTAGACAGGTTGAGTTCTCGATTGATCTCGTGCCGGGTGCCGCACCGGTGGCCCGAGCACCGTATCGCCTAGCCCCATCCGAACTTCAGGAGTTGTCTACTCAGTTACAGGAACTCCTGGATAGAGGATTCATCAGACCGAGTTCTTCACCTTGGGGAGCTCCGATCTTATTTGTCAAAAAGAAAGACGGTTCATTCCGAATGTGTATTGACTACAGAGAGTTGAACAAACTAACCGTCAAGAACCGATACCCACTCCCTCGAATCGATGACCTGTTCGATCAACTTCAAGGATCAAGCTGTTATTCAAAGATTGATCTTCGATCAGGTTATCATCAGTTGCGTGTTCGCGATGCTGACATCCCAAAAACCGCATTCAGAACCCGTTACGGGCACTACGAATTCCAAGTAATGCCCTTTGGCCTAACCAACGCACCGGCTGTATTCATGGACCTTATGAATCGGGTGTGCAAACCGTACCTCGACAAGTTTGTCATTGTTTTTATCGATGACATTCTTATCTATTCACGAAACGAACAAGAGCACGCACAACACCTCGGAACCATCCTAGAACTACTTAGACACGAAGAGCTTTACGCCAAATTCTCTAAGTGTGAGTTCTGGATAAACACCGTTCAATTCCTTGGGCACGTTATCGACAGTCAGGGAATTCATGTAGACCCGTCAAAAATCGAGGCAATCAAGAATTGGCAAGCACCAACCACTCCCACCGAGGTACGCCAATTCTTGGGATTGGCCGGTTACTACCGCCGCTTCATCGAAAACTTTTCAACAATTGCCAAACCCCTCACCGTGCTGACTCAGAAGGAAAAGAAATTTGATTGGACCGATAAACAAGAGTCGGCATTTCAACTGTTGAAATCCAAGCTTTGCAGTGCACCCATTCTATCTCTACCCGAAGGCACCGATGATTTCGTGGTATACTGCGATGCTTCTCACCAAGGTCTCGGTTGCGTACTGATGCAACGAGACAAGGTCATTGCTTACGCCTCCAGACAACTTAAAGTTCACGAGAAAAACTACACAACTCACGACCTCGAGCTAGGGGCCGTGGTGTTCGCATTAAAAATCTGGAGACATTATCTTTATGGTACCCGCAGCACCATATTCACCGACCACAAAAGCCTCCAACACATTTTCAACCAGAAAGATCTTAACATGAGGCAACGTAGATGGGTTGAATTACTCACCGATTACGACTGTGAGATCAAATATCATCCGGGCAAAGCAAACGTGGTTGCTGATGCTCTCAGCCGTAAAGAACGAACAAAACCACTTCGAGTCCGAGCACTCAGTATTACCATTCATAACGACCTCACCACCCAAATACACCTTGCCCAACTCGAAGCCCTGAAACCCGATAACTTCAAGAACGAGGCCTTGCGAGGCATGGATAAACAATTCGAGATCAGACCCAACGGGATTAGGTATTTCTCAAACCGAATCTGGTTGCCTAATTTCGGAAACCTTCGGGACTTGGTGATGGATGAAGCTCACAAGTCCAAGTATTCTATCCACCCGGGATCCGACAAAATGTATCATGGCATCAAGGAGTTATACTGGTGGCCGAACATGAAAGTTGACATTGCCTTGTACGTCAGCAAATGCTTAACTTGTTCCAAGGTCAAGGCCGAGCACCAAAGACCTTCCGGATTGCTCCAACAACCTGAAATTCCTCAATGGAAATGGGAGCAAATTACCATGGATTTCATAACCAAACTACCTAAATCGGCGAGCGGTTGCGATACCATTTGGGTGATCGTCGATCGTCTCACCAAATCAGCTCATTTCTTGGCAATCAGAGAAACCGATAAAATGGAACGCCTTACACAAATTTACATCAAGGAAATCGTTTGCCAACATGGTGTCCCTATCTCAATTATCTCTGACAGGGATGCTCGATTCACATCTCGCTTCTGGCAATCACTCCAAAAATCACTGGGTACCCGTCTCGATATGAGTACCGCGTACCATCCTCAGACCGATGGCCAGAGCGAACGAACTATTCAGACACTGGAAGACATGCTACGAGCCTGCGTAGTGGATTCCGGTACAAATTGGGAAAATTAAACCCCAGATACATTGGGCCTTTTGAGATCCTCGAGAGGATAGGTCCAGTGGCATATCGACTGCAGCTGCCCTCTGAACTCAGCAGCGTGCACCCTACCTTTCATATTTCTAACTTAAAGAAATGTCTGTCTGACGAGACACTTATCATACCACTTGACGAGATTCGCATTAATGACAAACTTCATTTCGTTGAGGAACCCGTCGAAATTATGGACCGTGAGGTCAAACAACTGAAACAAAGTCGTATTCCAATCGTCAAAGTCAGGTGGAATTCGCGGCGCGGCCCAGAATTCACTTGGGAACGGGAAGACCAAATACGACTCAAGTATCCCCACTTATTCACCGATTCTACCCCTAACGTGACTTCGACTTAAATTTCGGGACGAAATTCTTTTAACAGGGGGAGAATGTAACAACCGGCAAATTAGGAATAGAATTAGTGCCTAATTCTTTGTTAATACATGTAATTAGTTCTGTGTTAGGCTAATTTATGTATCGAATTATATATATTGTTGAATATATATGAAAATGCGATTTGGTTAAATCATACGCAATTTAAATCGAATGTATTTCGATTCAATTTAATACGGACGTTGGTGACCAATTTTATTAAATAACGTTGTTATGTCAAAAATATTATTATGATAATATTTCGTATTCATTCGTATTGTACAAACAAACCTTACACAATTTGAAATATTAAAACGCACAGATTAAATAAAATAACTTACAACTTATAACTCAAATATAAATTGAATTGTAAAACATTTAAATAAAATATCGCGTAATAAATTGTATTTTAAAAACGCACTTTTAATATTTAAAATAGTTATTTAACGTCTAAACGACGGAGCAAACGAACACCACGCGGAACGCGGGGCGAGAAAGCTGAAAAGTGGGGATAAAACCCCCACCTCCCATTTTCTTTCTTCACTTTCATCTATCTCTCTCTCTCTCTCTTCCTTTTCTTCTTTCCTTTTTCTCTCTAAATCACCACACCACCACCATCAAAAATCCTTAAATACTACGTCAAAACGAGTTTGGATCATACACCTCCTTTGGAGAAAAACGTTCACCACATCACGATCTACAACGCTATCTTTCCGGAATTTCATTTCGGCGTTTTGTAAGTTTCCGACAAATCCCGACATCTCTCGTTTTTGATCATTTTTACTAGTTTATGGTTTAAATAGGCTTAATATGTTCATATGAGGGTTGGGTAAAAGAATCGGACCAAACGGAAACCCGAAAACATGTTTTTGGCTCAAAATCCGTCGATCAGACGTAAGTGACGCACTGATGAACCCAGATATGCGTCACTTCGTGCGACACTGACTAAGTGTCGCATAAGCCCTCTTTTCCCGTCACTACCTAAGTGACGCATTTTCAATATCCGTCACTACTAGCGTCACTTGCTTTAGTGACGCCTATGATCGAAACCTAATTTTTATACGACACTCTTGCCCGACACTACTCTAGTGACGCCTAGAACCTTAAACCGACACTTGTTACCGTCACTGCCTAAGTGTCGCCACCTTATGCGTCACTTACCTAAGTGACGCCCTAAACTCATATTTCGCAATTTTATGCGACACTTCCTAAGTGTCGCCTAAACCTTAAGTGTCGCTATAAGTGACGCTAAAAACAGAGAGTTTCAAACCATTTCTACTAAGTATCGAGACCAAAAATTTACCACTTGATTTCACCCAAATTCAAGTCCAGATGCGTTTTTCACTATAACAATATTATAGAAATAAAAATTTTCCAAGCTGACCTGGCAGCTCGACCCCAGCCAGGGGCTCTGCCCCTTGGACCCCGCTACCAGGGGCGCTGCCCCCGGACCCCCGTCATTAAATGTTGTAAATACTTTTCACACTAAGTGTTGAACACTTACAAATAACGAAACCTGATTCAACGATACATATAATGATAACACTTTGAATCATTATTACAAACCGTCACCAACGGGCCATATTTGCTTTCAAACTACAAACGGATTACTAAACAAACACTTGGACATAACGAGTTATGTAGACAACTAGCCTAGATGGTCTTGCGAGACATCTACTTACTTAACTTTATATGTTTAGGCATTTGAAGGTTACGGGTTCGGAGAACCTACGGTTGATATTACTTACTCGTTTATTGATATAAACGTACTTGCAAAGACTCAGGTGAGTCTTACGGCCCAACTTTTACTGTTTTATCTTATTGGGGGAGATACATGCTACTTATTTTTCTTGAACACAAGTACTAAACTGATTTCCATACCAAACGGAATTGCATGAGTTAATTACTATTTACAGAAGTCTCTCCATCATATATCGTTAGTTATGGAATTAAGCGGGAACAGTAGTTAATGGATCCATTAGGGAAATGACCCTCCCTGCCCGGGGTAGTAGCGCTACCACGTACTGATTTACACGTAGAAACGGGTGACTATTATTTCGTTTACTTATGCTTGCTCAATTATGAGCATGTCACGGGAGCAAATGATTATTTACGGGTTAAGCTTCGATTATGAGCCTCATGGCAACGGTATAACTTGATTACTTTACTTTTGCGAGATTTGCAAATACTTGATATACGCCTACGGGCACTACTGATGAAATCTTGTGTTCAAACTGAATTATTTACTGATAAACCTGTGAGATTCACCAACCTTTTGGTTGACCCTTTTTAGCATGTATTCTCAGGTACACTTACGGAGTAGGATCACTCCAGGATTACTAGCCAGAGTCGCATGATTTCCAAACTGCATATAACGGAGATTCTTTGGCATTATCTTTTGTAGCTATGGTTATGTAATAGAATCTCCCGCCACATACGCGGACTCTAGGCTTATATATTTTTGTAAAGAAAACTATATGCTTTCAAACGATTAAATTATGAAATGTAATTATTTTACAAAACGTCTCATTTAGAGGTCGTTTGCTGTATATCTTGTGCTTTGTATATTGATTAGTAACACCCAAGTATGCTTCCGCAAATCATTAAATTCGGGGGTGTTACACCATCTAAATCTATTGTCTGGAACCCGAAAACCATTTGCGAGTCCAAACCTTTTATTGTACCGTCAACTTTATTAATTTAAAACAATTAATAATTTACTTATCACCTTGGAATATTCGACTCCTATTCCAATTATTTCAAGTATTTCAAATAATATTATTTCCAAACACATTTAAATACTAATTTAAATCAAGAAATAATATAAAACAACTAGACCCATTTCGAGAATGTTACAAAAGACAGTCCAAAATCTCAAAAGTCGTTGTATATTTAGTCATTTCTCAACCTAAAATGAATAAAATACACTCCTCCGACCGAGGAAAATGGATAGTATGACCATGAGTATTTTAGTCAATTTAGGTAAAGTAGAGACTAATCGTGTAACAACTTTTGAGTTTTTGGATTGTTCATGCAACAAATAAAGTACAAAGACTAACGGTGAATGTGAGATAACCACAGGGACCATCCATGCAATTTACTCAATTCTTTTTTAGAAATAAATTATTGTAAGTAATAAATGAGGCTAAAATTGAAATTGTAATGGTTTATAATGGTTATTTTTTAATATTGGACAATATTTTGTGACAGATAATGTAATCATTAAAGTGGGAAGGAGGGAGTACGTATTTTATTTATATTTTTTCACTTTATAAGATTAGCTGAACTCTAATTTCCATGATAAAACGTCTGAAATTAACTATCTCAAAATTGATATTCATATATGTTTTTAAATAAACCTACTACTTTAAGAAATAATATAACCTTACTTACACATATTAAAAATTTGACTTTCAACTCATGTATAAATAAGAAATTGTTTTAAGAAAAATGAAATAAATTGTAAAAAGTAATATGATGTTGGAACAGTCGTTATAGTTGAAAACGAATCACAAACTTACAAAGACGGAGTATTGAACAAGTGCAATAGTGGATGGACTTAGAATGACGGAAAATGATGGACGCGATACCAACTTAAGATACGACGATGAAGCATAAAAATCCAAATATGTCCTAAACATGCATAATAGACTTGATAGTTGTTTTTTTAAACTAGAAATCAAACCTATATATATTTCAGTCCCAAGTAAGATTGTGAGTTTGAAGATCTATTCTCATTCTCATAGTGATTTTCAACTTTAAACCAAACACCCCTTTAGTAGTTTATGTGAAAGTTTCTAAATATAGATATCACGCTCACGAACAGTTTAAAAGTTTTTGACAACGGGTCTTAAAATCGACACTTCATGGAAATGCTAAATAAGTTGACAAGTTATATTCTATAAAATATATGAAAGTTTGAAAGCTTTTGGTTTATCAAACTTAGTACATGCGTGTATTTTGTTTCGTTTTTGTTATATTGCTAGTACTAGTTATTGTATTTAATTAATTAACTAATTATTGTATTTAATTAACAATTACTCTTCAGTTTCAACTGGTTTTAATAAATCAAATCAAATGAAATATATATACTCTTTGATAAATAAGTTGATTTGATTTATTAAAACCAGTTGAAACTGAAGAGTAATTGTTAATTAAATACAATAATTAGTTAATTAATTAATAATATCATATCATATCATACACTGTAATCTATTAAAATAGAGGATCGATGTTAGGATATCCGCGTTTTGTAAATGGGGCCTCTGTATTAACAACGGGAATGATTCAAAGGAAAGGGACATTGGGAATAAATGTCGTTTTTATAACTCTTCATTCATACCCTCTCATTGACACTTGTACTAGTTTATTACTTCATTTTATATTTTAATTAATTAAGTAAAGGCAAAAAGGTTTAATCTTAATTAAAATTTAAAAATAAAAAGGCAAAAGATCTCTATCTACAGACTGGCTAAAGCTGGCACCAAATATTAATCAACGCTGACTTCACAATTGACAAACCACACTATCTTACTGTATTTATTTAGCAACGGAGAGAGACATTTAAACGCTGTTTGATTTGATGAGTAATTTGGTTCCAAAATATGTCTACGTAGAAAGGCAATTGATATTTCCACCATCTAAATTGATAAATCCACCACAAATATGCATTAGCAGGTTGTACAGTACAACCTGCTAATGCATGGTGGATTTATCAATTTGAATGGTGGAAATATCACCGCCTATGTAGAAAAGTTCAAGTCAAGGTTACATGATTAGAAAGCAACAAAGATATATCTCCAAGAGAATTATTAAGTTCTATTGTTTCTTAATATTAATTAGTTTATACTTAGAGAAAGAATAAATCTTAAATTATATATAAGAAACATCTAATGATGTCATCAAAATTTTAATTGACCAATCAAATTGTCTAATTCCATAAAATTTACTAAAATTTAGGGACAAGATGACATCATAATTAATTATACCCTAATATTAATCCTAATCCAACTCCAAATTCAAATATTAATAAAATAGAATTTTTTTTTAATTAAAAACAACCTCATGCAAACGAATGGATTAAACATGCAAATTTTTTTTTTTTACTTTTATAAAATCATTACGAAGTGAGAATGAGTTATACAGAGTAGATTCTAACAGTTTTTTTTCATAAGTTGATTAATAAAAATTACTCCGTACCCATGTTAATACAATTCATCATGATATATATATTGTAATAATAACATATATTTCTAAATTTGTATTAGTGTATATTTCCATGTTACATACCGTGTGTACACACGGGTTTAAGTGCTAGTAAATAAAAAAAGAAGGATAATCGAATCGAATGTTTAATGAAAGAGGATCGACTCTTGTGTTCGACACAATTTTTAAAACATATACTCTATATATACATACCCGATGTGTACACTAAATTTATAATTTGACACCTTTTAATATACAATTATACTAATATAATACTACATGTTTTATATAAATTTAACATTTAACAATAAAATACAACAAAAGCTAACGACTTAACGAGAGCATATTTAAATTTTGCGTTCTCAAAATCTCAAGATTTTGCTTCAACATAAGAATTCGACTGGATCCACTTTTCCTTATTATATGGGCTACAAGCCTACAAGAAAGAATTTTATGCTCCATTGGGCCAGCTAGTTGGAGTTGGGTCTTAAACCGTAATCCAGTTCTATAACTAGTTGAAGTTGGAGTAGTTGCATGTTCAACTGAGTAAAGATGCACATCGAAACCGGGTTCAAGAACCCGACCCGATTTGAAACCGGTCAAAACCGGGTTTGACCAAAACCGGTTCGGTTTGGGTTCAAACCGCCGGTTTGAAACCGGTTTGGGGTTCTATCCGTTGAAACCGGGTTGGAACCGGTTTTACCCGACCCGATTTGAAAAACCGGTTTTCAAACCGGTTTGAAACCGGTTTTTACTTTTTGTCCGTTAATATATCCGTTGGTACTCCATCTAGCCGTTTTTTTTGCCATTTAATTACGTTTTTGCCATTATGATTCAAGTATATATATATCATATCATTTAGGAACCAAAACACACATTTACACACTCATATTTATATACAAATACTCAAAAACGCATATATATTTTCGTTTCGAAAATGGCAACTCAATCTTCTTCGGCTTCCCATGGTGTTGGTTCTTCAAATGCACCAACGATTGTGAAACAATTGCCCAACAAAAGAAATCCGGAGATTTGGAGTGCTTACGACAAAGTGTTGTTGTCGGATGGTTCGATTAAAGCGCATTGTAAACGTTGTAAGTTGTTCTTCAAACCCGACTCCAACACCACCTTGAAAAATCATACCGAGAAGCATTGTGCGGGACTCAAAGGTAATCCGGAAGCAAGTGGGCAATCTTCGATGGCACGAGATGGTTCTATATTTACATACGATGTGGAACGGTGTCGACAAGCTTTTGCGGGTTATGTAATTCAAGAAGCTTTGCCTTTCAACCACTTCGACAACCCTCGGCTTACTAGGGTGATTCAAACCACTCTTCAACCGCGATATAACAATGTAAGTCGTACTACTCTTAAACGCGATGCCCTTAAATTGTGGAAAGATGCTAAAAAACAACTAAAAATCGGTTTTGAAAATTTAAATACATGTGTATCATTAACAACCGATGTTTGGTCGGCTCCTCATGGTTTGCCCGGTTCGTACCTTTGTGTAACCGCACATTGGGTTGATCCCGCAACTTGGCAAATGATGAAACGTACCATTGCTTTTGAAGACTTTGAGTATCCTCACACGGGTCAAAACTTATTTTACATGTTACGAAGTGTGATTAAAATGTTTAAATTGAAAGAAAATGTTTTTTCAATATCTTTTGACAACGCTAGTAATAATACACTTGCCGTTTCAAAATTAATACTAAAATACGCACCACCATTGAAGGGCATTTTTTATCATAGTCGATGTGTTGCACACATCGTTAACTTGGTTGTGCAAGCCGGACTAGCGGTTGAAGATGTAGACGAAGTAAAAACGAGGTTTAAAAGTATGTTGCAAGACGTTTTTCAAAAGGGTAAAGCTAGATACAAATCTTATATGAAATTGTGCAAGGATACGAATTCTATTTTTTTAACCCCTAATTGGGACATGCCCGTTAGATGGAATTCGACCTACCATATGTTTGTATGTGGTTTACGCCAACGCGATAGTTTACAAGTTTTTCATGATCATCTTGTTACAAAAGGTCTTGCAACACCATTTCCAATCATATATTGGGAGTATATTAAAAAGATGGTCGAATTGCTCAAACTTTTCAAAACCGCGACCACTTTATTATCGGGTGTTTATTATCCAACTAGTCATTTGGTGCTTAATCAAATTTGGTTAATGACTACAAAATTAAACGACTACGTGTATGAAGGTCCTATATTTGAAGAAATGGTGGCTCCCATGAAAGAAAAACTAAAAAAATATTTTCAAGAAATGCCACCGGTAATTACTTGTTCCGCCGCAATGAACCCTTGTTTAAACGTTACCGGGGTGGAAATGCTTATCGATAACATTTGTCACAATTTGGATTTGAATGAGGCCGACCCATTGTTTTCACATAATGCAAAAACGGATTTTAACAAATGTTTGGGAGATTTATTTGGCGTATATTTTCAAAAATATAGTTCAACCACACATGTGTCCGGTAGTACGGCTAACCCAATGTTTTCTTCATCTTCTTCTAGCAATCCAATGCTAAATTTTTATAATAGTTTAAGACAAGAAAACAATAAACGGGCAAGGGGTGATGGTAACCAAAATACCACTAACGAATATGGGAGATATACGACTACGGATTTTTTGGCCACTATTCTACCCAATGAGTTCGAACAATTTGATATTTTGGTTTGGTGGAAAGAGAGGGAATCTCAATTTCCCGTTCTAGCCATCATGGCCCGAGATTTACTAACCGTCCAAGCTTCTACGGTAGCTTCGGAATCCGCTTTTTCTCTTAGTGGCAGGGTATTATCTATACGAAGAACAAGACTCACACCGGCCTCCTTAGAGATGTGCATTTGCTTGAAGGATCATTTGGACGCCGCGGAACGCATACAAAATGTATCAAGTCTTGAAGGTGAAATGGAATACGAAGAAGACATACACAATATCGAGGTGGAAGAAGGTGTAACAATATCACTTTCCGACGAAGAAATTGCTCTTGATCAAGCTTCGCGCGAGGCTACCTCTGAAGAAGATTTCGACTTTTGAAGATTAATACAAGTTGAAGATTACTACTCGATTACATTTTCGGGTGATGGCCATGCCGAAGCTCGAAATGTATTCGTTGGTATATTTTATATTTTTAGTTGTAATTGTATTATGAAGACTTAGAAGACTTTTGTTTAAGTTATTGTTCAATTACGTTTGTATTACTAATGTTCTACCAATTCAATAAAAAAAATTTGCTCCAAACATTGTTTATCCTTAAAAAGCCTAACGTTAAAACGTGTTTGATAAATGCAAGGAAGTTTTTACTAAACACACGGAAATGTACAACTCTTTATGCATACAGTATCACTTTTTATGCACATGTTTCCTTGCATTTAGTAAAACATTCCTTGAAAGTATCAACTCACTTTGAATTATATAGAATTTTCGGATTCAATAATATTTTTAAGGAGATTTAGAAGCCTTTTGGTTATGTTATTGATCAATTATGTTTCCATTACTAATGTTCTACAAAGTTAATGAAAAAATTTTGGCCCAAACGTTGCTTTTCATTAAAACGCTTAACGCTCGAACGTTTATGAATTATATAGAATTTTCGGATTCAATAATATTTTTAAGGAGATTTAGAAGCCTTTTGGTTATGTTATTGATCAATTATGTTTCCATTACTAATGTTCTACAAAGTTAATGAAAAATTTTTGGCCCAAACGTTGCTTTTCATTAAAACGCTTAACGATCGAACGTTTATGAATTATATAGAATTTTCGGATTCAATAATATTTTTAAGGAGATTTAGAAGCCTTTTGGTTATGTTATTGATCAATTATGTTTCCATTACTAATGTTCTACAAAGTTAATGAAAAAAATTTGGCCCAAACGTTGCTTTTCATTAAAACGCTTAACGATCGAACGAAAAATGAATTATATAGACTTTTTCGATTCAATACTTTTTTAACGAAGATTTACATGCCTATTGGTTTGGTTATTGATCAATTATGTTTTCAATACTAATGTTTTACAATATAAATGAAAAAAAAAAAAGACCGAAACATTCGTTTTCCTTAAAACGCTTATCGATCGAACGAAAAATGAATTATATAGACTTTTTCGATTCAATACTTTTTTTTAACAAGATTTAGAGGCGTTTTGGTTTAGTTATCGATCAATTATGTTTCCAATACTTATGTTCTACGAACTCAATGAAAAAGTTTTGACCCAAACATTCGTTTTCCTTGAAACGCTCGCGAAAAACGGAATTATATAAAAACCGGTTTGAAACCGGTTTTGGAACCGGTTCGGGTTCGACCCTATACAAATCGGGTTAGATCGGGTTGGGGTTTGGGTGGCCAAAACCGGGTTGGACCCGAACCGGTTTTGGGCCAAACCGGTTTTGACCATGTTTGACCAAAACCGGTTTCGGGTCGGGTCGGGTCGGGTCGGGTTCTCTCAAAACCGGGTTATGTGCACCACTACAACTGAGCGTCACATTAATTAATAAATAATAATAACGACTCCCAACAGTTGGCGTGTTAATGTGTCAGTTATATCACACCTTAGTGTCACATCAATACTTTCCAAACTTACATGGAACCGACACAATAGTCACAGCAATGACCGTGTCACTTCAATTTTTGAATACCACAATTACCAATATACCTTTATTTAAATACACGAAAAAAAAAAACAATTACAAGCACTCAATTTGTCGCTTCCTTCGTCGGCCGACGAGCGTTGGTTTGGGAACCAACGAGGCCGTTTGGTAGTGGTCTAATAATACGTATATAAAATGCTAACTGAGTTAACAGTTAACACTTTTTCTAAATAAAAAGCGACAAACCGTTTTAACGTACCCTAAATGGGTAGTTAGGAGGATATGACTTTACTTCTCCTAAATACTTCATGTGTCAAACGACACTAACGAATCACATTAAACACCCTCAAATATCATCGTATTAGAACGATTTCATGATCATTTATCTGTATCGTATCATGCACTTCACCATCGTTCCAAGTTGTCACGCTGTGTAACTGTAACAATAAACCATGCATGTATGTTACGAGTAATTTGCGACAAGAGATTTTAAAAAAGAAAATGTTCGTAAGATATAAAAAAGTGTTGGGCATTGTCGTTTCACATAACAAGCAAAGGATGAGTTGACTTTCGGGTCGAAGAGTTTTATCGTATAGTCTATGTATCATATAATGGATTAATGGTATCGCTGTAACAACTTACACGCACTGCCTGTAAAAAAATTTAATTTCTAAATAAGTTAAAATTTATTTACATGTATTTCCTCGTCATCAAATAGCCTCTGTCTGCTTGAGTGTCTTGACCAATCCGGTCAATGTTTCACAACTCCCGAAACGAAACAAACACGTGTATCCTCGTCACACAAAACTCCATCACCACCAATGATCGATCTTTCCGTACGTCGCTGTTTCCGGTCCGACCCTTTGCATGATCCATTTATTCAAGGCCCATTAATAGTACTACTCGCTCAGTAATCAACTGATAATCCAAGTGAAATATAATAATTTTTATAAATAAATATGGAGGCGGCGGTGATAATAACAAGTAACACTACTACAAATGGTATGATCAACAACAGTCATAGTCAGGTGGTTCCGGTGACATTGTTTGTGGCTGTACTCTGTCTGTGTTTAGTTATCGGACACTTGCTCGATGAATATCGCTGGGTTAACGAATCTATCACCGCTATCATCATCGTACATTAATTCTTCTTTTGCTTTTCTTGTTAATTACCATACTACTGTATTAACTTGCTCAATTAATTAATTCAATGATACTGTAACATTTTATTTGCAGGGGTGTGTAGTTGGAACAATTATATTGATAGCTACCAACTGGAAAAATTCACACTTGCTCAGGTTTAATGAGGAGCTCTTTTTTATTTATTTACTTCCACCGATCATCTTCAACGCTGGGTACGTGTAGTAATTCATTCATTCCAACTTTTTAAAATATTCACAGTAAGAGTAATATTTATGACCAAAACCAAACATACATCTACAGATTTCAGGTGAAAAAGAAGCAGTTTTTCCATAACTTTTTGCCCATTATGCTGTTTGGAGTTACTGGTGTTTTCATATCCACATCCATTGTTGCCGCCGGTACGTTTATTCATACACACTAATTAAACACTTTTCTATCAATCCTTATGATTAAATTCATTTACTCGTATCGGTCAATCTTTATAATTAAAGTACGTTATGAAAGGTTGCTGGTGGCTGTTTCCAAGATTGGGCCTTAAGGGTTTGACTATCAGCGAGTATCTTGGTAAGCATCATCATATAAATAACTTTTAATTCTAATGCTAATTGTTTCAGATTATCATATAAAACCTCCCATTAAAATTTTTTATGTGCTTTATATATTATAGGTATAGGGACCATTTTCTCATCTACAGATACTGTATGTACATTACAGGTTAGTCTTCTTAACTAACTACACTGTAGTATCATCATCCATGAACGAGCTTTTTATTATTTACTTGAGCCTTTTTCTTCTTAACAAACGTCGCCGTACATTACAGGTTTTGAATCAAGATGAGACTCCTTTACTATACAGTCTAGTTTTTGGTGAAGGAGTTGTAAACGATGCAACATCGGTTGTTCTGTTCAATGCGGTTCGCAAGATTAATGCTGATACACTTGGTGTCAAGGCTGCTTTTCGTATATTTCTAGATTTTATGTATTTGTTCTCTACAAGCACACTTCTTGGTGTTACAGTAAGTCAAAGTTCCTCGCAACTTGATTGATTCAAATATCTTGCAACCCAATTCACCCCTTTATACTGTTTTCTGCAGGCTGGCCTTTTGGCATCCTACATTCTTAGAGGCTTGGGTTTTGGCAGGTAATATTACTTGTACATCGTATAACATGGAAACTAGACTGAAGATTAAATTTATTGAAAGCGTAGGCACCAAAGCTATCAACAATTATGTTCTGGTTGATGTAATTTTAACAGGCATTCAAGTGTTCGGGAAATTTCTTTGATGATTCTGATTGCATATTTGTCATACATGTTGGCAGAGGTAGTTAATATGCATAGAGCCATATAAGACCTCCAATTTTACTAAAACGTTTAGTCCTTCATCCACTATTTACTCTTTTTTGGCTTTGTGCAGTTATTAGAGCTCAGTGGCATTCTGACAGTGTTTTTTTCTGGAGTTTTGATGTCACACTACGCATGGCATAATGTAACCGAAAACTCAAGAATCACCACCAAGTATGTGTGGTTGAACTTGTATACGTGTTATTACTATGTATCATCCAACTTCTTGTAGATCTTAGAGTAACTAATGATCAATAAGCTGTCTTTTATTTCAGGAATACTTTTGCAGCACTGTCTTTTATTGCAGAGACGTTCATATTTTTGTATGTGGGAATGGACGCGTTGGATTATGAGAAGTGGAAAATGAGCATATTAAGGTAATTATGGTCTTTTCCATCAAGCCACTCAAACTTTACGTCCTTTTCAAAGCTTAAATATATTTTGGTTTTTATGTTTTTGGTATTTCTTGAATCATTGTTTATTGACGAGTTTTTGATGCAGTTTTTGGACTTCAATGGGCATATACAGCACTGTGATGTTCTTAATTATGCTTGGGCGTGTTGCTTTTGTGTTTCCCCTTTCTGTTATTGCCAATTACATGCATAAAAGTCGTGAGTCCTCATCAAAGATCACAGCAAAACACCAGGTAATGAGTACTTTCTATGTCCTGAAGATATGTGAATAGAATAAAAATATTAATAAATATATCAATATAAAAGACCATTAGAAAGATAATACCTTGGAACTTAGAAACAAAGTTTATCATATGGTATAGGTTGTAATATGGTGGGCTGGTCTGATGAGAGGCGCTGTCTCTGTCGCTTTAGCATTCAAACAGGTAACGTTTTGTGACATAATTTCAAGTTTTCTGGATGTTATTTTAGTCTGCACTAGTGCAATAATAATTAATTCTTGTTTTTCTTAAAAGTTTACTCTCTCTGGTGTGACGCTTGATCCAATTAATGCCACAATGATCACAACTACTAATGTAATCGTGTTATTTAGTACAATTGTAAGTATATCTTTCTACTGCTAATTTTTGTGAAGCGATAAGTTCTGGATCTTTACAAAGAGGGTTCTATTTGCAGGTATTTGGTTTCTTGACAAGACCACTTATTAGATATCTTCTTCCTCCTAACACAAGTAACAATAACGGTCCATCTAGAACTACATCTCTCAAAGAGGATATGACACTTCCGTTACTTTCTTTTGAAGAATCGGCTTCTGAAAATCTCTCAAGAGCGAAAGAGAATATATCAATGCTAATGGAAAGGCCTGTTTACACAATCCATTCCTACTGGAGGAGATTCGATGATACTTATATGCGACCCATATTCGGAGGGCCACGTAGCACTGTCCTTTCGTAAGGGAAATTTAAGTGCGTGATAATAATACTGCACGAAATAAAAGACAGAAGATGGATCTGCTGAAAACGTGAAAAAGAATAACAGATCCGAATTTCATAGAGGATCGATTTTTCAAATGTTTTTTGTTGAAAGATCTGTGGATAAGTATAAAGTGAGGCATTGGCTTAAGATCGATTGCAAAGGTGAGTCGATAACATTGAGGCCATTTTTCGAACCTTTTTTTATCAGTATTTATTGTTTTTTTAGAACTACATGATTGATATCAATGTAATGCTGAAAAGATCTACAGTAACGCAAAGTATAGAAACCATAACAATGTATTTTATGACTTGTGCTATAAATAACATTTCGTCCCAAATTTTAGTTTTTGATATAGTTTCAACCAATAGAAAACATTATAAACTTACATATGGAGCTTAAAAGCTCACTTGATTGAGAAGTTAGAGAAGAGTTCAATTGAGATCATTTATTTTGTGTGAGAATTGGGGAACCAATCACAATATGCCATGTGTCACTTTTTTCTCTCTTATCCACATTTTTAAAAATTAAATATCTCACAAACGACAAGTCGAAAAATCATGAAAATTGCACAATATTTTTCAGCGTTTTATCCTCTTCGATTTGCCGTCCATCAAGACATACTTCCGACAATCTTTTTTTTTTTCATTTTTTTGGTGAGTTTTACATATTAGTAACACATGTGTTAGTGATTGATTATACATTTGATTTAGGGTTTAGGTTTAGGGTTTAGGGTTAGGGTTTAGAGTTAGGGTTTAGCAGAGTTTAATGTTAGGGTTTAGCAGGGTTTAGTGTTAGGGTTTAGCAGGGTTTAGGGTTTAGTATGATTTATGGTTTAGAGTTTTATAAAGCGTTTAGGGTTAGGGTTTGGGGTTTAGGGGTTCCGAAACCCCAAACTTCCAACCCTAAACCCTAAACTCTAACCTCTAAACCCCAAACCCCAAACCCTAAACGCAACACTGTAACACACGTGTTAGTAATGTGAAACCCACTAAAAATAATGAAAAAAAAAACTCGTCGAAAGTATGCCTTAATGGACGGCAAATCGAAGAGGATCAAAAGCTGAATCTAATGGTGCAATTTTCATAATTTTTCGATTTGTCGTTTGTGAGATATTTAACTTAAGGGGTAAATGGGTTTTGTATTCTCTTTGTACACATGGCACCATATCATTGGTTCCTCTATTCTCACACAAATTTTTATTCTCATTTGAACCTTACCCTTAGAAGTTAACATACTAGAAAAATATTAAATTAACAAACCTAGAGTCTAATGAACTCGTGAACGCGTTTGAAAGAATTAGCATTTTGGTACGTGTTTAACGCCACACGTCTTGGGTAAGGTCATAGCAGCAACAGGGTTGGCCCCTAACTTGGCAAGCTGCGGCTTGTATTGGCACAGACAAGGGAGATCGACATGATGGATGACCTTGCAGCAACGGCGAGTGGGTGATGGTGGGTGTTCACCAGTGATAGCTGGAAGACATTCAATAAGATCACTTATCTGCACATTGCAAACAATGGTGCTGCTAGCTGGTGCGATAGAGCTGCTAACTGATACAATCAGTGCAACTGTCAACACAAACTTAAGAAGAATACTGGCTCTGGTTCCTACCATGTTTAATTAATCTTGTGTGTGTTTATTGTTTACTTTGTGTCAATCCATGACTGCATGTTGGGGGATTTAAAGGGAAGTAAAGTGAACTAGTGAAGTTAGTACTGTAATATGCATGTGGGCCTGGGTGGCATGTGAATCCGGTCCGTGAGTATTACAATAATTGGCCCGTGACCATTAATTAATTAATTAGACTAGTAATTATAAGACCAGTAATAAAATGACCATGAGCAGTTGTGGTGATGAGGGTGGCTAGTATTTCTAATATATTTTCCAACATAACAGATTCATTACTTGGGCATTATCTGGTTTCCACATTCTTATAAAAAATGACTTTCAACTCATGTATAAATAAGAAATTGTTTTAAGAAAAATGAAATAAATTCAACTTAAGATCCGACGATGAAGCATAAAAATCCAAATATGTCCTAAACATGCATAATAGACTTCATATCGTGTTTAGTGGTGCATATGTTTGGTTTATGGAAATGGAAATAACGGAATGAGTTTCATTTCCAATGAAATTGTTTGGTTGTTTTTAAAACTAGAAATCAAACCTATATTTCAATCCCAAGTAAGATTGTGAGTTTGAAGATCTATTCTCATTCTCATAGTAATTTTTAACTTTAAACCAAACACCCCTTAATAGTTTATGTGAAAGTTTTAAAATATACATATCAAGCTCACGAGACACTTTAAGAAAAGTTCAACGGTTTAAAAGTTTTTGACTACGGGTCTAATATGTTATAGTTTTCAGTTAAAGCTCCAATTATAACTGTACATCTACTTTTGCAAAACGGATAGATTTACTTATGTCTAAGATGCATAAATAACGAATTCAATGATTGAAGCGTTCATAAAATTTAACATCTCTAATGTTCACAAACTACTTACGCTTACTATTGGAGCTGATAAATAGAATACATTGGTCAATATTTTCTTATGTACTATGCTTACAAACACGATAAGTATTATTGTAAATTATACAAGTTGCAATTCCAAAATTACTACATGCGTGTATGTTGTTTCGTTTTTGTTATATAGCTAGTACTAGCTTAATGACCCGTGTATACACGGGTTTGGAAAAAAATTAAATAATAAATTTGCAAGTATATAATTAATATAGAAATAAGTTTTATTTATTAGTATATTATGAGAAAAATTTTCTATCTAGTCGACTAAACCACTTAACTGTCAATATCTACATGTTTTTAGATCCAAGTCAGTATCTACAAATGATTATAAACATGATAAAATCACCATAATTATTACAGAACCTATGACAACAACACTTAAAGAACTTTGACTTTTTATGAACCGATCCACATAACTTGCGTTCAACTTATCTTGACAGCTTCCATTTACACTCCAAATCTCCTTACAGCTTCCATTTACACTCCAAATATCAAACTCCAAGTTTGAAAACTGCAGGTCATAACACATAATAGAAAACTGGTCACAAAGGACACCTAAAAAACCAAAATGCAAAAGAATTTAAACTGTTGGTATAAATCATCATAAAACTGGGTATAGTATAAATCAATTGTGGATTCATAAATATATAGATGAATTGGTAATGACATCAAAATAAAGATGAAAAACTCATCATAAAAAAAATTAAGGAGTTCAGAAAAGCTATATGTTTTCTTGGTTCACCTACCAGATACAACCACCATGAAAATGATAATTTCATAGATACATCAAGAGCATCAAATAACTCTAGATCAAAAGTCATTCTTGCAACTCAACTAATACTGAAAAAATAAAGTAACAACATAGCACAACAATAGCTAACCTGTAACTACCAACCTCTAGTGGTATCTCCATGTCAGCCACCCCCTGTCACATTTTAGCCATCATAACATGTACGCTATCAGCAAAGTACCAATCGCACATTTAAACACAAGCATGAGATCAGACATCGGTAGCATTTTAAACGTCACAATATCTAAAATAAGCAGAAAAATGCTTGATCCATGTTGTGCCTGCATTGTTGAAACATAGATTAGGGTACTTACAACTCAACTAATAATGAAAAAATAAAGTAACAACATAGCACAACGTACAATACCTAACCTGTAACTACCAACCTCAGGTGGTATCTCCATGTCAGCAACCCCTTGTCACATTTTAACCATCATAACATGTTTGCTATCAGCAAGGTACCAACCGCATATTCAAACTCAAGCATGAGATCAGACATCGTTAGCATTTTAAACGTCACAATATCTAAAAATAAGCAGAAAAATGCTCGATCCATGTTGTGCCTGCATTGTTGAAACATAGATTAAGGTACTTACAAAACAAAAACCATATACGATCATTCCATCCAAAGTTTCAATAAAACTCAAAACACAAATTTCAATCGAACTTATCCACAAAATAAGAAAGACACTACAAAGCTCACTCAATTTTAAAAAATCCAGGTCCACGGTGGAGATGGACCATATTATGAGAGGGAAATTCTTAATGGATAACTGTATTAAGCAAATGCAAAGTAAATTAATATTTAAATTCTTGAGTGTAGAGAGGCGTGTTGATTGCACAATATACCATGCTTGGGGAATGCCAAAAGGATAGATCAAATGGAATGAAGCATGCAATGCATTGAGGCTTTTTAAAAAGTCACCTCACAAAAGCAAAAAAAGTTTTACACTTCATAATTCCAAGAGAAAGGAGCGTGCATATATCTCTGTCCATATCTCTATCTATATACAATCTATCTAGACTATATTACCATGCTTGGGGAATGACAAAAGCATAGATCAAATGGTGCACTTACTATTTACAATAGTAGATGCCTATTAAACAAAGTTAAAGAAATCTTATTTAGCATGGGTACAATATGGATATAATATTAAAAAAATAATCAAATAGAGAGGCATGCTATTACATAGGTTTGAGTGTGCATATCTTGCCTAGGATCGATTATTATATTAAAAGAATGCACAGAAAGTTAAATCAAAGTTAAACAAATATTACTGTAGTTTGCATGTGTACAATATGGATATATTATTAAAAACTTATTAATTATATATTCATTAATCCACTAACAACGCATGCAACAAATAATTATTATGTCATCAAGTAACTGATTGGGCGAAAACTGAAGCCCAATAATCTTTTTTATATTTTTAATTAACAAAATTTAAAATTAGGAGAAAATTCCTTTGAGCCATGTCAGCTCAAAAACAATGCATGATTGGTCGAAAATTGCTGCATGATGTCAGCGCAAGTTTCGCTTTAGTATATAGTATAGATAGATTTGTTTTTATTTTTTTATTTTGAATATTTTTTAATTAAAGCCAGTTGAAATTGAATATTAATTGTTAATTAAATAATAATTAATACTTCGTATATAAAATGCTAAATGAGTTAACAGTTATTTGTTCAAAAAAAATTAAAAAATATATATATATATTTTTCTAAACATACCTTATGTTTAAGATATTCATACATACATTGTTTTGATGTACATTGATGATAACCACCACAATAATTCCTTAATAACCACCTCACTTACCTTAATGTACCACTGTTTATGCATAAAATGTTTTCTTAAATATAACTCTTAGGGCTACCTTTAGAAAAATTCAAAAAAAAAAAATTATAAATGAGTTAACAGGTAACACTTTTCTTAATGAGAAACAATAAACCGTTTTAACTTACCCTAAATGAGTAATCTCTTTATTACATTAAGAGATTAGTTGGGAGAATATGACATTACTTTCGTAAATACATCATGTGCCAAACGTGTGACAACTGTCACCAAAACGCTGTAGTAATCGTAACTTAAACGTTTGAAACGCCCCGATTTTTTTTATTTATATAATGATCGTACGTATAAAATCACTGATTAAAATTGTCAATATAACCCAAACATAAGAACTAGACTCAAGACAATGTTTCTCAAAAATCACCTACATACGCGATCCCAGGAATCTGGTGGGATCGCGTATATACATACAAAAGTCTACTGTAACCGAACTACAAAGGGATACGCGATCCTGGATTGAGGCTGGGATCGCGTATTTGCTAAGGAAAATCGATTGTAAAGGATTTACTCTGTGATACGCGATCCTACCCCCATGGTGGGATCGCGTATGGTAGTGTAAGTGCAGCAAGTGACCAAACTCAATATTTGAACGAATTTCGAATACGCATAACTTTTCGCTCGATACGAATTGGAACATGAAACTTTGCGGACAACTCCACAATTCCAAAATAAAGGTTTCCCTTTTTACACTTTTTCAAATTTCACAAAAAATAACGCAAATGGACATGTGACTAAAAACGACCGTTTTTTGGACCGTTTTCATGACAACCCAAATTGCAAACCGTATGCAATCTGGCCTAACCTTTTGCCCATCTTACAAACAACACAAAGGAGATTTAAAGCTCATATGCTTTCAACTATACCACAAATCCAACTCGATTTAACACAAGGCTCAAATACGACCCATATGGACCCTCACGACCCATAATTATGCAAAAGGCACACTTCGCTAGCATATCCACAACGACAAATACATTAAACGAGTATCATGAAAGGTTACAAATTATCGTTTTCACAAAATATATCACCAATCTAGTTTTTGACCTCAATTCCTCTCGTGACAGTTTGGGCCCTTTCATGAGTTGGTTATAAAACTTAACATATATTTTAACATAATTCAAGATCATACACAAATGATCATTTACACCAAAAAGAGGCTTTTTAAATTGTATCCCGAGCATGATTTACACAAAAAGGGATTGCCACTTACTATGTTAATAGTAAGCTCCACCGCTACTCGTTTTTGGGCTCTTTGCCCAGGTTTCCCCTGGTTCCACTACTCGTACCTATCAACACAACAATATGAGGGAGGTAAGCATGCGGCTTAGTAAGTAACGGATATATGAGTACATTTGAACAATGATTATAACAATAACAATAAAATAACTCTATAAATCACACTCAAATGATTTGTCAACATCTCAACAAGTAAGGTGATCATACACAAATGATCATATGACTCAAATTTAAGGAATCTCTGTAACTCATGGTTTCTCATTCCTACTCAAAGGAACTCACTCCTTAACATCATCGATAAGATGATATTAGCTCAATTCTCATACTCGCTCTTGAATCACTAGGATTCATCCAAGTTGTACACACTCAAGTGTACAACCGTCCATCACTAAAGCCTCTTAAATCTATCACCCTCCCATTACTTACCTTAGGTGAAAGTCGATCAAATGGTAGCTCTAGCACATACTCGATTTCTCTTTGGAATCACCTAAACACATTAATACATGTATCATCAATCACTACTCAATGTGATTTTCTCATCATTAACTCAAACTCTTGTTTCTTAAGGTTTCAAACGCGTCTATAACTAGTTTGATACAAGCTAACAACAACAATATAATAACACCAATCATAAACTCATTTTTATCAACAAATTTTCATTTAAAATTCATAACTTAGTGTTACTCAAAACTACAATAAAAATGGTATATAACCACTTAAAGGGTTCACTTAGACCCACTAATCATCTCTAATCACTTCACATCTCAAGAATCATCATTTTCCTCAAAAACCCAAAATTTGAGTTTATTATAAAATCACTAAACCACGAAATTGAAGGTTGTTAAGTGTAGAGCTTACCTCAAGGATTGTAAATATGTAAGAATCACACCAAAATCTCCAAGAAATCGTGATCAATTTGATGGTTTCTCTTGTTTCCTTGCTCTCTCTCTCTCTCTCGCGTCCCTCTCTCTGTTTTCTTTCTCACGTCTCAGACAAGAAAAATAGAGCCCATACCTCTCTATTATTAAGAGTTGGGTTTTATTTAAGTGTATACACTTAGACTATAGCCACAATACACCCCTCTAGCCTCGGTACTAATAAATCAAATCGCAAGGCTCGCTTTATTTAATTTAGATTCCTAACTTAATAAGAATGTAAATACTCAATATAGAATAATATTTATAATTTAACTCTTATAAATATTTAAAATAGCAACTTACAAAATTTGGGGTAGTAACGAATCATTTCCTCCTCCGGTTCCCACGTGAACTCGGATCCCTTGCGATGTCTCCCTTGCACCTTCAACATCCTTATCACTTTGTTCCTCAGATTCTTCACTTTCATATCAAGAAGTTCTACAGGCTCTTCGATGTAATTCAACTTATCATTCACCTTCAAGTGGCACATAAGCCACCTCATCCGCTAAACACTTCCTTAAATAAGAAACATGGAAAGTATTGTGAATTCCCTTAACTCTTCGGGCAACTCCAAACGATAAGCAACTTTTCCCACCCTTACCAAGATTTTAAACAGTCCGATGAATCTTGGACTCAACTTTCCTCGTTTCCGGAATCGAATGATTCCTTTTCATGGAGATACTTTAAGCATGACCCGATCTCCTTCTTAAAACTCAATAGGACGTCATCTTTTATCCGCATAAGACTTTTGCCTATCTTGAGCCGCTTTCAACCGGGCTCGAATTTGATCAATCTTTTCCGTAGTCTTCAACACAATCTTGGTGCTTGCCAATTCTCTTTGGCCAACCTCGCCCCAAAAAATCAGAGTTCGACACTTCCTCCCATAAAGCATTTCATACGGTGGCATACCAATACTTGAATGGTGGCTGTTGTTATAAGAGAACTCGGCTAATGGTAGGTGTGTATCCCAACTCCCACCGAAGTCAATCACACATGCTCTCAACATGTCCTCCAAGGTTTGGATAGTCCGCTCACTTTGACCATCGGTTTGAGGATGATAAGCCGTACTCAAATTTAAGCGTGTGCCCAATTACTCTTGAAACTTATTCCAAAATCTCGAAGTGAAACGAGTATCTCTATCCCAAACAATGGACACAGGTACACCATGCCTCGCCACTACCTCTTTCATGTATAAATTGGCTATCACCTCAGATGAAGACGCTTCTCTAATGGGCAAGAAAAAGGCACTCTTAGTTAAACGGTCGACAATCACCCAAATTGCATCATGATGTCTTGGAGTTCTCGGCAACTTGGTGATTAAGTCCATTGTAATATGCTCCCACTTCCAAACGGGTATCTCCAAGGGTTGCATCTTCCCGTAAGGTTTTTGATGTTCCGCCTTCACTTGTAAACAAGTCAAACACTGCTCAACGTATTTAACTACCTCTCTCTTCATACCCGGCCACCAATAATCAACTTTTAAATCATGGTATATCTTAGTGGCACCGGGATGAATAGAATATTTAGATTTATGTACCTCGTCCAACAATAACTTTTTCAACTCCGAAGAATTGGGAATCCAAATCCTCCCGTAGCGAGTCTTTAAGCCTCGCGAATCATCAATAATGTACTGAACTTGACCTTTTATGCGTTCCACATTCATATCTCCCTTTTGCCATGCACGTTGTTGTCCTTCTTTTATTCGCTCTTGAAGGTTAGGAGTAACAGTCATTTTAAGGGACTTAACTGTCAGTACATGGTGAGTCGCTTTCCTACTAAGTGCATCCGCCACTACATTCGTTTTTCCTGGGTGATAAAGAATCTCACAATCGTAATCCTTCACCAAGTATAGCCACCTTCTCCGTCTCATATTGAGGTCTCATTGATCGAAGAAATACTTGAGACTCTTATGATCAGTGTAAATGGTGCATTTAACCCCATAGAGATAATGTCGCCAAATTTTGAGGGCAAAAACAACCGCCGCCAACTCTAAATCGTGTGTTAGGTAGTTTTCCTCGTGTTCTTTCAACTGTAGGGAAGCATATGCTATAACCTTCCCTCGCTGCATTAACACACAGCCCAAACCATTGTGTGAGGCGTCACAATACACATTCATATCATCGGTGCCCTCCGGTAGCACAAGTATCGGTGCTTGGCTAAGTTTCTCCTTGAGTGTTTGAAAAGCTCGTTCATGCTGCTCCTCCCAAACAAAATTAATGTTCTTGCGAGTGAGTTTGGTGAAAGGGGTAGCAATCTTAGAGAAATCTTGTATAAATCTTCGATAATAGCCCGCCAAACCAAGAAAACTTCTAACCTCGGTTGGACTCTTGGGAGAATCCCACTTCATCACCGCTTCAACCTTCGAAGGATCCACTTTAATACCGTCCTTATTAACCACGTGACCAAGAAATTGAACCTCTCGTAGCCAAAATTCACATTTTGAAAATTTAGCATAAAGCTTCTCGAGTCGCAAAGTTTGCAGTAATTGCCTCAAATGGAACTCATGCTCACTCGCGGATTTGGACTAAATAAGAATATCGTCGATGAACACAATCACGAACTTATCGAGCATGGGTCGATACACTCGATTCATGAGATCCATAAAAACCGCTAGAGCGTTTGTTAACCCGAATGGCATAACCACAAATTCATAATGACCATAACGAGTTCTAAATGCGGTTTTGGGCACATCCTCATCTCGAACCTTTAGTTAATGGTATCCGGAACGAAGATCTATCTTGGAGAAATAACTTGCACCCTGGAGTTGGTCAAACAAATCATCAATCCTAGGCAATGGATACCTGTTCTTGATGGTGACTTTTTTTAATTCACGATAATCAATGCACATTTGCATACTCCCGTCCTTTTTCTTCACGAATAAGACTAGAGCTCCCCAAGGTGAACCGCTCGGACAAATGAAACCCTTGTCGAGCAACTCTTGCAATTGACTCATCAATTCTTGCATTTCGGACAGTGCCAGTCGGTAAGGAGTTTTAGCAATCGGGGTTGCTCCGGGCATGAGATCAATTCGAAATTCAACTTTCCTCTCAGGCGGAATACCCGGTAACTCCTCAGGGAATACATCGAGGAACTCATTTACAACAGGGATTTCCTCAAGTTTTGGTGAAGATTTGAGAGTATCAATAACATGTGCCAAAAAGGTTTGACAACCATGTGCTAAATAACTCTTTGCTAGAGCATAAGAACAAACCACTAAAGATGAATTCGACTTTTCTCCATATATGTCAATAACTCCCCCACTTGAGGAAACGACATGGATGATTTTCTTATCGCATTGAATAACGGCTCCGTGCTTACCGAGCCAATCCATTCCAACAACAACATCAAACTCGCCCATTCTCATAGGGATAAGATTAATCATAAAGTTTTGATCGCTAATTTCTAGTTGACACCCACGATAGACACTGCTTACAAACACAACCCGATCATCCGCAACCTCAACGTCCAATGGGGTATCAAGCTCACTCAATGGAATTGAGAAACTCTGGGAGAAAGTTTCAGACACAAAAGATCTAGAGGCTCTTGAATCAAATAGTATATATACAGGTTTTTGATTTACAATAAAGGTACCTGTTGCGACATCAGGGGCACTCTTGGCTTCATCAGCAGTGAGTTGGAAGGAACAGCCTCTTGACTTTGACTGTTCCGCACCTTTTTTGTTATTGTTCTTCCTTGGTGAAGGGAGAGTGGCTAGACTTTTAAGTTTGGGGCATTCAGACTTCATATGCCCCGGCTCATAGAAATTAAAACAAACTCGGATAGGCTCGGGGCAATCACGCCCAAAATGACCCTCCCTTCCATATTGGTAGCATGTCTTCTTTCCCGCCAAACACTCCCCAAAGTGCTTCTTAAGGCACTTTCTACATTCCGGGGGCTCTCTCCTACCACCACCACTTTCACTTCCACCATTGTTACCACCAGACTTGAATCTCTTTGAAGATCCCGAAGATTGTTTAACTTTTTTTTTTTAGATGATCCATCGTCATCCATACCCATTTCAATTTCATGCTTGCGGGCCTCGTTAACATAGTCCTCAAACTTAGTCCATCGACTCGGATCATAGAATTGTCTAATATCTTTCTTCAACACATCATGGAAATGACTCTTGAGCATCTTAGGGTTTCCCGCATACTCGGGGCAAAAACGAGCCTTTTCCAAGAAATTTCCCGCTAGTTCATTCACGGTCTCAGTTGTTTGCTTCATATGTAGAAAGTCCCTCTGAATTTTCGTTAGCTCGGCTTCTAAACAAAAAGCCGATTCAAGCATCTCTTTGAATTCATCCCATGACTTTCCATTTGCTACCTCCGCACTCAATAATTGTTTTTGTACGTCCCACCAACCCTTGCCTCGTGATCTCAAGAGGCTTGCGGCATACCTCACCTTCAATTTATCGAGGCAATCCGACACATCAAAAACCCCTTCAACCTCGGAGATCTATCTCATACACTTGATCGGGTCGGTCTCCCCATGATACTCGGGTGGCTTACAAGCCAGGAAGTCCTTGTAGGTTAGCTTTTGTTTCTCTTCCTGATAGTTGACCACAGGAATTTCTTCATTTATCTCGTGATTCCGGGGAAATCTATCTTCGGTTAACTCAATTTCCCTCCTTTGAAATTCAACTGATACAACATTCTCGATTGTCTCGGTAACCCTTTCCAAAAGAAGGGGAAGGGACTTCTCTTGAGCTTTAGCCACTTCCTCAGAGATTAACCCTCTCAATTCACCAACGGTGGTTCTAGCTGAACGAATCGGTGATTCCTCTCTATCTGAATTCTCTCTTGACATGATGGTGTGAATTCTCTAGCTCGTTACTATAATAAGAGTTAAACGTTCTCGGTTAATTAACTCTAAAGCTCAATAGTCAAACATATTAAATAATTTCCGCCTCTAATTACTCATTACTTAGGAATCGTCTAACTTAATCATCCCAACGTCACATGACCTTTATAGGTTCATATAACATTATGTGACGATCATTTCGTTGGCCAGGCGCAATAATCATCACAACACATTATACGTCTCTACAATCATCACGCAACATTGTGAGTCATAAGCTTTAGACAATTCATATACAACTAAATCATAATTATCACAGCAAGACAATCTAAATTGATAAACGCTCAAAAGTACTACATTTTAGTAGTATTTTACCCCTATTCTTGGATGTTTCTATTACATTTAATTAAGAATAGATATTGATTTCGTTCATATTTGCAATTAGATGTGGAAATGGAGCGTTTATGAAGAAAGGAATGGAAAACAGTCAATAAACGAGCTAAATGATGCATATTTGAAGAAATAAGTGAAGCCGAAGTCGAAGATATAATCAAATGAAGAAAAATCAAGAAACCAGCTGAAAATTGCATCCATACACCGTATGGAAGTCCATACGCCGTATGGATTGCAGCGGTTGAGGCCAGGTTATGCGAGTCTGGGCTGGGCTTGAAATTGATTTATACGCCGTATGGAAATCCATACGCCGTATGGATCAAAAACCACAGAAGTATAAAAACGATAGTTTTAGTTAGTTTTTCGTTTCCAGAGGTTTATATTCGGTTTTTAGGTTTAAGTTACGAATTAGTTTAGTATTTTGGAGGTACAAGGGCTCGGGATTGAAGTTATTCATCGCGGATCGTTGTAATTCATCTTTATTGATTCGGTATAACTCTTTTATTCGATTTCATTGATGAATTTGTTATTGAATAATCTGATTATTTCTGTTTTAATGATGAATTGAATATCAAAGTGATTGTGTAATTGATTGAACTCGGATTATGATTATTGAACGATTATAATTGCGTATTGACTAAGTTATTTAATTGAAAACGTTTATATTACTCGAGAATCCTTGTTTATTGGTAACTGGTAGTTATTAGTTCTCAACGTGGTTAATAATATTAATGAGATTGAGTTCCTTTGATATTAATAATTATTGATGGTTTTAATCTTAGGGTTTTAACTATTGCTAAATAGATTGAGTTTGATAGGTTGAGAAATTAATAATTATTCACTTTAAAATGAACGAGACAATAAGTTAATTATTGGGTATTGTTGAGTCATACCAATAGAGTTAATTATAATTAGTTGTGAATGTTTAATGCATGATTTAGGGAAAGGCACACAATTGACTGATCATCTTGTGACATTGGAACCAGTATTTTATGTTGGACCCTAGATTGTAGGAATTGGTTGGACCTGAACAGTTGGCTAGTTCACATTCAATTTAATATCATTGAAGAATTTGGTGTTAAGTTGATTTAAAAGAATCACAATTAGATAATCAATACGTAATGAATCGGGAAATATGAATCTGAGTGACATTAATTATACAATTACTTATTCCTTCCATTTAGTATTTATTATTATTTATTTACTGTTTTAAATTAAGTTTTTATTTAAGTTTAATTGTTTTAAATTAATGTTTTCTAAACAAATGTTCGAACGGAACTAAAACGCCCACCTTATTTACTGCTTTTTAGTTAATTGTTAATTTTTATTTATAATAAAACCGCCGTTCCCTGCGTTCGAATCTGACTTACCAAATCTATATTTACAATCGATCGGGTATTCTTGCCTGGTTGCTTGAAAGTATTTATTAGGTATTTCTATTTATAAATTGTAAAACAAGACGCGCTTTCACAGCACATCAAGTTTTTGGCGCCGCTGCCGGGGAACGGTTGTGTGTTTATTTAAATAGAAGTTAGTAATTTATAAATTTTTATTTTTAAAAAAAGAATTTTGTTAAACAAATAATTTTGTAAAGTTGTTTAAAGTAGTCTAAGTAATTGTGTAACAGTTTTCATTAATTCACTGGTTGAAACTAATTATCCTTTAATTGGTTAAACTTTTGGAGATTTAGTTTCAACCGGCGGATGGAAATCCGTCCGCCAGTTGGAGTTCCATTTATGTGATTTTGTATATGTTATTTAATTTGTGATGCTTTTGTTTGAACTAACTTGCTTTTCGTTAGTGGTGTTTTGTATTTTAGATTTATTTTTATTTAGGTTTGTCCAATGGCGAGAAGTTTTGAAAGTGATGCTAACAATTACGATCTGGTTGGGATTTATGACCCTGAGAGTTTGGCTTCAAGAGTAGAAAGTGCAATTCCATCATTCACTCACTTAGGACGTAAGGTTGTGCCTATCACATCGTCATGTCAGGAATTATTGGATGCTATTGCGAACGTGAGATGGGACATTCCTTTTACAGCTGAACTAATAAGGATATCCTCTGTTTATTTTTTCGACTATCAACTGGCACTAGTGCAGAACCTATTAGATAGTGCAGAAGTGGAAAGACAATTTAGGGATTCTCAGCAGTTCTTGGATGATCTTTTAGATTTTGAGGAGTCAATAACTTTAAGGGTTGAAGAGGAGGAAGTATTCTTCACCAATCAAAAGAGACGATATGTTGAGGTTTATGAGATTTTAAGGCAGCATTCGTTTCCTTACTCGACTAAACAGGCCGCGTGTCTTAGTCGTATGATCAGAGCTTTGTATGAGGTAACAGGTCATCCAAATTCCGAAGCTGACAAGGAATTTGTAGCTGGTTTAAAGGATCTAGTTCGATTGTTACAAGTAGATGATCATCTTAAGGATGAGACACCTCGTTGTTTTATAGTGAGTAACACTATTTACTATCACATGAATAGAATGGTTAAACAGTTGGATCGTCTTGCTAAGGAAGAAGAAGGAAGGCCACGCCCGGATTTTATTCACCCAAATGGTGAAATTGATTTAGCAACTTATCTTGTGGGAAATATGAGAGAATTAGTTGATGAGACTAAGATTCTGTACCAAAGGGAGCATTTCCACTATGGAATGGTGGAAATCCAAATGAGATTTGTTGAGATATTCAGGAATTCAGGTTTAGGTTTTAATAGACTTCAAGAGAGAGTCCTGTGTGAGATTGAAAGCCTAGTTAGAAGTTTGAAGGAAATTCCACTGATGAGCAAGCATCATCAGATTGGAGAGTCATGTTTAGAATTTATTAGTGAGCTTGAGGATGATAGTCCGGATTGAGAGGTTAAGTTAGTTGGTAATGATGAAGTGTGGGATGAAGAAGGAGAGGTAACTAAGGCAGTAATGAAGATTAGCTTGGATTTAATTTATCTGCTTCCCGTGGTTAACGAGCACTTGGCAAATTTTCCAAGTTTTGGTCATGGGATCATTAACGTCATTCCCATAATCACTGAGTGTTTCCTTGCTCTCTATCCAAATCAGTGACTCTAATCATTTCTTTTGTTTCTTATGCTATTGGATTGTTTCTAACATTTTGGTTTATTTTGGATTGTGTTAGACTTTCAGTTGTTTTGGATTTTAGTTTTTAATTGTGTGATTTGAATATTAAGCATTTATTTTGAGTGTTATTTAATTATGAGATTTTATTTTAAGTTTGTTAATGTTTGTTATTTATTCTATAGTGTGGAATTATGAAGATTTTGAAGTCGTGATTATCCTCCAGGTTTGATATTTAAGTATATTAATTAAGTGTGGGATTTTGGTTAAAAATTGGTTTGAAAAACGTTTTTGAGAAATTCTGATTTTTAATCCATACGCCGTATGGAATCCATACGCCGTATGGATTGGTTGGGCCACTGGGCCGAGCGCGTTGACTGGGTATAATGAATTTGACTTGGGCTTTTTTAATCCATACGCCGTATGGAATCCATACGCCGTATGGATAAAAAAGGCAGAAAACCGCCAACAGCCTTCTTCTTTCTCATTTCAAACCTAAACTCTTATACCACCACCACCCACAGCTCTAACCACCACACCACCCAAACACAAATTCCGGCCACGCATTCATCTCCATTTTTGTGTATTCGTGTTACACGCACTTTCCTCTACAAGGTATAACTTTCCGTTTTCATTTTCGTTGGTTAAATCATTCGTTTGGAAGTTAGGGTTTATGTTAGTAATTTGGGTATTTTGAATTTGAGTATGATTATTGGCATATGTTGATTGAATTATGTTCTTGTTAATATATACATTGCAATGTCATGCTCGTTTTTCTAATATATTGCATATATTGTGTGATTCAATTTATCAGTTTGTGTTTAAAGAATGTGAATATGATAAACTCAATTTTGCTATGTTTCAATTTAGTACTTATTAATTTTCTGACCACCTGATGATTAATGCAAATGTTTGTTTGGTACACAAGTATTTGTGATTACGGTTATGTGATACATTGTTATTTTTATTAAATGTGTTTATAATAATTCATTTTGAGAATGTAAGAATGTTTGCTAGTTGCTCATGCTCGAGTTTAGTGATTGTGCAAATTCGTATTTTCATGATGGTACCAAATTATTGTAGTGCATTTGATTGGACAATTGTCTTGAATATTTAATTAAGTATATTTATGTATGCAATTTGAGTAATTCTGTTTAGAGAGGCAATTTAGGTTTTTGAAATTGATTGTTGCGGTAGTTTTAGGCTAAACCAAAATGGTGGATTATTCCATATTTAGCAGAAATGCTGCCGAAATTTTTATTGACCTTTTTGCATTAACTGTTTATTTGGTATTATTAACAATTGTTTTGTTTAGCCGTTATCATGTCTAACAGGAGAACACGAGGGGGTCAAACTTTGGGAAACCCGTTGGTTCGAGCTCATAGATATCTCAATTTTCATGGGTCGTATTCTGAGACCACCAGATTTCAGTTTGGAGAGCGTCTGGCTTCTAATATTGGCCAGTCAATTGAGGTTTTTGATGTTGTTAACTGGAATGTTTTGGAGCATGTGATTGCCAGAGAGGGGTTCACTAATGGTGCTGAGGCTATTAGGAATTTACTTGCTATTCCATATGTACTTGAGGATGGAAACATTGGATTTGTTTCTTATGCTTGGTCTCGGTTATTCAGTATCAGGGAGGACATCTACAGAGAGTTAGTTGTTGAGTTCTATAGCACCTTTAGGTTTGAGTCCAGGTCGACTCAATGGACTGAGAACTCCATTTTCTTCCAGCTAGGGGGACAACCTAAACAGATGACTTTGGTTCAGTTTGCTTTGGGGCTGGGGCTTTATGAGCCCAACGAGCTGGATAATCCTCACTTTTTAAATCACATTTCTGCAGGTGCTGTGAAGAAGCTCACTGACTTGGAAGTTGAGCAGGAGTGGCAGTTTATTGCCCAGGGTAACTATGGCAGTTCGACACCTTCTTACACGCGTATTCGAGATCCCCGTCATCGACTCATTCACAGATTGTTGACTTACACCATTGTTGGTCGCAAGGAGGGGCCTGAGAAAGTTTCTAGGCCTGATTTGTTTTATCTGAGCTCGATTATCAGGAAGAGGTTAGTGAATGTACCTTGGAGGTTGACGAAGTGGATGTCGAAGAGAGCTACTGGTACTAGAGATGGGAGTAGTCTGTGTGGAGGTCATTTTGTTACTAGGTTGGCTAGATATTTTGGTTTGGCTACTCAGGATGAGATGGGGTCATGCACGATTGTTCAGCCTAGCATGGGTTGGTTGACTGCACGCCGGTTGGAGGCGTTTGCTCTTATTGAGCCATGCATTACTTATGGTGGTCCTGCGGATATGTATTACTGGGTTCCGATTACTCCGGTAGGACAGACTTTGCAGTCGAGGCAGGCTAGAGCTAGAGGAGATACGAGTGGCAGTGATAGAGGTCGAGGTACGGCACGAGGCCGTAACAAAGGTTATGCTACGGAGTTTGATCAGCTATCTCAGCAGTTGCACCAGATGGAGTTACACCAGACTCAGAGGTTTGATCAGATAGATCTTATGTAGAGACAACGTTTCCATCAGACCAGTGCACACTTGGACTACCAGGATGGCTTGTTTGAGTAGCTGTTTGGTCAGTTTCCTTCTGGACCCGAGTATCAGTCATTCCAGTACCAGATGCCACCAGAGTTCATGCCACGACCACCACCACCACAGCCAGATTATGGAGGGCCTTCTCACCAGTACCGGTACCGTCAGGATGATGACAGTGATTAGGATGATGTTCATCCTAAGTGGTTTATGATTCCAAACACTATTATTATTTTTATTATTATTATGACTGTTTTATTTGTAGGATTATTAATTGTTATGTTAGATTTGTAGTTTTAGGATTTGGTAGTGTTTATTTTTAATTAGGATGTTTAAATCTGGTATTGTTTAATTCTGTTTGTTGATTGTTCCCTCAGAATTGTGTTGTGAGTACGTGTTATGCTGGCAGTAAGTTCAGCGCAACAAAAATTGAATCGAGAGGATGTGGGAAATTCATATCATCCTTGTCATACTCATTAAACTGCACACTATTCCAGGGGAGTTTTTCTGTTCTAAGTTCTTTTCTCTTTTTCCCGTTTTTGTATTTCATTATTTGTACAATGAGGGTATTGTACATTTTTAAGTGGGGGATGAGAGAGAAAAGAGTGAAGTTTCCACATAATTGTCCTGTTAATTAGTAGATGATTTTGTAATTTGGTTAACTGTTATTTTATTAAGATTAATAACTAAAAGGTTATAAGTTGCCCGTTTTTCAACCAAATTTTTAATTTTATATTTTTTGTTTTCTATAGATAATTATTTTGTATTTATGTAGGTTATTTTGAAAAAATTTCTACACTTTTAATTAAAAATTAAATTGTAAAAAATGTTATTTAGCTTCATTATATGATGTATTGATAGGCAATTTATATGAGAATTTTTGAGCTTTTAAGAAATGAAAATTAAGGAGTGAATGTTACTTTTTAGATGAACTTTAGCTGTGTATGACGTATGTCTTAATTTTCATATGAGTAATGTGAGATATGCCATAATTTTAGAAATTTAATTGATATCATTTGGGGATATACTGGGTATTGTTTCCTTTGTTGTACGAAAGTACAAACCTGGTCTCCGTCAGTATATCTAATAAAAAAAGAGCAAGAGAGTTTAAACAAACTCATGATTTTAAAATGTAGTCGAATTAAGTCGCTTTGTTGTACTGAGGTACAGACCTGCCACCAATGGTTTGACTAAAAGTTTTATATTGCTAAACCAAAATCAAGTTATGTTGCTTTGTTGTGTTGAGGCACAGACCTGTCACCTCTGTCTTGATTTGAAAAAGGATTGTTTTGATTACAATTTCAAAATATGTTATATTGGCATATTAGGAGTATGAAAGTATATAGTTTTTGGGAGTTTAAGGGAACATCTACGTGAATAATAATAAGTTGAGCTCAGCCTCTCTGTAAGCATAATTCAGGATTCAATGACCGCTGAATTAGGTGCGGATGAACTCATAAGAGACCGACTAGAGGAATGTGAACAGTGTTCACAGGAGGCTGAGGAGTACTCTCGAGCACTGGTACAACGACTAACCTTGGTTGAAGACAAATCCAGGCAAACCAACAGACTTGCAGAAACCGTGGACCGCCTTGTCGCGCTGATGGAGCGGATTAATCTGCATCAAGATTAGATCAGTCTGTAACTTGTAAGCAGTTAACTACTTAATTAGGACCTATGTAATTCAACTGGATGTAACAATTCCCGGCACTTTTGTACTACTACTGTTCTATAACCTTATGGAAAAACTTGTACCGTGTATTCAACTCGATTATCTAAATGGAATGTGATTATCACTTCGTACTGTTACCGTGTATCTCATCATATATACTTGTGATATATCAGAAATTTCATGCAAATATCTTATTCCTTTTCCTTGTTCTTTTCTTGTTCAACATCATGCCACCTCTCCGACAAATCACCCTCAGTGAAGCCGAAATTGCGGGTCTGATTGCCCGCAGCGTAGCACAAGCCTTGGCCACCCGAACACCAACTCCTAGTAGCGAAGATACAGCTACTAATGGGCCACAACCCAGACCCTGCTCTTACAAGGACTTTCAGAACTGCAAACCCTTGAGCTTTGCCGGTACCGAAGGAGCGATCGGTCTGGTACGCTGGATCGAGAAAATCGAATCTGTATTCCTTATCTGCAACTGCACGGAGGAAGACAAGGTCAAGTTCTCCATCAGTACTTTCTCTGACACCGCTCTCACCTGGTGGAACACCTATGCCCAGACTGTGGGTATTGCTAATGCTTACAAACTTCCGTGGGAGGAGTTGAAAAAGATGCTGAGGGGCGAGTACTGTCCCCGAGATGAATTGAAACAGCTGGAAGTGGAGTTTTGGAACCACAAAATGCAGGGCGATGACATCACTGGTTACACCAATCGCTTTCACCAACTGGCACTTCTGTGCCCAACCATGGTCGATCCTGAGTACAAGAGGATCGAGAAATACGTTGATGGACTTCCTGACAGACTCCAAGACCTGGTGACATCATCCAAACCGGGTACTATCCAGAGCGCCATTCGTATGGCCCATGAACTGACGGCAAACTCTGTCCGTCGTGGCACAACATCAACCCCATCTGCAAACAAAAAACGCAAATGGGAAGGAAACCCCAACTCATCCAACCAAATCACCAACAAAAAGCCTGAGTCTGTTAAGGCTTATTCATCAGGGACTACGGAAAAGAAGGGGTACATCGGGAACAAACCCTACTATCCCAAATGCAATCGTCACCACGACGGTTCCTGCCCTTGCACCAACTGCAAACGGTTCGGGCACCTAGCCAAGGATTGCCGAGCCTTCATTCCTACCCCCAACACCACTGCACCAAAGACCTGCTTTAGGTGCGGAAATTTTGGGCATTTCAAGAGCAACTGCCCCAAGCTGAAGAACAACAACAACAACCGCAACAACAACGCCCGGAGCATAGCCTTCGTGATCAGCTAAGGGGACGCCCGTCAAGACCCGAATGTGGTCTCGGGTATGTTCCTCCTCAACAACTTATTTGCTTCTATTCTATTTGATTCTGGTGCTGATAGGAGCTATATTTCTGATGAGTTTTGCCTACTACTTGACATCACCCCCATGGCTTTAGATGTTAAGTACACTGTAGAACTTGCAAATGGTAAACTCATAGAAACCGACAGTGTGATACCTAATTGCACCCTAAACCTGGCCGACGAAATCTTCTCAATCGATCTTATGCCTGTTGAACTAGGAAGTTTCGACGTCATCGTGGGTATGGACTGGTTGTCCAAGCATCGGGCCGAAATAGTTTGTTATGATAAAATCGTCTTCATTCCTCTCGCCGTCGGTAGAACCTTGATCATACAGGGGGAGACCGGTGGGTCGACACTAAACATAATCTCCTGTTTGAAAACCCGGAAATTTCTGAAAAAGGGTTACCCAGCAATTCTCGCGCACATCACGGAGAAAAAGTTGGAGGAGAAGCGACTTGAAGATGTGCCAATCGTTAGAGACTTCCCCGAAGTCTTTCCAGAAGAACTGCCTGGTATACCACCACCTAGACAGGTTGAGTTCTCGATCGACCTCGTGCCGGGTGCCACACCCGTGGCCCAAGCACCGTACCGCCTAGCCCCATCCGAGCTTCAGGAGCTGTCCACCCAGTTACAGGAACTCCTGGATAGAGGATTCATCAGACCGAGTTCTTCACCTTGGGGAGCTCCGGTCTTGTTCGTCAAAAAGAAAGACGGTTCATTCAGAATGTGTATCGACTACCGAGAGTTGAACAAGCTAACTGTCAAGAACCGATACCCACTTCCCCGAATCGATGATCTGTTCGATCAACTTCAAGGATCATGCTGTTATTCAAAGATTGATCTTCGATCAGGTTATCATCAATTGCGTGTTCGCGATGCTGACATCCCAAAAACCGCATTCAGAACCCGTTATGGGCATTATGAATTCCAAGTGATGCCATTCGGTCTAACCAATGCACCGGCTGTATTCATGGACCTTATGAATCGGGTGTGTAAACCTTATCTTGACAAGTTTGTCATCGTCTTCATTGATGACATCCTCATCTATTCGAGCAACGAACAAGAGCATGCGCAACATCTCAAAACCATTCTGGGACTATTTAGACACGAGGAGCTTTACGCCAAATTCTCTAAGTGTGAATTCTGGATAAAAACCGTTCAATTCCTTGGACACGTGATTGACAGTCAGGGAATTCATGTAGACCCATCAAAAATCGAGGCCATCAAGAACTGGCAAGCGCCAACCACTCCAACCGAGGTACGCCAATTCTTGGGATTGGCCGGTTATTACCGTCGGTTCATTGAAAACTTCTCAAAAATAGCTCAACCACTCATGACACTGACTCAGAAGGAAAAGAACCCGAAGGCACCGATGATTTCGTAGTTTACTGCGACGCCTCACACCAAGGACTTGGTTGCGTGTTAATGCAACGGGACAAAGTCATCGCTTATGCCTCACGACAACTGAAAATCCACGAGAAAAACTATACGACTCACGACCTCGAGTTAGGTGCCGTGGTCTTCGCGCTAAAAATCTGGAGACATTACCTCTACGGTACAAAAAGTACTATCTTTACCGATCACAAAAGTCTCCAACACATATTCGATCAGAAGGATCTAAACATGAGACAACGTCGTTGGGTTGAGTTACTTAGTGACTATGACTGCGAAATCAAATACCATCCAGGCAAGGCGAATGTTGTTGCTGATGCCCTCAGTCGAAAAGAACGGTCGAAACCACTTCGAGTCCGAGCCCTCAGTATGACCATTCACAATGATCTGAACATTCAGATTCTCGCAGCTCAACTCGAGGCCCTGAAATCCGATAATATCAAAAATGAAGCCTTGCGGGGCATGGATAAACAATTCGAAATCAAACCTAACGGAGTTAGGTGTTTCTCTAACCGAATATGGTTGCCTAGTTTTGGAAACCTGCGGGACTTGGTGATGGACGAAGCTCACAAGTCCAAATATTCTATCCATCCGGGATCCGATAAAATGTACCACGGTATCAAGGAGTTCTATTGGTGGCCGAACATGAAAGCCGAAATCGCCACATATGTCAGCAAGTGTCTTACTTGCTCAAAAGTCAAAGCTGAATATTAAAAGCCGTCCGGCTTACTTCAACAACCCGACATTCCCGAATGGAAATGGGAAAAAATCGCCATGGATTTCATAACCAAATTACCCAAGTCATCAAGCGGTTGGGATACCATTTGGGTGATCGTCGATCGTCTCACAAAATCTGCCCACTTCCTGGCAATCAAGGAAACCGATAAAATGGAACGCCTCACACAAATCTACATCAAAGAAATTGTTTCTCGACATGGTGTTCCTACCTCGATTATCTCCGATAGAGATGCCCGATTCACCTCTCACTTTTGGCAATCACTTCAGAAATCAATGGGTACCCGTCTCGATATGAGTACCGCATACCACCCTCAAACCGATGGCCAAAGTGAACGAACTATTCAGACACTGGAAGACATGCTATGAGCTTGCGTAGTTGACTTCGGTACAAACTGGGGAAGACACCTACCATTGTGCGAGTTTTCCTACAATAACAGCTATCACGCCAGCATTAAGGCTGCACCTTTTGAGGCACTGTACGGTCGTAAGTGCCGATCACCGATCTGTTGGACCGAAGTGGGAGATAGTCAGCTCACTGGTCCTGAACTCATACACGAAACCACCGAGAAAATTGTTGAAATCCAAAACCGACTCAAAGCCGCACGTGATCGTCAGAAAAGTTACGCTGACGTGAGACGCAAACCCCTCGAGTTCCAGGTTGGGGACCGAGTACTCCTGAAAGTATCGCCTTGGAAAGGCGTAATCCGATTTGGCAAACGCGGGAAATTAAATCCCAGGTACATTGGGCCTTTTGAGATCCTCGAACGGATTGGCCCCGTGGCATATCGACTGCAGCTGCCATCCGAACTCAGCAGCGTACACCCTACATTTCACATTTCTAACTTAAAGAAATGTCTGTCCGACGAGACACTTATCATATCACTTGACGAGATTCGCGTAGATAACAAACTTCACTTCGTTGAGGAACCCGCTGAAATTATGGACCGTGAGGTCAAACAACTCAAACAAAGTCGCATTCCCATCGTCAAAGTCATGTGGAATTTGCGGCGTGGTCCGGAATTCACTTGGGAACTGGAAGACCAAATGCGAATCAAGTACCCTCACTTATTCACTGATTCTACATCGAACGCGACTTCGACTTAAATTTCGGGACGAAATTCTCCTAACAGGGGGAGAATGTAACACCCGCCAAATTAGGACTAGTAATTAGTGTCTAATTCTATGTTATTACATGTAATTAGTTCTGTGTTAGACTAATTAATGTATCAAAATATATTGATGAATATATACGAATACGCGATTGGATTAGATCGTACACAGTTGAAATCGAATGTAATTCGGTTCAGTAAATACGGACGTTGGTGAAACATTTTGTTCAATAACGCGATCATTTTTCCAAGTATTATTTTGACAATATCTCAAGTGTGTATTATATCGTACAAATAAATGTCTACACGATTAAAATAGTTAACGCACAATTTAAAAACAAAAATAAACAAATTTATTTAAAGATTTGACAAAATAATTCAACTAGATTATTAAACAAAGATTCGTAAATTAATATGAATAATTAACGCATAAAATAAATATTTAACGCTTAAATGACGGAGAAAACGAACACCACGCGTAGCACGGAGCGGGGACTGCAAGGTGGAGGTTCCACATACACCTCCCCCACCTCCCCCACCTCCCTTTCTTTTCTCTCATTTCTCCATCTCCTCTCTCTCTCTTCTCCTTCTTTTCTCTCAAACAAACCACCACCAACCATCACAAAAATCGCCAATTACTACCACGAAACGACATCGGATCATCTCAACCCTTTGGAAGAAAAGCATCACCGCGACACGATCTACCTTCCTATCTTTTCGGAATTTCCATCCGACATTTTGTAAGTTTCTGACAAAATCCGAAACTCTCCGTTTTTACTCATTTTTACGTTTTTATGGTTTATATATGCTTAAAATGTCCAAAAATGGGTTGGGTAAAAGATTTGGACCAAACGGAAGCTTTTCGACCGATTTTCCGGCCACCACTTTCCGATCAGACCGCAACGTCGCAGAGACGCTGGCTATCTGCGACGTAGTCCATAATGTCGCAATACCCCTCACAACGTCGCATATAGTGACGTCATCCCTATCGTCGCACTTAATTGCTAACGTCGCACATAGCGACGTAGACCTCAATGTCGCAAGGATCCGCAACGTCGCATATAGCGACGTAACGCCTAACATCGCATTAATTTGCGAATGTCACACTTAGCGACGTCGTACTCAACGTCGCAATCCCTACCCGCGACGTCGCAGAAATCAAGATTTTTAAAGAGATTTTCACTAAAACAAAGTAGAAAATGTGCATTTTTCCCTCCGAGCTGACTCGGCAGCTCGACCCCGACCAGGGGCTCTGCCCCTTGGACCCCGCCAAGGGGTTGCCACCCCTTGGAACCCCGCAACCAGGGGCGCTGCCCCCGGACCCCCGTCGTTCCATTATAAAATGTTTCAAACACAATTATAATACTTTGAAATTACAAATACCAACCGTCACCAACGGACCAAACATGCTTTCTAAAAACAAACGATAACAAACCAACTTTGGACATAACAAGTTGTGTGGACAACTAGCCGAGATGGTCTTGCGAGACATCTACTTACAAAACCTTACGTGTTTAGGCACTAGGAGGTAACGGGTTCGGAGAACCTACATACTACTTGCTGTTTGCTACTGCTTACTACTCGACTCAGGTGAGTCTTACAGCCCCACTTTTACTGTTTTACATACGGGGTGAGATACATTGCTTATTTTTCTTGAACACAAGTACGAACTATACATTTTACTATACGGGATTGCATGAGTTACTTACTTTTACTGAAGTCTCTCCATCATATATCGTTAGTTATGGACTTAAGCGTGAACACTAGTTAATGGATCCATTAGGGAAATGACCCTCCCCGCCCGGGGTAGTAGCGCTACCACGAACCGTTATGTATAAACGGGCGACTATTATTCGTTACTTATGCTTGCTCAGTTACGAGCATGTCACGGGAGCAACTTATCACTTACGGGTTAAGCTTCGATTATGAGCCTCATGGCAACGGTATAACTTATTTACTTTACATTTGCTGGATTGCAAATACTTGATTTACGCCTGCGGGCACAACTGATGAAATCTTGTGTTCAAAAACTGATATTACTTACAAACCTGTGAGATTCACCAACATTCGTGTTGACCTTTTAGCATGTATTCTCAGGTACCCAGACGGAGTAGGATTTCTCCAGGACATAACTAGAGTCGCATGATTTCAACTAAATTGCATTAACGGAGATTCTCAGCATTATCTTTTGTACATTTTAATTATGTAATAGAATCTCCCGCTACACGCGTGGACTCTAGGGAACTACATTTTGTATACGAAAACTTTGAGTTTTCAAACATTTATTTCATATGAAATCGTTTTACAACCTCTCATTTAGAGGTCGTTTGCTGTATATCTTGTGCTTTGTATATTGATTAGTAACACCCAAGTATGCTTCCGCAAATCATTAATTTGGGGGTGTTACAACAAGTAGGATTCAAGTGGGGGATGTTTGATAAACGCTCAAAAGTACTATATTTTAGTAGTATTTTACCCCTATTCTTGGATGTTTCTATTGCATTTAATTAAGAATAGATATTGATTTCGTTCATATTTGCAATTAGATGTGGAAATGAAGCGTTTATGAAGAAAGGAATGGAAAACAGTCAATAAACGAGCTAAATGATGCATATTTGAAGAAATAAGTGAAGCCGAAGTCGAAGATATAATCAAATGAAGAAAAATCAAGAAACCGGCTGAAAATTGCATCCATACGCCGTATGGATTGCAGCGGTTGAGGCCAGGTTACGCGAGTCTGGGTTGGGCTTGAAATTGATCCATACGCCGTATGGAAATCCATACGCCGTATGGATCAAAAACTACAGAAGTATAAAAACGCGTTAAAACCCTAAAAACGATTGTTTTAGTTAGTTTTTCGTTTCCAGAGGTTTATATTCGGTTTTTAGGTTTAAGTTACGAATTAGTTTAGTATTTTGGAGGTACAAGGGCTCGGGATTGAAGTTATTCATCGCGGATCGTTGTAATTCGTCTTTATTGATTCGGTATAACTCTTTTATTCGATTTCATTGATGAATTTGTTATTGAATAATCTGATTATTTCTGTTTTAATGATGAATTGAATATCAAAGTGATTGTGTAATTGATTGAACTCGGATTATGATTATTGAACGATTATAATTGCGTATTGACTAAGTTATTTAATTGAAAACGGTTATATTACTCGAGAATCCTTGTTTATTGGTAACTGGTAGTTATTAGTTCTCAACGTGGTTAATAATATTAATGAGATTGAGTTCCTTTGATATTAATAATTATTGATGGTTTTAATCTTAGGGTTTTAACTATTGCTAAATAGATTGAGTTTGATAGGTTGAGAAATTAATAATTATTCACTTTAAAATGAACGAGACAATAAGTTAATTATTGGGTATTGTTGAGTCATACCAATAGAGTTAATTATAATTAGTTGTGAATGTTTAATGCATGATTTAGGGAAAGACACACAATTGACTGATCATCTTGTGACATTGGAACCAGTGTTTTATGTTGGACCCTAGATTGTAGGAATTGGTTGGACCTGAACAGTTGGCTAGTTCACATTCAATTTAATATCATTGAAGAATTTGGTGTTAAGTTGATTTAAAAGAATCACAATTAGATAATCAATACGTAATGAATCGGGAAATATGAATCTGAGTGACATTAATTATAAAATTACTTATTCCTTCTATTTTGTATTTATTATTATTTATTTACTGTTTTAAATTAAGTTTTTATTTAAGTTTAATTGTTTTAAATTAATGTTTTCTAAACAAATGTTCGAACGGAACTAAAACGCCCACCTTATTTACTGCTTTTTAGTTAATTGTTAATTTTTATTTATAATAAATCCGTCGTTCCCTGTGTTCGAATCTGACTTACCAAATCTATATTTACAATTGATCGGGTATTCTTGCCTGGTTGCTTGAAAGTATTTATTAGGTATTTTCTATTTATAAATTGTAAAACAAGACGCGCTTTCATAGCACATCATAAATCATGCTCAATTATTTATCCCCTAGGTCTAAGTCCAAGTATCCCCTATTGGTGGATACTCGAATCCCTTAAACCTAGTTCTGATACCAGCTTGAAACACCCTAATTTTTTTTATATAATGCTCGTACGTATAAAATCACTGATTATGATTGTCAATAATGTTAGGTTTTCTATTCCCTAACTAGATTAACATAGCAGCGGAAAATAACAATTAATCTAGAGCAACTTAGGAAACTAAACCCTAAAGGACCTTGACTTAATAAACGAAAGCGATAATACAAAATAAATAGATAAATGAGAAAATACTAACCTTTGAGAAAACCAATTTCTCATGCGCAGACTCCTTGCTTGACCTTCACGCAGACTCCTTGCTCGACTTTTCATGCTTTGGAGGCAAGTACCAAAAATAGAATACCACTAATGCTTCAAACCCAAAGAACCAAGAGAAACTCCAAATCCTAAGGTTCCGACTCTAAGTCGTGTAAACTCTCACAAGGATTAGGAATGAGAAAGAGATAAAGAAACGAACTAAATTTGAATCTGAGATGATTGGAAAGCTTAGGGATGGCCTCTATTTATAGGGGAGAGGATGCCCTTGGGTTTGGTGTCTTGCCGATGTGGGATTTCTGGATTCGCCATTTAGCCGCCGGTTAAAGCCTTTAGCCGGCGGTTAAACTAAATTGTTCTCCAAGTCAAACACGCGTCGCACCGCCTTAAACCCTAATCCATTTAGCCGCCGGCTGAACCCTTTAGCCGTCGGTTGAATTTACTTTCCAGAATATTCCTTTTAGTTTCTAATTAATATTCAATTAATAAACTAACTAAATACACTTTATAGTTTTCGTTAATTTCTTTTAGCTTCTAATTAATTTATCAACTATGATAAATTAACAAACTAATTAATTAACTATGATATTAATTCCAATTAATATTATCTCTCTTATTATTTCTCTTACTGTTCATTGAGGGCAACCCAAAAAGGACTCCACTTTTAACGATAGTCTTACCAATTAGTTATGACCGGACATACCTTGGATACTATTCCAACAAATATAACCCAAACATAAGAACTAGACTCAAGACAAGGTTTCTCAAAAATCACCTACATACGTGATCCCAGGAATTTGGTGGGATCGCGTATATACATATAAAAGTCCACTGTAACCGAATTACAAAGGGATACGCGATCGTGGGTTGAGGCTGGGATCACGTATTTGCTAAGGAAAATCGACTGTGAAGGATTTACTCTGTGATACGCGATCCTACCCCCATGGTTGGATCGCGTATGGTAGTGTAAGTGCATCAAGTGACCAAACTCAATATTTGAATGAATTTCGAATACGCATAACTTTTCGCTCAAATGATTTGTCAACAACTCAATAAGTAAGGTGATCATACACAAATGATCATATGACTCAAATTTAAGGAATCTCTGTAACTCATGGTTTCTCGTTCCTACTCAAAGGAACTCGCTCCTTAACATCATCGATAAGATGATATTAGCTCAATTCTCATACTCGCTCTTGAATCACTAGGATTCATCCAAATTGTACACCCTCAAGTGTACAACCATCCATCACTAAAGCTTTTTAAATCTATCACCCTCCCATTACTTACCTTAGGCGAAAGTCGATAAAATGGTAGCTCTAGCACATTCTCGATTTCTCTTTGGAATCACCTAAACACATTAATACATGTATCATCAATCACTACTCAAGGTGATTTTCTCATCATTAACTCAAACTCTTGTTTCTTAAGGTTTCAAACGCGTCTATAACTAGTTTGATACAAGCTAACAACAACAATATAATAACACCAATCATAAACTCATTTTTATCAACAAATTTTCATTTAAAAGCTCATAACTTAGTGTTACTCGAAACTACAATAAAATGGTATATAACCACTTAAAGGGTTCACTTACATCCACTAATCATCTCAAATCACTTCACATCTCAAGAATCATCATTTTTCTCTAAAACCCAAAATTTGAGTTTATTATAAAATCACTAAACCATGAAATTGAAGGTTGTTAAGTGTAGAGCTTACCTCAAGGATTGTAAATATGTAAGAATCACACTAAAATCTCCAAGAAATCGTGATCAATTTGATGGTTTCTCTTGTTTCCTTGCTCTCTCTCTCTCTCTCTCGCGCGTCCCTCTCTCTGTTTTCTTTCTCACGTCTCAGACAAGAAAAATAGAGCTCATACCTCTCTATTATTGAGGGGTTGGGTTTTATTTAAGTGTATACACTTGGACTATAGCCACAATACACCCTCTAGCCTCGGTACTAATAAATCAAATCGGAAGGCTCGTTTTATTTGATTAAGATTCCTAACTCAATAAGAATGTAAATACTCAATATAGAATAATATTTATAATTTAACTCTTATAAATATTTAAAATCTCAACTTACAAAATTTGAGGTGTTACAACGTTAGAACACATTTTCGTAATAAGACTCATCTTAGAAATTTCTTTACACCAAAGTCTTCATTTTTGGAAATCGAATCCAACGCAAAAAGAATCAACGCAATTGGAAGTGAAACGAGATAGATACAAAGTAAAACGTAAAAGAAAGTTGGGATCCAAAGAGGAAGGCCCAACCGTTGGTTGGATCACCCAACCGTCGGTCGGGTGTGCGTGGGCCATAATCTAATAAGCCCAACCGCCGGCTGGGAAGCCCGACCTCCCACTACAACAAAATAGAGCTATTAGGACCCTTTTCCTAGGACATTTTATATATGGCGTCCTAAAAGCATATTTGATAGGACACTACATTTTTTGACTACTTTATTCTAGTATATAATAGGACACCTTATTTGCTAGTCCTATTATATACAATTTATAGGACGCTTATACTTAAGAGTCTTATTATATTCGAATCTAATAGGACACTTGATATATAAGTCTTATTATATTAGCTATATGGGACGCTTATTCCTGGGAGTACTATTAGTGTAGAGGCTAATGTGACTTCTTATGAGTCTTAATTAAGTTTATGAGACACTTTTTTGAGAAGGTCACATTATCGTAAATTTTAACAGGATACTATATATGCTAGTCTTAATATGTTTAAGGTTATAGTTTGTTTTATTATTCGATGTAGTTTATTATTGCAGAGCCTAGTAGAAACATTTGACAATATTCGCAAGTGAATTCTGAAATGGGCCATATATATTGAGATGGGCAAATGAGTTAGGGTAAAAAGAAAGGTCATTTACTCATTTTAACCACGGCCCGGGGAATGCTTTTGGCCGTCAGCGAACCTCATTATTGACTTAACTTTAAATTTGATATTTATATTTATATATAGGCTATGTTTGGTGAGGAGCTTTTCAGAGCTTTTAGGAGCTTTAGCTTTTAATATTAAAAATAAAAGCTCAAAAAATAATAAAAGCCTTGTTTGGTATGTAGTAGCTGTAGCTTTTAATTTAAATGAAAAGCTCCAAATTGAAAAGCTGGTGTGTAGTAGCTGTAGCTTTTAATTTAAATAAAAGGCTCCTTTTAAGTTATTTTATACTTCAAAGTTACAGCTACAGTTAGTTTGCCAAACAATTTTACAGAAACAAAGTTACAACTTACAGCTTGAACTTACAGCTACAGCCTACAGCTACAACCAACAGCTACAGCTTACAGCTATAGCTACAGCCTACAGCTAGTTTTGCCAAACATACCCAGTAGATCATTTTATATTCATGTAAGTATAAGATCATATAAATATCAAAACATAGAGTATACCATGTTGAACGACTTTATAGATTATAATTAAATAATTAATTACTTTGTTTTTTATATATAAAACAAAATCATTTAATAAATACTCTATTATATCTTCTATTTTATACAATTCAAATCAATTTTAACTCATTGGACACTGCTCATGTCTATCGCCACCACAAATGCTTAGACGTTACATGTGTGACTGACATGTCAGGGTTTTGAATTCGTACCTCAGTATATGTGGGTGATTTGTAGATTTGTGATTTGCCCGGTGTTGATGCTATTTACGGGTAGGACAAACGTTACCACTGAAATATAGTACGGAGGTCAAGGGTACCCTCCAAATTACTTTTTTCTACATCAATTTAATTTTTTTATTTTCATATATTCTTTTAAATTTTTGTGTACAAATAAAATATAAAGTATCTCAAAATTCATGTTTACAATTTATGATTGTTTTTTATGGATGGGGATATCTGTAATGTTGATATTACAATTCAATTGTAATGTTAACCAATCATAAAACAAATATTTTATATTTTTATCTTTCATTTTTTTTATATTTATATGAATGACCCCTACATTAACATTAACATTATCTTTCAAATCGTACTTCAACATTACGAATTTTTTCCGTAGTAAAACGGGGTAAACATATATGGATATTTGTACATCCTACATGCGAAATTGAATCGTTTTATTTTGTTTCATATGTGCGCAGCCTAATAAGTTTTTTCATGACTGTTTTTATATATATTGTCTCCCGAAATACTTACGGACGGGGTGGAAGAAGGGCGAGACCAATAATTTTTTTTTCTCTTACCTTTGCTTTCACGTATTTAATTAAAAAAACTTAGCGGGACTCGGGAGTAAAAAATAGACGTTCTAGTGTTACAATTGCTAGTATTGAAATTAATGTTATTTTCTTATGCTGACGTGGTGCCTGAAAAAGGGGCATTCGGATATTACGACTGCAAGTGGTCTTATAATGTTAGTGTATCTTGATCGTAGATTAAGAGCTGAGATTCTAAACCATCATCCTCTAACCCTACACCAACTTTTATACTCCTATATATTTAACAAACTTTATATATAGTATAATTTTTAAATATATTTATTTTTATGCTCAATAGTATACTACTCCCTCTATCCTAAAATAAGTGCTAGTTTATCCCAAAATAACTGTCCACTTCCAAAGGCATTTTATCCTCAATATATTTTTTCTCAAAATTGATACATGATGGTGTATAAAAAAAATGATAAAAGTAATATATTCATTACCTGACAATAATTTTTTAATCTTTATAAAAAAGAATGATATAAGACACTTAGGAACGAGAATATATGCTAATATTTGTTAATTATTAATAAAATAAACTATGGGCAGATATTTTCTTTACATTCTCGGTTCAATTTTTGGAACCTCCCTCCGAAACTTTCAATTATATGGTACCTCCCTCTCAAATTTTTAATTATCTTCAACTTTTGGTACCTCCCTCCCAAATGTTCACCTGTATTTGACAGAAGCTCCTCCAACACATCAAATCATATGTTAGGGTTCGATTGATTTCATTTATCAGGGCTTAGATAGAGGTATTCGTTTTTTCATATTGATTTTTGGTTCGATGTGATCTATTAGGGTTTAGGTGATTAAGGAATTACAATCCACCTTCCGATTTGACTCACTCCATTCGCCAAATCTCTTTTAGACCTTTCAGGTACCTTATTTTGTTAAATTTCAATTTTTAATTCTGCACAAAAATAACAAGTCTTCGAATTTTGATTCGTGTATATTTAAAATTGTTTCACCTTTATACCATCAATTTTCAGTTGAAATTTGCACCCCATTCATTGATGATGCAGCCGCTTACACTTCCGTTAATTCCAGTGATAACATCCCAAGGTCCGTTCCCTTTTGTTCTATTTAGTTACATAATAAAGATATCCTTGTGTTTATAGTCCTACATATTAAACCTTGATAAAATTTATTATTGTGTAATTGTTTATTTTTGATGATAACAATTGAGAGTTAAATATCGATTTTCTTGATATTCTTTTGGTTTAGTTTTAATGTTTCATTTTTACACGTACAATTGATCGAATTACCTTTTTCTCTGTAATATTATATAGGTACTTGCATTTTTCAGATTGAACGTAAGATAATGTGTAATTAGGATGGTAAATGATACATCATTAGAAGTTTGTGTCTTCTTCAATCTATACTTCTATGCATGTTTTACTTATAACTCCTAGCAAAATACAGATATGCAGAGTTGTGCTTGGCTCCACAGGTAGTTAATATGTTGGTTTAACATGCTTAGATAGTTGTTAAAAATATGAAATATGATATGTTTATAGAATATAGAAGCTGCAAATGTAATTATGTGTACTATATATACTTCTCTCTATCATGTACATATCTAGTTTTTTAATCATATATCAAGAGAACTAGTTAAAATTCCAAAGTCTTACTATGATTTATAATCAGTTTTCCTGCTTATGTATATTGAGTAGTTTAAAGGTGGCTTCTATATTATTTTGAATTAGAAACGGATGCAAAAAACTCCAGTCACAACACTTGCTAACCCTTATACATAGATGGGTATTCCTACATTTTACAGAGAGTTCAATTGATAAGACCAAGCTAGAAGATTTATTTCCTTAAGTTATGGGCAATAATCAAAATGGTCTTGCTCATATGTTTGGACAAGGTGTTCGTGTTTGTGAAGTCTAAATGTGTTTAACGTTTACAATCGTGTACAAGTGCCTATAGTTCTATCCAACACCTTAGTTATGTGACCAATGACAGGTATCTATTATCGCAAGATTGTTGTTTTGGGATTTACCAAAAAACTTCATTCGTCAATGAGCAGTAATATTAGAGGTATTACCAACCCTTTCTAATCAATTTATGCTAAGACCTTGGTGTACTAATCGTTCATTTTGCTCTAACTTGTTATAGATTCCTTGTGCAGATCGACTAATATGATTGATAGATTTGACGTTGTAACCCATCGTAAAAGGTTACTTTTGTAAAGCCATGTTATACTTTTATGCTCATATGTTTTTGGTTCATTTTCCCTAGGTTACCACTGCTATTACTAAATTTCAACTCCTTCAACATTTGCTTGAATCGGTCTTTCACATGTACAAATGGCACTACAAGGTAGAGTGAAAATGTGTAGTAAGAAGTAATACTTAAAGGTAAACGTTATGCTTTGCACATCTTGATAATGCTACTTTGTGATATTTGCCATATATCCTTTATCTTGAATTTTAATTATTGTTATATTTGTCTTTGTCTACAGGTGTGCAATCAAGCGGTTTATTATCTTACATAATTGTACTTCATTTGGTAGTTTTAGGTCTTCTATGTGATATGCAATTAGATATTCAGACTCGTTGACTATCGTTGTATATTTATCTTTTTGGATATCAATGAACGCTGTTAAAGGATAATTACTCTTTTATTTGAAGTACTGAAATTGTTTCTTGATTCCCCTTATGGTTGAAGGTAATTTGAGTTACGATTGTATGGTCTCATAAATACATAGGTGCGTGAAACATAACAGTTGTTGAGATACGATTTGGTGCCGTATATTTGTCACGAAAGGCAACTTGTTGTACGTATGACCAATGATAAAATGCTTCCTAGCCAAAATCATTATATTAGGACCTTTTTATTTGGTTTCATTGAAGCCTTGACGCAATATCTGATTTGGTCCTATTAGGCACTTTTTAGGACATATATATATATGTCTCAATACCTGTTATAAATAAGCATGTATTATCAAATAAAACATCAAAAAGTGTCCTATATTCATGTTTGTTAGGACACCATTGGTGTTGTATTAGACACTTTATGAGACACTGACAAAAGTGTTCTAATATGTATATTAGGACGCCTCACTTATTACGACACGCTTATATAGGACACTTTTATTATTAGTCCTATTAGATAAAATGTCCTATAAAGTAGTCTTTTAGGACACTTATCAATGTCTTATAAAGCCAGATTTGTTGTAGTGTCCGGTTGGGGTCTGAAGCATAAAATTTCATTAAATAAAACCCTAAACATATTTATAAACCCTAACTCGTTTTCTCAGTCAATCCTTGCCGATTTCTAGACGAAAATTCGTACAAAATTTCTCAAAACTTAATGATTTTAATTCCTTAATCACATCTATCAACCAAAATAGGATTATACACGATCGGTGGTAAGTTTTCAATATTTAGAACTCGGTCTCTCTTCCATATCTTTCAAAAACGTTATCAAGATATAAACTCTATTATTACAGATTCTAGGAAGGAACAATCCTTGCACGCGTGTTAAAATGGTAGATCTCTAATTTAAACGTTCAATTTTATCGTATTTATCGTTAATTGTGTTATAAATTCATTGGAATCCAAACTTTGATGGATATGTGGGATGATTTGATTTAGGAATGTGTTGGAATGATGCTGCACTATAGTTTTGATCATAATTGTTGGTTGTTTCTTTTTAAAAACGTTTTTGGGTATCGAATAGTCATTAGACGGGAACGGTGGTTTGGACAGATTCTGAGGTCAAGTTTGTGGAGTCATATCTCGGTCAATACTAGATGATTTTGTACGTTTCTTGAGTCTAAAATTAAGCTTAAAGTGCTATTTCTAATGCAATTGGTTTCATGGTAAACGGATGAGTTTTGGTCAGTCAAAGGGTGGTTTTAAAACAAAAGGTCAGATCTGATTTCGGTAACAGAATTTAGGTCAAGTTTGGTAATAAATATCTCTTTCAATTTTATGAGTTTTTGGTTGAGGTTTGTTGTATGATAAACTTTAAAGAGTTAGCTTTTCAGAGAGGTATGGGTCATAGTTAAACGAGTTCATTTCAATTTTCAAACAAAATTTAACATTTCAATGCGCCATCAGCAACATATACAGAATCATCCAAGCTACTAGAAACATTATGAGAACGTATGAGAGATACATGAGTTAAGACATGTAACGCCCCAAAATTTTGTGATCAAAGAATTGGAATTTTTGCAAGTAATTGTCATAACCAAAGCAAAGGTAAGTAGATGGATATTTGTGGAGTCAAGTAATGATCAATTGCCATTAGTTTGATGTTAAGCCAAGTAATGGTTAATTAGCATTAGCTTGACGGTTTCCAAGTAATGATTATAATCATTAGCTTGGTATGTGTGTTAATTCTTATGAATTAAAATGGTTAGATTGTTGAGGATCCTTAACTTGAGGAGAATGTTATTTTATGTTGCTTCCATTACTTACTAAGCAATTTGCTTATGTCGTTATATTTAAATGTTGTAGGTGAGCAAAGTGGGACACGGGGAGATTTGGGCAAAAAGCCCGTTGGAAGCTAGTGGTGGAACTTGTTGCTTAGTCGGTAACAAGTATTATCCCTTTTTGAATCATGCTCATAATGATACCACCCCTTTTGTTATGTTTAAAAAGTATATTTTGACACTTGATGTTTTAAGATATAGATTAAGTCTCTAGTGTGGTATAAAGTTATGAATCTGAATGTCAAAGTGAGTCAAAGAATGATTATGTATGTGTTAGTTGTTTGAAAGGTTGATCACTTTGATTATTAATAGTATATGGAAAAAGTGGTATATGTGTTTTGTTAGAAATTGTAGTCAAGCGTTCATGTTTGTCCCTTACTTAGGATCTAACAGAACCGAGTCACTCAATCGTTTGCGGAATCAACGATTAAGTTATCACACGAACACAATGAATAATCAAACACAATAATTATGAAACCAAACGTTATATTATTGCTTATGGTCGATCAGATTACAGAGAATTTCGACAAATTGTGTTTAGGGTTTCGTCAACCCTAAAACAGAAAACGTAAAACGTTTAAATACAAAACTGGCATCTGCGACGTCGCACACGACGTCGCAGGCCCAAGCCCATGCGACGTTGACTACGTCGCAGGCCCAAAACCTGACGTCGCACCTGCGACGTTACGCGCTACGTCGCAGGAGTCAGGAAACGCAAATCTAAATACAAACTACGAGCTAGACCAACTGACATACACTAAACATGTACCAACAAACTCCCCCATGTCTTCAGCTTGGTCTTCAAAAATCTTCTTTAAACCCAGCCCGCAGGAAATTGGCCATCGGCATGAATTCCATTATCCACGCAAACAGTAACAACATTGTAAAACTGCTCGGCTAAACGTCTGTTGAACTCATTCTTCTGACCAACACGAATCCGATCATCATAGAGTTTTCTTAAATCTTTTTCATGAAAATTAATCAAACTCATCGGATCATACAGTCTAAACGTTGCTTGCTTCAAATTCCATATACCTCCAACTTCTGGCCACGGTTCTGAATCTGGTACAAAAGTAATAACCGCTTCACCAGTCTGTGAATCAAGTTCCCATTTTACAAGTCTTCTCAGAAAATAATAAGGAACTGGTTCCAGAGGTATCTCAGTCAAACAGTTAGCAGGCGGATAGTGAACTTTAACCATAGGCTTCCTGGTAACTGGATCAACTTTCCTTTTGAACGTATACCGAGTGCCCAACGTCGGTTTCAATTTAGAATATGTCTTCGATAACACTTCCCGACGTAAATTTCTCTGAATGAACTCGGCATAATCATTCTCGAACGGATTAATCAAGTTAAGCTGAGCTAATCGATTAATCTCTCCTTTTGGCAACGTGCTCAATCTATCAAAACGCATTCTGAAGTACTGAACTCCATCTTCTCTCTTAATCATAAAAAGATTCCTCTGACACTTCCAGCTTTTAATAACTCCGGTATAATTTCGACTAACCCGGTACACTTGACATTTAACTGGAATAGGAACTGGATTTCGTCCCTTAGGCCACCATTTCTTATTTCTTTCTCTCTTTTCTTCAGCAGTTAATTTCTTCTTAGGAATATCAGAAGATTCAGTTTCAGGAACTGCTGAGTCCGGTGCCTGTGTCTCTGGAGCTGGAGTTGCAGCAGAACTAGATTCTCCATGTTGAGCTTTAGCAGGTCTCTCATCTTCACTTGAATCAGACTCTATAATCGGTGCATCATCATAAGCTTCCCCAGAATGTGCATCATCATACGTTTCATCTGAATTCAACTGTTCCTCTTCAATCGAAACATCCTCATTCATCTGAAAATCATTATCCGTTTCTTCCTCAGAGCCAACTCCACTAGCCATTCTTTGAATAAACGATAAGTCCGCAAATGAATAGTCAACTGCCAGCGGTCTCGGTTGCCCTGGAATATCATCAACACAAAAGTAATCCAAAACAGAAATATTTTCATTAACAGTTTCAAGTACAGGGTTGGGATTTACAGACGCAGGTTCACTTGACTCTAAAGTGGGTATCCCAGACCCAGACTCCCCCGAGGCAAGTAACCTGCCTTCCAAAACATTAACCCTAATCTTCGTTTCCTCAAGCTCCTTAGATTGAACCTCGATCAGTGCAGCTTGTTCAGCAATCTTTTCATCTTGAGCCTCCAGCTTTTGCTTCATCTTTTGCATATCATCCATAATCTTTTGCATGAATGCTGGTGTCGGTTGAATCTCAAAAGCATCTGGAGGCGACGGGTTAACTGGAGCTCGTGTTGACGAAGAGCGACGAACACGACGACTCGGTCGATAAGTCTCATCAGCAGGATCATCATCACCTCTAGTACATTTCCCAGTATCCCTTGGAGGTACATACTTGCGTCCTGCCCTGATCCGATGCTGAATTCTCAGATATCTGAATGAGTCGGTAAGCCTGATACGTTCCATCTCAGAGGGATGCGGAACGGTACCATCCGAATGCTCAGGCGTCGGACCCCCATCCTGAGGACCTACATTTACTGCAGCTTCAGAATCAGAACTTTCAACCGTGTCATGAGATGCTGGATTGTCTGAGTCCACGTGCCCAAACTGCTCGATGTTCTCCAAAAGAGCATCTACATTCTCCCCCGCAGCTTGAACAGGAATGTTCACAGGTGGTTGCTGCGGTTGCTGTGGTGCTGGAATGTCCATATATTGAGGTTCCGGAGGCGGTACGTAATTCTCATCAACAATAGCACCGAATAAGGGAACATCCCTTGCCGCCTGAACCCCACCTGCACAAATAGTAAAGATCCGATTCATCATCGGTGAAATCTTTAATTGCTGATCGATGTCACCCTGTGCTTGAAGATCTGGATGATAACGATTGATGTGCAACTGAATAAATCTCGGATATAAGATCCATTTCTGATCCCCGGCATTCGCATTATCAACCATAGCCTTGAATATAAAACCCGAGAAGTTGAACGGCTTGTTGTACACTAATGCTAACATAGCAGAAGCCAAACTTCTGCTCATACCATCCGTTCCACCTTTCCTATTGCCCAAACAAACGATAATCACGTGCATCAAATATCTCCAAACACGTGTGAGATTCGCTTTCCTATACTGATCCGTGGGAATCCCGGGATATCCAATCCTTTGCATAGCTCCCGAAACGAAAACATGATCAAAACCGACTGGCATATTCGGTTGATCATTCAGCTGTAAAAGTTCCCGAATACTCTGTTCTGTAATAGTGATTTCCGTATCAAGAACTGTAGAAACCATTCTTCGAACGTCGTTATCAGTAACAACAATTGCGTTTCTCCAGAAAGGGTTGATCAGATTTCCAAAAGCCACAGTGTTATCCGAAATGGCGTGGAATACCCTTGAACGCCTCAGAAATGCAATCATCTGACGATACGGTGCAGCTTTATCAGAAGTATCATCAAGGTAAGCAGCAGTATTGTGACGCGCTTCGAAAACAAGAGCCATATCTGCAAAAACAGAAACATACAAGATATTCTCGAAAAGCGTTAGAACAAACAAAGTATTCCAAACTTATCACAAACGAAAGGTTTCATTGATATGTTAAATAAGTACAAAGTTACAAACACACATATCAAATTCTAAACCCTAAACCCTAAACCTAAACCTAGACCGAAGATCCTGGTTAAACGAATACAGCCAAAATCCAAGACAAGGTCAGGCTAAAATCCAAGACAGGGATGGTATCCCACCAGACCAGAAGGCCGAGATCCAGGATAATAAAGGAATTCCTCCAGACCATAAAACCAAGATTCAGGACAAAGAGAGAATTCCACATAACGGTAAAGGGATTCCTCCAGACCAGAAAACCAAGATTCAGGACAAAGAGAGAATTCCACCGGATCATTAGCCAACTGAAGCAAAAATGGTCATTTCTAAGTGACCAGATAAAAACTTTAAGGTGCTGGACCACCAAAAAGCGCAAAAGAATCCACGACCGGAAGAAGATCCTTCTAGCCGCGGACGGGCGAGTAGTGACACTCTTTTGGGCTGAAGCAGTAAGCACTATCTTTGTCGTTCAGCTAGGAACTGAAAGAAATCACTCGCCATTGCTGGACAGAATTTAAAAGTCAGAAAAACGAACATTTGATTGGTAACAAAAAATGTCATTTTTCTGTGATTAGCGACGTAGGTGATCACGTCGCATTTCAAATAGCGACGTAGAAAAGGACGTCGCAGAAAATCAGAATAATAACAATAGCGACGTAGACCGTGACGTCGCACAAAATTCGAGCGACGTCGATAGGTACGTCGCATTTTGCAATTTATTGTGAATTTAATCACATTAATAAAATAGCGACGTAGCGAGGGACGTCGCGTAGGACGTCGCGGTAAAAAGCGACGTAGGGAAGGGCGACGTAGGCAGGTAAGAATAACTAATGAGAGCGACGTAGTCCACGACGTCGCAGCGTACGTCGCACTGAAGAACATTCATCCCAAACCTAGAAACCCTAACCATCAAATTTAGGGGTTTTCAAAATCAATCGCACTAAAAGGTGCGGAAACTAATGGTGATCACGAAAACATAAATTATACGATGTTTAGATCACGATTACACAACTAATTCAACCCAAACCGAGAACCCTAAAACCCGCAATATACATTTAACGATTAACGCAAAATACACGGTGAAAAAGGGTAAGATTGGTACCTAAGTGTGCGGAATAACGAGTAGAAGAAAACTACAAGAGTGAATCGGAGTGAAAACGGCTACAAATCACGAAAATGCTCGAAGCAGTGCTACGTCGCAAATCGCCAATGGTACGTCGCAGGCTACGTCGCAGGTGAATATTGAATAGTGTGACGTTTTACGTCGCGGTTGAGACTATATATAGTCTAACCCTATGTGCGACGTAGGAAGGGACGTCGTAGGCGACGTTGAGTGGGACGTCGCATGTGATTTGAGTCGATTTTGAAATTTTCAAGAACCATTTACTCGTTATTTTAACAAACAATATCTAAATGAGTCATGACTTGGGAAAAATAACATAGAATAAAAAATAAAGCATAAAATAACGAAAAAATCTTTTTTGGTATTTTCTTTAATATCACAAAAGGTAAAAATATAACAGAATAAAATTACTAACACTCTATTTTTAGTGACGGAGTTGTTTTGTCTGATTAGGGATCATATCGGAATAACATGCATTTATTAGGAATAGTAAGTGTTATTTCGATCATCAGTATATTTGTCCACTTTAAATTTATGTGGCACATTTAAAACACCTGTTATAAAAATTATTTCAAAACGATTATTGGTATTGTTTGTCCACCTAAACACGTTACATCCGTGTCTGTGAGTTAACCTTTTATTGTTAGTATGAATATTTCTCCGTGGTCCCCACCATAGATATACCCCTATAACTTAGACATGAACATAGTTTCTAAATTTAGAAAGAATATAAGAGAATCAATTTTAAGAATCAAGCCAGCGGTGACAGGTCTGTACTTGCGTACAACAGAGCAACATAACTTGATTCAGGTGTAAGCAAAACCAAACGCAGTCAAACCAAATTGAGTGGCGACCTTGTTTAGTACCTTAAATTTAAGACGTTGCAAGTACTTTGACTCACGTTTGCTTAGTTTTGAGAGTAAGCTGAATTGAGACCAGGTCTGCACTTACGTACAATAGAGGAAACAATCAGCATACTCCCCCAAAAGATCTCAGATATACGATCCAAAAATAGAAGTATGTCAAGCTATGCTAAGGAATTAAGACATAGAGTCGTACATCACGAGGTGTTTACCACATGATCATAGACAAGTATTTAAATTACTTCTTAATATCTCAGAGACCGGTGTGTACCATGCCTACCAATACATCGTATGATGAAGATAATTTAGATAAAAACTGTTTTAAGTGTGTCAGATAAACCTACTGACACATTCAAGATAAACCTTAAAATTCCATTTTGTGCATGTCACCCGATGTACTATCATATCCCAAGTTGTTTACAGACACAACTTCAACGTCTATTTTAAAAATATAGCAACCTTGCGTTTTCTTTAATACTAAAGAGTATAAAGAGTGGCTGTTGCGAACCTTTTTTTTTTTTTTTTTTTTTTTTTAAATTGAATTTAAAAACTTAAAAAATCCAAGTCGCAAATCATTTCTTTGACTGAAAGAACCTTAAACCTATCAGATTGACCAGTTCAATAAAACGTGATCGCAAAAAGGCTTTTGTGAAAAGGTCCGCACACTGCTTAAGGGTATCTATATGTACGACATCTATAAGGTGTTTCTCAAAGCAATCCCGTATGAAGTGGAACCTAAGTTCAATATGTTTGGTCTTAGAGTGCTGTACGGGATTGTGTGTTATAGATATAGCAGCTGTATTATCAATGTAAATAGGAGTCATAGAGAGATTGAACCCGTAATCACGCAGCTGATGCTGAATCCAGAGAACTTGAGAACAGCAACTTGCAGCAGCAACATACTCGGCTTCAGCTGTGGAAATAGCAACCGCAGTCTGCTTTTTGCACTGCCAAGAAACTAAGCGCGATCCAAGGAACTGACATCCTCCAGTAGTTGACTTCATATCTATCTTGCAGCCACCAAGATCCGAATCCGAATAGGCAGTTAACTCGAAGTTTTTCTCGTTTGAATACCATAGACCCAGAGATGGCCTAAAAGCGAGATATCCAAAAATGCGTTTTACTGCCTTCATATGAGACACCTTCGGATTTGCTTGAAATCGTGAGCAGAGTGAAACAGCAAACACTATATCTGGTCTTGAGGCAGTCAGGTACATGAGAGAGCCTATCATTGAGCGATAGTCTTTCTCCTTGCAATCTTCATCGTCCTCATTAGGTCCAAGATTGTGTCTTGCTTCAATTGGAGTGCCGTAGTGTTTACAGTTGAGCAATTCATATCGCTTTAACATGTCAGTGACATATTTTGACTGGTGGATATAAATTCCATTGTCAGATTGCTCAACCTGTAGTCCCAGAAAGAACGTAAGTTCCCCCATAGCACTCATTTCAAACTCAGATTTCATCAGTCTTTCAAAATCCTTGCACAACTGATCATTAGTTGATCCAAAAATTATGTCGTCCACATAGACCTGCACAAGTGACAAATCCGCTCCTTCCCGTTTGATGAAAAGCGTGCTATCAATCTGTCCTCTGTCAAAACCATTCTTCAGCAAGTACTTGGCAAGTCGCTCATACCAAAGTCGAGGAGATTGATGAAGACCATACAAAGCTTTCTTCAGCTTGCAAACATGATTAGGATGCTTTGGGTCTTCAAAACCAGGAGGCTGACACACATAAATCACTGCGTCGACATCTCCATATAGAAAGGCACACTTCACGTCAAGTTGATACACACGGAATCCTTTAAAAGAAGCATAGGCTAGAAAAATCCGAATTGATTCCAAACGAGCAACAGGAGCGAAAACTTCATCATAGTCAATACCTTCTAATTGACTATATCCTTGAACTACCAGACGGGCTTTATTTCGAATAACCGCCCCACGATCATCCATTTTGTTACGGTAAACCCAACGAGTACCCGTCAAGTGAGCACCCTTGGGTAGAGGAACAATTTCCCAAACATTCATCTTGTTTATTTGCTGTAGTTCCTCCTGCATAGCCTCGACCCAAGATGGATCCTTTAAGGCTTGTTCAACCTTTTTAGGTTCAATTTGAGACAAATGACATGAATCGATATGAGCTATAAGTCCCAAAAGTTGCTGAGCTGAAGTCTGCTTTGCTTGCTGTCGTGTTTGAACAGATGCATGAGGATCACCAATGATATTATCAATGGGGTGATCCTTATGTATACGAGTTTCTGGTATGGCACTTGGCACAAGATCCACACCCAGATTGTTCAAATCTCCCTCAGTTTCAGGAGTAGCAGTAGACTCAGGAGAGGCTAACTCTTCTTCTTCTCCTTCATCTTCAGGAGAAAATAAGTGAGAGTAGGCCATTGTTTCTTCCATTTCATCTTCTTGTTGAGGTTCCTCTAAAGGAGGCATGTTTGGTTCATATGGAAGCTCCTTTGTGTAGTTATAAACTGTTTTAGAAGGAGCAGCCGAAGATGGTGGAGTAGGAGATGGTGTAGTTGGTGGTGATTTGATTGTTGGTTGTGGTTGTGTGGGTGTTGTTTGTGAAGGTGTAGGTGTAATTTGTGGAGGTGTAGGATTAGTCGGTGGAGTTGCGGGTGTTGCATTGGGAGATGGGTCGGATGGTTTATTATTAACAGGTGTATTTTGAGTAAGATCAAGTTCATGAAGTATAGAAACCAATTCTTCCGTTTCATCCTCTTCCGGAATATTGAAAGAGTTGAAGAGGTTTCCATAGTTGAAAAACCAATCCGGACCCGTTCCTTGAGGAGGTTCCGTATACCTTAAACATTTCACTTCAAAATGCTCCTCAATCTGATTCGTTGATTTGTTAAAGACTCTTTTGTTCGGAGAGTTGACTGAATATCCAAGAAAAATCCCTTCAACAGCTTTATCACCAAACTTAGAGACCTTATCTTTTGTTATTATGATCAGGCATGGACACCCAAATGGTTCTAGGAACTGCAGATTTGGCTTACGGTTATTGAAAAGTTCATAACACGTTTTGTTCTTTTTCTTAACCGTGAGTACTCTGTTGAGAACATAACAGGCAGTATTAACTGCCTCAGCCCAGAAGATAATTGGTAACTTGGAGTCAGCTAACATAGTCCGAGCTGTCTCGATGATTGTCCTGTTCTTCCTTTCAGCAACTCCATTCTGTTGTGGAGTCCTCGGAGCACTAAATTGATGCTCAATACCTCTTGTAGCACAAAACAATTCGAGAGGTGAGTTCTTGAATTCAGTTCCATTATCGCTTCGTATCCTTTTCACCTTCAAGTTGCACAGATTTGCCAACTTGTCCAACAAATACACCAGAATCTCAGGAGTTTCCCCCTTTGTGGTCAAAAAGTAAACCCACGAAAACCTTGAGTAGTCATCAGTAACTACCAAGCAGTAAGACCGACCACCAATGCTCTTTGTAGAGACTGGACCGAAAAGATCCATATGCAGTAGTTCCAATGGAGCATTTATGGAATTCACCTGCTTAGACTTATGGGACTTCTTACGTAACTTTCCTTTTTGGCAAGAGATACAGTCATCCTTTAGAGCAAATGACTGTTTTGGAACTCCTAGCACAAGGTCATTTTTAGTCAAGAAATTCATTTTTCGGAAATGAATATGTCCCATTCGTCTGTGCCAAAGCAGTGATTCCTTTTCAGAAGCCTTAGACAAGAGACACGTATACTCGTTCGAGGTCTCAACAGTTCTCATGTTCAGAATGTATGTGTCATTCTTTCTTGGTGCTCTCAGTAACACCCATTCTTCTGGAATGACATACCCAGGCTTCAGTATCACACACTCTGTCTTTGTGAACGCAGTGGTATAATCTTTATCACAGACCTGTGAAACACTTAGCAAGTTGTGCGTAAGCTGTTCCACGTAGTTCACATTTTCAAAACTAACATTGCCGTTAGTTAACGTTCCTCTTCCAGAAATGGTTCCCCCAGTATCTCCAGCAAAAGCAACATATCCTCCTGCGTATGGTTTAATATCCACAAGAAGAGATACATCGCCTGTCATATGTCGCGAGCAGCCGCTATCCAAATACCATTCACTATCTTTAACGCGTTCTGACTGCTGCAACACACAAACGAAGGAGATTAGTGAGAAACGGTGACCCAAGCCTTTACAGACTTAGGTCGACCGTGGTCATCAACAATAAGCACGTCAGATAGGATTTTATCTTTAAACAAATTAGAATTTTTATCTGATGTGTTATTGTTGACGACTGAAGAGTCAACATCAGACTCTTTTCGTTTCCAAACTTTAGAATGTTTGGAATTGATATTAGAAGTAATGTTGGGCTTTTGAATTGGCAAAGATTTTTGCTCAACATTACTTGGCTTTAAAACAGGCTTGGGAGAGTTTGAGTGACGCCTAGGTGGAGATTTTGAAAAAGAATTTCTGTAAACAGATGTCCTAGGCATCTCTCTCCCATAGCGCTGATGTGACAGCTTTGGGCATTCACGAATTAAATGTCCTTGTTTCTTGCAGTAGAAACAAGAACGAGTCTCAACAAACGGTTGAGGCTGAGGAATTACCACAGGAGATGAAGAAACATTTCTAGAACATGAACATTGCGTACACGTTTTAGAAGATGTTTGTTTTGGTTGAGAGGTTGAAGTTGATGGTTTATCATACGAAACATTTTCATATAATAATTTTCTTTGCAAAATCTTTACAGGTGACTGTAAAGTTTGTTGTTTCGAGTTTAAAACCTTGGCTTTTCCCTTATTTGGTTGAACCTTAATTTCAGGTTCAACCTTTGAAATCACTTTTTCAGGTTTAACTGCAACCTTCTTAACCTCAGGATACTCCTGATCCGTAATGTCCTCAATCTCAACAATCTCCTCAATAATAACAGGAGATTCATTCTTTAACTCAACACTCTCCTTAACACTAACAGGAGATTCATGCACAGACTTAACAAACGTTGGCAAGGGGTACTCTGGCCGCTTGGTTTTCTCCTTTGCCGGTTTGTTGTGTTTGGTCTCTTTAGCATCTTTAGCTTTTAGACCATAAAGCTTTGACCAATCAACTGGAATCTCTTCAAAGCCCTCCTTAACAGGCAGGGGACAGTGAGTAGTAGGAGGAGGGACTGAGTGGTATCCCAATCCCTCATTCTTTTTCCCACTAGTACCATGCTTGCTAAGAATTTCATTAAACACAACCGTTGAGGAATTTGAACCCAAGATTTTACTCTTATAATTCTCATACTCAATTTTTAAATCTGTAAGTTCTTTCTTTAGCAGCTCAATTTCAACAAGATAGCTTTTAATGGCATCTTCTTGACTAAAAACCTTAGATTTATATTTCTGAGTATCTAACCGATGAGCCTCAAGATGTTTTTCATAAAGTTTCTCATTAGCTTTTAAAAAATTATTTGACTCGGTTAGTTTTTCATTCTTTTTCCTCAACTCAGCGGTGTCTGTCTGATATGCCTTTAGAGATTCAGTTAACTTAATGCATGAAATACAATTTAACGGTTCATCAGGTACCTCATTCACAATGTGAGCCATCAGACACTGTTGGTAATGCTGGGAGACAGCCGTCCAATCCTGACTTGTGGGCTCGAAAACAATTAGGGCATTATCAGCAGGCCCTTTCTTGGTAACTTCCATTTCTTTGGCCTTTGGAGGAGTAGAAGGTGTTGTGAATCCCGATGCTGGCATTTTGGGTTTCTCGCACTCCCTGGCGAAGTGACCCAAATTTTGACAATTGTAACATCGGACCTTACTCTTGTTAAATCCAAAGCCAGTCTTTCCATCACCTTCCAAGCTTTTACGCCCTGTCCTCTGCAAGAACTTTTGAATTCTTCGGGTGATCATTGCCACATTCCAAGTTAGATCCATTTGCTCCAGATCATCTTCATCAAGCTGAGCATAGTCTTCCTTAGTCAGCTCCAAAGTAAGATTCGGTTGAGTAACCAAATCCTTGTATGAGCTTAAGAAAGCTGTGTAAATGGCAGCTTGCTCCTGAATAGCAGGTGAGACTTGAACCTGTTGTTGATTTGAAGAAGGTCCAGTCATGAAAACAGAATGAATCCCATCGGAAGAAGAAGAAGAGGTTGATGAAGCATTTGTATTTGTCACGAAGGCGACTCCAGATCCATAAGTCTTTCCAGAGTTGATCTGAACACCATACACACTAGGATTCTGAGTAGCAGCACCAGACCTAGTTTCTTTCTTCTTAATCTCCATCGCGTGAGCTTGAAGATCCCTTATCAACGTATCCAAAGACATGTTTGCAAGTTCTTCATTTTCTTTTAAAAATTGAACTTTAACATCCCAAGAACTTGGCAACACATCCAGTAGCTTCTTATTTACTTCAATTGAAGGAAAAGTATAACCCCCTTCAAACAACTCACCAACTAACCGTGAGTACCTAGTGAATAAAGAAGTCGTGTCTTCATTAGGAAGGATGTCAAAGATATCGTACTGTTTCTTAATCAGTTCGAGCTTGGCTTCCTTGTACTTATCATTTCCTCCACAACGAGTTTCAATTGCCTTCCATAAATCAAAGGCTGTTTCATGAGTTCTGAAAAGCCATAGAACATCCTTGGTTAGACACATTTTAATCATTGAAAAAGACTTTCTTTCAGTATCAAAATCTTTCTTCTCCTCGGGAGACATAGCTTTATAGGTCTTAGCAGGACGAATGCCACGGTATTCCCCTTCAGCTAAAGGAGCTACATAACGCTCACGTAATGGTCCCCATAATTCTGGACAATGAAAATCAATGTATTGCTCAACTCGGTCTCTCCAGTATACATAATCCATGTCCGCAGTAAATAATGGAGGTTTATTACTTGAACCTATGTCATTACTTTGTTTAATCATTTCTCTCAGACCTCTAATATCCTCTTTATCATCTGCCATTGTAATTACTTAACTGAAAAACTATCTTCTGATCTTAGCGACGTAGATGATTACGTCGCACAAAGATTATGCGACGGCGTTAGGTACGTCGCAAAAAGCAAAGGATTCAATTAAGAATCAGAAATATGCGACGTTGAGAGGTACGTCGCAGATGACGTCGCAGAGGACGTCGCAGAATCACACTACGTCGCAACAAGACGTCGCAACACAGCGTCGCAGAAGACTAATTAAAGTCAAAATAACAACGTCGCGGATGACGTCGCAACAGTACGTCGCACAGACTAATTAAAGTCCATATTACTAACGTCGCACGCGACGTAGCAGATGACGTCGCAGGTAACGTCGCAAAACGCGAAAACCTGCGGCCAAAAACCCTAAAAATGAATTTTTAACCCAAAAACCAAAACCACGAATGAAGATCGACGAAAACCTTCAATAATCCCAGTAATATTGATCGAACACCTGTAAAAACACAAAAAACAAACGTAATAATCACAAAACAATATGAGAATCACGTCGCTTTATCCCGAACTCGATCCTAATCGCCAAAAACGAGCACTTTCTGCTCTGATACCAGTTGTTTGTCCCTTACTTAGGATCTAACAGAACCGAGTCACTCAATCATTTGTGGAATCAACGATTAAGTTATCACACGAACACAATGAATAATCAAACACAATAATTATGAAACCAAACGTTATATTATTGCTTATGGTCGATCAGATTACAGAGAATTTCGACAAATTGTGTTTAGGGTTTCGTCAACCCTAAAACAGAAAACGTAAAACGTTTAAATACAAAACTGGCATCTGCGACGTCGCACACGACGTCGCAGGCCCAAGCCCATGCGACGTTGACTACGTCGCAGGCCCAAAACCTGACGTCGCACCTGCGACGTTACGCGCTACGTCGCAGGAGTCAGGAAACGCAAATCTAAATACAAACTACGAGCTAGACCAACTGACAGACACTAAACATGTACCAACAGTTCATGTTTTAGATTCTAAGTGAAATTGCTAGCAATATGTTGTTAGTTAGTCTAAATGGTCATTTGACTGTGGAAACTTTGATGGAATGTAGTTAATATGGTTAATACCCTTAACGGGTCGTTTGGTGTCCAAACGGGTCTATAAAGTGTCATTATGCTAAAATGAGTTAAAGTCATGGTATGATGTCTCTTTATTGTTAGTTTAGAGTCATTATAGTTAGTGATTATTATGGTAAAAAGGCCTAAGTAAGAAAGTGCATGATTGAGTTTTTGAGTTGGGCAAAAAAATGGTCATAAATTGGATTACGGTCCAGATTTTTAGTTAATGCGAAATTTGAAAAAGTGTAAAAATGGAAACCTTTATTATGATATAGTAGAGATGTCTGCAAAATGTGGTAGTCTAAATATTAACGAGTTAAAAGTTATGCATATTTGAATATGGGTAGTTTTGAGCGAAAAAGGCAGTTTTGAGCAAAAGAGGGGGCAGTTTTGAGCAAAAATGGGCAGTTTTGACCCATGACACATGTTGGGCAGTTAACACATTTAGTCTTATATACATGATCACATATTAGCCTAGGATCGCGTGCTATATATAAAAAAAATTGGGGTGTTTCAAGACATTAGTAATGTGTTTGTAGATCGTTGAACGGACTAATTCGAGGAAACGCTTATTTGCTTGCTTTGCTTACAAGGTGAGTTTTGTGCCCCCTTTTTCTTCCATTTTCTCAATGGGGGAAAAGAATGCTCAAACGTTTTGAGTTGTTTTATTGCTGTGAATTCATTATTTGATTTTGCTTTTGGACATGAGTTGTTATGTGCTACGTGTGTAGTTTTATGTGTGGTATTTGTTTGTGTGGAACGATGGAAACGTTGTGATCTTGCACACGTGGGAGATCCCACCGCTGAGGCAAGACTAATCTGAACAATGAAACGTTGTGGTCTTACACATGTGGAAGTTTCCACCGCTGAGGTAAGACTATCTTGAAACGATGAAACATTGTTGGCTTACACATGTGGAAGTTTCCACCGCTGAGGTAAGTCAAACTCAATTCAAAAACGAGAATGTAACGGAACGTTGTTAATTGTGTGGTTATTGGTTGTGAAACGGTGAAACGTGTGCTCTACTTGAACGCTGTTATATTGATTATACATTGTGTACATTTCACTCATTTGTTCTAATTAAACGAAACGGAACGTTGTACTTATTTTTCTTAAAAACCTACGAACTCACCAACCATGTGTTGACCTTTTCGAGCATTTCTTTTCAGGTGATGCTAGTACTTAAAGACTTGAGACTAATGTGGTATAGCGAGACTGATAGGCTGCATTTGGAATTCGGTTTATGTGAATCGTTTAGACTATTTGATTGATTAATTGTTTAGTTGGTAAAGGCAGTTTGCCTAGACTTGTAACGTTGTGAAGCGGATATCATGACACTTTGTTGATTTCATTTAAGTGAATTTCCTTTATATCAATGTGTTATGATCTAGTCATGTAACCTCCTTCCTCCGGGCATGGTAATATTATAATATTTTCTGATTTAAATTTTATATTTAATGTGGTAGAAAATATTTTGGTTTGATTTACCTGAAAAGAGTTGGAAAGAGAGTCGAATAATTTATAATGTCAAATAAATTATTAGTGTTTTTAAAATGATTGAGTTGAAAGAATAATAAAACAGTTTGGACTCGCGAATGGTTTTCGGGTTCCAGACAATAGGTGTAAAAAGGGATTAAAATTATTCAATAATTAAAAAATTGGGAGTCGGTTAAATGAGGAGTGATGGGCCGACCTCAATACCCCTTTCTTTCTCTCAATTGTTCCAGTCCTTCATCTAAAAAGACTTCCAACAAATAAAACCTCATAACCAAATTAAAGAATCAATTACTTGGTGTTAAATCCTCACATCAGTTTTGCTTATCGTAGTTCTCCTGCTACCTCTAATCTTATAAGTATTTGATTGTTTTATTAATTGTAAACTTGAGATTGAATTAAGTATTGGTGAGTTATTGCTACATATAAGGTTAGAAGGTTATCTGTTTGATTTGGAAATCGATGCTTGGTAGAAATATTTGGATATCATATTGCTTGCTACCTACTGCTACTACTTGCTAGCCGCTGCTGTTGTGTTGGTCTAGTTGTTGTTGTTGTTACTAGCAGTTGCGGCTGCTGTCTTCGTCGACCGGCCAAAGGACCCGGCGGGTCACACCTCCACCGGCGGGACGACGAGCCAGGAACAAGATCAATCTGATATTCAACTTCCCTAACCGGTGGTAAACCAGGTAATTCATCAGGGAACACTTCCGGATATTCAGAAACAACCGGAACATCAGAAAGAGATTTCTTTTCTAACTTCACGTCAATCACATAAGCTAGGTACGATTCACAACCTTTAAACAAGGATTTCCTAGCTTTCATCATGCTAATTAAAGGTATACAACCACTATCCCGCTCTCCTCGAGCCACGACATATGACTCTTCAGAGATTGGAATTCTAATCAGTTTATTGTGGCAATCTATGCTTGCTTTACACTGACTTAACCAATCCATGCCAATAATCACATCGAAACTAGCAATCGGCATCAACAGAAAGGAAATTGGGAAAGTCTGGCCATCTATCATAATACTAGCTCCAATTACCGAGGTGGTAACAGGAACTGATTTGCCACTAGCTATTTCTACTTCAACAGGGTTTGTAATCACAGTAGGCATCATTTTCAACTTATCACAGAAACACACAGATACAAAAGAACAATTTGCACCTGAATCAAACAAAACACGTGCTGGTACAGAGTTTACAAGAAAAGTACCAGTGATAACGTCATCTGTGTGGACAGCTTCATCAACTGTCATTTGAAAAGCCCTACTAACTGCAGATGGCGGATTCTTCCGCTTCTGACCGGAAGATGACGAACTAACAACCGACCCAGAACCCTGTCTCTTAGCCTCAGAACACTGATTTGCACGATGACCTTCCTTATGACAATTCCAACACACATAAGTAGGAAAAACACAATCTTTGGCTTCATGACCAATCACGCCACATTTCACATATCTAGTGGTTTGCACAGTACACGGCCCAAAATGTCTAGCTCTACATTTAATACACCAATTGGGACGATCAGAAGTACCACCACGACTTTCTTGTTTCTTACCATGTTGATTTCCTTGCCACCGTTGCTTACCTTTACTAGAAGGTTCACTCCTAGATTTCTGAGTAGTCATTTCCTTACTTGATGCTTGTTGAGGTTTCAAATCACTGTCAACTGATCGAGCTAACGTAAAAGCTTGAGAAAGAGAGCCCGCTAATCTCACTGAAGTTCGATAATGATTCGGTAAAGTACCCACAAACTGTTCTATTTGAGTTCTCTCATCAGGAACCCACTGCTGAACAAACCTAAGTTTCTCTGTAAATTGGTTTATCAAATCATCCATTGACATGTTATCGGTTAATTGCAAATCCATAAACTCCTTTCTAATTCGAGCTATATCATAGTTTGAACAATACTGCTTACAAACTTCATTACGAAAGTCAGACCATCTAATAGATGCTTTCTGAAAAGGAGATAACACAGAAGTAATCGAATCCCACCAATTCATAGCTGCTCCTTTTAAAAGTTGTGTTGCATAAGGAACTTTTAATTCATCCTCACATTGACAGACTTCAAATTTCTTTTCAATGTCCCTCAACCAATCTAGAGTTACCGAAGGATTTGTACTACCAGAATACACAGACGGGTTACTGCTCATAAAGGTTTTAAAAGAACACACCTTTTGCTTTGGCATTGAAATCGTACTAAACACAGGATGAGATGAATCAGCCTCTTTTTGTTGTTTATACATTCTGAGTGCTTGATTTTCCTCTTCCAAATGAAGTAGATACTCATCTCTTTCTAATTCATCTCTAGCATGGAAAGAAGTACCAGCATACTCAGCCCGATTATCATGAGTCTCAACAGTAACTTCCGGCCTTGAGACATTATTAGGGTTAATAGGTGGTTGTTCGTTATCCGCCATATCTGTAAACACAACAACAGCTCACAAATCGTTAATCATTAGCACCTATCCTACTAACCAATTCACATTCAGTACATAATCCCGTTCCCAAGAATGTTTGACACAACACAATCAAAGTTTAGGATTGAACATACTATCATATTCAATTCACCCAAACTATTGCTCTGATACCAACTTGTAACACCCCTCATTTAATACAACAATATTATATTAATTACCACGGAAGCGTATTCTTTAATACATATTTCATAAAACTTTGCCATGAAATTTTCGCAAACCTTTACACAACCTGTTTAACTACTAATTCAAACATAGTTAACTTGTTTACAAACCGGGGCATTATATATTACAAAACATTATTTATAACAAACAAAATCAGAGTTGCAAGTTTCAAACATTCCCAGCATCAAAACGTCCCTTCCTGACTACCCACATAATTAAACATAACCTGCAGGAAGTAAATTGAGGGATTAGCACGAAGCTAAGTGAATGAATAATCACTACAATTCAATTTAGCTATCAATTTGTTCACAATCAATAATGCAACAAATATCGTCAAGAGGAACGGTGGTTCCTAGAGGCCCTGTTCCGGGTGGCCCCATCAGAACACTTAAACCAAATGTAGGCCAAAACAGTGAGTAACCGCTAACTCATTGATAATCTTCATCAACACATGTACACAACCCTGCGTTGATCAACAACAGCAAACAAGTCCAACCAACAATCTAGTTGACCTCTGTATTTAACATTCCATTCCCAATGTTTATCAATCAACCACTCAATTGGCTTATCAATACAAATTAGACAATCTATCAGTAATAATCCTATAATTACTGATTGAAATCAAACTGTTATAACCAATCAAACTGTGAGTTCAAATCCACTCACCAATACCTCAGAAGTCGCAACACTCAGATTCTAATCACTGAGACTTTGGGGTATCTGAAACATCACACAACAAACAAGTTAGTAACTCATCTCATTATCATCATCATAATATATTTAGCCAAGCAGGTAATTCCTGAAGTCTAAGCAAACAAAAGTTCAACCAGAAATCCCGAAATGACGTTTAAAAACTGAAAAATGCCATTTTCGGCCCCTAGATGACCCTGAATGGCCAAAAACCACCTAGACTCTTAAATTAGAGCTTTGATCATTGGGCCGTTTTCGAGTGACCATGTGAATTTTAACCCAATCCGAGTTAATGAAATTCGTCACTAAACCGTGACCCTGAAATTACTTATGCATTTTCAAAATTTGCCAAACCCGTCAAAATTATTCATGCAAACGCGATCCGGACTAGGGGGCTGGATCGCGTTCACCTTTAGAAAACATTATGTCACCGTTTAACACTTGGCAACGCGATCCGGGAACTAGGGCTGGATCGCGTTCGTTAGAAGAAAATCGATTGTGACAAAATATAACTATGGAACGCGATCCATGTCAAAAATGGGGATCGCGTTTAACTGTATTTCAGCTCATATTCAGACCTGCAAACACACAGCTCGAACCCAATTTCTTATATCACCATTTCAACTCAACAATTTCAGTTTGTAAACTACCAAACACTCAATTATAAGTATATGCATACACTACAACTTCATTCAAGCTTCTAATTTACATATGCTTCAATAATTTACATAATACCATTCAAAAACCAATTCTACGTATCAAGAAAACTTATAATTTCTGCAACAAACAAAGATTTAGATGATGATGATGATAATAACTTGTAAGAATCACAGCTCAAGATCACAACTCCACACTTTTGTTTTAATTTGAGGGTTTCAAAGTTTTTAAAGAGTTGAGTTCTAGGTTTGCAAGAAAGTGAAAACTTTCCTATTTGGGAAAGTTAATATAAGTCGGCTCAATATTTCCTCCGACCCGTATCCACTTAAAACTAGTCCCCTTTTCAATCTATAGCCTGGAACCTAAAAACCATTTGCGAGAAACTTATTTTATTCTACCGTCAACTATAGTAAATTACAACAATCAACAATTTACTAGTCACAATAAGTCCTGGGACTTATTAATCTAAGTTTCGTAATAAAACAATAATATCACATAATTTCTAATAAAATTAAATATATCAATTAAAATTAGAAATTACCGGACGCGAAGAGAGGATGTTACAAATCTCCCCCCCTTAAGAAAATTTCGTCCCCGAAATCTCATCACGATCAAACAATCCAGGATATCTGGATCTTATACTATCCTCGGTCTCCCAAGTTAGGTTTGAACCTAAACTATGTTTCCATTTCACTAACACCATGGGAATATGTTTCTTCCTAAGTTTGGTAACTTTTCGGTCAAGGAGTTCAACTGGTTCTTCAACTAACTTCTGACTCTGATCAACTTTCAAATCTTTTAAAGGAAGAATCTGAGACTGGTCCTCAACGTTACATTTCCTCAAATAACAAATGTTAAACGTGTTATGAATACCAGCAAGTTCTGGAGGAAGCTCAAGTGTAACTGACTGATCATTAACAATCTGACGAATTCTAAATGGTCCAATATATCAAGGAGCCAATTTTCCACGTTTTCCAAAACGAATTACCCCCTTCCAAGGTGAAACTTTCAAATAAACAAGTTCACCTTCAACAAAAGTAACAGGTCTACGTTTAGGATCAGCATATTGTTTCTGTCTGTCACGTGCAACTTTCAACTTTTCACGAGAAACTGCCACTTTATCAGCTGTCATCTGTACAATATCTGGACCTGCAAACTGTTTCTCCCTAGCTTCTAACCAACAAGTTCGAGTTCTACAATGGCGACCATAAAGCATTTCATATGGAGGCATACCAATACTAGAATGATATGAATTATTATAAGCAAATTCAACCAATGGCAAATGAGAATCCCAAGAACCACCATACTCCAAAACACAAGCTCTTAACATATCCTCAAGCGTCTGAATCGTGTGTTCTGACTGACCATCGGTTTGAGGATGATAAGCTGTACTAAGATTCACACGTGTACCCAATTCATGCTGCAAACTTTGCCAAAAATGAGATACAAATCTAGGATCTCTATCAGATACAATCGATAATGGAATCCTATGTCTTGAGACTATTTCATTCACATACAATTGTGCCAATCTACTCAGAGATGCAGTCTCACTGGCAGCCAGAAAATGTGCACTTTTAGTCAATCGATCCACAATGACCCAAACCATATCATTTCCTCGGGCAGTTCGAGGTAACTTGGTTACAAAATCCATAGTCAAATGCTCCCACTTCCATTCAGGAATCTCAAGCTGTTTCAACGACCCATACGGCTTCTGGTGTTCAGCTTTCACTTGAGAACAAATATGACAAGAACTAACAAACCTGGCTACGTCCATCTTCATCGTAGGCCACCAATATAAAGGTTTCAAGTCATTATACATTTTCGTACTTCCAGGATGTACAGATAATTTGGACTTATGGGATTCATTCAGAATAACATTCCGAAGACCACCAAATAAAGGAATCCAAACACGAGACTGAAAGGTTTTTAATCCTCTCGAATCATCTAATAACAATTCCTTTCTATTCAACATAATTTCAGATTTCAAATTATGATCTAACTAAGCCTCTGACTGTGCAGCTTTTATCTGACCCACCAAATCAGAAGAAACTTCTAAACGCATAAAATAAACTCGATCAGAAGTTACCTTGCGGCTTAAAGCATCAGCAACCACATTGGCTTTCCCTGGATGGTATTTAATTTCACAATCATAATCTTTGATTAATTCTAACCATCGCCTCTGACGCATATTCAACTCTTTCTGTGAAAACATATACTGAAGACTCTTGTGATCTGTACAAATAACACATTTGGTACCATACAAGTAATGCCTCCAGATTTTCAAAGCAAATTCAATAGCTGCAAGCTCTAAATCATGGGTAGGATAATTTCTTTCATGAGGTTTGAGCTGACGAGAAGCATAAGCAATAACACGATCTCGTTGCATTAAAACACACCCCAAACCAGCAATCGATGCATCACAATAAACAACAAAATCATCAGACCCATCTGGCAATGCTAAAACAGGAGCCTGACATAACAACTGTTTCAAAGTCTGAAAAGATGTTTCCTGCTGTTCAGTCCAAACAAATTTTTCTTCCTTACGGGTTAATTTAGTCAACGAACCGGCAATTTTAGAAAAATCTTTAATAAACTTCCGGTAATAACCCGCCAAACCAAGAAAACTCTTTATTTCTGAAGCAGACTTTGGAGCTTTCCAATTCATTACAGCTTCAATTTTCGAAGGATCGACTTTAACACCATCATTACAAATAATGTGAACCAAAAATTGTACTTCTCGAATCCAGAATTCACATTTAGAAAACTTTGCATATAAATGTTCTCTTTTCAAGGTTTCCAACACTAACCTCAAATGCATTCCATGTTCTGATTCAGATTTAGAATATACCAAAATATCATCGATAAATACAATCACAAATTTATCAAGAAAAGGTCGACATACACGGTTCATCAAATCCATAAAAACTGCTGGAGCATTCGTCAAACCAAAAGGCATAACCAGGAATTCAAAATGACCATACCTGGTACGAAATGCAGTTTTAGGAATATCACAATCACGAACACGAACTTGATGATAACCTGACCTCAAATCAATCTTTTAATAAAACGAAGATCCCTGCAACTGATCAAACAAATCATCTATCCTGGGCAAAGGATATTTATTCTTTACTGTTCGTTTATTCAATTCCCTGTAATCAATGCACATTCGAAAAGACCCATCTTTCTTTTTCACAAACAAAACTGGTGCACCCCAGGGAGAAGAACTAGGTCTAATGAATCCCTTATCCAACAACTCCTGTATCTGATTCATCATTTCACGTATCTCAGATGGAGCTAATCTATAGGGAGCTTTGGCTACAGACGACCAGCCAGGAACAAGATCAATCTGATATTCAACTTCCCTAACCGGTGGTAAACCAGGTAATTCATCAGGGAACATTTCCGGATATTCAGAGACAACCGGAACATCAGAAAGAGATTTCTTTTCTAACTTCACGTCAATCACATAAGCTAGGTATGATTCACAACCTTTAAACAAGGATTTCCTAGCTTTCATCATGCTAATTAAAGGTATACAACCACTATCCCGCTCTCCTCGAGCCACGACATATGACTCTTCAGAGATTGGAATTCTAATCAGTTTATTGTGGCAATCTATGCTTGCTTTACACTGACTTAACCAATCCATACCAATAATCACATCGAAACTAGCAATCGGCATCAACAGAAAGGAAATTGGGAAAGTCTGGCCATCTATCATAATACTAGCTCCAATTACCGAGGTGGTAACAGGAACTGATTTGCCACTAGCTATTTCTACTTCAACAGGGTTTGTAATCACAGTAGGCATCATTTTCAACTTATCACAGAAACACACAGATACAAAAGAACATTTTGCACCTGAATCAAACAAAACACGTGCTGGTACAGAGTTTACAAGAAAAGTACCAGTGATAACGTCATCTGTGTGGACAGCTTCATCAACTGTCATTTGAAAAGCCCTACTAACTGCAGATGGCGGATTCTTCCGCTTCTGACCGGAAGATGACGAACTAACAACCGACCCAGAACCCTGTCTCTTAGCCTCAGAACACTGATTTGCACGATGACCTTCCTTATGACAATTCCAACACACATAAGTAGGAAAAACACAATCTTTGGCTTCATGCCCAATCACACCACATTTCACACATCTGGTGGTTTGCACAGTACACGGCCCAAAATGTCTAGCTCTACATTTAATACACCAATTGGGACGATCAGAAGTACCACCCCGACTTTCTTGTTTCTTACCCTGTTGATTTCCTTGCCACCGTTGCTTACCTTTACTAGAAGGTTCACTCCTAGATTTCTGAGTAGTCATTTCCTTACTTGATGCTTGTTGAGGTTTCAAATCACTGTCAACTGATCGAGCTAACATAAAAGCTTGGGAAAGAGAGACCGCTAATCTCACTGAAGTTCGATAATGATTCGGTAAAGTACCCACAAACTGTTCTATTTGAGTTCTCTCATCAGGAACCCACTGCTGAACAAACCTAAGTTTCTCTGTAAATTGGTTTATCAAATCATCCATTGACATGTTATCGGTTAATTGCAAATCCATAAACTCCTTTCTAATTCGAGCTATATCATAGTTTGAACAATACTGCTTACAAACTTCATTACGAAAGTCAGACCATCTAATAGATGCTTTCTGAAAAGGAGATAACACAGAAGTAATCGAATCCCACCAATTCATAGCTGCTCCTTTTAAAAGTTGTGTTGCATAAGGAACTTTTAATTCATCCTCACATTGACAGACTTCAAATTTCTTTTCAATGTCCCTCAACCAATCTAGAGTTACCGAAGGATTTGTACTACCAGAATACACAGACGGGTTACTGCTCATAAAGGTTTTAAAAGAACACACGTTTTGCTTTGGCATTGAAATCGTACTAAACACAGGATGGGATGATTCAGCCTCTTTTTGTTGTTTATACATTCTGAGTGCTTGATTTTCCTCTTCCAAATGAAGTAGATACTCATCTCTTTCAAATTCATCCAATGTTTTAAGACCCGGTTCGACCGGCCCGGTCGGACCGCATTTTTAGAGATTTCCGGACCAAAAAAACCCCGGGTTTTCAATATGTTGACTAGTCAACGACCCGGTTGACCCGGCCGGTCGGACCGTGTTGGGACATAGATTGTGACAACAGATCTAGCTTGAAATAGGACTGGTGTAATTATTATTGCGTTTGTATATTGGTTTAGATTTGTAAATAAATATTTATTTTGTTAGTAATATTCGTTAAACATATTATTGTGCTAAGTTAGACGAATGTTTAAGGACGAAATAAATAATAGACGTTTAATGCGAGGCGAGTCGAGATCTCAGGTCTCAGCGAGTTGAGCTGTGAGGTGAGATCTGAACTCGCGAAGCATTAGTCTGGCGAGCCGAGTTCTTTGTTGGGCTTGGGCTGCGAGTTGGACCGAACTCGCAGGCCCATGCGAGCCGAGATGAGCTGGACGTATATAATGTTTTTCACTCCGTGAAAAACATAACTTTTAACACTTTTTGCATAATTCCGAACCTGCGATTCAAGCAAACCAGAGAAAACATAACCTAAGGCTAGGCTTTGACGATTCATCGTTTAAAGTTAAGCTTTATTAAAACGCAATTCGAACGTATTCGTTGTTAGTAAGATAACACCGTATTGAGGGATTCCGCACCTTAATACTACTGATAACGAAGTTATCGATCCTAGAACTAGGGGACTTACAGACCGGGTTGGACCGGGACCCGGACCGGCGCATTGACCCGGTTTCATGTTTTCTTTTTTGTTTTTTTTTTCTTTCAATTTCTATGTACATTTAATCATTTATAATTAGGGAATATTGACTGATTGTGTATTTCAAGAATAATGAGGGTAATGAGGGAATCTTTGACTGATGTGTCATCACCATTTATTACTCTATGGATTATATAATTATTATATTGATGTGTATTCCAAGAATAACAAGGGAATTGATGTGTCATCACCCTTTATTACTCTATGGATTATAATTATTATACATGATATAATTAATAATTATAATTATAAAAAAATAAAAAATTCACTAAATACTACTACTGTATACTATTATTAACTCCGGTCTGACTTTCCAGCCCAACCGGTCCGACCGGTCCGACCAGAAATTAAAACTTTTCCGGGTCGACTAAAAACCCGGGTTTTAAAACATTGAATTCATCTCCAGCATGGAAAGAAGTACCAGCATACTCAGCCCGATTATCATGAGTCTCAACAGTAACTTCCGGCCTTGAGACATTATTAGGGTTAACAGGTGGTTGTTCGTTATCCGCCATATCTGTAAACACAACAACAGCTCACAAATCGTTAATCATTAGCACCTATCCTACTAACCAATTCACATTCAGTACATAATCCCGTTCCCAAGAATGTTTGACACAACACAATCACAGTTTAGGATTGAACATACTATCATATTCAATTCACCCAAACTATTGCTCTGATACCAACTTGTAACACCCCTCATTTAATACAACAATATTATATTAATTACCACGGAAGCGTATTCTTTAATACATATTTCATAAAACTTTGCCATGAAATTTTCGCAAACCTTTACACAACCTGTTTAACTACTAATTCAAACATAGTTAACTTGTTTACAAACCGGGGCATTATATATTACAAAACATTATTTATAACAAACAAAATCAGAGTTGCAAGTTTCAAACATTCCCAGCATCAAAACGTCCCTTCCTGACTACCCACATAATTAAACATAACCTGCAGGAAGTAAATTGAGGGATTAGCACGAAGCTAAGTGAATGAATAATCACTACAATTTAATTTAGCTATCAATTTGTTCACAATCAATAATGCAACAAATATCGTCAAGAGGAACGGTGGTTCCTAGAGGCCCTGTTCCGGGTGGCCCCATCAGAATACTTAAACCAACTGTAGGCCAAAACAGTGAGTAACCGCTAACTCATTGCTAATCTTCATCAACACATGTACACAACCCTGCGTTGATCAACAATAGCAAACAAGTCCAACCAACAATCTGGTTGACCTCTGTATTTAACATTCCATTCCTAATGTTTATCAATCAACCACTCAATTGGCTTATCAATACAAATTAGACAATCTATCAGTAATAATCCTATAATTACTGATTGAAATCAAACTGTTATAACCAATCAAACTGTGAGTTCAAATCCACTCACCAATACCTCATAAGTCGCAACACTCAGCTTCTAATCACTGAGTCTTTGGGGTATCTGAAACATCACACAAAAAACAAGTTAGTAACTCGTCTCATTATCATCATCATAATATATTTAGCCAATCAGGTAATTCCTGAAGTCTAAGCAAACAAAAGTTCAACCAGAAATCCCGAAATGACGTTTAAAAACTGAAAAATGCCATTTTCGGCCCCTAGATGACCCTGAATGGCCAAAAACCACCTAGACTCTTAAAATAGAGCTTTGATCATTGGGCCGTTTTCGAGTGACCATTTGAATTTCAACCCAATCCGAGTTAATGAAATTCGTCGCTAAACCGTGACCCTGAAATTACTTATGCATTTTCAAAATTTGCCAAACCCGTCAAAATTATTCATGCAAACGCGATCCGGACTAGGGGGCTGGATCGCGTTCACCTTTAGAAAACATTCTGTCACCGTTTAACACTTGGCAACGCGATCCGGGAACTAGGGCTGGATCGCGTTCGTTAGAAGAAAATCGATTGTGACGAAATATAACTATGGAACGCGATCCAGGTCAAAAATGGGGATCGCGTTTAACTGTATTTCAGCTCATATTCAGACCTGCAAACACACAGCTCGAACCCAATTTCTTATATCACCATTTCAACTCAACAATTTTAGTTTGTAAACTACCAAACACTCAATTATAAGTATATGCATACACTACAACTTCATTCAAGCTTCTAATTTACATATGCTTCAATAATTTACATAATACCATTCAAAAACCAATTCTATGTATCAAGAAAACTTACAATTTCTGCAAAAAACAAAGATTTAGATGATGATGATGATAATAACTTGTAAGAATCACAGCTCAAGATCACAACTCCACACTTTTGTTTTAATTTGAGGGTTTCAAAGTTTTTAAAGAGTTGAGTTCTAGGTTTGCAAGAAAGTGAAAACTTTCCTATTTGGGAAAGTTAATATAAGTCGGCTCAATATTTCCACCGACCTGTATCCACTTAAAACTAGTCCCCTTTTCAATCTATAGCCTGGAACCTAAAAACCATTTGCGAGAAACTTATTTTATTCTACCGTCAACTATAGTAAATTACAACAATCAACAATTTACTAGTCACGATAAGTCCTGGGACTTATTAATCTAAGTTTCGTAATAAAACAATAATATCACATAATTTCTAATAAAATTAAATATATCAATTAAAATTAGAAATTACCGGACGCGAAGAGAGGATGTTACACGCTTTTGCTTTAAACTCGTTTAATGGATAATTATTTACAACCTCGGAATAAACAGGATAAAGAAAAGATGCTATATCCAGTTGAGAGTAAATCTTTTGATAAAGGTAAACCTAAAAGACAGAGCAGAAATTCAAGGAGTAGTAGTGTTATAAATGATTGATATCCTTGGTGTAATAATTGTAAAACTAGATATACAAGAAAAATGTACTTCTCAAACTACTCGATGCATTAAGTGCGGGTTGATTGGGCAAAGTTAAAGATTGTGATTATCCCGAGAAAGTGCGTTAGAATTGTCAGCAAGAAGGTCATTGCGGGGCTGTGTCCAGAGGAAATAAGTCGGGGACCGGGTTTGGTCGGTGTGTTGTTATTTTCTGGCCATAAGCGGTGGAATCCGCAGTCAGCAGCTAGCAGATTTTTTTTATGACGACAGTTGATAAAGCTATTGAGATGGATGACGCCATTACGGGTATGTTTGTTTTTACCCTGTACTAGCATTTTATCTGCTTGGAGACTAGTTGCTGTTTCATACTTGACTATGTGTGATAAACTGAAAATGACCCTAGTAATTTTAATTCTAATTCTTTTAGAATAAAGATAATTGATATGAAATAATTTCTGTGTTACTGTATTAGTGACTGAAATTAAGTGTTTAATAGAGGGTCATATTATTTGATAAACTTTATTAATGTCAATCTTTAGTTGATGTAGATTTGACATAAATTGAATAAATAATATTGAATATTGAAAGAAAATAATAAGTATCCCTATTGAATGAGTCGTGTGGTTGACTCGAGAAATCTGAGAAAAAGGGGATTATTTTGTTGGATTCTGAAATGCCTTGCGGATTGCATGAACCTGTGGAGAGATATATGTTGATATTTTGAAAATAATTATTCTCGTTCCATGAGATTGTCGATATGATGGAATATGATTATCAGTATTTGAAATTTGATGAGACTGTTAAATTAATCTGTTTGACTGATAGAGTACCGGATTGGTATGATTTTCATTATTTGTTGAAAAGAGACTTGCTGTGTTAAGCATGGTTGTTATTAGAAATTTTAGTTATATCAGTGGAATTAACAGACATTCCTGCGGTTTATGAATTTAATGATCTGGGTATGTCGATTCTTCGATTAAACTTATATTTCTTGATTGATGTCATTTAGCTAGCCTATGACTGAATTTGAACATGAACATGTGATAATAATGGTTCATAGAGACTTTGAAAGTGAATTATCTCTGTGATGGATTGTCAATGAACTGAATTTGACTTTAAAAGATATAAACTCCTTTTTGACATATAAAGCAGAGATGAAACTAAAGTGGATTACCGTACTTGAGATTATAGTTTAATTGAAAAAAAAAAAATTTTGAAGTTTTATTGGATTAACTTTGAATTGACCAGTAGGAAATAATCGTGTGAGATTGGGATTTTTTTGTGTTTAACCTCATGCTGTTGATGGAATTTGATGATTCCGCAGAATGATATAATACAGTTTATGCGATTAAATTGTGTTTGTGAAACAACAGGATTGGGTTGTTATTATGTTTTATCAACTCAAGTCTTTCGAAAGAGTTATATTAACCTTGACTTGGAATTGTGATTATTGCGTTGTGATGAATCTAAAGATATTATTATATGTCTTGGAAGAGACTTGTGACATAATTTATTTATGCTGTTGAAATAACTTTAATCTAGTGGATTATTTGGTAATTGTTTAGTTGGAAATCTTGATGGATTTGATCATTTTTAAAGTAATGATGTGGTAATCGTTTTATGTGATAAAAGACTTATGAAAGGATTTATTGTATTTGGAATCCTTTCATTGGTGGATAAACCAAAAGTTGTTTGGTTGAAATTGACGGATTGTGACAAAAAAATTCGAGAACCCGTTGTGAAGAATGATAGAGGATTAAAGATTAATAAATCTTGTATTCGGGTTCTGTGAGATTGAAAATCTTGAGATTTGACCATGACAGAGATTTATCGTCGAGTTTTGACTATTTGACCATGATAGAGTATTAAATTTTGAAATGAATTGAAACAGGTATGTTGATGGATTATCGACCGTGTTATGACTTGAAATCCTTATGATGAAAGATAGAACTTATAACTTTAGTGAATTATACTTTTGAAAGTATATTGCAACTAATGACCAGAAGTTGTTATAAGAGGATTTAATTAATACTCGCAGGTATTGGCTATTTAATCTTTGAGATTTTTAGCGGATAAATTGAGATTTGAAAACAGTGTTTTGAGGGATTATCATGAAGACAGATATAATCTTATTGTGGTTTCTGACCGTATGTGACATAAGTAAAACTGGATACCAGTGTAACGCTAATGATGGAGTTTAATAATAAATTTTAGCGGATATCACCAGTTAATGACATAGTAAGATGGAAGCAGAACTTTGGATTCGATATCCTATGTAAAGTGTGGCTTAGACATAGTTATGTTACCTGGGGTTATCGGGTAAGATTAGATTTCGATGACGAAATCTCTTTAAGGGGGAGAGATTTGTAACCTCCTTCCTCCGGGCCTGGTAATATTATAATATTTTCTGATTTAAATTTTATATTTAATGTGGTAGAAAATATTTTGGTTTGATTTACCTGAAAATAGTTGGAAAGAGAGACGAATAATTTATAATGTCAAATAAATTATTAGTGTTTTTAAAATGATTGAGTTGAAAGAATAATAAAACAGTTTGGACTCGCGAATGGTTTTCGGGTTCCAGACAATAGGTGTAAAAAGGGATTAAAATTATTCAATAATTAAAAAATTGGGAGTCGGTTAAATGAGGAGTGAAGGGCCGACCTCAATACCCTTTTCTTTCTCTCAATTGTTCTAGTCCTTCATCTAAAAAGACTTCCAACAAATAAAACCTCATAACCAAATTAAAGAATCAATTACTTGGTGTTAAATCCTCACATCAGTTTTGCTTATCGTAGTTCTCCTGCTACCTCTAATCTTATAAGTATTTGATTGTTTTATTAATTGTAAACTTGAGATTGAATTAAGTATTGGTGAGTTATTGCTACATATGAAATTAGAAGGTTATCTGTTTGATTTGGAAATCGATGCTTTGTAGAAATATTTGGTTATCATATTGCTTGCTACCTACTGCTACTACTTGCTAGCCGCTGCTGTTGTGTTGGTCTAGTTGCTGCTGTTGTTACTAGCAGTTGCGGCTGCTGTCTTCGTCGGCCGGCCAAAGGACCCGGCGGGTCACACCTCCACCGGCGGGTGGTGGTGGTGATGGTTGGTGACTGGTTCGAGTTCTGTTGCGAGAAAACCAGCAGGTCAATAACTAGTTAATTATGATTTATCTTATATAAACTAAGTATTTTATAAAGTGTGGGATTGAAACTTGAAAATGATTAATTGTTGATTCCATGATAACACTTGATTCATTATATGATGATTTTGAAAGTGGTAAACAAGTTTTGATTATTCTTAAATTGAGTTGGTTATAGCTATTAGATATATATGATATAGAAGTTCCTTGGTATTAGAAAGAACCATAACTCGATTGATGACTAAACCAAAAAGGGGTTTGGGTTACGACTTTTGCTACCTGCTGCTGTTGTGTTTGGTTATGCTTTATCGACTTGCAGCTGTTGCTGCTGTCTCCTCGTGGACAGGGGAAAACCCGGCAGGTTAACCCCCACCCGGCGGGTGGTTGTGGTAATATAGGGGTATAAGCCTTGAACCAATTACCTCTATATATAATTGCATATGTGTAGTCATATATTGAATTGTTATGAACTAAGTTATATGAACTATATATGATGGTTTAGTTTCTTGTTGTTGTAACATGTTAAAAAGGGGTCAGAAACATGTTAGAAACCTTGTGTTAGCAAGTTAGTAAATGAGCTTGGCAAATATTATGGCTTAAATTTTTGTTTGAGTTTTGCTTGGGTCTATACTTGTATGCTGCTGTTGCTCGAGAATCAGACCCAAAAAGAGGCCATGAGGCCGGCGGCCTGGGTAGATCAAGAGAGGTCGGCGGCCTCTTTGTGCTAGGTCGGCTGCTCGGTTTCTTTTGTGTATGATTTAAACTTTTAATCTATAATCCATTTCAAAGTTAATACAAGTGTTACAAAAAAAAGTTGTTTATGAGTATATATTGATATGGTTAGTAGGTTATTGCATATTAAGTTTAAATACCTAATTAGAGATATATTAATTATGAACAAATAATATTTTGTTCTTGAGGTCATATATAAAAAAATAAGTTATGTGTTATGGAGTGAATTGATAACTTATAATTGATTATGGCTGGACTAGTGATATTAAATATTGAGATGAATCAATGGTGATATAAAAGAATCATGTAGTGTACAATGAGTTGATATTATAGTATAAAGTTAAGTAATTACCATTGATTATTATCACTAACCGATAAGATGCAACAAGTAATCTGCTATTTGATGTTAGATAATGAAATATGTTAAATACATATTGAATGAGTTATGAGTTATAATACGAGTATATCGAATTAATAAAATACAAGGATGATATATTTCAATAGTTTTGGTTAATAATGATGCCTTGTATTGGTTTAAACTATGAGTTGTTGAAATGTGATACTAACTCATGGATTATTTGTATTTTCTCAGATAAACAAGAGGAACTCAGTGACATTAGACTACTGAGTAGGACGACTGAGGTAACGGTGAGTGGAACCTGTAACCCTCAGTATGATTTAGTTGTAACAAGTTTGGTTACAACAAGTAACGTATTATTATTATTTTGATTGCCCTAATGATTGCGGTTGTTAGTAATAATACCGTTGATATATTGATTAGCCTGATTGTGTGACTTGATGAATATGTGAATATGTGATCACGTGACTTGTTTGGCCTTCGGGCATCAGTATTGAGGTCAGCGAGTTAGTTGGGTTTGGCTACTATTGAGGACGACAGGAATCTCCTTGTACTCATCGTTAATAGGAGATTAGGTCGTATGAAATTAGTACCAAGCTATCGGTCTATTCTGTATTGGCCTTACAGATTGATGGTAAGTGTTCTTTGAGAAGGTGATACCTCAAGAACCACCGATCCTCATTGAAATTATGTGACCTTGTATTGAGATGCTATCTCATTGATATTATGTGTTTAATGTTGGTATTCTTGGCTGAAGGTTTCCCCAATAACCATCGATATATTGTGATGATAATTGTTTACTATAAATTGCTGTAAACAAAGTTGTTGTAATTAAGTTATACTGTTGATTACGGTTCTGTCTCATTTAGCTTTATGCTAACCCCGTTGTTATCCACTTCCTGCAGGTTATGATTTTGTGATATCTCGGGATGGGCAGGAAGTCTTGGTTGATAAAGGAATGTCTGATCACGCTCTACTCTGATAGAATTCAATAATAGAAAAGTTTGAAATTCGTAACACCCTGTTTTAAGGATATATGTATATTATTGTTGAAAAAGTATTTAAAGAGATATGTTTTAATATTTTAAAAAGTTTAAGAGAAATTTTATATGACGTATTTATAAAATACGTTTCGGACTTGCCCTTCCGAGATAAATCAATATAATAATGATTTCAGAAATGAGGAGTGTTATAAGTCACGTGTTACATCTTGTTGTTTCCGCTTTAGACGGGGTGTGACAAAACGACACCAACGAATCACATTAAACTCCATCAAATCTCATCATTATAACGATTTCATGATCATTTATCTGTATCATATTAATATACTAGCTTCTAAACCCGTATACAAACGGGCCATATAATATTCACCAAACAGTTTCTACGTATAAAATTTATGAGAATGACGAGAAAATGATAAAGTGCAACACCCCCAAATTTGTTTAGCGGAAGCATTTAGTTTAAAATACTGGGGTGTCACAATAATAAAGCATGCATACGTATCAGAGCTTATGATTACAACAGAACATAATATATTAAGATGCCAAAAGTATTAATTACAAGATTTACGATTTTATCAAATCGTACAAGTTAAAAGTAATATGTATACAAAAGTGGATTTCTAGAATATGACAAAACAGTTTCAGTTATACTAGAGAAATCCATATGTTTTTCCCAAAAAGTTGGCATCCTAAAGCTTCACGGGTCGCCTAATTCTCCATGTGTTGGCGATTCTTACATGCGCAGCTAATTCCCTGAAAAACATAGTAAAAGTCAACAACGAGGTTGAGTGAATTCACAGGTTTTATGTTGTAAGTTGTTGTTTCAAGTTTTGTAGTCATAGTTGTTGAACCAAATACGTTCGTAAATAGTAATTGCCATAATAGTCGAGAAATGTTTAGTGGAACGTCATCCAAAATATAAGTTTAGTGGGTTATTCGCCCAAAAGTTTCGGTTTTAGTCGGGACGTTACCCAAAATGCGGTTCATGTGGGATGTTGCCCAAAAATAGTTGCGTTGGGACGTTACCCAAATCATATGTTTGAAAACGTGTTGCTGGTCGTTCCCCAGTAGTTTTAAAGTTTGAGTCGGTCGTTCTCCGACTAGTTACCAAATGTACCGGTCGTTCTCCGGTAAGATACCAAGTTAGCACCGGTCGTTCTCCGGCGAGATACACTGTTAGTACCGGTCGTTCTCCGGTAAGATACACTGTTAGTACCGGTCGTTCTCCGACAAGTTACCAATATGTACCGGTCGTTCTCCGGTAAGATACCAAATTAGTTTCACATAGTAATATTAGTTTTTGTATGAAATACCATTTCGTTCAGACAGTTGTAGTAGTTGACCGTAGTCATAAGCAGTTTGTATAAGTGTGCCAAAGGCAGTTATGTGACAGTTTGTATAACAGTTTAACAGTTCAAGTACTCTAATTGTTCGAGTAAACAGTATGATAAATAATCATATAGTAAAAGCAGTTATGGCAATCAGTAAATCAGTAAAACAGTTGACTATGTTTTCCACCCCAAAAGTAGTTAAAAACAGTAGAAGTAGGGGCTGTGAACTCACCTTTTGAGTTAAGTAGTTGTGCGAGTGCTAGCAAACCTAAGCCCAAGTACAGTCCAGAATCTCCTAACGTCCTAAACGTACGAGATTTAATAAGTATGTGGATGTCTAAGTTAATCATCCATGCTAGTGTTTGTACAACCAAGTTATATTCAAAGTGTTTGTTAAACGTTTACGTTTGCATTTCGTTGTTTGTGAAAATGTATACGACTCGTTGGTGATAGTTTGAAATTATAATTCCAATAAAATAGCGTGTTTGTACTGTTTGTAAAGTTCACATATAGTATCGTATGTAAGTATTCGTTATCGGTTAAGTTCGACACTTGGTGTAAAAAGAGTTTGCAAAATTTCTGTTTTCTGCGACACAGTATGCGACACTAATGTGGTTATGCGACACAATGGTTGTGTCGCATAAGGGTGCGACACAAGGGCTATGCGACACAAGGGTTGTGTCGCATAGGCGATCGATGCTAATTCAATAGCGACACTAGGGTTGTGTCGCAGAGATTCTACGACACAATTGTACGACACAACATGCGACACAATGGTTGTGTCGCATGGATGGTTTATGCGACACTATATGCGACACAGTCGTTGTGTCGCAAAGATGAACACCCAGGCAGTAGCAGCGACTGCCGTCATTTTTCCGGCCAAAACCCGATTTTAACATGTTTTTCGGTCATAAAACCTTGATTTCTTCCATTATATAGTTAAAACAAAGTTGTATGTTCAATATTACACCCATGTAACACATAAAAACGAGTAAATCTAAGTTTTTAGAAATTTCTTACAATTGTGAATCGGGACCAAATGAGGAAGAAGATGGTGATACGGCCTTTGTTAATGTTGTTCCTTGCGAAATGGTGATTCCGAAAATGTTGATTTCGTGGGTTGATTTGTGAATCCGAACTTTTGGTGTGGATTTGGTTGAGAGAAAGTGTGTGTGTTTTTGGTGAGAATGAAATGAAAATGAAAGGAAAGGATGGAGATGGAAGGTGGTTTTGTTCCACTTTTCATCTCCTGTGTTTTCGTCCCGTGTTTGTTTACCCGATCGTTAAATGTTACATTATTTTAACTAGTATATTTTTAAATTACATATTTCATTATATTTTTAATTAGGATCTTTTTATGAAATTTAAATAAGTTAATTTATACGATTTTTAATCTTTGTTTTATTTTAATTATACAAGTTGACGTTTTGAGATATAAAATGATATGTAAACTTTCGACATAATATTTAATTGTAAATGACGTTATTTAATAACTTTGTTTTATTAAATAAATTCGTTCACCAACAATCGTATATTTTTGTTGTGTTTGTTACAAATTGTTCAGTACGTAATTACGACTAATTACGAATACGTAATACTACGCGTATTATCTAGTTGGGCTATGCTAGACTTACCTCTAAAATGTGTTGTGAATTCACTCAAGTAGGGAATTAGCCTAATATTGCAAGTGATTAATATTAATAATCGTGTTCAAATTTGCGGAGTGTTACATAAAGTATAAGATAACAAATAATTCATCAAATAGAAGTACTATGTTTATTATCTTTAAAGTATTGGGGGATGCTTTTTAAAAATTAACTAAAATAAAGGGACTTAATTGTCTAATTGAATTTTTTAATTTAATGACATCATAGAGGTGTTTCCTATATTATATTTAAGATTATGTACTTCACCATCGTTCCAAGTTGTCACGCAGTTGTAACAATAAACTATGCATGTATTTTAAGAGTAATTTACCACAATAGATTTTAAAAATGAAAATGTTTATAAGGTATAAAAAATTGTTAGGCATTGTGTTAAAATACACATGTATGAATCATGAATGTATTTTCAATCTTGATTTCTCTCCATATTATGTGAAGTTATTGATTGTTAAAAAAATGTTCACACATTTATATAGTGTAGAGTTTATTATTTATTATTTATAAAGATTATTGGGGAGTTATGACTAAGGTAAAATATGAAGACTTATATTGCACTGGCTGTAAAAAAAACAATGTGTAACAACCTTGCACTGTGTCACGGACTTGTCTCTACAAGATCACGTGCGGCACTTAGTTCTCGACCAAGTTCAGCCAAACTCCAAAAACTTAGAACGATCAAAGCTACCAAAGAATGAACACAAGATTATATGGAACAAGATTGTTTTATATTGCTTTAGAGAACTTTGTAAGAGATTTACAAGAATGATTTTGAGGTCGTTTGTGCCAAATGAGGCACCCTCTATTTATACAACTCCCTAACCCAAATGAACGGCTACGATCTATTTACAATCAACGGCTAAGATCGCTAGTCTAGAATATTCTACTACTTCCATACATTTCTATATATTTCTAGGACATTTCCTAGAACATTATGGAATGCTCCAGCGTATTCTTGATCCTTCATGAGTGAACTAGAATATTCCGGAATTCTTGAGAAGAATCTAGAACATTTCGGAATTCTTGAGAAGCATCTAGAATATTCCGGAATTCTTGAGAAGAATCTAGAACATTCCGGAATCCTTGAGAAGAATCTAGAACATTCCGGAATACTTGAGAAGAATCTAGGTGGTTCGTGACAACTGGCTGTAAAATAAAAAATAAAAAAAAATGTGATATCACCAAAGATAAATTTGTTAGTTAACTCGAATAGAGTGACTTCAAAAATATGTTTTCTTAGAATAATTTAAGTTAAATTTATATGCATTTCCTTCCTATCAAATAGCCTTTGTCTAAAAACAAACACGTGGATCCTCGTCACACAAAATTCCATCACCCCAGTGATCGATCTTTCCGTTTGCTTATCTTCCACATCCCGTACGTCGCTGTTTCCGGTCGGACCCTTTGCATGATCCATTTATTCATATATACTGTATCATATCAAGCCCCATTAATAGTACTACTCAGTAATAAGCAGTAAGCGTTAATCATTGATAATCGAAGTGAAATATAAATAAATTTATAAAAATATGGAGGCGGCGGTAATAGTAACTAGTAACAGTACTACTACGAATGGTATAATCAACAACAGTCATAGTCAGGTGGTTCCGGTGACATTGTTTGTAGCGGTACTCTGTTTGTGTTTAGTCATCGGACACTTGCTCGATGAATATCGCTGGGTTAACGAATCCATCACCGCCATCATCATCGTACGTGCTTCCTAATTATTGCTACTGCTATATTTACTTACTTTCTTAGTTTGCTTTCCTTGTGATCGACTTACTGTAAATGGTTTAAAAAAATATTTGTAATATACTTTTGCAGGGGTGTGTAGTTGGAACTATAATATTGATAGCTAGCAACTGGAAATATTCACACTTGCTCAGGTTTAATGAGGAGCTCTTTTTTATTTATTTACTTCCACCGATCATCTTCAACGCTGGGTACGTGTAGTACTAATTCATTCATTCATCTTTAACAAATGTAATACAGTAAAGTTTTTGACCAAAACCAAACATACACATACAGATTTCAGGTGAAAAAGAAGCAGTTTTTCCTTAACTTTTTGCCCATTATGCTGTTTGGAGTTGCTGGTGTTTTCATATCCACATCCATTGTTGCTGCCGGTACGTTTATTCATACACACTAATTAAACACTTTTCTATGGGTAAAGTATCTGGAAATGCAACTAACTTGTACCAAATCTCTATTGTGTGTACCCAACTTACGTATGCTATTTTTAATGCAACCAACTTTCAAAAAATGTCTATTGTGTGTAACTTGATGACGTGGCGAGCTCATGTCACTCTATCCTACGCCACGTGGCACGCTCTGAGCTCGCCACATCATCAAGTTACACACAATAGACATTTTTTGAAAGTTGGTTGCATTAAAAATAGCATACGTAAGTTGGGTACACACGATAGAGATTTGGTACAAGTTAGTTGCATTTCCAGATACTTTACCCCTTTTCTATCAATCCTTATGATTAAATTCGTCTACTCGTATCTATCAATTCAATCTTTACAATGAAAGTACGTTACAATAGGTTGCTGGTGGCTGTTTCCAAGATTGGGCCTTAAGGGTTTGACTATAAGCGAGTATCTTAGTAAGTATCATCATATATATACCTTATAATACTACTCGTACTACGTATTTGTTTCAGATTATCGTATAAAACATCCCATTTATAAAACTTTTTTTGTGCTTTCTATATTATAGGTATAGGGACCATTTTCTCATCTACAGATACTGTATGTACATTACAGGTTAGTCTTCTTAACTAACTTCACTGTAGTATCATCATCCATGAACGAGCTTTTTATTATTTACTTGAGCCTTTTTCTTCTTAACTAACTTAGCTGTACATTACAGGTTTTGAATCAAGATGAGACTCCTTTACTATACAGTCTAGTTTTTGGTGAAGGAGTTGTAAACGATGCAACAACGGTTGTTCTGTTCAATGCGGTTCGCAAGATTAATGCTGATACACTTGGTGTCAAGGCTGCTCTTCGTATATTTCTAGATTTTATGTATTTATTCTCTACAAGCACACTTCTTGGTGTTACAGTAAGTCAAAGTTCTTCCCAACTTGATTGATTCACATTTCTTGCATCCCAATTTACCCCTTTATACTGTTTTTTGCAGGCTGGCCTTTTGGCATCCTACATTCTTAGAGGCTTGGGTTTTGGCAGGTTAATATTACTCGTACATCGTATAACATGGAAACTAAACTGAAGGTTAAATTTATTGAAAGCGTAGGCACCAAGGCTATCAATAATTATGTTCTGGTTGATGTGTTAAATTTTAACAGGCATTCAAGTGTTCGGGAGATTTCTTTGATGATTCTGATTGCATATTTGTCATACATGTTGGCAGAGGTAGTTAATGTTGCCATAGAAGACCTCCAATTTTACCAAAACGTTTAGTCCTTTATCCACTAATTACTCTTTTTTGGCTTTGTGCAGTTATTTGAGCTCAGTGGCATTTTGACAGTGTTTTTTTCTGGAGTTTTGATGTCACACTATGCATGGCATAATGTAACCGAAAGCTCAAGAATCACAACCAAGTATGTGTGGTTGAACTTTTATACGTGTTATTAATATGTATCATCCAATTTCTTGTAAATCTTAGAGTAACTAAGTGATCAATAAGTTGTCTTTTATTTCAGGAATACTTTTGCAGCCCTGTCTTTTATTGCAGAAACGTTCATATTTTTGTATGTTGGAATGGACGCATTGGATTATGAGAAGTGGAAAATGAGCATATTAAGGTAATTATGGTCTTTTCTATTAAGGCACTCAAACTTTATGTCCTTTTCAAAGCTCAGATGTATTCAAGAATCATTGTTTATTGACGAGTTTTTTGATGCAGTTTTTGGACTTCAATGGGCATATACAGCACTGTGATGTTCTTAATTATGCTTGGGCGTGTTGCTTTTGTGTTTCCCCTTTCTGTTATTGCTAATTACATGCATAAAAGTCGTGAGTCCTCATCGAAGATCACAGCAAAACACCAGGTAATTAGTACTGTCTATGTCCTGAAGATATGTGAAACGAATATAAATACATCAATATAAAAGACCATTAGAAAGATAATACCTTGGAGCTTGGAAACAATGTTTATGGTATGGTATAGGTAGTAATATGGTGGGCTGGTCTGATGAGAGGCGCTGTCTCTGTCGCTTTAGCATACAAACAGGTAACGTTTTGTGACATAATTCCAAAATTTCTGGATGTTATTTTAGTCTACACCAGTGCAATAATAATTAATTATTCTTTTTTTTTTCCTTAATAGTTTACTCTCTCTGGTGTGACTCTTGATCCAATCAATGCCACAATGATCACAACTACTACTGTAATCGTGTTATTTAGTACAATTGTAAGTATATCTTTCTACTGCTCATTGCTGTGAAGCGATAAGTTCTGGATCTTTACAAAGAGGGTTCTATTTGCAGGTATTTGGTTTCTTGACAAGACCACTTATTAGATACCTTCTTCCTCCTAACACAAGTAACAATAACGGTCCATCTAGAACTACATCTCTCAAAGAGGATATGACACTTCCATTACTTTCTTTCGAAGAATCGGCTTCTGAAAATCTCTCAAGAGCACAAGAGAATATATCAATGCTAATGGAAAGGCCTGTTTACACAATCCATTCTTACTGGAGGAGATTCGATAATACTTATATGCGACCTATATTCGGTGGGCCACATAGCACTGACCTTTCGTAAGGGAAAATTAAGTGCGTGATAATAATACTGCACGAAATAAAAGACAGAAGATGGATCTGCTGAAAATGTGAAAAAGAATCACAGATCCGAATTTCACAGAGGATCGATTTTTCAAATGTTTTTTGTTGAAAGATCTGCGGCCAAGTATAAAGTAAGGCATTGGCATTCTAAGATCGATTGCAATGGTGAGGCGATATCATTGAGGCCATTTTTCGAAACTTTGTGATCAATTAATATTTATTGTTTTTTTAGAACTACATGATGGATATCAATGTAATGCTGAAAATATCTACAGTAACACAAGTATAGAAACCATAACAATGTATTTTATGACTTGTGCTATAAATAACATTTTGTCCCAAGTTTTAAGTTTTTAATATAATTTCAACCAATAAATAAAATTAAAAACCTTACATATGGAGCGTATAAGCTCACTTGATTAAGAAGTTAACATACTAGAATAATATCGAACAAACCAAGAGTTTAATTGACTCGCGAACGAGTTTGAATTATTAGCATTTTGGTACGTGTTTAACGCCACACGTCTTGGGTAAGGTCATAGCAACAACAGGGTTGGCCCCTAACTTGGCAAGCTGCGGCTTGTATTGGCACAGACAAGGGAGATCGACATGATGGATGACCTTGCAGCAACGGCGAGTGGGTGATGGTGGGTGTTCACCAGTGATAGCTGGAAGACATTCAATAAGATCAGTTATCTGCACATTGCAAACAATGGTGCTGCTAGCTGGTGCGATAGAGCTGCTAACTGATACAATCAGTGCAACTGTCAACACAAACTTAAGAAGAATACTGGCTCTGGTTCCTACCATGTTTAATTAATCTTGTGTGTGTTTATTGTTTACTTTGTGTCAATCCATGACTGCATGTTGGGGGATTTAAAGGGAAGTAAAGTGAACTAGTGAAGTTAGTAATATGCATGTGGGCCTGGGTGGCATGTGAATCCGGTCCGTGAGTATTACAATAATTGGCCCGTGACCATTAATTAATTAATTAGACTAGTAATTATAAGACCAGTAATAAAATGACCATGAGCAGTTGTGGTGATGAGGGTGGCTAGTATTTCTAATATATTTTCCAACATAACAGATTCATTACTTGGGCATTATCTGGTTGCCACATTCTTATAAAGCCTGTAAATCTGATAAAGGTATTCAAAATTAGTGGATGGTTGGGATTATTTTGTAATATCTTATAAATTAACGTACCAAGAACATGGCACCCACTTTGGTGGGTAGTACTAGTGTGTACGTGTATTATACCTCGTGGTACTAGGATTAGCTTGAAGAAGCAAAAGTAAGGGCGGTTAGCGCTGTCCTAGGCAGAAGTGGGTAGAGCATACGGAGTGGGGAAGTGGATTTCAGCGTTCTTCACTCTTTAATCTCGGTCGGCCCATTCCCGCCCAGCGTTAAAGGCTGGAGTTAAGGACGACCATCATTGGTCTACAAACGGCGTGTTGAAGAAATTGTTTCCTTTTGTTTTCTAAAGACTGTCATTTTTCACACCAAGTTTAACACTTATTCACTCTTTTAAAAATCATATTTGGTGTTAAACTTCGTATTGAACTCAACACTAAGATTAACATACTAAGATTACTAATCTTAACGACATTTTATATTTTTCCCCCGAACTTGAGTGTGCTTTTAGCTGCACAAAAGTTAAGTGCAACCACATATATATGTGAACCAATGAATGTGTATATGTATGATACTTAGAGGATAAAAATGATCTATATTCTCATTGGGATACCATGAAATGTGCTACCGATCGAAATAGAAAATATTTTGAGGGACCGTAATTAATGCTCGATCTTTGCGTTTTTGACAATCGTTTTCCTTGTTAAAAAAGGGCAATCATCTTACACTTATTTGACATCGGATCACCACACGAATTATATGCATTTTCGTACAACTAACTTTACCACCCTTTTGTTTCTCTTTCAACATCCCAATAATTTCATTTTTCTTACTATTTTTGTTAAGTTTTTACCTCAACATCCATTCTAATTAAAGACCAAATACTTTCGACTTCTGGGCAATTTATTTCTTCACGTATATATTCGATAATCTTCTAGGTGATATATCTATCTATATACTTAAGGATTGAGACTTTCGGGTCAGACATATTGTGAGACTAGAAATCAACAATGGGTAATGACGATGATAAGGATGATGAAAAATCAGCATCCACATCTACTACTACAATGCAAGATGATGATGTCTCTGATTCGTCCTGTTACGCCACCGAGGATGATGATGACATTCGCATACAATTGGGTCCCAAGATGAGCATCAGAGAACATCTTGAAAAAGACAAGGTTAATCAACTGAATTCCTCTTGTTATCAATCAATCAATCAATCAATCAATATTAGTTAGTAATTGCAAATCATAACGTAATATGTTTATGCATGTTTTAATTAATCTATTGTCTTGATCATACATATGTGTATGCTTGTTGTTGTTACCTTGGATCAGGATGATGAGAGTTTGAGAAGATGGAAAGAACAGCTGCTTGGAGGTCTTGATGTTGCCCAAGTTAAAGGTAATTATCATTACCATGTCATATATATATGGGAAAATGTTTCGTGCAGTTAGCGGTACGTATGTTAGGTGCATGAAATGTTTAAATGGGGATATACTTCGTAAACAATTTAAAAGTTACAGGAGTAAAATGTGATCTTTAATTCTTTGATACGGAGTATATAGTATAAAGTTGGCACATATATCATCCCCAATATAATTTGTGGCATGTATGGTTCAATTATTAGACGACTCTGTAAGTGATTAACAAATGCTTTTTGATGACGATAATAATGGTTTTTCTATTAATTTTTAGACCAAGAGGAATCAGACGTGAAGATACTTAGCCTTACCATCGTGGCTGATGGTAGACCGGATATTGTTCTTGAAATCCCGGATGATGGGAACCCCAAAGGCCCATGGTTTACCCTTAAAGAAGGGTGTAAATACCATTTGAGGTTTACAATCAAGATCAGCAATGACATCGTATGTGGCCTTAGGTACACTAACATTGTATGGAAAAGGGGTTTGAAAGGTATTCGATCTCCATCCCATTGAACACATTTAGTACATTCTTGTTTTCTGTATTGAATAGTCATTGTTTTTGTAGTTGAAAACTCAAAAGAGATGCTTGGAACGTTTAGCCCACAAGCAGAGCCTTATGTACACGAAATGCCTGAAGATACAACCCCCTCTGGTATATTTGCTAGAGGATCATATTCCGCAAAAACCAGGGTATGGTAAAAGTCTCATATATACATACTTAAAGGTGCCAAAAATAGGTGGGTCAAGTGGGTTGGGTTATGGGTCAAATGGCTAACCTTTTGGTCTAGGTGATCAAATTGACCCAAAACAGTTGCTTACCAAACCTTTCTATATTTTCCTTATTGCAATACGTTGATAATCGGCAATGCTGACCGGCCCACCCGCCCCTCCGCCTTGAGGACAATATGTGGAAGGCGATGTTGAGTATACGCTCCAGACTTTCTATATTCTAAAATAAAAATAAAGTTATATTATCTTTCACTGATGTTTGCATAAAATGATTTATGAAATCATTTATGTAGTAGTAAACGCACTTTAGGCCGTTTTTGACCATTTTAACCTACTTTCTTACACGTTTGTTAAAAATTATCCACTAATTAAAACATAACCTGAATCGGCCCACTTACTTATATGGTTGAGTTGAGATAGACACTCATGATTTAATATCTTGATTTATCCATCTTGGTTTGTGCCTGATTGATTCATATGTACATTGTCCTCAGTTTGTGGATGATGACGACGATTGCCACTTGGAGCTGAACTATACTTTTGAAATCCATAAGGAGTGGGACAAGTAGACCGACCAACATTCTTCCCATAAACGATTGTCCAACGGATCGTGAATAACCTAAACTTTGTCATAGCTGATATCGACGATCTTTATATGCTGAGAGCAGTGTTATCGGTCAGCACGTCGGTATTTTTATACTCCTGTTTCAGATATGTTACAACAATTAAACCCTTTGTTATAGATGGAAAATGGGAAACATGATATTTTTTGAGTATTTTAACTATATATCGATCCACGTGTAGTTATAATGTCATAGTTTCCATTTGATTATGTCACGTTTGACATATTTTTCTTCTATTTAAACAAGTTTAACCGACGATTCAGACTCAACCATACCAGCAATTGGTACATAAATGAAGATTCATGGTTGTAAACATATACGAAATTATAATTATAAATAAGTAGAAAGATATTTATAGGTGTGAAATGAGATGGAATAAAAAATTGGGTTTGTTATATGGTTGGAGATGCATAAATGTTTGCAGATTCAACTATAATTCAGGGAGTCGACATAAATTTAGGGGAGACGCGAAGTTTGTTATGATATTTGTACAACTATTGATAAATGTTTGAAAGTCTTAATGAATGAAAGCCCTAACGTTATCATTTTCCTAAAAAATTAGGAAAATGATTGGTAAACCTAAATCTATATGATTAATTTTAGACCTAAAAATGTAATCGGTGGATTTGAAAAATCGATTTAATAAAATTAGGAGAGAGAAAAAGCAATCAATCAGAAAGTTAAGACTGTGTTTAGATCTACATGCTTATTTAGCATTATTAAAAAAAAAATTACATTTGTTTGGTTGTTGGGATTGGACATGACTACATGAGATGTGAATATGTGATACGGGTGGAAGATGGGTGGGTCCCGGACCTCTAAAAAGGAGGATTGAGTAAATGTGTCGTGCAAGCACATGATGAGATATCGTGGACGGTTGGAAACGGATTGTTTTTTTCACCCACAAATCACAATTATTAAATCAGCATCACATTTAAAATCTATTTGTTTGGAGCTAAACGTATCTTTTACTTATAATAAAAAATTGCAGTATAAATGTTCATTTCGTATGTAATTAATAATATTGGTTGGTAAGTGAACAAAGTGAGAGTTTCAAACTTTCAATTGAGGAATATTTTTTCATGTTGTTATTACTTTGAGAGGCACAAGCACATTCGAGATTGGGTTAGATATAACTTTGGATACATTCACTGTATGGGTTCATAAAAATTGAGATATTTGTGTTATGGGTCATTCTAAATCTCTAATTCTTCGGTATAAAGAAAAAGGTGAGGCGTACATACCTACGTATCCAAAGTAAATAATAAATAAGTTATAATAGTAAATTACACAGATAGTCCTTGTGGTTTGCTATAAATTGCACCGATCATCCTTTTACTTTTATAATTACACAGATCATCCTTGCTAGTGAAACTTAGCACACCTATGGTCCTTGACTCCATTAACTTTAACTCTAATCTGTTAAATAATTCAAAATTTACCCTTTTACTAAATTACATCTATAATCCCTAATATCATCATGTACACCAACATTATCATCCTCACAACCAACCACCATAGTTCATTATCGTCCCTCACATCAAATAAAAATCTAACTCAAACATAAATGAAGAACTAAAGCTAAAACCTAATAATATCTTAAAGCATAACATAAGCTTAGTAAAACAAAGCACAAATCATAGTCAAATAGAGAAAACCCAAGATCAATGCTATATAAAAACAAATATATCTAAACAAACCCCAAAAAAAAAAATCATTTTTCGGAGTGGGGAGAATATGGAGATGCACCGTTAGTGGGAGGCAATAGTGGAGAAGAGTGATGACGGCGACGGCTAAGCGCCATTGTGTCTCAACGGAGCTTTCCGAAACCTGAAATTTCCGGCCAAATCGCCGAACTTTGCGCCTACACTGGGGGTAAGAAATAAATTTTAATTCGAAATGTGTAGTTTGGATCTATAAATTTAAGATAATTGGCCGAGAGCTGTTGGGGTTCTTATTCCTCTTTCGTCAAATTATGGATGTTGTTACAGTTGACGGAATTTTAGTAAATTTAGAGTGATCAACTTTTGTAACAAAATAACATAAAATAATCATAGCATATAGCCGTGAGTGAAAAGTTTCGTGAATTTGTTTGTCAGAAAAAGAAGAATAAAATCAACGAATCTTTTTGGTGACTAGGTGGAATTAGTTAATAATATTTGTTAGATACATTAGTTTTTTGTTTAGGTTTGGTTTTGGGTTTTCATTACTTGATTATGATTTGTAGATATTAGTTTCAAATGTTTGTTTTGTTTATTTTTTATTTTGATTTTTATTTGATGGTGGAGGGATGATACTGAACTATGGTGGTTAGTTGTGGCCTTGTGGGGATGATGATGTGGTGTAGATGTTACGCATTTATACATGTAATTTAGCGAAAGGGTAAAATAGACATTTTGAATTATTTAACAGATTCTAGTTAGAACTAATGGAGCCAAGGACTATAGGTGTGCAAAGTTTTGAAACCAAGGATGATCAATGTAATTTTGAAAGTAAAAGGATGATCAGTGCAATTTCTAGCAAACTACAAGGACCATCGGTGTAATTTACTCAAGTAATAATAAAGGAATGAGAAAATAATTTCAACATGTCAAAGCTATCAAAATTACAAAAATGCTAAAAGAAAACGGTGTCTAATATTGAAATTCTGTTATTTACTTAATTATACATTACCTAACATTTTGTTAGGAAAGTCATATATAAGCCATGTCCTAATATCTCATTAATTTGGTCTGGTCTACAAATTAAGACTTGTATTTTCTTTTTTCTAACTACTTTTTCTTTGTAATTATTGTTCGATGGTTGCAATGCAATGCTATCATTATAGTTTAATCGTGGTTATGTTTGAGTAGTTAATTGAGACATTTTATACTATTTTTATTTTGGTTTTTATTGTCGTTCTAAGGGTTTAAGATTTTTATGAGTGTATTTGGTAACAACGGGCTGAACTTTTGGACTTGAGTTGGGGATGCAGCTTAAGCTTGTAGCTGAGCTTCTAAGCTCAAAAGCCATTTCAAAAAACTTCTTGTTTAAATACTTCCATGGGCTTATGTTTTCAAGAAGCTTCATTTTTATTGTGTTGCCAAACAAAACTTATGGGTTGGGCCTTATAAAAAAGTAGAAGTTCGGACCCCTAAAAGCCCCGAAAGCCCTCTACCAAACACACAACTAAGCATTTGAACATCAACATCAAGTGTGCACGACTTAAACATTCTACTTAGAACATACTCATACACATATCTTACTTAAGTGCTTATCGGGTTGAAAAATCATATAGGTGTCGACATCTTTACATATAATTTTCTAAAGTAAGCATATATATATAAGTTTTCATATGAGTGTTTCGATTTAGTTATCTGCTGACGAATCAAGCAATAAGCTAGTAAATACATACTAGCCGAATATCTGTGCAACGCGGCAGAATTTTAAGCTTCATTTGGCTCGCAAAATTTTGAAATAATTGAAATCTCAATTTCATTATACAAAGGTGTTTGATTATAAATGAATTAAATTGGATTCATATTCAATGAAATGAATTCACATTACTTTAAATTTCAATTATTTTGATGAGTTCTAAATCCATAAATATCATTTCGTGAACCAAACGCATCCTTAAATATTATTCTGAACGCTTTTGGTGATATTCATCTAGCATGACTGGTATAATATTAAAGAAAATCGGTAAATGTTTAAGATGTGATGGTGATAAAAGCAAAACAATAAGAACATTTGAAAAAAAAAAATAGATAACAAACTTTTAAATTTTAGCATCCCTTATTCAACTTTTAAAATAAACGAAAAATAAGCTATATATTTCAAATAATGATTGCAAATATGGACGTATAGTATAATATTAAAAAGGTAAGTGATTTAGTTTAAACTAGTGTAAATCCCGTCCGATTGACGTAAAATATGAAATATTTGATCTTATATGTATTAAAAATAAAATTGATAATAATTTAAATATTAGTTTATGTAAATCGCTAATATTATGTTATATTATATTTCGTAGTCCAAAGATAGAGAAATTTATTGTGCGTTCATTTTCTCCTTCAAAAAGAGTGACGAAAATACCCTTACTCTTCTTTTTCTTTAGTTTAGTTAATTTCTAAATGGTCAAGGGTATTTTGGTCACTCTAATTGAAGGAGGGATTGAATACACAAAAAGTTTTGTGTTTTTGAACTGCCAATGCAATAAACGTAGTATATGGACTCGGGGTGCAAATGTGTGTAAAGCACAAGGACTAACCAAGCACTTGACTCTTAAATATATTATATAAATTAGATAATTCACAGTAATGCCAGGGACGGAGACAGGGCGGGGGCAGCGTAGACAGCCGCCCCCACAAGAATTTTCAAATTACGTGAAAAAGAAATTTTTTTAAGGTATTAATGACATTTTAAAATTTTTGCCCCCACTAAACTACAAAAGAAATAAGAAAAAATTTATTTCGCCCCCACTAAACTACAAAATAAATAAGAAAAAATTTATTTCGCCCTCACTAAACTACAAAATAAATATAAAAAAATTATTTCGCCCTTTCTACTTATATTTCCTATCCGCCCCTGAGTAATGCACTCTTCTTTAAAAAAAATGGGATATTTTTAAAACTTTGATACCAACATTTTTCAACTATATTTTAAATATTAAATTACTAGATAACTCATTGAATGTGGTTATTTTGTATTTTTCATATATAGAACATGTAAATGTAGACAAACTCTAATACAATAATATTAGTTATGTTGCATGATATGTTGTATCTTTTATAATCTATAAGTAACATATAAAGTATTTTACTTAAAATAACGTAGCATATTCTACAAAGTTCATTCGTACCACATTTCTTTTTATAAATTTAAATACTAGTTAAACTAATCAATAGGAAGATATCAACTATTTACTAAATGAACCAATATTTTTATAAACTACTTACGATTCCAATGTAGTTACCATCAGATGGAATATTGAAGAAGTACAATGATATGATAAATATATATAAATTGATTGAAAGAGACTATTATTCTAGCTAATTTATTAGTATACTTTAATGTTGGTACTATATGAAAAATTTTATTTTAATGGTAATATTTATCTTTAATTGCTCAACCTTCTTACATGACATATCTTATATTTGAAAATTCACCAAATCATACCACGTTATAATGTAGTTTGTAAAATGCTTTCACATAGGCTAGGTGGATAGCCATTTAGTATGTAGGAAAGATAGTTGTCATTTACTAATTAATGGGAGGGATACAAAAGTAAATTAACTTTTTCAAACTAAGTGTTAAGAAAAAGAGGGCTAAATGATTTATAAAGGGCAAAGATAAAGATACATACAATGACAAACACTTCCGACCCACACTATTATTATTATTATTATATTATTGTTACAAGCGAGAAAAAAAAAGATGACTTTTTTTTTCTTTTTCCATTAACACCACGACTCGGCCACAACTTGAGTCACGACTCAACAAACATAGCGCTGATACTCCCTTGTGAGACAATAACGAGATCATAACTTAGTCCATAGTGAATGCTCTCGATAGCAAGTCAAAGGATACGAATAATAAAGAAATGAGTGATAACAAAAGTCCATTTAAAGTTAACACATAAAGCATGTTATAGTTTTATGTTATAACTTATGTTTGGTAAAAGTCTTGCATCTTGCATTTTGTTAGTCAAGTAGTGTACATGTTTTTCCGAAACTTTTTCTAAGCTATGTTTGTTAGACAAACACTTCAAATAATTCTGCCTTGATCATAATACCAAATTTAGCGCAAGTGTTAACTCTATCTATGAATTGAATCAAGTTATAACTACGTCCTTAAATCACGCTTTGTTATGAAACTTTGATCCATAACTCTTTTTGTTACCTTATTTTATATAAGGGTTTAAAATTTTCAATTAGATTACACAAACTTTGATCGATGAAATTTATTTTTTGCATGGGTTTAAAACGAATTTTAAAGGGTGAAGTTAAGTCCGTACGGATTTAAATAGTTATAATTAGGGGCCTATTGGTAAGTTTTAAAAGTTGAGTGTAAGAAGTATAGAAAGGAAGTCGTGAACCGACCAAAGACCAAGGACCATGGGTGGCGATGTGGTTGAAAATTGTTCGCCTCGAATTCATCATGCCAGATATTTCGGATTCGTGCGCGTATTATCAACATATAAAACTATAATAATAATAATAATAATAATTTAATAAAGAATTTTATCTAATAATACATTTACATCCGTCACAAAATAATACTCTCTCGGTCCCTCTAAAATTATCTGGGTTGATGTAACATAATTTATGTGAATGTCAGTTTTACCTTTATATTTAAGACAAGTTTGACTGAATTTATATAAAATGTATATGATTAAAATAATAAATAAGGCTAGAGTTGAAAGTTTAATTGTAACATCCTCTCCGGTAGCCTGGTATTTTTCTATTTATAATTGCGTATTTAATAGTTTTAAATAATTTTGCGATATAATTGTTTAATTGTGAAAGTTGGCGAAATAGGTCTTAGGACTTATTGTGGATAATGAAATGTTGTTTGAATTAAATTATTAAAGTTGACGGAACAATAAAATGAATTTCTCGCATTTAGCAATTAGGTGCCAGACAATAGATTTAGAGCGGGTATTAAATACCCAAAGTTGTAGGCCGGTTTTAATGAGGACCGACCTAACCTCTGGATCACTTTACCAATTCTCATTTCCTTTCCCAATTTCTCTTTCAACTAAACACATAAACCCTAACTTAAAGCTAGGATTAAATCATCAAATGGAAATGTGATCTTCTACTTGTTTCATCATCACCATCACCTAGCTCTTCATATCTTGATCTTCCATTAATTGTAAGTGAGTTATTTATTTTTAAACTCAAATGTTAGGTTTGATGAATAATTGATGGATTGATTTGATTCTTGAGTTTATGTGATGTTAATTTGTGATATATGATGATATGTGATGTTATTGGAGATGCTTGTAGCATTAAAATCAAGTTTGATGAGCTTGAATGTTGAAAATGGAGTTAGGATTCGTTCAGGTCTGTGAAGAACAGATGAACGCGATCCCGGCTACGATTCCGGATCGCGTTCCCTTGTTATAAATGTCTTATCCGAGTTTTTGGCCTTAGAAACGCGATCCAGGCCTATCATCCGGATCGCGTTTGTCAGTGTTTTTCGGTGACAGAATTTTTCCTAAGGACGAACGCGATCCAGCCTTAACTAGTCAGGATCGCGTTTGCATGTTTAATCTTGATGGATTTTTCAAATTTCACCAAAATGCATGTGTTTAGAAGGTGGTGTTTATAGTGGCATTTATTGAATGCTATTGTGGCATTTTATAAAAATGCTCATTTTGATATTTACAAATTATGAGGCAAAGTACTAACTTATGTTGACTATTGATTCTCAGATCCTCCGAAAGATAAGTGATCTCTGGAATCAGAGATTTTGAAGGCAAAGGTATCGGTGAGTGGATTCAAAACTTACCGTTTGGCTTAGTTGTAATCATTTGATTACAACGGGTAAACGTAGACTTGATTATTGAGTTGATTAGTTGTTATTGTTGATCATATGCCTATATGTGCTTTGTGTGGCCTTTGTGCATTGTTGTTAATGAGGTCAACGAGTTGATGAACTGTTGGTTGGGCTAGTGTGTTGTTGTGTGAATGGTACAGGGATGTACTTCATTTGTTGTGTGTGCTGAACTGTACCTAAGTATAATAAACACTAGCTATCGGTCTCGTCCGTTATGGCCATACGGATATGTTTGGATAAGTGATCTTGGGGAGCCGCCCGGGTACTAAGGTTATCCCCGGATCCGCCGATCCTCATTAAGTTGTTGTTGACTGTTGTGTTTGCGAATATTTGTTGTAGTTAATTGGTTTAGCTAAGCTGAATGTGAGGTGTTGGATTTACTCACTTAGCTATGTGCTAATCCCTCGTTGTTACTTCCTGCAGATTTTTGTTTATGCATGCGGGTGGGTAGCAGGAAGGTCAAACCTTGGAAGCATGGAATGTTTGATATTCAAGCTACTCTGATTATTTTTGTAACAACTTAGTTTATTTTATATAATACCCCGACATGCTAGTCTTTTGAACAAGTTTTAAATCGTAGTAACTTAATCATCTAAACTGTTTTGGTATTTTGGAAAAATATGTAATGAAGTAATGTGTTTTATTTACTTATGCTTCCGTATTATCTACAATATTATTACTATGGAATGAGGGGTGTTATATTAATGCTTTTTCATAGTTATTTTAACGAATGGACTTACATATATAAATAGTAATGTGTACGCGATACAATATTTATTTTTTTTTCTTAAATAAATAATAAATTTAAATTTAAATATGAATATAAGAATAAAATAAAAACATAATAATAATTTTTTTTAAAAAAAGGAGGAATTAAATTAAATGGCCTGCTGTTTGTGGCACATTGATGGCAATAAACATGGTCCGAGGGCTAAAGTCGCCGCTCCTTCCTTAATCCTCCTCACCATCTCCTCTTCTTCTCCTTCTTCATGTAAACTTTGCTCTCTTCACAAGCAAAATTACCCTCCCCACAATAATAAATAATAAAAAAATAAATATAAATCCTATATTCTTGGGATTCAATCAATCCAACAGTCAAACCTAGTCTTTTTTATCTGTTGGGTAAGTATAGTATTCTTTTTCTATCCTCCGATTCATCAATTTCTTTAATCCCATTGTTCTTGATTCGAGATTTGGACTGGTTTTCTTGATTAATTTATTGGAATAATAAGTCAATTAAGAACAAGGAGTTGGGTGGTGAAATTGTAACTGGATGTCTAAATTCGAGGAGGGTGTTGTTGTTTCTGACCATTGGCTTCAAAGTCAGTTTACACAAGTTCAACTTCGTACTCTCAAATCCAAGGTTTCTTTGTTAATGTTAACTTGATCCTATTTTTAATCTGTATTTGATTCTGATATGATCTATTTTATTAATAATGTGTAGTTTATATCTTCAAAGAATGAAGATGGTGAAATTACTGCTACCGATTTGCCTATTTTGCTTGCAAAAATCAAGCCTTTTAATGATATATTCAAGGAGAATGAAATTGAGGATTTATTATCTCAATCTGGTTTGGATTTCACCAATGGAATTGATTTTGAAGCCTTCCTCAGGGTAAATTATTATCTTATTTATTTACTTAGTCATTTATTAATTTAAAAACTAAAAAAAGAAACTTACTTGAAGATTTATAATATGAACCTGAATTCATGGGCAGGCTTATTTGAATCTACATTCCCAAGCTGCTGCAAAATTGGGTAGTTCGAATAATTCGTCTTCGTTTCTTAAAGCAACTACGACTACCCTACTTCACACCATTGATGAATCAGAGAAAGAATCTTATGTTGCTCATATCAATAGCTACCTTAGAGATGATCCGTTTATGAGCCAGTTTCTTCCCATTGATCCAGCTACCAATGCTTTGTTTGAACTCGCTAGAGATGGCGTTCTTCTATGGTACGTATTTGACAATGTATTCAGTTTGTTATCAAATCACGAGTCTTTTTATTTGATATGTATAATTTGTCTTTTTTAATGTAGTAAACTTATCAATGTTGCGGTGCCCAATACGATAGATGAACGTGCTATTAACACAAAACGAGTACTCAATCCGTGGGAAAGAAATGAAAATCATACTCTTTGCCTTAATTCTGCCAAGGCTATAGGATGTACAGTTGTAAATATTGGCAACCAGGACTTGGTTGAAGGAAGGGTAAGCTATTACTATGATTTTACTAAAGTTATGTTAATAATTTGATGCTTTTAGTTTTGAAATTTGACTTCTTATGTTTGTTAATTTTGCAGCCTCATCTGGTTCTTGGTCTAATTTCTCAGATTATAAAGGTGGGATTTTATCCAATTATCCTCTTATATAGATGAAACATTGTTATTGTTTGCTAATCTTAGGTTATTAGTATTGATATTCGAGTTTTTTGTGATTCTTTAACTCATGTTGCTTTTGATTTTGGTACCTCCAGATCCAACTACTTGCTGATCTCAACCTTAGAAAGACTCCTCAACTTGTGGAATTGGTGGAGGACAACAATGTACTTGAATTTTTTTATTTTTTATTTATTTTTGTAATATGCCAAGGACTATTCTAATTCTGTTATTTATTTATATATAAATGACATAATGTTGCTATAAATCATGTGCAGGATGTTGAGGAGCTTATGGGATTAGCACCTGAGAAACTCCTATTAAAATGGATGAATTTCCACCTTAAAAAAGCAGGGTACAAGAAACCAGTTACAAATTTTTCGTCTGATCTAAAGGTACTATTATTGTTGCAACTAAATACTGTAATACGGAGTAGTTATTATTGTGATACGACCTTGGCACAACAGGCTTTAATGTTAAGTTGGTAACCTAAAATTTTTTATTTGAATACAAGGAATTCAAACCTCTCAACTATGTAGATACTAGATTGAATTAAATTAAGTTGTCCTTTTAGTTTTTTACTTAAACCCAATTGATCAAAGTAACAAGCATATGATTTAACTTGAAATATTGCATCTTTAGGCAAACACCATCATATCACTTCAGATACTAGAATGCCCTGTTTCCCAGGAACAGTATGAAACTAAATGCAATCCACATCGAACTTACTACCTTGCCCATTGACAATGAAATATGGAATACCGTAAGAAGTATGGATCGTGAGAATGCCATTTAGATTGAATTGTTGGGATATCACTAGAAATACGTTCACCCTTAGATTTACTTAATCTTTAATTCTTATTAAGACTTAGGCTGAATAAAAATAGTAAACCGTATTTCCTTTTAGTAGGTATCTTCGTTTAAAACATGACCCATCTTAAATTTTCGTCATCCTTCATTTACCACTTATGATATGGAAGGATCTTGATTGAATTAAGATAACTCCACAACCTTGTATTATTCTTTGGGCAAACATGGAAAACCTACACGCTGAATTGCTCAGTTATGGCCTGAGTGCTTCCTTTCCTATTGTGTCTAAGGTCTAAACCATCAAGACCTTTTTTCTTTTTTTGAATGTGGGTTTCATTTACTCATTAGGAGACAGCAGCTAACACTGTCCTTTTCAACGTATGTAGGATGGAGAGGCTTATGCTTACCTGCTTAATGTTCTTGCACCAGAACATTGCAGCCCAACTACGCTGGATACCAAGGATCCCACCGAAAGGGCAAATTTGGTACTCGAGCATGCAGAGAAAATGGATTGCAAAAGATACCTGGCTCCTAAGGATATTACTGAAGGCTCCACAAATTTAAATCTTGCATTTGTTGCACAAATTTTCCATCAAAGGTTACATATTCTATCTTTCTTATTATTGCTACATTCGACATAACCACGTTCTCTAATTTTCTGATATGTGCGTATATGTCTGCATGGTATATCTATGTTGCAGAAATGGTTTGTCTACTGATAACAAGAAGATATCTTTTGCTGAGATGATGACTGACGATGAACAAATGTCTAGAGATGAGAGATGTTTCAGACTCTGGATCAACAGTCTTGGAGTTGCTTCCTATGTCAACAATTTGTTCGAGGATCTCAGAACTGGGTACGTTGCACATAAAGACGGTATCTTTTATTGATTTGCTTGATATAATGATAACATTGAACCCCGTGTTGTACTTAACTTGATGCAGATGGACACTTCTGGAAGTTCTAGATAAGGTTTCTCCGGAATCGGTAAATTGGAAGCATGCAACTAAACCTCCAATTAAGATGCCGTTTAGGAAAGTGGAGAATTGCAATCAAGTTATTAAAATTGGCAAGCAGTTGAAGTTTTCACTTGTTAATGTAGCGGGAAATGATGTTGTACAAGGGAATAAGAAACTCATACTTGGTAAGTCTACATATTAAATATGGAAGCAATTTCACATATTGTACTTTTTTTTTAGTTTTAAGTAAATCAATGTGTACATTCGTGGCAGCTTTCTTGTGGCAGTTGATGAGGTTCAATATGCTTCAACTTTTAAAGAACTTGAGATCCCGCTCTTCTCAGGGGAAGGAGATAACTGATGCCGATATTTTGAAATGGGCAAATAAAAAAGTTAAAAACACTGGCAGAATGTCTGAAATGCAGAGTTTTAAGGTTGATGTGAAAACAACTTTTAATCATTAATCTTCTTATCAAACATGATTATTATGCGTTATAACTGATTAATAAATGTTTGTACAGGACAAGAGCCTTTCAAATGGTATATTCTTTCTTGAACTTCTTAGTGCAGTGGAGCCTAGGGTTGTCAACTGGAACCTTGCAACCAAGGGTGAAAGTGGTATATATCACATCTTTACATCTTTCGTACCAACAAACCTTCTAATGCTGTCTCTTTGTTGCTAATTTCATTTCATGATATAATTATGGTGTTAACAGACGAAGAGAAGAAGTTGAATGCAACTTACATAATCAGTGTTGCACGAAAGCTTGGGTGCTCAATATTCTTGTTGCCGGAAGACATCATGCAGGTAAATTGAAACCGTTAATAATGTATGTATGATCTATTAATCTGTATGAAGTTGATTATTGTAAAACAAACCTTATAGTACAACAAATAAGAAAGAATGAGAGGACGGCAGGTGGCAATTTTCCGGCTGTGTTCATTAGTGCTCATCATATTTTTTTACTCACGCTGATGTGCAAATTGCCACGTGATTCTCTCTAATCTTTTTCGTATTCATTTTACCATAAAGTTTGAATTACATGTATTAGCCCTTGGTTTGTTATGTATGATGCTCCGTAGCTCATAAGAATTAAGAAGCGAAATATGATATATTATGTTATGCAACAGGTGAACCAGAAGATGATACTTATGCTAACGGCCAGCATTATGTACTGGAGCCTTTTGCAATCCACTGATGGTTCTGAATCATCTCCGTCATCTATTGCTGCGACTCCCGAAGCTTCTCCAGCACCTTCTGTTAACGAGGATGATGAGGGTTTCATGGGTGCCGAAATTTCCTGTTTGTCCATTGATGATGCAGCCTCTGATACTACAGGTTCTTCAACACACGAAAACAATGATACACTTTGATAGTGATATATTACTCTTTTTTGTAAGTAAAAAGAAAAAAAAGGTGGGAGAGTATACACAATTTATAAAAATAAATATATTTATTAGTTAGATCAATTTATTAAAGAAGAATAGTTGAGGGATGGAGAGGGCCTTGGTGCTATTTTTTTGGTTTTGATAATAGAAAAAGGAGAAAAAAGAAATTGTTTTGTTTTATTTTATTTTGAAATATATATGATCTTGTACATTCTTTCATGCAATGGAAGATCAGTAAAGGGATTTATTTTCTTAATTCTGATGTAGCATGTTTTTGATTCCATTGTTTGACATATATTTATTTATTTATTTGTTCTGTATATTGAAAATACAACTTATATGAGTACATTATTCTTTTAGTCGCTCTCTTTCTCTTCTACATTAATTTCTCACAAGATGAATGTGACACAAGTAACTTTATAAGACTCCTCTCAACGGGAGTTCGCTTCATCCGTCGGTTTGAAACTGACGTAAGTGACGAAAGTGATGCCATTGACACCACCTCGTCAGTTTGGGTGTCGGTTTGGTGCCATCGATTTGGCGACGCCCGTCACTTTTTTTTTATTTGTTTAGTGTATAGAATAAAGGTATATTGGGTCCAGAAAAATTGAAGTGATGTTCACTGTTGGCAGTGTAGTGCCAGTTTTGAAAAGTGCTGACATCACGCTGATTTGACAAAAACTGATACGTCAAATAGCGTCACGATTTGGAGTGGTCTAAGGCATCCGCATAATTTAATGTTCCATTTATGTGAATCTTAATTGAATTTGTATAAAACTACAATTTGACAAAAATGCCAATAACTTTAACAAATACTGTATAAGTAATAATCTAAAACTCCCTCCGTCCTAAGTGTCAACTTGTAATTTGCACTAAGTTTTAGGAAATTTCAGTAACTTCACTCTTCACCAATAAGATATCATTCTTACCCATTAAAGTCTATTTTAGTTTGTTGAAATACATAATATATACTTATAATGGAACAACCCAAATTGAAATGTGGACACAGAATGTAGTATGAAATAGTAACTGTTCCTTTCTAGTAAAAGAAAATACACCTCTAAAGTTCGTTTTATTAAAGTTCTCTTCCTCTCGTCTTAGAGTCAAGTAGCTCTTCTTCGATTGTTCTCAACCGCTTTTTTGTCAACTTTGTCGTTTTATATTTTTCCGAGTTGAAATTGGCATAAATGAATTAGATAACGTTTAGTCAATATAAAGGTGTCCGTAACGTGGAATCCAGAAGATAAGGATTTTTATAAATGGTTATAGCCGATTTCTAATCAACATAGAGGAGTATAAAATCAACATCATCTTACAATAGAGTCCATTGCATATAAAACATTAGGGAGTTAATATTTACAACATGAAAAATGGGTAATAATATTTTCACCAAACTTTTCGATAGATTCACCATATTTTTGTATTGAAAGTTTGTACTGTACAAACTAATACTGTACTGTAATGGTGGATTTATCAAAAACTTTGGTGAATTTATCATCACCCATGAAAAATGATGTTTACATCAAAGGGTTAATAGACAATTTCGTTACTGTACTTTCCGAAAAAGTTCAATTTAGTTACCGAACTTTCATTTGGTTCAATTGAATTACTGAACTTACAAAACCGGTTTACAAGTGTAAAATCCTCGTTTTTTATTCCAAAAAAATGAAAGTTCGATAACGAAATTGAACATTTTCGTAAACTACAGTAACTAATATGTGTATGATTAGAAACTTGAGTAACAATTTGATCAATTATTTAAATGTTCAGTAATTCAATTGAACCAAATAAAAGTTCGGTAACTAAATTGAACTTTTTCGGAAAGTACAGTAACGAAATTGTCTATTAACCCTACATCAAACTACACAAGTATTAAAGGACACACTACATGTATACTATAACACACTTATGGTGTATGCATCAAATTGTGTATTGTCATCACCCAAAACATTTCTATCTATCAATCGGTAATAAAAACAAACATATAGGAGTAAAATATTTACATTTACATTTACATTGATGATAAAGGAATAAAAATAAAAATTTGTGGTAGCCCTTAAAGGGTTAAATTTTGTCATTTTTGAGGAAAAAATCATAAAGAAGATAAAATAAAAAATAAAAAAAGAAAAGAAAAGAAAAAGTAGTAAAGCCCTAAAAAACCCAAGTAAACAGGTATGTTTCGAAAGACAGAGCAGGCAGGAGGCAGCCATTACCATTAGCCATACTTCCCAAGTTTTATTCAATTGATAATGGCCACACGCTCGTATACAATGCTTCAGCTCAGTGGTTGTCAAACTACTACTAGTAATACTGTAAATGTTACAACTTTTCTATCTTCATCATCCTCCCGGTGCTTCAAACCATCTAGGGCTCCCCGGCGATTCGGATGTCGGCGTTCCGGCGTATGCTGTTCCTTCTCTTCAATGGAGTCTGCAAAGATTAAGGTTGTCGGTGTCGGTGGTGGTGGCAACAATGCCGTTAATCGCATGATTGGTAGCGGTTTACAGGTCTCTCCCTCTCTTTTTGTTTATTTTTTTTATCTGTTCGGATGTTAAAGAATTGTTATATGTATCTTCCCTCTTTGTAAGAACTGGCTGTATATTTAGGGGACAAAAAGCAACTTAATTTGCTGTTTGTTTTGTTATTTTAGTATAGAAAATTGAAGGAATTTGTGATGTGGATATCTTATTCATTAAGGGGGTATACATACATACATGTCATGATATGTTCATTTGATTTGATGAACAACAGGGTGTTGATTTTTACGCCATCAACACGGATTCTCAAGCACTTGTGCAATCCGTTGCACAAAACCCAATTCAAATTGGAGAGCTTTTGACTCGTGGACTTGGTCTGTCACTCTGCGTCTTTGCCTTTTCACATCATTTCCATCTTCATTTTTAGACTTTGCAATTGCTTCTTAGTGCTGGTTGAGATTAGTGTTGAGTGATGCATGCAGGTACTGGTGGGAATCCGCTTTTAGGAGAACAGGCTGCAGAGGAATCAAAGGAAGCCATTGGGAATGCTCTTAAAGGATCGGATCTTGTGTTCATAACAGCAGGTATGGGTGGTGGTACGGGCTCTGGTGCTGCTCCTGTAGTAGCCCAGATTGCAAAGGAAGCAGGGTATTTAACTGTTGGTGTCGTTACCTACCCATTCAGCTTTGAAGGACGCAAAAGATCAGTGCAGGCAGGTGACGGAATACATATGCTTTTTTAAGGCGGTTTTATACCAACATAATAATCGCATAAATATCAAAAGATGGCTATGAATATGAGATGATGCTAGTATGTTTGATGGTATATAATCATGCTTGCCTAGTTATATGCTACAAAAGGTTATATGCGACCAAACTTTTTTCAGGCTTTGGAAGCTATTGAGAAGCTGCAAAAGAATGTTGACACGCTTATAGTGATCCCAAATGATCGTTTACTGGATATTGCTGATGAGCAGACACCCCTTCAGGATGCATTTCTTCTTGCTGATGATGTTCTCCGCCAGGGAGTTCAAGGAATTTCAGATATAATTACGGTGAGTTCTTTTGTTTGAAACGCGCTGTTAAGAAACTTTTCTGAAACTGTTATGAGCATGCGTGATGAAAAATTTCAGGCATATACATCATGTACTTCATTCTCCCAACTTTTTTTATGGTTTCAGATACCCGGGCTAGTAAATGTGGACTTTGCTGATGTTAAAGCGGTGATGAAAGATTCTGGAACTGCAATGCTTGGCGTTGGGGTTTCCTCAAGCAAAAATCGAGCTGAAGAAGCAGCTGAACAAGCAACTCTGGCACCTTTAATTGGTTCATCTATCCAATCTGCTACTGGAGTCGTTTATAACATTACTGGGGGGAAAGACATAACCTTGCAAGAAGTCAATAGGGTGTCACAGGTACTACTCAAATTCTACTTCTTACATGATTCTAAAGAAGTCAATTTCTAAATCACTTTTCATCGTGCTTGAGAATATAATCCGCATCTGGTTTGTTTCTCAGGTGGTGACAAGTTTGGCAGATCCTTCAGCAAACATTATATTCGGGGCAGTTGTGGATGAGAGATACAACGGGGAGATCCATGTGACTATCGTTGCTACAGGATTTGCACAGTCGTTTCAGAAATCTCTTCTGGCTGACCCTAAAGGAGCAAAACTTGTTGATAGAAATCAAGAAGCTGTACAACCTTCAATTTCCCCAAAATCTTTGACCATGCCGTCTGCTACTCCATCTCGCTCTAGGAAACTCTTCTTTTAAACCATTTCTAGAATACATTTGCTCTTATGATTCCATGTTTATCAATGTTATTGCGTGGCTTCCTTTTTTTTCCCAGTAGTTTGCAGGAGGATGTGTAATAGTTTCGGTAATTGTTGCAAAATCCTGACAGTTATTCCAATGGCAAGGCAAATATGAAGTTTTAGCTGTACAAAAGTAGTGCTCATTCATTTCCTAATTCTTTGAAGTAGCTTATAAATTCAGAAGGATTGTTTGGCTAAATTCACAGAAATAAATACATGCTGACATATGTTTTTATAACTTGTGATTACATTACATAATCCTATTTGGATAACAAAAATTAAAGGTGTAGATTACACAATTCAGGGGAAGGTACAAATGGAAACATGCTTTGGCCAAAAATATCATAGAGTTTAGGAAGCAAGTGTCCTGCATTTATTTCCTTTTTCCATGCTCTGGATACTGCCACTGATGATACTTGAGCGAGGCCAAACTTATCCCTCCTGCCACTGACCCCTACCATGTTGTCATTAGGCAAAAACCTTGGTAATGCATGCAGCCCAACATCCGAGCCGCCACGAGTAATTGAAAACCCACTACTAGCTCCTTGCATTTCTACCTTTACTAAATGTGAACCGTCACCTGTTGCTACTTTTTTAAGTGGCTGCTCCATCATGTTGTTCATACTTGCAGCTTTCCGTTTGTCTTGATAAACATGAAAACAACAAATGATCAGAAACTTCATTATCATATACTATGCCACATTATGATAAATGGCAAGGTTTTATATATATGAAAAAAGCCATACTTGGATTTGCTGTCCCGAATTTCCCATTCCTCTTCAGCACTGGTGGAGATAAGAAATTCGGAATCATCTTAAGTTGACTATAAATACAAAGTCCAGCTGCATACTGCAAAATATATTTCAAACATGTTTCACAACTCTTCATCAATTTAAGTACAAGTAGAGGGAGAGACATGGCGTATATTAAAACTAAAGTTGATAAAAATTCACCATTAGGGCACCATGTACTCGCCAGGCCTCCTGTCTCCTGCTCTCATTCTTTTGCTTCTCTAGTTGCATTTCTGGCTCTATAAATTGTAGATATGAATCAAGATTTGGTAGGATAAGCAAGCGAACCTATGCCATGTAGATACGAGTTGTAAGCAGATCAGATAGAATTTAAGACTTAAAACGAGCTTAAACCACGGATACTAGTGAAAGGGAAAACAAAGGAGGGTACCACGCTCGATCCAAGGGCGGTGATCCCTTTTATAGCGCCATAATGCTGGGAAAATGCTTTTGTTGGATCCATAAAAGCGTGAAGAAGAGTCCTACTCACGCGTAAATGGAGATTATGATACCCATACCCAAACCTGCCAAAGATAGATACACATGCTTTTTTTTAGAATTGGATAACACAAATGAATATGAAAGTCTTTTCGATTAATATATATACAAACCTTCCGCATACTAAGCCCACCAGGTTAGCTGTGAAGTTCCTAAGTTCCCAATGATTATCAGTTAACTTATTTCCCAAGCTTTTTGCAATAAGACAGGTCATTACAGACGGCATCAGTTGGTGCAGCTGAAGAGAAGAAGCAATTAGAAAGCAATCAAAGCCTTGAATACAAATTTGTAATATACATCAACACCTCCGAACAATAGTATACATCGGCGTCAGGTTTACTGAAGTTGATTATTCAATTTAGACCATACCCACCACAAGAGACTTTTTATAATTACATAAAGGTATTTGTACTCACATATGGTTCGATGTGCAGGTGAGGATTCATTAGAAGACTACGGACAAGGCGCATTAAAGCAAAAAGAAGCTGGAAGTTGTTTAAATTACGAGTGACCTGATATCATTATAAAGTATGAAAAATCATGATTATAAGTACTTCTCAAGTCGACAGTACAAGACAACTAGTGAAAAAGGCGAAGTGAGTACCTCTTCAGCAACAAAATAAATAAAATAAGGAACCAATGGATGGAGCCCTGCATCAGTGGCTAAGCTCAACAATGCTTTGTCAAAGATTATGGAGTTTGACCGACTTACAGTGAGGTCTGTGACCTTTTCAAAGTAAAGCTGCACCATAACAAAAAAGTAACAAGTTAAAACATAATAACATATTACGGGCAGGATCATCAACCGATGGCCTATGTAAACAAGAAAAATACCTGAAGCTCTATCGAGAGCACATGCTTCACAGGGGTTTTAATGTCACCAGAAACTCCATCTTCTTTGCTATCAGGTTTCTTATTATCAATAGGGGCTAAAAGTACTGTAGACAAAGTGACAAATGATTTTTTTAATAGATAATCACAGTCATTACACCCTCATCCATATATCATGCATATTAATTATTTAACTGAACATCACCAAAAAATGAATCAAACAATCTTACAAATGGAAACATTAAGTTAGTAAATAAGAATTCATGCAATTGGATCAGGCTTGCTTTTTAGTTAAAGATACCTTCAAGGGGAGCATTTTCAGGAATAGCAGGTTGTACTCCTTCAATAGCGAGCCAGTGATTGACAATTGCAGTATCTAGAGGTGCTTTTGGAAGCGGGGCTTCAATCACCTGAATAAATATTAGTCATAACATATGAACAAACCAATTGAAGTTTTGTAACAACGGGTTTTAAAAGGACAACCACTCGATTTGGTTACCTCCCTAAGTTCCACATCCTTGCTCTCAACATAGTACAAATCCTTACTCCTGGCAGCTCTTTTGAATCGCAAAGCATTCCCGGATCCAATGTATAATGGCTGAGATGAGACGTAACGTCAAATGACAAGACTAGGTAATGCGGAATTTGAAATAAACTACTAGTAGAATTCTCTAATGTACTAACTGAATCATAGTAATAACTACACCCAAACACTAGTTAAAATAGTCTCTAGGAATGCATAAATTGTGTGTTAGGTAAATAACATTGACATGAAACAAAGATAAATACCTCCATTTTTCTTATTTGAAGTGCAGTATCCACATCATCTGTAGTCATTGCAGTTCGCTTTGAATGATGCATACATTTTATAGCCTCCTGACAATTCACAATTAACAATATTACTATATGCATTACCAAAAACCTAGAAAGCAAGAAACTTTACAAACAAAATTGATGGCATTTAATAATAGTAATTAACCTGCATGATCTCGCGAATACGATATTCGATATCTGCAGTGAGAGAAGGTAAAACATCCGGCGATAAATTGGAAACACCGATGGTTTGTGCCACCACCTGAATGGTCTCTTTCTGTACAACGCTCATGGTTTTTTTTTTTTTTTTGTATCTTCTTCTTCAACTAGCTAACAATTTCAGGATCACTTCAATTTAATTCAATGCTTACAGGTTATAATGATTTACAATACGTAACATAAACCAATTCGTTCAATTTCGATATTTTTTTTCAACAATTTTCATCATCGGAATTATTACCGGTACCTACAATTTGGGGGAATTTGATTTTGATTTCAATTTGGGCCTCTGGGGAACCCGACTTGTGGAATAGTATTTGGGCCTAATAATACAGGCCCAATTATAGTTATTCAGTCCAGGACTCCAATCCAATATTCCAATGTATTAAGTATTTCATGACCGGAAAATATAAGGGGTGTTTAGTTCTGGAAAAAAAGGGGAGTTTTCTAGAAAAATTTTCCAAGAAAAGTGGAAAATTGGAAAACGCGTTCAAAATGAATTTTTTTGAGAAAATTTTCCAAGAAAATGGAAAATCCACTTTTCCAAAATATAACTTGGAGGTGGAAAACAAGTTCCCCTCACTTTTCCAAATTTTCCTTTATAAACTTCCTCCACACTTTTTCAAATTTTCCAAAATATAACTGGTTTTCCAAAATTCACTTTTCCAACATTTGAACGCGTTTTCAAAATTTTCAACACTTTTCTAGAGAACGATTTTCTTTAGAAAATTGGAAATGGAAAATTGTGGAAAATTTTCCGCAACTAAACACACCATAGTGTTTTTATATATAGACATATAGTTTATACATTTGGTTGAATATGAATCAAAATATATTGTTTTTATATACGATATTCGATCGATATATAGTTTGTACATTATGTTACGTTATTATTAGTTTTATATTATTACAATTATTATTTAATTAATTATTATTAATGTTTGGGGGGGGGGGGGGGGGGGGGGGGGGGGGGGGGTGTTATCTGTTTGCATTAAACCAAAATGTTGATTAGTTTTCAACATCTTTACATGTTGCATAAATGGTCTTTACTCTTTCTGCAAAGAGGTGGTGGGGACTTGAGCAATGGGAAGCCTAATATATGCAACTTGTAGAACAAATGTGGCCTGCTAATTAATGACTATACCTTTGTCTTCTTTGAACTATTGGTGTGTCTTATTGTGTTTGCAACTCGAGCTCATTCTTTCGCTTAATGATGTCATGATATGCATGCCAACAAATATCAGTGAATGCTTGTCAAAAGTACAGTAGGAACTGGGATACATTCAACCCCCCATTTCCAAATAATAGTTGACATTCATCTACATATGATAATGAAAGGAAGTTGTAGTTGCAGACAAACTTAAGTCTTCGGTTCACGGAAAAAGGTACTAGCTAGCTTTTTGCATGAAATTATGAATCAAAGTTAAGAAACCAATAATGTTGCCTTGTTGTGATGTAAACACAGGAGGAATGGACCTTGTACTTTTTGGCTATGTTGGGTTTCTTTCTTATGATTCTTGGATAACTTTCATTCAAAACATGTTTTTTTGGTTGGGCTAACAATGAGCATGTTCTGGCCCCACTTTATCTTTTGGTTTCAAACTCTGATCTCTTTGACCCTTTTAAATTCTTCAATATCAATTTGGTTACACAATGCATAGTACCCCCCACATGGACCTAATTATCAATAAAAAACAGGGAACATCATCAACTTAAATCTTTATGAGGCCATTCAATCCAATATCCTCACTAGGGCATTTGAGTACTTCAAAGTTGATTAATTTAGTATCCTATAAACCACACACAATTACTAGTAATATCGATCCATCAATTGCTTAGATGTAACATAACACAACCTGTAGTTATAAATGAAGATATATGGAGTAGAATAACAGCAAACCATGATTTGCATGTATCATTCCAATGCACAAACCCTGAATTCCATAAATTTCCGGCCAATCACTTAAACTTCAAGTTGTCGATGTCCTAGCCTCAAATGTAATAGCGTTCATGTAGAAAATTGATCGAAGCTTGATAGGGCTAAGTAAAAAAAGAGCTAGAGCTAGCTAGCTCTTTTTTTATTAGACATGTTTAATTAGTTATCAATATCATGTAGGACTTGGTTTGTAATCTAAGCATGCATATATCACTGATCCATTAGATTTGGTTGCTTGCCTGTGTTTGATATAACATGTAACATGATCTAATAATAGATGAAAGGGACAAAACCATAACCTATGCTATATGTAGGTATAGTATAGGTAGGTTCATATGGGAACAATATAAACCATGTTCCCTTCATTCTTCTGTTATCTACACTTAGCATTAACTACAAACAGTATATAGGATATAACTCATTTTGCTTCAACACTACGTACACTTAGATATGATTGGACTTTTTAAAGCCAAAACTATCACTATGTCCCCAAAAATTATCCCACTTGACGTGATTTATGCCTTTGGATAAGCTTTGCATACAAATTATATATGTATATCTACTTCTGTGTTTTGTCGTTATCATCTAGATTCAACAACGTATCAATTCACCATGTTAGTTTACTCGAGCATTTTGTCATGAACAATTAAGTTTAATTGCGTTATAATTAGTCAAATTGCGTGTTTCATAGAAGAGATTATGTGAATCTAGTGAAGAATGGTATACTTGGTAGGGGCATGTGATTCAAGAAAGAAGTAATTTTAGTCTAAAGTAGTAAGTAGCTTTACCTTTTCAAATTTGGCTTTATCCCTAGTCAATGAGATTAGTATATTATGGTAGTTACGTATAACCCATGATTAAGGGTTAATCTTGTCCTACTTAGTTAATGACTTACTGTTGCATGCAATGTTCTTTTATAAAAAGTTAAGTCGGTTTAATCATTTACTATTATTAAAAAAATTAAAGTTTGCAATTTTCTTTTCTTAGACCAACGTTAAGAAACATTCAGTGCCTGTTAAGAAGTTTAATTTGTTAAAATAATTTAGTTGCGATTCTTGTGTGACAAAAACTAAAATGTGCTAAACTATTTAAGATATTCGATTTGGACACGCATTGCTTCGTTGTATCATGGTGATATCACCTCACCTACCTCTGTTTATCACGAAATATTTCCTTAAACATAAACTTTGAGGCTATGTTTATCAAATTCCAAAACTTTAAACATGTTTCGGAATTATACTTTATTGGTTTTATATATAACTAATGTAGTGAACACTTTGATCGGGATGACGAGAATAAAATAAAATAACTTACTACTCCTATAAGTTGGAAGGTTTGAGGTTAAGTGGCAGTTGAGCAGACAAATATTTTAATTGTTGGAACAAAAACAAGGTTCCGGGTGGCTTGGACGCGTTTATTTACTGTTAAATTAGTTACCGTTGGTGAAATTCAATTTATACGACCAAATAATTGTGTTGTCCTTTTTCTAGAAAACAAAAACAAAGGCACTTTTTGTATCACGGACCAAATAATTCTAAAAAAACCATTTTTTGTTTGGATTTTACTGATAACAAAATATGTCTTGTGCCCAAACATCTGTGTCCACCTGTTGCATACACCTTAAAAAAACACAAATCATAAGTTGCTTCCATATATATTTATTCAGGGTTACATTTATAGCCATAATAAGGTCACTCCCATCCGTTTCCTAATCATTTTCAAATCACTTTCTTCACCTCAGCGTCACGTTAGATTTTCACAACTGATTCACAACCGATTACCTACTGCCATCAATAACTAATCACTTCATTTTTCCGGACCCCACATTTACCAATATACTACCATTTTTACACACTAAACAAAAAATAAAAAATAAAAAATAAAAAAATAACGCAACCCCACTTTTTCCAACCAATTGGAATGGAAAGTGATTAGGAAGTGATGCAACGGATGGCAACAAATCACCAATCACTTCCTAATCGGTTTGAACTGATTACTCCCGATGGGAGCACAGTAAGATATGTTTATTTGATAAATATCTAAGAAAATGATATTATTATAATATAATATACAAGCTACGCCTTTTAATGTCCTTTTTGTGTCAAAGTAACACACTTTATGTTTATATAAAATGTACCTCCTAATATTATAATGATGCGTATAATTATTTCAAACATAGTGGTTAGAAAACTTTTTTAATGATAACCTACTTTCTTAAAGTGATTAAAATGCTAAAAGTCTTATTCTTTATGATCGATTTCTTGCTTTAATTTCTTAGTTTTTTTAATAACCGTAAACCGTAATGTTTCAATCAAACTAACTTTACTAATTTGCTTTCTAATCAACTAATTTTATATTAACTGAAATCAACGATATCATATTTGTTTCATTATAGTATCATCAATTAAGATCTAGCGGTTCATTAAAGTCAAAACAACTATATGTCTATATTATTAATTAAATTTCTAGATTGTCACCTCCTAACTTAATTAATTTCGTTGCTTCACCATCGAACAGTTAATTTTTATTTTTATGATAATTATTTTACATAAAAAAAAAAAAGATTTCATTTCGATTAAAAATAGTTTTAGATATTAATAAAAGATCTGTTTTTTGTAGTAGCAAAAATAATTAAAAAAAATAGTACTAGACTTGTTGATTAGTGAACTAAGATACATGAAAATCAGGCGTCAATCTTGAGCCTGATTTTTGGTTGCATGTGAAACCCAATTAATGTTTAGATTTCGTGTTCCCCACCCACACCCGACCCGACTCTACTTGCTCCCCTTATTTTAATTTAATTGTATTGTATCTAACCCTACTAATTCACCTTTCTGGGGATAACAAATTATAGGTCTTTGGTATAATCGAATTGTCCAATCGAACAATTTGGATTTGACTAATAACTAAATTTGTGAATTGGTTTGGTTCAAAACCGAATAATTAGTTTGAAATATGGATTGATTAACTTTTAATAATCATTTATCAACAAAGTATATATCATCTATGTCTTGATTTTGTTTTATAACAGTACACTTCATAAACTCTTCGTCAAAAAACTTACGTAACATGGCAATTATTTTATTTTTGTTTGGTACTTACGTTCTATGATTTTGTTCCAATGTTCTTTACTAACATATTAAAACATAAATTGAATTGTACAAAATCGAACAAAACTAAATTGTTATTTTGTTTGCTTCAGTTATATTTATCTATTTAGTTCAGTTTATCTATTTAGTTCAATTTAAACCGAATGAACACCCTTAGAAATGCTATGATAATTTCAAAGGAGTATTAATTAGCTATATTACGTCTAAACATGTAAGCCTAAAAATATGTTTAATTCACACAATTAATAACCTAATTATATACAAATTCCACTTATTTATTAATCATTGTATCATTTCCACCAATCTATCTCTTAATTACATATTTTTACACTTACAAATTAGGCACGTTAAACAAATTTTACTCTTATAACCTTAACTCATAAAATATTTAAATAATATTTATCATAAATAGTTTCAATAGCCGTTTTTAGAAGCTATTTAGATACTTAATGATGATTATGTAACCATTAGGTGATAAATGCACCTTTACCAGTCTCATGCTCACACTTAAATATAGGGTTGTGCATTAAATGGGAATTGAAAATACCCGAGGACTGAGGAGGAACTAGACCGTACCTGAAATACCCGAGGATATAATGGTACGGTTCATGGTCCATAGTTTTTTAGATATTTGGGACTCGGTCCGGTCCTGGACCAAACCCGAGAAAAACGGGAAATGGACCGAACCGAATATTCGTATACGTTCATTAGATATATCATATAACTTCATTATGTATCGTCAAAAAACAAATGCTCATCCAAATTCCTTGTTAACTACGTACGTGGGACTCGGTTGGCTATTTAAAGCATGTGTATATATGTTTACACACATTCATGGCTTCATATTTTATTCCCTTATAAATTTTATATCTAAATTATATAATGGTCAACATAACCATCACCAAGGTGGTCTATTGGTTGACGTCCTGATACCCGATTATAAGAGGTCTCGGGTTCAAACCTCTATAGCAGTATATCTTAAAGTGGCTATTAAAAACGTTGGATCGTTTATTTAATCAATGTGATCTATTGTTTATTTTCTTTAAACATTTATACTTGGATTTGTTTATGACGCACTTACTCCAAAATATATAGCTCATTTATTTAATCATTATTTTTCAAGTTTCATCCTTAGTGTGCCATCAATTTAGACTGTCTCACAACTAAAAAAATGAGACTTGAAAATGTTTTTGTAGTTTTTTACCCACTGAACCTCATTAACAAATTACAATCGTACACATGATATATGGCTTTAAAGGAGGCCCCAAAAAAGGACCCAAATACACGAATCTAGCAAATAATTCTCATGTAAACTGGTGATTAAATATTTTCCACGTCAACGGTTACTAAACATCGGCTAGACACAAAATGATAATGAAATCACGCATAACCAATCGGGCCGGTCTTTTGGACCGTACCGATCAGCAGACCCATTTTGAAACCAAACCAAACCGATGACATATGGTCCGATACGCAGTCCAAAAATCTGCTACAAATCGGGTCTCGGGACCAAACCGAACCGAAACAGTTTGGTCCGGTTCTGTACCATGTACACCCCTACTTAAATAGCAAAATATTAATACGTGTATGACTTTTGGTCCAACCATAAAAAAGAATATTGTATTTATCATCAATTTTTCTTATTATGGATCGATTTCTTTCATTTTTATACTTACGGAGTATTTTATTCTCTTTTTATTGTTGTTTGTTGGTGTGATTCACATTACATGTTTAATTGTTGCTTTACACTATCATCTTTTACAGACTAAAATTCAACTAGACATCAAAATGCATGACTAAATGGCAAAGGTAGAATTCAATCTACTAATATTCTAGTAATCTAGCTAAATATATAAAATTTCCATTAATAACTACATATATGGTTAAGAAAGTGTGGTTGTGGTGGTAGTCAACAATACCTTACTTTTTACCAAATCAATTTTTTTTAATTAATATATTTAATATAAAAGAAAAATGGTATAAATGAAAACAAGAAAGAATGGTAATTCCAAAACTACCCTTGTCCCTAGTAGCTATATATATGTGCAGTATGGTCTGTAGTTGATTTGAGAACTTACATAATATACAAGTAAAAACTAATTATACAATGGCTCCTCCCTCCGGTGACAATGATGTGGTGGTTTCATCAAACTTAAAGCTTGAGAGGCTTCTTAGCATGAAAGGTGGCAAAGGTGAAGCCAGTTATGCCAATAACTCTCAGGCCCAGGTTTTTATTATTATATCTAATTAATTTAATTTTATATAATTTATCCCTTTATCAGTTTTAATCTGATCTTGAATTCTTGAAATTTAATCTGTAAAATTTGTCATTTATTTACATATATGAGATTAACAACAATTTATGTCTGCTTATGGTCTGGTCTTAAGGAAATTAAGATCCTTCTTATTAGGGTTGATTAATTATTTATTTAATTTTATTATTTAGTGAGAAGATAACATTAATTAACTTATACTTATATATATGTTCATATATAAAATGTTTTACGTCATGTTTTTGTGTGGTATGAAATGCATACACGACTAGAAAAATAATTTAGTTGATTAGATATATATATATATATATATATATATATATATATATATATATATATATATATGAATTGACGTATGATGATGCATGCATGCAGGCAAAGCACGCTCGATCCATGTTGCATCTTCTAAAGGAAACACTAGACGGTGTCGTGTTAAGCTCCCCGGATACTCCATTTGTGGTGGCGGATCTTGGTTGTTCTAGCGGAAGTAACACCATATTTATCGTCAACGTTATCATCGAACACATCACAAAGCGCTACGAGGCTTCTGGTTACTCGGATGTACCCGAGTTCTCTGCTTTTTTTGCTGATCTTCCTTCTAATGACTTCAACACTCTCTTCCAACTTCTCCCACCCATGGCGAACCAGGATGTTGGTAGCATGGAAGAGTGTCTGGCCTCCACGGGCCATCGCTCTTTCTTTGCTGCCGGTGTTCCTGGCTCCTTCTACCGTCGTTTGTTTCCAGCTAAATCGATCGATGTTTTTTACTCCGCGTTTTCCTTGCATTGGCTCTCTCAGGTTATAATCTAATCATAAATTCAATACGGAGTTTAATTTGTATATGCGTTTCAAAATAACTGTTCACAGACGAGAAAACAGTCGAGCTAGCTAACCATGGTTTTGTAATGACTTTACGTACAGGTACCTGAAATTGTACTAGAGAAATCATCAATGGCATACAACAAAGGGAAGATATTTATTCATGGTGCAAATAAAATGAGTGCAAACGCATATCGAAAACAATTTCAAACAGATCTTGCAGGATTTCTAAAGATGAGATCAAAAGAGATGAAAAAAGGTGGGTCCATGTTTATTGCACTATTGGGTAGGACATCGGAGGACCCCACAGACCAAGGTGGGGCAGGATTACTGTTTGGGACCCACTTTCAGGATGCATGGAATGATCTTGTCCAAGAGGTAATTAATAATAATACAACAAGTATTCATAGTTTCGTACTGATATGATAATACAATCCCACACAAAAAGTCATGATTCATCTTTAACTATAAATTAGATGTCGGCATGACCACACCATACGTTTGTATAACAATAATTTATATGTGCCTACTTTCGGAATAACATAAAAATGTGTTTTTCTTTAATGGAGACAGTACTACTAGCTATACATAGTGAGACATGGTTGTTGACATGAATATATAACTCATATTGGTTGTGAAAACGTATTTGAAAATTGAAAAGGATTCTTATGTTAACATTTGTATTTTGTATGATATAACGTGTAGGGACTAATAACGAGTGAAAAAAGAGACGATTTCAACATTCCAGTGTATGCACCAAGTTTACAAGATTTCAAAGAAGTGGTGGAAGCGAATGGGTCGTTTAGTATTAAAATGTTGGAGGTGTTCCAAGGAGGGAGCCCGTTGGTGGTGAACCAGCCTGATGATGCTGCCGAAGTGGGTAAGGCTCTAGCCAACAGCTGTAGGAGTGTGAGTGGGGTGTTGGTAGATGCTCATATAGGTGATAAGCTCGGTGATCAATTGTTCTTGCGGGTGGCGAAACGGGCTACAAACAAAGCAGAGGAGATACTTGAAAAGCTTCAGTTTTATCATATTGTAGCTTCTCTTTCTCTTAAATAAACAAGTACATATGATTCGAAACGGTAGGAGATAAGGTTTTGTGAGTTTTCATGTTTATTTGTTTGTTTTCATTCACTGTTACCCCTGTGCTTACTATATGGAAAAAGTTTACAATTAATATTTCTTCATTTTCACGATCTTTTACTTTAATCCCATGCATTAGTGTTTGTATTCTACAGTAACATGAAACAAAAAATTTCTCAGTGTAAGTGTGTAATGGATATATACTAATCTCTCTTACGAATGAACGTAGAAAATGTACTCCGTACAATTTAAATTTTAACACGATTAGAAGTGTAAGATTCAGTTTCAAGTAACAAGTAGATACGGTATAGAGTATCACTATATATTATCTTAATAATAGATGTACACGTTTTCAGTCTAGTTTGAAGTACATGTTTTAGGTCTATTAATCATTTTCCTTAAATACATTTTCCTTAAATACAGAGTACCCATCCACAGAAATAAAATAGTTCAATCTTGTAAATAAAGACCTTGTAACATTACCAATGTTGAGCAGATGATAATTTGGACTCGTGCCACTCGGGATGAAATAAGAATGTGGACCAAAAGCGAATTGCAAAAGGTGGTTAGATAAGGTTAATGGATACTGATACAAGAAATAAGTTAAACCATGTCCACTCGTTGTTCAAAGATGATGCATCTCTCTCTAAAATACATCTAAGCTGGCTATCATAACAGGAAATCCTAAAATATTTCACTTTTATTTGATTACTCTTAGCCTAAGGTGTACTGGGAGCAGGCTCGGTGCCAGACACTCGAGAGGCAGCATCCTCTTTCGCGTAGTTCATAGGAGAAACAGGTTTCATGCTGTCCCTCTTTCCTGACCTGCTTCCATTTTGATTCAGAGATAGCCGTCTGTTTGGAGTTCCATTAGCACGTGGGCCCACCACCTTCTTTGTACTAAGGGCACGAGCAGGGCTTGCTCTTGACCCAAAAGCAGTTTCGAACTCTGGACTTGGCTGCTCAAGGATTTTCTTCTGATCCTATCAAAATCCCAAAATTACAACCTGGTTTGACTTTTTAAATATTTAAAAACAAGAAGTGGATGATATTTTTCTTGACTAACCTTTAGCCTCCGTTTCTCTTCTTCCCTGTCATGCCTTAGCATTGCATATTCATCTAGCATGGCAAGTAATGGAACCCCGTCATACATGAAAGTCATTCCATGGTCCTCTTCCCATGCGCGAGTCTTGGCAACCAAGGTATCAACTAGAGCTGCATCATCATACACATGCAACCAATGGATTAAATTAATTACCTTGTAAATTCTGCTGCCAAAAATTACCATATTTTAATAATCGCAAACAGAAGAATCATACATACCTGGAATTTTGTTTACCAAAATTCTGGCCTTTTCAGCTCGCTTCAGATTCAAGTGTGCACCTCTGCTTGCATTATACCTGTTGTCATCCTGTCAAAGAGATGATAATACCATAAAGGCCATCAAATAATTTATTTAATTAGATCAATAGAAAATACAAACCTTAAATGCTTTAACAAAACCTTGTTAAACCTAAAACTCTAGAACTATTACTATCATCTGCTCTGCAACAAACATAATCAACCAATACACCCCACACATCTCTAGTATTTAGAGATATAAACAGTCTGATGGGTCCTTCCAGAACCCATTGTAGTTGTGGAATGCAAATCATCAGTTTACTTTCTATATATCTAAAGAGGATTTAAATACTTGCAGAGTTACGGTCTCTTAATTATATAGTTGATTTTCAGAGTCAGATTATTTTAATAATATACTTTTTCTTACCATACTTGATACATTAACCTATCTACAAAGCCAATAAAAGAAATAAAAAGAAAATGTTGGCAGTCCAACTTAACCCGAGCTGTCTGAGATTTAATTGAAGATTTACCCATTTTGACCTGAACCCATTTGACCTTTGTTACACAATCTGCCTGTTTTAACACCTCATACGACATATAAGTTAACATTAAAGATGCAATGAAAGAAACCAAGAGAGGGCGGAAGGATAGACAGACCCTATTGTAATCCTCAAGCCAGCTCTCTTCTTCACAAGCTGACATCCACTTCTCAACCTTATCCAAAATATCCTTTCTACCGAGAGATTCTTCTTTGGCTTTTATGATCTGATTATCCATGTCAGCAAGTAACTCAGAAGGTTCCACATTCCCGGAATCAATCAACGCCAAAATTTTCTCCCTAGCAGCCTGTGGGTCAATCTCTATGTGTGCTCGTGCAAATATCTCTTCAAGCTCGCCTTGCCTCTTAAATGCAATCTCTTTCATTTTGCTAGATTTGAGCTGATCTAGCCGTTCCACTTCCATCTCGGCCTTGAAGACAACCAAACATCATATCAATAACTAAACATCGGATTTTACACTATTTTATGAGTTTTAAGCGTACCTGTTCAATCAAATCCAGAGCAAGTGCCCCCGGGACATTCACTTCATCCACTGAAGCTGATATGTTACAAGTAACATGATAAAAAAAACTCTGTTCTTCCAAAGACGTATCCATCAAATTCCAAAGATCAGTTAGCTGGGTTGCTAACTCTTGAAGCTGTAAGAGCATGGGAAAGAAAGGGACATGTTAGATATATAGTCCTCTTTTCTATTTTATTTTGTATCTCTGAAGGACTCTAAAACGTTATCAAGAGATGTGGAAGTATACCTTCTGCAACCTTTGCTTCTTATCTTCTTTTAAAGCTACAACGGTCTTCGCCAGCCTAGCTAGCGTGTCGTTGCTAATACTTTTTGATTGTACACCAGTTGCATCGTTCAGGCTCGGGTGAACCTCTGTAACCGTAGTATAAAAATCAATCCCAAGGACGGAACAAAGATCATGTACAGTACTCACTAACTCAAGAACCTTGTGCAGTCTATCACTCTGCCAGATCAAACAAAAATTTGATTAATCTCTTTGGTTAATAAGCTTAGTAAGAAAGAGATGAATTTTACCTTTTCCTTTTGAAGTTCTTGCAGCTGATCATGGAATTCATCCAACTTCTTCAAAGATAAATCAGACACATCAACAATTACTTTCCCAGCATGGTCACCGCTCCCTGCAATTTCTCCGCATATTTTCTGTATTTGTGTCTGTACATCCAAGAACTCCTTTATCCTTTCATCTTTCTGCTTCCACAATCGTTCAAGAGCCGGTGCAATGGCGGCAAGTTGCTCCTTGATGGTTCCCGAAGTCTTCTCAGGCTGCATATCAAACCCCATAAGATAGAAAATAGGCGTCCAAAATTCAAGTAATTAACTAAACTACATTCTCTCAGCTCTATACATGTTATGTTTAGAGAACAAGGTTTCTTTCTTTCTTGATGTGCTAAGTTTAATTTATCAAGTTTCCTTATTTAGGTTCTGTTTTTTGTATATAAACTGAAGACTTACCTCACAAGTAATGATAGAGTAGAATACTATAAAAGAATCAAACAAAAACGAAATGGCACATTACTCACAATTCCATCAAATGTTTTCTCCCCAAGAGAAGCAAGAAGAGTGGATAGTTCAAGTTTAGCGTCTGCCAATGCCTGAAGAAGGTGTGATCTTGACTTTGCAGCCTGGTCAACTTTCCTCTTATAGACGTCCAAGCATTCCTGATCTATCTGAAGAAGCATCTTATCTCTTTCCTCATCAGTCTCACCGACCTCGTCCCAAATTTTCTGCAATAATAATCAATCACACACAAGTTCACATGCCTATCAGGTCAGAAGCAACTAAAAAAAACTCATTGTATCAGACTATAGCAATTAAATTATATTTAAATAAATAGTGTTTAAGGAAATGTATTTCACTTGCAACTGATGCAGTAAAGTTCCGCAAGTTGTGTCTCCATTTGGAACATCCACCACCTCTGCCATCTAATCACTGTAACCTAGCCTGCACAAAATTATTCAAGACTGAATGTGCATAGCAGCTACATTATTAACTCTAATTCCTGAATTAACACACTAGCATACAATTACTAAATACACATCTATATATATTTCAGAAGACATCAAAATTAGGCAAAATCAGTGTTCAAATAAACTAAACATCCACCACAAGAATCACCATCTGAAAACTAGGGAGCGTATCAGATCTGGAAAATTACACAAATGTTAACACAGAGTGAAGCAATTCAACTAGCTAAACTTGTCAATACGCAAATGTTCAGCTATTTAAGTCCAAATAACATGAAATCAAGTAGTTTAAAGTCAAGATCCAGACGAATTGATAAAATAACAAGTGCAGTAATGGTGAACATAGAATTAGCAATGATTAAGTACATTTGTTGTAAGGGTGTAAAATAGAAACATGAAAAGTGTTTTAAGCTTACCGAAGATGATGGTGATGATGATGATGATGATGATGATGTTGTAGGCAAAGTTAGGGTTTTGATCGATGTAGATCTGAGTAGTAGTAAGTACAGTGTTGGAATTGTTAGAATGTGAAAGTGGGTCCGTTGCTCAAGATTTATTACACTAAACAGTACACACGATGTAACGTTCAATTATTTGGTACGGAGTATTTTACTACGGAGTACTATTTTATTTAAGCCGTCCAAAACCTTCTATTTGCGTGCCCGTCTTTTGAACTTACTTTCAAGATAATGAAATGACGGATTTACCCCTCACATTTTTCTCTTTACGAGAGTAAATCCGACATGGTAACTTTGACTCGTACATGGTGCAATTTTGTATTTTGTATAAAACTAAACATAATACACTTGGTCGAATCTTTTTAATCGATTAGATTAGTTTTATGTTTCAATAGAATTTGTAAATTACCGTACTATATTTGAAACCTATAATACAAATTTGAGAAGAAACGTTACTCCAATCAGTTTAATTCATAATTTTATAAAAGCAACGAGCTAAGATTCAAGAATAAGATGTTTTTGTTCAGTGCCAAAGATTCTATTTGTTTTGAATTTCTAACAAGTCGAATTTGAAACCGTCTAATGGTTGGTCCAATCGGATGTTTGATCCGAGTTTCTGTTGTGCTTAAATTTTTGGGTCTATTTTTATCGATGTCTCGATGGAAGTTATGTTTTTTTGTTGGTTTCTTCACGTGGTGTTACTCCATTATGCTTTTGTGTTCTTTCTAGAGTATTGACTTTGTTTTTGTAATTGTATTTCTTTTCCCATCATCGGAGTGTTTTTAATAATTCTTGCTTTTAAAAAAAAAAAACTTATGAAAAAAATGGTTTGTTACAAGAATTGATGGCTCTACCATTTTACAGAAAAATTTCTCCATTTTCCTTTTTCCATATCTCTAGAGAATGAGAAGTGTTTTACCTCTCTAGAAAAGCATGAAAAACCTAGAAAACGTGTTTAGTTGCAAGGGGTGGAGTTTTCCTTTTCCAAGGAAGAGTAGAGATGGAAAACATAGAAAATCATCGAAAGTAGTTTTCAACTTTGTAATAATAAAAAAGAAAACAAGAATTTTCCTTTTCTTAGAAATTTTTTTGAAAAAACTCAAATTTGAACATGTTTTCTAATTTTCTTGTTTTCTTAGAGAATTTTTCTAGAAAATAAGGGAGTTTTCTGTAACTAAACGCACCCTTAAGGCCTCAAGCTTCCAATCTCATTAATCTCCATTTAAATGAAATTTTGGACTATGACGTACAGGTGCCATTATATTATTATATTATATGTATTACAACAAAACTTAACAACCTTGTTTCACTAATCCACCATGCTTATAACTTTATAAGCAACCGATTGCACATTCCTCAAAAGATATTATATATCGTAATTCCTCGTTTGCCATGACCAGAAAAGAACTTGCCATGGAATTTCATCAATTAATTTTCTATTTGACAGAATAATCAATTTTAGAATGATCAAGTTAATGTCCATCAATATGCTAATTTTAAGTAATTATATCATTATCATATATTCATATTAGGCCAAGCTACAGATCAATCTTTCGGTCCACCAATTAATATTATTCTTTTTTGAAAAGTGCTGATAGAAATTGAAACTCAATCTGGCTGCTGTTGCAACAACTAAAATTTGATTTTTCTATACAACATATGTTGCTTCAGATTTCCATTATGCTTATAACTCGGGCTACTTGCATACACGAATTTATCTCGACATTCCACACGACAAAACAAACAGCAACATTTTCTATGGCATGCTTGGTGAGAACACTAGCTTGATGTTTTCTTGACCTTTTAGTGGTCAATAACATGATTTACTTAAAGGCATAATTTTATGTGGAATATATACACCTGAGATGGTTTGAGATCAAATAATACTCGTAACAAAAGGTACATTCAAAACTTGGAAGGACATCGATCAACCTTGATACAACTTGCACAACATTATGATGCTCATCCACTTGACCACGAATATAGCAAACAATTGGTCATATGGAGGCAATTGCTAATAATAAATGACCTTTACCATTTGAGACCCACTCAATAAAAAAGAAAAACAAAGACTAGATGGTGACTATGGTCCTAACTCCTTGGTTCAAGTGTGTTTTTTTTCTCTCTTTTTAGGCAAGAATGGAGATGGGTGAGATATGTATACAATGGTCAATCGTTTAGAAAACATTCAAAAATTCTCATTCATACGGGTTCCTGAAGGTCTTCAAAAGATTTGGAATATCATAAGCTAGCATGTCATCAACACCCTGTATCAGTCTGGGCTTCAACCTTTCGAATCTGTCTATGTTGTAACCATTTAAAGCTTGTCTGAAACCATCAACATTGGGGAAATCTCCTGCCGGTAAATGATGCTCCCTTTGAATCTGGATATCATATAGACTATGAATCGGTTAAACCACTTGAAGTGTATTGTATTGAATAATACCTCCTAAAATCATTTCATGCAAAATATTAGGATAATATTGAAATAATATATTTGTTAAAATCCAGTCGACACGCTTGTTATTTTGGTATAAAGTTAATAAATTTGGGGAAAATATTTTGGGTTAACCCAAATCGACCCAAGTGACCTGTTCATCAACATATCCCTAATGCCATCTGAAGAAACAAAGAACCTTTTCAAATAGTGTCTCAAGATTATCGATGAGCCTCTGCTGAGCCTTAGCCTTGCCGATCCAGCTAGGCATCTCCTTCTTAAGCTGGTTCATGATGTAAGCATGGATCTTGGCAGCCCTAGCACGTTTCACAAACTCGTTGATCTGTTCCAAAATCGAGATGATTTTTATCAATGACATATTGTTAGGTAAACTTTTTAAAATACCTACAAGTTGCAAGAAACTCACCCTACGATCACAAGCCTTCTTGGGTATGTCTTTCAAGTCATTTAGAAGGTCATCCTGCTCTTTCTCAAACAATGCTGCCCCCAATGGCCCATCATCCGTCGCGTTTATAGGTTTGTCATTGAAGGAACTGGACAGATAAGACAAAACGACAAATGTTCATAGAAGCAAATGGGAAGAACACAAACACGAAGAGAAAGCATACCCGATGTAAACACGCATAACCTCTGGAGTATTTAGGACTTTACCAAGGGACCACATTAGTGCTCCATACACCCTCATCAACTATAACACACACAAAATTAATACAAACTATCAATAACTGACCAAGTCACAAAAAGCATCTTATGTAAAGGCGGCATAATGGGCAAGTCGGCGGTATAAAACTTCAAAATGGGTAGCTTTTAGTGCGGTCAAAACGGGTCGAGTAAAAGCACTTTTTATCTAACTATCTATAAGTGAATCTATCAAAATGATCACAAAACTATAGATTATTACAATAATAATCTATCGTTTTTTCAATTAAAAAACACTGGGAAGTTTTAGGCATATGAATACACCTTAGATGGCTTTTGACCCATTTATCCTGTTTATGTTAACCCATTTGACCGGTTAGATGTAAGACACAACCTATCAACCCATTTGTTGGTAAATGGCCCAAAGTTGCCACCCTTAGTCTTATATCAGGTGGGTGGGAATGGATATGTTGAGCGATATTTCTTACTTGTTGAGTATCGACTTGATCAGCCTTGTTTAAGACCACGCGAATCTTGTCATCATGTCCTCGTAGAGATGATATGACACGTTTGAACTCATCACTTATATCAAGTTTATGAGGATCAAACAGAAGTAAGATCAAGTCACATTTTGCAGCAAACCAAGATGTGACCCCTGTAAAGTCATAGCTTCTTTGAGTTCTTTGCTTTTCTCCTGATAGAACTCCAGGAGTGTCGATAAACGTGATATGCTCCAATAGCTATTGTAGTCAAATAACAAGACATATAATTAATTTCACATAAAAATACCATACACATACTTCAAAGATAACTCACAGGATGAGCCATTTGAGAACACTGGAATTTTGACAAAAATGCACTTCCAAAAGTAGTTAGACCATTAAATGGCATATCTGCTTGAACAGCAACGGTATTCCCCGGAATACTTCTCTCATCAGTTCCATTCTGTGCAAGGTAAAACAAAATGTTGACCAATTTCTTAGACATGTGGACATATAAGGTGTCCTTCAATTATGTGTCATGAAAAAAAATGTAAGATTCATAACATATATATACCATGACAGCAACAAATCTATCTGTAGTAGGTTCAGGTCCAATATGAGCACCTGATAGAAGAAATAATACGATAAATAATAAAGATAAAAGTACGAGAAAGATAGAGTCGAAGTGTCGCGGAGTGTATAATTTGCCTGGATAACCACTTCTAAGCAAATGCTTGATAAATGTTGTTTTCCCTGTTGAGTATTGACCCAAAAGCATCACCATGGGTTTGGCATCAAAATCACTGTTGGTCTAAAACACCAAAAAAAGAATAAGAAAGTTATTTATTAATATTATTAATATTATTATTATGGATATAATATAATGCTTTGTAGAGTATTTAAAATATGAAGATCCCTTACCAATGTGGGAGAAACAAATTCATGAAAACGATGCATGGATTCTAAAGGCTTCAACCTCTGGATGTATAGCTTCTTCAAGCCATCAACGATTGACGTGACAGTCTTTAAGGGCATCTAAGCATACACAAAATTTAAAGTTTTTTCAAAGGGTGGAAAGATTGGTATTTGATTATTGTTTCTACAGACAATCCTTATTTTAACTTGTAGAAGATGAAGGAACATTAATCATACCTTTTTTCCATGTTTACCGAGATCTGAAATCTCAATCTGAGAATTACCTGAAACAATGTCAAAAAGGAATAGGTAATACAATTATCGGCTTGCTTTTCTCAGGATGTATATTAGACATAAGTACATTATTGTTTTTACCACTAAAGTCATGATCAGACGTCTTAGAATGACGCTTTTTCTTCTGCAAAGTTTGATAAGCAAATATTAGTGCTATCATGAAACATCATGTGAAAGTTGTTAGCTTTCTCAATTATCCGCTCAAATGAAAAGAGGCAAAACATACTGCTAATAGGGCATCTAGACCTTCCATCGTTGGCGGTTTCAGGTCTTCGCCATTAACTGTACCATAGAAGATTTAGTAATCATAATTATAAATGCACTGAGCTATATAACAAGGAAACGTGTGACTGCACGGCTTACTCTCTGAGTTTACGAGGTCACTGCTCAATGTATGACCTGCTTGTGCCAATGAAATCAACTAAAAATAAAAAATTATAAGATACGATATTTTATAACCGATTTATACAAAAACTAGGCATAGGGAATATAACCACCTGCATTGCAGTAACGAACTCTTTGAATCCTAGAAAGCCTTGTCGTTTGGAATCAGCAATCGCCCACACCTAAAAATGTTTAGTTGCATAGATGTTAATCTAATTTGTGGACTATGGGTCAAAATGCAATAACAAGTCTTCTTTTGTTCAATTGTTCAATACATATATGGATTATGTGTACCAAATATTTTTGATTTTGAAGAGGTTTAATAGAAATTGCTTCCAATTTTAACAGTTTTAAATATACTCAACTTTTCTTTGTATTTACTTCTCTAATAAGCCCTTTGTTTTTAATGAAAAGAAGCTTCAATAATCCAGAGTCAAACTCAACAAGAAGAACATGATGAATAATATATATAGGTTTATTTACAAATTAACATCTGGTTAGCTAAAATGCAGGAAGAAACCTGCTTGAGATCTTGTCTAGGTAAATTGGACATGGCAAATATTTTCGTGGCATCAGTACCAGTAATACGTCCATCGCCATCTAACAGACATTCGGAAAAAGAACATAATGATAAACCAATTGTATTATATATAATTGAAACAACGAACAAAAGAGAAAGAGAACAAAAACCTGAGTCAGCGCAGACGAACCAATCCTGATAGATCTTCTGATGTTCCTTAGAACACCTGTTGATCGGAGCCGAACCAATATCCATATTGCAAATCGAAAATCTGAAATAAGAATATATTCCAGATTCCCGAAGGCTCCAAACCAAAGGTTTATCTTTCCTTTTTCTTTTATTTATTATCTAAAAACTTAAAGAATCAGAAAGATACAACTAATTTTTTGATTCTGAAAGCAGTCGTTGTTGTTAAGAGGATAAAAGTTGGTTTCCGTTATTCCCTAACCGTATTAGGCGCCAAACCTCACAAGATTTCATAGATTTATATTTGTATTATATTATATTCATCTCATCACTTTTCCCCTATAATCTTTCTTCCATCTTTTTCGCCATAAAATCCTAATAATAGGCGCCAAAATGTAGGTTAATACCTATTAAGGATGTAGAATAGTACCTAAACTTCGAAAAATGATTAATTTAGTACCCTGACTCAATTGACTTGGTCACATGCAACGCACGTAACTTCTTTTCCGTTTCGGAGTGCTCTTTATAGGGTGCGAGGAAAATCACCTTTACCTTCCTCCCGTCAAATTAAATTAAATTAAAGTATACACTTAATTTTTTGAGCAAAATAATACACTTGATTCACAAACCCTTTGACGGAGATTAAGAATGTTTTGAAAAATTTAATAATATAAATGAGAAGAGTTCAATTGAGACCATTTATTTTGTGTGAGAATGAGGGAACCAATCACAATATGCCATGTGTCACTTTTTTCTCTCTCATCCACGTTTTTAAAAATTAAATATCTCACAAACGACAAGTCGAAAAATCATGAAAATTGTACCATATTTTTCAGCGTTTTATCCTCTTCGATTTGCCGTCCATCAAGGCATACTTCCGACGAACTTTTTTTTTTTTCATTTTTTTGGTGGGTTTTACACTTTTACATATTAGTAACACATATGTTAGTGATTGATTATGCATTTGATTTAGGGTTTAGGGTTAGGGTTTAGAGTTAGCGTTTAGCAGGGTTTAATGTTAGGGTTTAATGTTAGGGTTTAGTGTTAGGGTTTAGCAGGGTTTAGGGTTTAGTATGATTTAGGGTTTAGAGTTTTATAAGGCGTTTAGGGTTTAGGGTTTGCTGTATACTCCGATTCACAAAAAAAAAAAAAAAAAAAAAAAAAAAAAAAAAAAAAAGGCAGCCAAATTATCTTCCTAAAGCATCATACTCCATGAGACCCTTCTGCGAATTTAGGGATTATTTAATTTTGACCGGAAAACATGTTTGACTTCCTTATATTTGTTACCCTATTAACAGCACTCCGTCAAGTTTAAACGGAAAAGAAGTCACGTGCGTTGCATCTGAGTCAGGGTACTGAATTAATCATTTTTCCAAGTTCAAGGTACTATTCTACACCCTTAATAATTCAGGGTACTAAAAAATCCGATTAACCAACTTCAGGGTACTAACCTACATTTTGGCCTATAGTTTACTCGTATGGTATTTATCCGTTCCTAAAACAAATATAATACCTAATAATTTTCGCTATATTAGATCAAAGAAGATATATATTTGTGTTGAAATGTATATTATGTTTATAGGTAGGTTGAAATGAGTACATCAATATTTTGTGAGAACGAATGGACCAATATGAATGCGTCACCTGTCACTAAACCCTCTTTCCCCATATTTTTAAAATTAAATATCTCCCAAAAGGTAAGCCGAAAAATCACAAAAATTGTACAATAAAAATCAACGTTTTATTTTATTCGATTAAAGATGTGACAAGGTATACTTTTGACGAACTTTTTTTTCTCTTCATTTTCAGTGGGTTTTGAAAATAACTAACACATGTGTTACCAGCTAGTTTCACATGTGATAGCAGCAATTAACACATGTGATACTAGCTAGTAACACATGTGTTACCAATTTTTTACAATTCGTAAAACCAAAAAAAAAAGTCGTCGAAATTATACCTTGTTAGATGGCAAATCGAAGAGAAAAAAATGTTGATTTTAATGGTGTAATTTTTATAATTTTTCGACTTACCGTTAGTGAAATTTTTTATTTGTTAAAAATATGAGGAAAATGTGTTTGATGACACGTGACGTTGTAAATTTTCTCTTAAAAAATAGTGTTGGAATTGATACTTACATATAACTTTATAATTTATAATAATACTCCCTCCTTCCCATATTTATAGTCAAGTATTCCTTTTATGGATGTCTCAATTTTATTGTCTACTTCCATAAATAGATAAGAATAATGACATAAAGTCTCTTTTTACCCCTAGTGTATATATGTAAAATAAAAAAGTAGGTAAAAAATGAAGGGTAAAACTATCATCTTATCAAAAAGTAGAAGATGATTATGTTTTTCTTAAATTGCATATTTTTTTTATATGGACAATAAAATCGGGACAGAGCGATAAATAAGTACTTACCTTATTAGCAACAACCGTATTTGCCAAGTTAAAACCCTTAAAACGATCTCTATAAAAACTCCTACTCGAACCAAATAACAAAGTTTAAAACCCTCAAAACGATCCCTCGAACAATTTTATCTAATTCATTCTCAATTACTGTTGGAATCATAGTTCGTTGCATAATTCATTCGCATCTTTAACTGCAGCAGTTATGGAAGGAATCCCACATCGTCCTGTATGGCATGCTCCATGGAAGAACTACAGAGTCATTAGCGGCCATCTAGGATGGGTAAGATCCATCGCGTTCGATCCAAGTAATAAATGGTTCTACACCGGTTCTGCTGATCGAACAATTAAGATGTGGGACGTCGCAACTGGTCAATTACAACTTACCCTAACAGGGCATATACAACAAGTTCGAGGTCTCGCTGTTAGCACTAGACATACATACATGTTCTCTGCAGGTGATGACAAACTAGTTAAATGTTGGGACTTAGAACATAACAAGGTTATTCGGTCGTATCATGGCCATCTTAGTGGCGTATACTGTTTGGCACTTCATCCCACTATCGAGGTTCTGTTAACTGGTGGTCGTGATTCTGTTTGTCGATTATGGGACATTCGCAGCAAGACGCAAATTCTTGCTCTATCGGGCCATGATAATACAGTCTGTTCGGTTTTTACTCGACCCAGGGATCCTCAAGTTGTAACGGGCTCCCATGATTCTACTGTAAAGTTATGGGATCTTAGATATGGTAAAACCATGGCAACTCTTACTCATCATAAGAAATCTGTGCGTGCGTTGGTTCAGCATCCTATCGAAAATAGTTTTGCTTCGGCATCTGGTGACAACATAAAGAAGTTTAGCCTTCCGAGAGGAGAGTTTTTGCACAACGTGCTTTCGCAACAGAAGACTGTAATCAATGCAATGGCAGTTAATCGAGATGGAGTGTTGACTACTGGTGGTGATAATGGAAGTTTGTGGTTTTGGGACTGGAAAAGTGGTTATAGTTTCCAACAATCTCGAACGATTGTTCAACCTGGGTCATTGGACTGTGAGGCGGGAATTTACGCACTAGCTTATGACCAAACGGGCTCAAGGTTGGTTACATGTGAAGCAGACAAAACAATCAAAATGTGGAAAGAAGAAGAAAATGCTACCCCTGAAACTCACCCGGTTAACTTCAAGCCCCCTAAAGATATTCGTAGGTTTTAAATGAAGTTAGTAGGTAATCACCTCTTTACATGGTACATTTTGGTTGTAATTTTGGGTTTTAGTACTTGAATAAGTGATATTTTGGGATATTTTTAGAAAGAAAAAAATTACTCTATGTTTTGTTTTCATGATTCTACAATCAGAGCATACTTATTAGCTCATCTGTCATAGTAGAATAGAATATATAAGACATCACATGCTCTATAACCAACCCCTTATAATGCAGTTGTCATTCATTGAAAACAGATCAAGAAACCAAAGATCCTCTGTATCTAATATGGGAGCAGTGTATCTATATTATCCAAATGGACCGAAAGACAGCTTAAAAAGAACCTCTAACATCATAAAGATGGAAGTTCATGCCTACTGATGCAAAAGAAAGTAGCCAAATGTATTAAAATATATACTGAGAATAAATAAATTTATAAATGAATAATCGGTGTGTCAATGCTGATACACGGGTAGGGGAATAATACTTGAACTGAATCAACATAAAAACCAACAAAATGATAAATGATACAGACAATAAATACAGCTTTCTTCAAGCTCTCTAACCCTTCTCACAATTTTTATATTCTACTCTATTTCAGTATAGGGAAAGGGATACAACAAATCAACGTTAAATGGCCATATATCCTTCAAGGCTTTAAGAGATACCGATAGTCTTTCCAAGCAACCACAACACCAATGACATTTCTATCATCACTATAGTGTGAATTGAACTCCTATCCAACATAAATCCAAACACTGTTATCCCTGCTTTGTTGTTCTCAAAATACGTCACTACAAAACATTCAAAAAACATGATTTGGGTTATAATCAGAGTAAAGTAACAATATTGAGTTTAGCTGATTGTGAAAGTTGGACTTACCCAAGGCTTGACGTTTTTGGAATGAGATAGTACTGTAAGCATATGCTGGTATGAGTTTAGTGTTGTCTAGCTCGTCTTCACTACCAACGTCCTCATGGTCAGATGATGATGCATCATGAGGGAAAACTTGGTTTCCCAAAACATCTGTAGTTGGGGTTTCAGTGTCTCCATCTGGTGCTTCAAAGGACTCAATGGTTGCACACACATGCCACTTAGTAGCCAGGCACGTCACACCTTGTGCCTTATGTGTGATCCTGGTTGCACTCCTTAGTAATATCATTAGCCCAGCAAGTAAGCTCACAGAAGCCAACTACACATTTGAAAAAAGAAGAAAAAAGGTTACAACAAACAATGAACCTGATCTAAATAGATAAATTAGGGATATAACCATGTATTTTACTTACTGCAAGTTCACCAGTTTTGAAGATGCTAAGATCTGCATTGGATCGGGTGGTGTCAAGTAGTGCTGCAAATTGACTAACTGTGACAATGATGAGGGCCCACAGTATAAAAACACGGTACCTATGGCTTATGATGCGTAGATGCCTCCTGATCCTAAGGTGTTCTCTTAATACAGACTCTACATCAGAGTCCACATGAAAGACCTGAGCAAAATCTTGTAGGCGGAGGATTTGTAGAGAACAAATAAGGCGAAAGAGTACACAAACAAGGAAGAACACTATGGTTCTATAGAGCCAGGATCCAAGCTCCAAAGTGCATGCTACTACATTACTCACTATAGCATTACCCAAGAATGGAATAGCGGTTGCACCTGAACTGTACCACCAGATCTTGTATGCAGCCTCAGCAGTAAAACACGGTGCAACAAATATGAAAAGTATTTTAAGTGAGCTCTGTATTTACACATGAAAGATACATTATGTCGCATATTAAAATGCACAAAAAGACTAGCAAAGGAGATCCATCTATCTTACTCTACTTATGAATTGGCACGTACACAGGACGTAACCAATGTATATCCAGTGGGATCAGTTAAACCCACTCAATCATTTTTGTTCTGTAATATTAGTGTGGCATCACGGATTTATGTTAAATTTAAACCTTAGTTATGAACCTGCTGATTTTCTATACAAAATATGTGAAAGTAGTCAATATTTTGGAAAGAAAAAAAGTTAAAGCTAGATCCTGTTATAAAGAGAAATTAAAGTAATACTTTGAGAAATAATATACTTACAGCAAGGTCCACTCTGTCACTCACCTCCTAATAATTCATCCACAACAAAAATAAAAAATAAAAAAGTGCAAGGAAGACTTACATCAAGCTGATCAGTGTAACCCCTTCGAACGGTTTCGCTTTCATTACATAGCTTATCGAAAAACAGAAACCTACGAAGTCCATAAAATCTAACAAACTGGGAGAGACAGATAAACGAAAGTGTGGCAATGCTAGTAAGAGACAACTGAACAAGTGTATCATAAGGCCTCTCATGTCGATTATCACAAACGCTACATGCTAGGTAGAAATGAGATAGGATAGGAATGATTATGGCGAAAACGATGAAGACTAACCAAGACAGACAAAAGGTCCAAGTCGTGGATTGATCAACGCACATCCAACGGAGCCATGACCTGAAACTGTGCAACTCGTCGTAAGCGCTCGATTTCGTACGAGATATATCTTTTCTTTTTGATATAAGAGCTGCTCTCTCGGCTTCCATGGCCGTGAGATGGCGATGATCAAGTAACCCAGGAAAATGGTTCTTTATTTCACTGGGACAGTAGAGAGTTTATAGGAGGGAATATTTTATAAACGTACCCCTCAAGTTTAGGATTGTTTGCATTTTATGGCTCTAACGAATATAACTATTTGACAAAGATTTTGATTAAAAAAATAAAGATATCGTTAAAGACAATTATTAAGGCTTTCATTAAAACGATCGGATGTTCATAAGTTATTATACGTTAACTAATTACCACGGAATCATTGAATTTTTTCCAGCTCAACTGGTCAGAGGCTTGGGGGTCAATGATAGGAGACCTGGGAAACCCAGGTTCGATCCTTGAGGCCAGCGGGTTTTACCATTAATTCGTTGTCGTGCCTTCGGACGGACGGATTAGTGGGTTTTTTCCGGATTTGGAGTAACATGGGGCGCTTAAGGGCTCCGTACGGCTGGATTGGGCCAGTATATGGAGACTTAGCCATTGGGTCTCCCCGTACGGAGTACCTAGGCGATTTCTGTTAGCCTTTCAAAAAAAAAAGTACAAATATTTATGAATGTCTTAAAATATTATTAATGTGCGTTAGTCCTCCTTTTACATAAATATATATACAATTTAATTAATAGTTGTTGTATATAATATTTAATTCCAATTTGAATAGTAGAATAGAAATAATAAAAATCCTTTGAATAACATGAGATCTCAAGTAGGCAAATTGTGAGTGGTACACATATATTCAGTGATGCCAACCAAAGCGAACATGTCTACTTACTTGCTATTTATTATAAAAACTATGAGCCAAATATATATGTTTCGTTCAATGTGGCAAAACGTTTAAATTGTCATTTTATGTTAATTAAATTCAGATAATTTTGTGACGGATACATATATAACGTGCATATCAAATATATATCTACTTTATTTATTATTAGTCACAAACTATATGTTGTGTACTCTGTGTTTTGTTAAGCTAAATAATTTGTATGCATTCATGGATGTTAAGTTTGTCACAAACTTTGCAAACACCGTTAAAGATTACACGGAAAACTTAACCTTAAAAACATATTGCGAATATATTTGTTCATAACAATAACAACATATATATTATATATGTTTATGTTTATAATTAATTAAAGGCAATAATATATGCAGAATTTAAACAAAAAGAGTCCGAAAGAATCAACATAAAGAGGCTGGCGATCGAGTATGCATATGCCACGAGGAAGCTGTTAGCTGTCTGATTATCAATTTCACATGCCATTGCCATGTTACTTAACAATTACTAGTAGTAGTTTACTTGTGATTTGTAAACATAAACCTCGTTAACCCTATTAATCAATGACACCTAAACCTTCTGTTTTAAACTTAAGAATATCATAAAAATCCAGAGCTAAAAACACCTATAATATTAATATTAATATTAATATAGTAATTATTAAAATATGTAAAATAAGACATGAACAAAATATTGGCCTATTATACGCATGCCAGAACATCGATTATCAACGTTTTTTAATAGATAAAGTTTTATGATGATTGATTATCTGAATCATACTTCCTTATTGTACTGATATGCTAATAAAGACTAACAGCGATAAGTTGCATTTAGAAATATCGATCACTAACATCGTGTACTTTTAATTAACTATTTATATTACAATTTTCTTAAAAATATGGATGGATCATTTGAAGCCAACCCGACCCATAAATGTTTTTTTTTATTTATATAATTTTGATTTATAGAAAAAGCTAATGCTACGTATCCATCAACTACAAATAAAAGTCATGGTTGTTCAATTTCATAATTGCTAAAAGCCTAAAAGTCTTGATTTTATAATTGAGATTTGAGAATGGTGGAACTAATTTTCATCTTACTTCAGTTTTGGTTAGTTCTACACTTCTACACTTCTACTATTTCAAAATGATTAAAGGGCCTTAAACATAAGGGCCCATTTATATTTGAACATCATACCCAAACCCCAAATTTCATAACTAGCATTATGGGAGTTGCTTGAAACTCCAAAGTGAGGGTGTGTTTAGTTGTGAAAATTTTTCCACAATTTTCCTTTTCTAATTTTCTATAGAAAATCATTCTCCAGCAAAGTGTTGAAAAATTAGAAAACGCGTTCAAATGTTGAAAAAGTGGATTTTGGAAAACTAGTTATATCTTGGAAAATTTGGAAAAGTGTGGAGGAATTGTATAAAGGAAAATTTGGAAAAGTTTGGGGGAAGAGTTTTCCACCTCCAAGTTATATTTTGGAAAAGTGGATTTTCCATTTTCTTGGAAAATTTTCTCAGAAAAATTCATTTTGAACGCGTTTTCCACTTTTTCACTTTTCTTGAAAAAATTTTCTAGAAAACACCACCTTTTTTCCACAACTAAACACACCCTGATCATCTCATTAACAAGATACCTAACTTGGAAACACGAAACGCAATGTCATTGAACAAGATGAAGTTGGTTTCCCTTGCGGAGGTTCAGCTCGTGAGATTATCAACTGCAATCATGATTCAATGAATAACCATAGTTGATGAACGTATGAGCAGTTCAATTCAAATTTGGTTCTAAACAAGTACTCCACAAACAAGGTGACCACAGGTCATGTATGTTTGTAACGCCAACACAGTTTAATCCATTGGTTTTAGATTTTATTAATAATATGACTTATCTGTTCACTTAATTTACAAAGCTTTATCATTAAAAAATCATCTAATTTTTCGTAAAATACTAACAATTTATAATGGGATTATGATTGAATCTAGGCAACGGTTCTTTACTTGGTTTAATTTTTACCCCTTGGCCCAGTTTCGCCAGAGGATTGTAAAGACTACATTAACAATAAATTGTAATCGAGTTAAGCTCGAGCTCGGTATAGGAGATAATGGGGTGAAGCATAATTAAGAATAGGCCCACAACATGCAAATATTCCAGAGGCCCGAGCTACCAAACTGGGAGATAGTAGGTCAAATGGCGAGTCAGCTTGTTAATACACATTACCAAGTCTTCTAGGAGTGTCAACGAGTCGGGTTATTCGGGTTTTGGGTTATTCGGGTCGGGTTATTCGGTTTTTCAAGTTTATAATCTAACCCGAAACTCAATTCAAATAAGGTCGGGTTATTCGGGTTCGGGTTATTCGGGTTCGGGTTGAGTTCGGGTTATTCATTTAAACTCGAATAAGATGATATTCCAAATTTTCGTAATTAAAATAAAACTTGAACTTTACAAAATGACACTAATAGCTTATATAAATCATCATGAGTAACTTATATATGTATATTATATATGGATAAACTATAAATAACTTATATATATAGTTATATTTTTTTAATTAAATAATTTATTAGCTTATTCGGGTTATTCGGGTTACCCGAATTGAAAAAAATTTATCCGAAACCCGACTCAAATAAGAAGCGGGTTATTCGGGTTCGGGTTATTCGGGTTCGGGTGACCAAATAAGCTTCGAATTCGGGTCGGGTCGGGTTCGGGTTATCTATTCGGGTTCGGGTTTTTTTGACACCCCTAAAGTCTTCAACCAAATCCATATGAACAAAACAACCACCAGGCTAGGGGTGAGCATAATAACCGTTTAACCGAACCGTAACCAAATTAACCGCTAAACCGATCCATTTTAACCGATCCACCACACAAACCGCCGGTTCGGTTATATAAAATGGAATTAACCGCCTTTGGCGGTTCGGTTACGGTTAATGTCTATAACCGATCCACCATTAACCGCCCCGCCTTAATTAATTAATTTATAATTAAATATATATATAAATCTTATTTTTATATGGATTAGCGCTTAATATTAAATAATAATTAAAAGCTAAATATCATATTGGACTACTGTTGTTAGTAAGTAATTTAATCGAACCATAACATGTATGCCACAGTTTGTTCTCATTTAATACTAAATGGTTGTTTTTTCTTTCTTTTACATCAGTTTTCGAAGGTGCTATAATACGAAACTAAATCCATCAAGGTATCGCAATCGAAGTTTTCCACTAAAATCACTCATCATGGGTCACAAAGTCTATTGATGATGATCTATCGATTGTTTTATTTTGCAACAACTTGTTAGTTTTATAGTTTTGTATTTAGCTTATGCAGTCTAAAACTACCATATGCATCAAGTTTGCTATATATTATATATTATGCTGTAATTATATAGTATTGAAATGAATCTATGTTGGTGTATTGGTGAAGTGGAAAAAACTTGAATGTTAATACATGCTTTTTTGTTTCCTGCTTGTTTCATTACACGTATTTTGTAGTATATATAAAAAAGGGCCTAAATATATGTTTAACCGCTTTAACCGAAAGAATTAACCGAACCGTCAAAAATTAACCGTTAACCGATCCGCCAATTAACCGAAACCAACGGTTATTAATATCCATTAACCGCCATATACGGTTCGGTTACGGTTAGAGACCATAACCGCCCCAAACCGAACCGTGCACACCCCTACACCAGGCGACAAGGGTCTACTCCCAGTCTCCCACTAGGCAGTAGGCACTAGCCATGAAAATTTGGAAACACTTGCGTATGAAAAAAGTAAATCCATTATAGCCATGAAAAAAAATAATAATAAATATATAATAAACATAAGAAAGAAGACCACTCCCAAACTCCCAACAGGGGGGACTGAAACCAACTCGTCTATTGTCAACTTAGCACCACATCGGCTTTTCTCAAAACCGACCGAAACCGACTAACAACTAAAAGTCATCAATGACACCGTCACTTCAATTTCTGCACCTCACATTACATTTACCTATATACCTGTATTTATATACACTAAAAAAAAATATTGGTAGAGCATACCGGTGCAACCAACGGCTCAAAACCGACCGTCCGTGCCATCGGCATCGATTCCGTTGGTAGAAACTGACGGAATCATTGGGACTGCCCGAAGACATCACTAAGACACAAACCTTTCATCACTATCTACTTCATATTATCTAATTACCTTACCTTCTGATCCAAGAATTTTAGCCTATAAACCAAACCGAACCAAAATTCATTGACGTTGTGTATACACAGCCAATATATGAAAAAAACCACTGCTGGTTTAACCTGATAAACATATCTAGGGCATCTACAAGTAGGTTTCAAGATGACGACACTTTAACAATGTTGAGGAGAACCAGAAAGCCAAAAGATTCAATAATATTTGTAAATCATTTCGTGAACTTATAGATGACGCACGTCTGTCAGCTTCCTAAAATGTACAACATGAGGCATAACAGATGTGCAACTTACTGATGAAAACCAAGAATTGATGAAATTCGCTCAAAACCTTCTATCAAGAAGCCACTTCATTTCCTCATGGACGAAAACGCTTGGCAAGCATAAAATCAACAGCTAGCTTAAATGATATTTTATCAGCTACATATACTAGTAAGTTGTTTTAGCATATAATTTATGATGAAAGCCATCCAGATAAAACACATATATTAAAATTCGCTAAAAGAACTTGCATTACACGGTGCGTGATCAAAACATAAACTGCATACCAGAAAATATACAGTAGCATCCAAAAATGGAGAACGAAGTAGAGAGGCAGTGTCATCAGCGATGCAGATTAGTCCACAGATACAAGTTAACGTAAACATAATATATATTGTTAAGAGATTATCGATTTAACCCCAATGCGAGCATAATATATCACTAACATGGATCGGTTAAAATGTATCTGGGATTTATATCACTTAAAAATGTAAACTATAATAATGCCAGGTTAGCATGTAACGCTGTGGTTGGCGTTAAGGTAAATCTGGGATTTGTTCATCAGGCAGGTTTCAACCGACTCAGTAAACATATATCACATATCAGCTTTGTGGACAAACTAAAAGCAAAGCCACAACAAACAAGTAAACAAACCAGCAAAACATAAAAAAGCAACAAACTTTTCACAGAATTAAGATCAAATCTATCTCAAGATGAATAGATTTTTGATTCATAACAAGATATCCGATGTTCATTCATAATAATATTAATAATTAATGATAATTAGAATAAACAAACAAAAACTCTCATCAAGAACACACAACAACAATCCCCATCCATCTTTAATCCTAATGATAATAGTAATGTATCTTAATCTTCCTCTTATCTATTAAAATTTGATGTTTTTCGGGGATACTTAACACAACAAAATTATACAACAATTTTTTAGTTTTAATCAAATAAATCATTGACCATCAAAGTCAAAGTCGAAGAGCTGTGCAGTGAAGGTCATCTTCATTATCATAATCATCAAACGGTGGAGGCATATTTAAATCAATTGATAAAAACGGTTTACTAAAAGAAGAAGAAGCAATTTCACCAAAATCGAGTTTTTCCCCAATTCCGTCAACAACCACCGACGACGACGAATCACAATCGCTACGGCAATCATCTAGAAACACCGGCGGCCGTGGTATAACAAAATCCGATTTCACCGGCGGCGGTCTAGGTCCACTACATGACTCAAGTGTACTACTCAAACTGCTACACGTCGGTCGCTGCGGAGCAGCAATCTGATGATACAACATGCTGTGACGATGATCGAGAAACGGATTATTAAGATGATTGGTAGGGTTAGGGTTAGGATTAGGGTTAGGGTTTTGATGATAAAAGGGGAAATTTGTTTTGGCTTTAGGTCCACGGAGTTTAAGGGCGGCAGCATCGTAAGCACGTGCTGCATCTTCGGCGGAATCAAAAGTACCGAGCCAAACCCTGGTTTTCTTCCATGGATCTCTGATTTCAGCAGCGAATCTGCCCCATGGTCTTTTTCGAACGCCTCTGAATCTGATTTCGGGTTTGGATCCGGATCCATCGGTTACCAAAACATCCGTGCTTCCTCTTGCTTTTCGCATATTTCAGATTTGAATTGAAGGATGTAATAAAATTATCCTCCAATTAACTGAAATAAAAATGGAAAAAAAAAATTAAAAAAATTATATAAATGAAATTAACGGAAAACTCTCTCTCCGTCTGTAATCGGTGATTTGATTTCACGAGAGATGAAATATAGAGAGGGGGGGTGAGAAATGGTGTATCGATTTTTGAAACAATTTTGTTTTCTGGGGTTTGATTTTTTTCCTTTTCCTTTTTCTCTGTTTCGAACCCTAATCACGTCTTGTTCTGTTTCTGCCCTCTTTTTCTTTCTTCATTTTCATCGATTTTCTGACTTTTGTTTTATTAATATAATCGAGGTATTTTGTGAAAAGACTAAAATAACCCTGTGGATTGGGTTTGAAATTTGGTCGGTTAACCACTTTGTTAAAAAAGATGTAATCATAATAATTACCGATCTTGAATTCTTGTTTCAAATAAGTTACGAATGTAATCCCAACCACGATTGAAATTGACTATTCAAGTTGTGCCAAATCATTATCACGTCCGTTTTTCTTAAAAGTGACTAAAACTGACTAACAACTAACTGACATCTGCCATTAGTAACACCGTCATTTTATTTTTCGGGTCACACATTTCTGTTGTACCTTTATATCTAAAAAAACGAACATACGTCGGATCTTCGACTCAAAAAAGTGATGAACCAAAATGAATGGGGCGTGCCATTGGTGTCACTTAAGTGACGGTCCCCACTTTGAAACCGACGAACAAGTGAAGCTCCCGATGAGTGAACTCTAAAATAAATTGATAAATACTTTGTAATTTTCAAATAAGATAGAATATGCAACATATAAATACACTCGTATTACTTATCTTGGTCGGAATAACTTATTATGGTGAATTCAAATTAAATTACTCCATCTGTCTCAATTTAAATATACTTCTTACATTTTTTTTGCTCTAAGTATATTATTTCCTACAACTTTTATTTGCTAAAAAATATTATATGCTTGCAAAAAAAAAAAAAACCCACAATGTGTCATTATGAAGCGGAAGCAATTAACATGATTGAAATCAAGTAAACTTTCTTGTATTGATATTATGAAAACTTACAAGATGAAAATGAACCCTAATCACTGCTATATACATCTATTACCACTAACCGTCATTAACTAACTATCTAACATAATTATCAACTAGTTTAGTTAATTTACACTTTACACCCCTGAACTACTAAGATATTCATTTCCAACCATAAATATAATTTGATGACATATGCATATGCTTCATATCCCCCCCTCAAGTTGGAGGATCTGTAACACCCAACTTGTTGATAAGGAAAGAATGTTATGGAGTGTTCAAGGCCTTTGTCATGACATCTGCTAACTGTAATTTGGTTGGACTATAAGCAGTCTGGATAAATCCATCTTGAACCTTTTCCCGTATAAAGTGACAATCAATATCCAAGTGCTTAGTACGATCATGAAAGCAAAGATTAGCAGCTATTTGTTGAGCAGCTTTATTGTCACAGAATAAAGTAACAGGAAGATGAACTGGAATATGAAGATGATGCAAAATATATGAAAGCCAAATGAGTTCACAAGTGGTAGCAGACATACTTCTATATTCTGCCTCTGTAGAAGATCTAGAAACAGTGGGTTGTTTCTTTGTTTTCCAAGACACTAAAGAATGACCCAAGAAAATGCAATATCCAGTCAAAGACTTTCTAGTCATCAAACAAGAAGCCCAGTCTGCATCTGAGAACCCTGTGACCTTTAAGTGAGGCTGAACTGGATAAAACAATCCCTTAGCAACTGATCCTTTCAAATACCTAAAGAGATGCAGGGCAGCTTGCATATGAGGTTCCTTAGGAGCAGATACAAACTGACTTAAATGTTGTACTGCATATGAGATGTCTGGCCTGGTCATGGTCAAATAAAGCAGTCTACCAACTAGCCGTCTGTATGAATCTGGATTAGAAATAGGATGACCCTTGTTTAAAGAAAGTTTAAGGTTAATAGGCAAAGGGCAAGTGGTTGGTTTAGTAGCAGTCAAACCAGCATCCAGAAGCATATCAAGGATGTATTTTCTTTGATTCAAGTAAGTACCATTAGGGGTAGTACAAACTTCTATTCCCAAAAAGTACTTGGCTAAACCCAAATCCTTGATTGTAAACTTAATGTCAAGAGCCTTTTTAACATCTTGAATATCTAATTCAGAATTACTAGTGAGTAAAACATCATCTACATAAACCAAGGCTGCAGTAAATGTATCCCCTTTTTGTTTAACAAATAGGGAATAATCATGTTTTGATTGAGTAATGTAACATCCTCGAATTGGACCTAGTTGTTTTATATTATTTCTTGATTTAAATGTGTTTGGAAATAATATTGTTTGAAATAGTTGAAATAATTGGAATAGGAGTCGAATATTCCAATGTGATAAGGAAATTATTAATTGTTGTAAATTAATATAGTTGACGGTGCAATAAAATGCTTGGACTCGCAAATGGTTTTCGGGTTCCAGACAATAGATTGAGATGGGGTATTAAATTATACCCGTATATTGAAGGCGGTTGGATGAGCCGACTTATATATATCCTTTCCTATTTAGGAAAGTTATTCATTTTTATTCCAAAACTCACAGAAACTCTCTGAAAACCTCCAAATCAATCCAGAAATCAAAGCAGGAAGTGGTGATTCTCGTGAAACTTCCTAATCATCAGATTACCATCGTTAGATTCTTCAATCAGTAAGTATTCTTGAGTATTTAAGAATTTGATTTTTGATTGAATTTGGGTAAATTGATGATTTGAGAGATTTGGATGTTAGAAACAGGTTATAAGTGTTACATATTGATTATGTGATGATATTTGAGGTTTATAACCGTTTAAAAACGAGTTTTTGGTGTTTTGGGGATTAAACCCGTGAGTTAGGGTTTCTGCTGTTCGTGCTGGGCTGGGACGAGGCCAGAAGCCGGCGGCTTCTTTGGCCAAACCGGCGGCTTGTTCTTGTTAGCCGAAGCCGGCGGCTTCGTAGGGGTAGCCGGCGGCTTGTGTTGCTTGGTAGGAAACCGGCGGGCATAAACCCGACCCGGCGGCTGGTAGAAGCTTTAAAACATGTTTTGGTTCTGTTACCACATTTGGTAAATTACCCGGCGGTTGTGGAAGTAAAGCCGGCGGGTGAGGATAGGAAGCCGGCGGCTTCTAGGAGGAAGCCGGCGGCTTGAAGGGCTGTTTCAGCATTACTTGTTTGACTTCGATAGTAATGTGCTTGATATATGTTATAGGATAATATATGTTAATGATTATATTGTAAATCATTAATACACAATTAGGAACTAGTAATTGTAATGTTAATTATGTTAAGTTCCTAAATGTCAAAGATTGATATAAGTTATGTATTGATGATCTGGATTACTAACTTATATTTGATATTGATTCTCAGATGTGGAGAAGGCTCAGTGATATTAGACTACTGAGTGGAGGCCTGAGGTAGTCGGTGAGTGGATCTGTAACCTCAGTGTGATTTAGTTGTAATGATTTGATTTACAATAAGTAATTTATAGTATTACTTTGATATGATGCATCTGTTGAGATAACTTGCCATGTTAGTTAGGTGGTTTGCTTACTTGGCTGTTTGAGCTAGTATGTAAGATTCTGAGGTCAACTTGACTTGACAGTTGGACTTGGTTGTTATTGTAGACGACAGGAGATCTTGAAACTTGAAATGTTGGTTTAGAGATCTAGGTCGTGTGTGATTAACAACTGGTTACCGGTAATTCTGTATAGGCCAATACAGATGATTGATAAGGGTTCCCTGAGTACCAAACCGGTATTAGGGTATCTCAGGAGCCACCGGTCCTCATGACGATTGATAATGTTTGATGTGAGTAGCTTGACATTGATTGGATGTCGAGTGATTGATTGATTTTCTGTTTATTGTTATTTGATGTAAACAGATTGTTATGCTAGGTTGTATTGATGCTTATAGTTTCATTCACTTAGCTTTATGCTAACCCCACCACAGTTCTTCCTGCAGGTTGAAATAGATGGGACATATTGGGCAGGGCAGGAAGTGTTTGGAATTGATGGAATGTTTGACAGGCTGTAACTCTGATGTTATTTTGATAATTATAGAAATGTTTTTAATAACACCCAGTGCGTTGAAATGTCTTGTACTTTGAATTGAAAAAGTTTATTGACATTTTGGGTAACATGTAACATAGGTTGTAATGTTTTGAAAATATAAGCTTCCGCGTCGCCATTATTATATTGTTTGTTTATATATAAATGAAGGGGTGTTATAAGTAAAGCCCAAATGAATCAAAAATTTGGTAAGCTCATGGTTCCACTGCCTAGAAGCCTGCTTAAGACCATATAAGGATCTTTTAAGTTTACACACCTGACCTTGTTTAGCAGCAAAATACCCTACTGGTGGTTTCATGTAAATGTCTTCATCAATAAACCCATGCAAAAATGCATTGTTGATATCCAATTGATGAAGTGGTCAACCCTTGGCTGTAGCAATAGCAATTAGGACCCTAACAGTTGCTAATTTATCAACTGGAGAAAAGATATGCTTGTAATCTTGACCCTCTTTTTGATCAAAACCCCTGACTACTAGTCTAGCCTTGAGCCTTTCAACTGAACCATCTGGGTTGAACTTGGTTTTATAAACCCATTTAGAAGAAATAGCCCTATGACCACTAGGTAAAGAAGTTAATTCCCAAGTATTATTGAGTTCTAAGGCCTGCAACTTTTTATTCATGGCATCAACCCAACCTTGATATTGACTAGCTTGGGCATAAGTGACAGGATCACTAGTGCTACAAACATTTGCCAAAAAAGCAATATACTCCTTTGGAATATGTGTAAAATCAGAATTATGAAAAATTGGATAATGAGGTAATGTAGTGACACATGAAGCTGTAGATGAATTAGAACCAACTGGAACAAGAAAATCTTTAAACCAAGCAGGTTTAATAGAAGCTCTATTAGATTTTCTAACTGCAGGTGTGGGAACAGAGGAAGGAATGACTGTAGAATCAGAAGGATCATAACCATTAGCAAATGTAGGAGATGAACTAGGAGGATCAGAAGGAGGGTGAGAAGGGAAAGGGAAAGAAATAGGATCATCATCTGTGTTTAAAACAGAAGAAGGAAAAAGAGGAGATGAAGTGGAAGTAGTAGAAGAAGTAGAATGTTTAAAAGGAAAAATGTGTTCCTTAAACACAACATCTCTACTTACAAAACCTCTTTGGTTGACAAATTATAGAGTTTGTACCCTTTTTGTCCTGGTGGATACCTCAATAAAACACATTTGATACCCCTGTACCCAAACTTATCTTTATGAGGTGTGATGTTAGCTGCATAGCATAAACAGTAGGGATGGCAATGGGCGAGAAAAAACCCGCGACCCGTGGGTACCCGCCCATCGTGGGTGGGTAAACTCGTGAAATTTTTACCCATGGGTGGGTTATGGGTATGAACTTCTACCCGTTGGCGGGTCGCGGGCGGGTGATGGGTATGAACTTATACCCGCGGGTAAACCCGACCCGCGAACCTACAAAACACATTATAGATACCTACAAGTGGATTTGTATAATTTATTGCATATATATGTATACATGATGGTTAATTTGAATTATATATAATAAAACTATTCCTATAGAGATTAAAAACTATAGTTTTCATGTTTCGAATAGCAAACTTATCAAATGATCAAGAAAAGATTATCAAATAAATGGATAGTTATCGAACTATTAGTCCACATGTCTTGACTTCTGTAACATCCTCGAATTGGACCTAGTTGTTTTATATTATTTCTTGATTTAAATGTGTTTGGAAATAATATTGTTTGAAATAGTTGAAATAATTGGAATAGGAGTCGAATATTCCAATGTGATAAGGAAATTATTAATTGTTGTAAATTAATATAGTTGACGGTGCAATAAAATGCTTGGACTCGCAAATGGTTTTCGGGTTCCAGACAATAGATTGAGATGGGGTATTAAATTATACCCGTATATTGAAGGCGGTTGGATGAGCCGACTTATATATATCATTTCCTATTTAGGAAAGTTATTCATTTTTATTCCAAAACTCACAGAAACTCTCTGAAAACCTCCAAATCAATCCAGAAATCAAAGCAGGAAGTGGTGATTCTCGTGAAACTTCCTAATCATCAGATTACCATCGTTAGATTCTTCAATCAGTAAGTATTCTTGAGTATTTAAGAATTTGATTTTTGATTGAATTTGGGTAAATTGATGATTTGAGAGATTTGGATGTTAGAAACAGGTTATAAGTGTTACATATTGATTATGTGATGATATTTGAGGTTTATAACCGTTTAAAAACGAGTTTTTGGTGTTTTGGGGATTAAACCCGTGAGTTAGGGTTTCTGCTGTTCGTGCTGGGCTGGGACGAGGCCAGAAGCCGGCGGCTTCTTTGGCCAAACCGGCGGCTTGTTCTTGTTAGCCGAAGCCGGCGGCTTCGTAGGGGTAGCCGGCGGCTTGTGTTGCTTGGTAGGAAACCGGCGGGCATAAACCCGACCCTGCGGCTGGTAGAAGCTTTAAAACATGTTTTGGTTCTGTTACCACATTTGGTAAATTACCCGGCGGTTGTGGAAGTAAAGCCGGCGGGTGAGGATAGGAAGCCGGCGGCTTCTAGGAGGAAGCCGGCGGCTTGAAGGGCTGTTTCAGCATTACTTGTTTGACTTCGATAGTAATGTGCTTGATATATGTTATAGGATAATATATGTTAATGATTATATTGTAAATCATTAATACACAATTAGGAACTAGTAATTGTAATGTTAATTATGTTAAGTTCCTAAATGTCAAAGATTGATATAAGTTATGTATTGATGATCTGGATTACTAACTTATATTTGATATTGATTCTCAGATGTGGAGAAGGCTCAGTGATATTAGACTACTGAGTGGAGGCCTGAGGTAGTCGGTGAGTGGATCTGTAACCTCAGTGTGATTTAGTTGTAATGATTTGATTTACAATAAGTAATTTATAGTATTACTTTGATATGATGCATCTGTTGAGATAACTTGCCATGTTAGTTAGGTGGTTTGCTTACTTGGCTGTTTGAGCTAGTATGTAAGATTCTGAGGTCAACTTGACTTGACAGTTGGACTTGGTTGTTATTGTAGACGACAGGAGATCTTGAAACTTGAAATGTTGGTTTAGAGATCTAGGTCGTGTGTGATTAACAACTGGTTACCGGTAATTCTGTATAGGCCAATACAGATGATTGATAAGGGTTCCCTGAGTACCAAACCGGTATTAGGGTATCTCAGGAGCCACCGGTCCTCATGACGATTGATAATGTTTGATGTGAGTAGCTTGACATTGATTGGATGTCGAGTGATTGATTGATTTTCTGTTTATTGTTATTTGATGTAAACAGATTGTTATGCTAGGTTGTATTGATGCTTATAGTTTCATTCACTTAGCTTTATGCTAACCCCACCACAGTTCTTCCTGCAGGTTGAAATAGATGGGACATATTGGGCAGGGCAGGAAGTGTTTGGAATTGATGGAATGTTTGACAGGCTGTAACTCTGATGTTATTTTGATAATTATAGAAATGTTTTTAATAACACCCAGTGCGTTGAAATGTCTTGTACTTTGAATTGAAAAAGTTTATTGACATTTTGGGTAACATGTAACATAGGTTGTAATGTTTTGAAAATATAAGCTTCCGCGTCGCCATTATTATATTGTTTGTTTATATATAAATGAAGGGGTGTTATAAGTTGGTATCAGAGCAATAGTTTGGGTGAATTGAACTTGATAGAATGTTCAATCCTAAACTTTGATTGAGTTGAGTCAAACATTCCAGAAGGTGTGGGCTTAGTTGATTAGTGAATGTGTGAGAAAGTAGTTAGTTGAATATGTACTAACCTTTAACAAGTTGTGAAGTGTTGTTTGATTGCAGAGACGGAGGAACATGAGTATCTGATTAGTATATTTCATGTTTCCTCAACGCTTGTGGGCTTAAGATTGTCAGGTAATTTTCGATAAGCCTGTGTTAATTTAAATTAACTTGAATTGTTTACTCTGTTATGTTGAGTAAGCCTTGTTATGAAGTTAATTGAGTCAGACTGATATGATTCCCCAGTGTTGAGTCAACTATTGATTGCTATAGGTTGACATGAGGATAGAGGTATTGAATAAGATGCTCATTGTTGTTCATTGTTGTGATTATTTCTGATTGAATTGTAAATGCAGAAATAAGTTTAAGTAGACAGAGAGTTGATTAAGGTTTTAGCAAGATTGATGTTAGAACCTAAGGAGTGTCTTTATTGGTGAGACGAGATAATTGATAGTATTATGTTAATGGATTAATCACAAGGTGTGATCTAAATCCTTGCTAAGGAAGGTCGTGTCATTGAATTGATAATGACTGCTATTTGAGAAAATATGTGTTTATGTGACTATATGATATGTGTTGACTATAGTTAAACACTTGATATAAACCATGACTGATAGGTTTAAGAGAAATGTAGAATGTAATAATGTGAAATTGATTGGGAAGTGATAGATCTTTCTGGTCAATTGTGAAATTAATAAATGAAATGTTTGATAGTAACATGATTAAGTAGACTTGTTGTGACAGTGATGCTTGATATGATAGCATATGTCAAAGTGATGATAGTTGATTAAGATGTGTCCTGAATTTTGAGGAAAATAGGGACATTGATTAATGTTAAGTATTGAAATTATGATGATAGGTTATCATATGTTTGAGGTTTCAGACCAGTAGATATACTGAGTAATTTAGTTGTTTAAAATCAGAACATTGTGTGAATAGGTAAGTGGTAAGTTGATTTTGAGAGTGTATCGGCTGATAGAAACTATTAAATAGAGTATGATTGATTTGAAATCATGAAGTATTTAATATATAAGATGAGAATGGATCACATTGATAATTATAATGTAGAGTAGCCTGAGAATGGATTGTGAAGAGCATAATCTTGCAACGCCTGATCACCGTTGTTATATTATGTTGTGTCACATGAACTTGTTGAGGCTGCTTGATATAAAAGAGATGTAATGTGATTTTGAATAATTGAGCATGAAAGTATGCTAAGTTGTGTAATAGTTGTTGTTTGATAAGAAAATAATCAGTTGATAGAACTGTGACCTTTAGACTGTAAAAGTGAGAGTATAAATGATAGTTGTTATTGATAGAGGTTTTGATGGTAAACCTATATGATAAAATTGATTTTGTTGAATATGTGATTTTAACTGATTGTGTTAAATCAACCATAGGTGAACTTATTAGTGTTTGAATGAATCACTATTTTGTATCTGGCTTGTATGAGGCCAAGGTTGAGACATGTGAGTATTGTCTGGTTTAAGGAAATTCCTAGTATTATTGAATGTAATAATTGGAAGTATATGTTTGATAGTAAACATATAATATGAAATGGCTTGTATGGAGCCAAGATTGCTGTAGGTTGATTTTGTTCTTGTGAAGGATTGATAAAATTATTGAACGTAATAATTTGAAATATATGTTTGAGAGTAAACATATAAGATGAAATGGTTTGGGAGTTAACTTGATGGTATGTTAACTTTGAAAGTCAAACCATGAATAGAGAATTGTGTATAAAATTAATTGCTTGTGATTGGTTTGAGTTTGGGTCAAGCTTGATAAAAGCAATTAGAGAATTTTATTGATTGGTTGATTGAAACCAGAGTTGACATGTAGTTAACTGTGTGTGTGAAATAGTATAACATAGATTGTAATGTTATGATTGTGTGGAATATGATTGAATTCCTAAATTGTATTAAGTTGTGAAAACTTGAGTTATTACTTAAAGCTAGTATTAAGTAATTGAAATAGTGTTAAGTATAATTAAGTATTCAGTTAGGAAATATATGATATTTGAACTGAATATGTGTTAGAAAATTATACATATATGAAGTCATTGAATGATATGACAGTTATAAATTGTTGAATGATGTAAGTTAAATCACATTGATTAGAATTGTGATAAGAAAGTCTTACCAGTGTATGAGGCTTGTGATGATAGCTTTGATTGGGTAAGACCGTGAGATGATGAATAATTGAAGGTTATTATTATTAGTTGCCTAAGTTGATTGGTACCTCATGGTGAGTTACTTAGACATTGAAAGAATTGAATGGATTCTTTAGTTATTTGTTGATTTTATACAAATGAAGTAAGTGATGAAGTAGAAAATTGGGATTAGATCCAAGTAAGGTATGATATGAAAGTATACCTGGAGTTGGATTGTGTTAAAGGTTTAGTTGATCGTTGTTGGATAAAATGAGAAAATATGAATTGAAGGTTGTTCATGTTTTAAGAAATTTTGTATGTATAATTGTAAGTGTTAAGAAGTAAGGGAAACCTTGAAATTGGTAGGTGATGATTGTATTCACCAAACTTTCTTGTAAGTTTGGACTAAATTGTTTAAGTTATATACTAAGTGGTATGTATATAAGTGAAACATAGAATTGCTGATTGATAATTGTTCCATGTCCTGTGGTATGGATATGTGATGATTAGTAGTAATATGAAGGCTTGGTATAGACTTTAATAGTTAAATGGCCTAGTGTATAGAATGAAATGGAATTGATGTGTATATGTCCATTTAAGAGAGTACCTGAAGTTGTGTAGATATGTATGTGTAGTATACATGATAATAAATGGCATGATAAGTTTTAATAGAATGAATTAAAATGTGCCATAAGTTGTGTAGAAGTTAGTTAATTATGATTAGCTTGATGTAGATTTGGTTAGTAATGTGTTGGAAAGTAGCACATTGTGATATTGTGATGCTTGATCTGTAGTATCATAATATGTTGATTAAGACTGACTTAGTTGCTAGATTGATGGAATTTAGTACTAAGTGATTGTATGGTTAAAGTTATATAATTTCTAATTGCTTGTGATTAGTAGTTTAAGATTTAAAAATGTGAATTGAATTAACTGGTTGCTAAGATAAGATTATGGCTGTCTTACCAGTTTAAGCGTTATGTAAATTCTAACTTGATGGTTAGTTAGATTTGAAGATAAATAGTAAGTATGGATAGGCGTACTGGAATGTATAATCACTAGTGTTGTGATTATTGTTTGGACAGTTGTTGTTGTTGACTTTGTTGTTGTCGACAATTAATAGGTTGTAATGAAAGAAGTTACAAACAGAAATAAGTCAATGTAGAGGTTGGTTGATTGTAGGTAAGATTGATTGTGGTACTTTTGTTGATTGAGCAAAGCACTTGTTGATTGTGGTTTTACCTACTGAGTTGACCTCTGCTGTACTTATTAAGGTGATATGAATCTGGATTATTTTTAAGTAAAAGATTTCATATGATTGTAATGATATGTGAATATGATTGGTTATTCACAATAGTATAGGTATGAAACTTTTGGGATGAAAAGTTGACCTAGAATTGGATTTTAAATCTTTGATAGTAGAGATTTGAAATTGTTATCTGTATATTAGGCTGGTTGTAAGTTGTGAGTTGAATTTTATTTCAATGTTGCTAGGAACATTGTGGTTTGATAACCACTGTTGTGATATTGTTGCTGCTGTTTTATTGTTAACAGAAATGAATAGTGAGAATAGGTTAAAGATTTTAGCACATTGCTAATTTCTGGTTGTATAGACCTATTAAGTGATGTTAGGTTTCACTTGTTGTTTAAGTGATTGTAGGATTCACTTGTTAAAGTAGGTGTTTGTTTATAAGATATATCTGATTGATGATATTGATTTGGTGCACTGTAAGTGTGCATAGGAAAAGATAGAAGCATGTACATTTGGATATGTGCATGTGGAAAGAATTCAAACAGTCTAAGTATAGTTGTAAGTTGCTATTGAGGACAAATGTATGTTAAGATATATGTGATTATCTCACATTAGACAGATTGAATGAGGTTAGATTTCGGGGACGAAATCTCTTTAAGGGGGGGAGAGTTGTAACATCCTCGAATTGGACCTAGTTGTTTTATATTATTTCTTGATTTAAATGTGTTTGGAAATAATATTGTTTGAAATAGTTGAAATAATTGAAATAGGAGTCGAATATTCCAATGTGATAAGGAAATTATTAATTGTTGTAAATTAATATAGTTGACGGTGCAATAAAATGCTTGGACTCGCAAATGGTTTTCGGGTTCCAGACAATAGATTGAGATGGGGTATTAAATTATACCCGTATATTGAAGGCGGTTGGATGAGCCGACTTATATATATCCTTTCCTATTTAGGAAAGTTATTCATTTTTATTCCAAAACTCACAGAAACTCTCTGAAAACCTCCAAATCAATCCAGAAATCAAAGCAGGAAGTGGTGATTCTCGTGAAACTTCCTAATCATCAGATTACCATCGTTAGATTCTTCAATCAGTAAGTATTCTTGAGTATTTAAGAATTTGATTTTTGATTGAATTTGGGTAAATTGATGATTTGAGAGATTTGGATGTTAGAAACAGGTTATAAGTGTTACATATTGATTATGTGATGATATTTGAGGTTTATAACCGTTTAAAAACGAGTTTTTGGTGTTTTGGGGATTAAACCCGTGAGTTAGGGTTTCTGCTGTTCGTGCTGGGCTGGGACGAGGCCAGAAGCCGGCGGCTTCTTTGGCCAAACCGGCGGCTTGTTCTTGTTAGCCGAAGCCGGCGGCTTCGTAGGGGTAGCCGGCGGCTTGTGTTGCTTGGTAGGAAACCGGCGGGCATAAACCCGACCCTGCGGCTGGTAGAAGCTTTAAAACATGTTTTGGTTCTGTTACCACATTTGGTAAATTACCCGGCGGTTGTGGAAGTAAAGCCGGCGGGTGAGGATAGGAAGCCGGCGGCTTCTAGGAGGAAGCCGGCGGCTTGAAGGGCTGTTTCAGCATTACTTGTTTGACTTCGATAGTAATGTGCTTGATATATGTTATAGGATAATATATGTTAATGATTATATTGTAAATCATTAATACACAATTAGGAACTAGTAATTGTAATGTTAATTATGTTAAGTTCCTAAATGTCAAAGATTGATATAAGTTATGTATTGATGATCTGGATTACTAACTTATATTTGATATTGATTCTCAGATGTGGAGAAGGCTCAGTGATATTAGACTACTGAGTGGAGGCCTGAGGTAGTCGGTGAGTGGATCTGTAACCTCAGTGTGATTTAGTTGTAATGATTTGATTTACAATAAGTAATTTATAGTATTACTTTGATATGATGCATCTGTTGAGATAACTTGCCATGTTAGTTAGGTGGTTTGCTTACTTGGCTGTTTGAGCTAGTATGTAAGATTCTGAGGTCAACTTGACTTGACAGTTGGACTTGGTTGTTATTGTAGACGACAGGAGATCTTGAAACTTGAAATGTTGGTTTAGAGATCTAGGTCGTGTGTGATTAACAACTGGTTACCGGTAATTCTGTATAGGCCAATACAGATGATTGATAAGGGTTCCCTGAGTACCAAACCGGTATTAGGGTATCTCAGGAGCCACCGGTCCTCATGACGATTGATAATGTTTGATGTGAGTAGCTTGACATTGATTGGATGTCGAGTGATTGATTGATTTTCTGTTTATTGTTATTTGATGTAAACAGATTGTTATGCTAGGTTGTATTGATGCTTATAGTTTCATTCACTTAGCTTTATGCTAACCCCACCACAGTTCTTCCTGCAGGTTGAAATAGATGGGACATATTGGGCAGGGCAGGAAGTGTTTGGAATTGATGGAATGTTTGACAGGCTGTAACTCTGATGTTATTTTGATAATTATAGAAATGTTTTTAATAACACCCAGTGCGTTGAAATGTCTTGTACTTTGAATTGAAAAAGTTTATTGACATTTTGGGTAACATGTAACATAGGTTGTAATGTTTTGAAAATATAAGCTTCCGCGTCGCCATTATTATATTGTTTGTTTATATATAAATGAAGGGGTGTTATAACTTCTAACAATTTAATTCGTTTAAAATTACGATCCATTTATTTGATCATGTTTTAAAACATTTTTATACTTGTAAATTATATAAAATCATTTGATATTATGATAAAATGTTTATATTATTTAAAACCCGTGGGTTACCCGTGACCCATGGGTACCCGCGGGTCACAGGTACGGGTGTAAAAATAAACCCGCTAGCGGGTGTTCGTGGGTTTGCGGGTCAAAAAACCCGTCGCGGGCGGGTGATGGGTTTGGCATATTTGTACCCACGACCTGCGGGTGCCATCCCTAATAAACAGCCTATGGTTATGAGATAGTCATATGAAGGTTTAGAACCATGTAAAAGTTCAAAAGGAGTTTTCCAATTTAAGATGGACATAGGCATTTTATTAATAAGATAAGTTGCAGAAAGTATACAATCACCCCAGAAAGAATTAGGTAAATTTGCATGCAACTTAAGGGCTCTAGCAGTATCTAAAAGATGCCTATGTTTCCTTTCAACTATGCCATTTTGTTGAGGACTATAAGCAACTGATTTCTGATGAATAATACCCTTAGATTGAAAAAGAGAAAGACATTTAGAATTGACAATTTCAGTGCCATTGTCAGATCTAACAAACTTTGGAGTAGCTTGAAAATGGTTATGAATGTATTGCAAAAAATTATGAATGATTAAGAACACTTGATCTTTAGTATGAAGCAAATAAGTCCAAGTGGTTCTAGTTTTATCATCCATAATAGTAAAAAAGAAATGAGCACCATTCAAAGCAGGATACTTATATGGACCCCATAGATCCACATGAATCAATTCAAAAGGATGAGAAGAAGTAATATGACTTCTATGGAAAGGTAATCTATGGCTTTTTGCCAACATACAAGTTTCACAAAACAGTTTACATGTATTAGCATGAGTACAGCCATCAATATGAATGAGTTTAGAAACTGATGTGTGACCCAATCTAGCATGAAATGTATCAACATCAGTATGTAACTGACTTACAGAGTTGCTAGTAGCACACTTATTCAATACATTTTGAGTATCTAAAACAGAATTCACAGAAGAAACAGAATTACAAAGAAATGGCTTAGAAGAAGGATTAGAATGACAAGTGTTTAGCCCATTGGTCTCCCTTCCAACTGCAAGAGTTTGTCTAGTTGAAAGGTCCTGAAAAACAAAGTGAGATGGATAAAACAAGGCTACAAGTTGTTGGCTTTTGACTAATTTGCTAATTGAAAGCAAATTGAATTTGAATTGAGGAATATGAAATACATTGTAAAGTGTGAGTTTAGGAGTCAATTTAACCTCACCAATGAGAAACACTCTTTTCCTAGATCCATCTGGTAATTTAACCAGAATAGGAAATTGAAGGCGTTTAACATTATGAAACAGATTTAAGTGAGATGACATGTGGTCTGAAGCTCCAGTGTCAACTATCCAATTATTCATTAAATTGCTGTTATTATCACATGACAAAGCATAAGCATAAGTACAGAATGATATACCTGCATGGCTCATAGAAGGGCCTGCAGGGGCTGCATTGCTGTTTGAAATATCATCCTGTGCAGCTTTACCTTTGAACATTTTGAGCATCTCTTGACACACTGCAGCAACCAACTTTTGATCTAAACCACTTTGTTCAGCACTGCATTCATTTTCATATCTAAGTCAAAAGGAGTATCAAATCCAGTATAAGCCTGAGCAGCCATACCACCATTTCTACCATGACCCTTTTTCTTGCCTTTGTACCAGTCTGGATATCCCAACCTCTCAAAGCATTGATCATATACATGACCTACAGCTTGACAATAGCTACACTTCTTTCTTTCATACCTGCTTTCAGTTCTATCATCAATTCTATTCACCTTAGTATCTTTCCTAGTTCCATGATTAACCTTTTTACTTCCAGTAAGATTTGCAAAAAATGCAACAGGATCATCAACATGATGAGTCACTTGCTTTTGTTTTTCAACCTGTTGTACAATGTAATATGCTCTATTTACATTAGGTAATGGATCCATGGAAAGAATCTGTCCTCTTACTGCTTCATATTCATCATTGAGTTCAATAAAAACTGCATTAACTTGTTCCTACTATCAAGTTCCAAGAATTTCTCAGCAATACCACAAACACATTCTTTAATCTTTCCACAAGAACAAGTAGGTATACCATTCAAATTATGCAATTCATCCCAATGTCTTTTCATCTTATTAAAATATGCAGCAATCGACAAGTTACCTTGAGAAATTTTACTCAACTCTTGTTCAATTTGATATATCAGAGGACCATTACTCTGTCCATAGCGTTCAACAATTTCTTTCCAAAGCTCATGCGCAGATTGTGAATACAGGAAGGCTTCTGACAATTCATTGATCATCGAATTCAAGATCCAGCAGGTAACCATATAATCACATCTAATCCACCTTTGATATTTTTCATCTTGAATTGCAGGTCTAGGACATGTACCGTCAATGAATCCAAGCTTAAGCTTTGCTCCTAACGCCATTTTTATTGTACGGCTCCATCCGAGAAAATTTGTTCCATTGAACGGAGTGTTAGTGAGAATCATCCCTGGATGATCGGAGCTAGCAATGTGAAGCGGATCATTGATTGAATTAGCAGTATTGTTCAATTGCGTTTCCGGAGTAGACTCATTATTAGGAATCGCCATCAAGAACAGAAATTAGGTCAAAATCGAACAAATTCAGAATTGAAGCTAGCAAACACAATCGATTAATCACAGAATTGAATTAATCGATCCATTTCAGATTTATGAATCAGATTACGAAGTAAAACGAACAAATACAATCGATTAATCACAGAATTGAATTAACCGATAGATTTCAGGTTATTGAATCACCGTCAGTATAACGAAGAATTCAAATGTGAGAATCAAACGAGCAGCGCTCTGATACCATATGAAGCGGAAGCAATTAACATGATTGAAATCAAGTAAACTTTCTTGTATTGATATTATGAAAACTTACAAGATGAAAATGAAACCTAATCACTGCTATATACATCTTTTACCACTAACCGTCATTAACTAACTATCTAACAGAAGTATCAACTAGTTTAGTTAATTTACACTTTACACCCCTGAACTACTAAGATATTCATTTCCAACCATAAATATAATTTGATGACATATGCATATGCTTCATGGTCATTAAATTCTCAACTTTACCCTTATTTGTCATTCTCAATAGCTCATATCCGAAATATCTTGTTTTTCAAAGTTGCCTTAAATATATGATAAAATTGAAGTTTTATTAGACTATCATAAATTCAACAAATTTTCTTTGAGTTACTTTTTTAGGGACATAAAAAGTAGTAGTCATGAAATAAAACAAACATAGAATATCGTTAGTATTTTGATTGAATCTTTAACAAACATGAATGAAAATTAGCACATGAATTAAGTTATTAATAAGTAAACCTACTGATTACTGTCAAAGCAAAATTAGAAACTCCTACACATACATTTGACGTCGTATTTGTAATCATGAATTGATAGGATGAATGTTCGATTACATACCATACACATACATTTGCCGTCGTATTTCAATAGTCAGTTTAATATATGCTGGTGGACATCTTTAGTTTTTGTGGATAATTGTCAAATGGGTTCTATTTTGCATGAGGTAGGCTCAATATGTGTTTCCTTGGTAGATTTTTCGTGTTCTATTGTTTTCTAGATCAATTTTAATCTTTAGTTTTAGAGCATTTTCAAATGTCACTTTTGTTTCTAGTCCTCCTTTAGAGTGACTTAGTGGTTAGGATTTTTCAGTGTATAGTTTTCATCTTCTTCAATTTTGATGAAGAATTTTTTATATATTTGTTTTTCTTAAAAAAAATAAAAAATTATATACCGTACGTAATCGTGTGAAACCATGGACGCACATCTTTGGAGCATCAAAACAGCTTAATGGGTGCATGTTCTTTTCGTATTTTATCATTAATCGATGTTCTTATATTTCTTTGAACAAAAAAGATTTGCATAATAACTTCATTTGCCATATAAATGGATCTACCTTGCAATAAATTGAGCTTGAATAGATAACAACATTGTTGATTAAAATTGAATCCTTTGGCAGACTTTAGGCTATTATATTTGCCGATTTTAACGAGTGCCGTTTTTGAGAGTGGACGAGTTGATAGATCACCTAGTGCATTCGAATTATAGGAGTCTCAAAATGTGTATATTTGTGTAATTGAAAAAAAACAAACAAACAAACAAACGTTATACGAAATACTCATTTCAAAGTTGATTGAACCACACAAAAAATAAATAAATAAACTTTTTATAACTAGATTAGGGTGCCCCTTTCCCTTTCCACAATTATTCAATTTTTGCCCGAATCAATGACCCCTAAATTTAGCTCACCAAAACCGTCATACCACAAAGTGACAATTTATCCGCATATACTCGATCATTATAATTTATAATCCAATTGAAAACAAAACCCGTAAACTTGTCAATTTTCTTTATTTACTTTTAATACATTTTGACGGGGTACCGTCCTCTTTACAAAAAAAAAAAAAAAACACACAAAATTGAAGGCCAACATTTCAACATGCTCCCCAAGAAAACAAACAACTTGAACTGTGTTACTATATGAATTACCGAATCATCTTCAACTCCACAAAACCATTGCTTCTAATATTTTAACAACAATGAAATATCTGATTGTATAATTATTTGAAAATTTATAAGACTGGATCTCATTTCAGTCATTTTAGATGCCTATTTGCATGATACGGATGATGGAACATGCATACCCTCAAAAATAATACTCCGTATTAAATTTAATTATATTTATTACGAAAAACCAATGACTGGTTTTTGAATTGAAACATACAAAAAAGTAAAAAACAAATCTATAACCGAAAGTATAAGTTTAAAAAGCTAATTAATTAATGTATAATTTAATGAAGAAAAGGAGACAAGTGGGAAAATGAAAACGCATGTGAATATGCAAGTTGAATGTAATGCGGCACTTAATCTTGAATATCCTCTTCTTGATTGTTTTTTCCATTCTCTTAATTGCTTTTTCCCTACTTCTCTTTAGATAGTGTGAACTCCGATTGCAGCCAAATAAAAGATTAATGGTATTAAATTATTTTTATTTTATCGAATGTTTGTGTGAATAAGTCACACGGAGTATATAATTAATTGTTGTTTGTCTCGTATGTTAAACATTTGAATAACCAAAAAAACAAACAATTCTAAATGATTAAGGAAATTGGATGCTAATTCATTTTTAACGGGCTTTTCAGAGTTCAAGATGCTACTTCAAAGTCTTAGACCACTCTCAACAGTGACAGAAAGTGACAGAAACTAACGTGTCACATCAACACCACGTTAGCTTTTTCACAAAACTGACAGCCCCGTGCCAACAGTGGTCCGTCACTTTTATCTTCAGGGACCCACAACTAATATATTAATTAAACAATACACAATTAATTAAAATAAAACACATTTCATTCAAATTAAAAACATTACAATAATTAAAAAAAACGTTACGCTAATAAAAAAAATTACAATTATTAAAAATAAAAGTAGCCTAATTCGAGCTCGATTCTTCGTCTTCGTTCTGGGCCTCGTTCTCGTTCTCGTCTTCATCCGAATTGTTGGATCCGTAGACATTTTGATATTCTTCAACGACTTCTTTGTGAGCCAATTTGATAATTTTTAGTTCCTTTTTTTAGACCCGTTTTGGAAGATTTTTGCAAAGAAAACTTAACGCCTTAAACGCCGCTTTTTTATATTATTTTTTTATTGTTTCTAGCGCTTCTATGGCTTTTAGAGCCTGTGTTTTAACCGCTTCAAGGGCCTCAAGTTTCTCGGACGAGATACTACCTCGTGAAGACGAACCGGCATCCGAAGATTGAGAATTCTTTACCGCTTTTCGACCCATTGGACGACGTATCGGGTCGTCGCGGAACAAGGTTCTCATGTTTGCTTCTACAGACGACGTCATTGGGTTGTCGTTTTCGCCAAGATCGGTTGCTTCGGGTTCGGGTTGGAATGGGCGTTTGTTACTCATGACGCCTTGCTCGGTGAAGAACTTTGGGTAATGTTTAAGAATATCCCAACAACACTTGTAAATGAATTTTCGTTTCACTTGTTGAAAATAACCTTTTTTGGCCGCGTTTAAAACGTCGTTGTCTCCGGTACCGCTTTGATGGCAACTCTCTCTAAACTTTTTGTGAATGCCTTCGAAGGACTTTACGTCATGATATATTTTGTTCCATCTGCCCATTAGTTGATTGAGGTTACGTTTCGTTTGAACCACCGAATTGTAACCCGAATGGACGTTTTTCCAAAAACTCTCGTTTGTTTGATTGTTTCCGATGACACCATTTTCGGAACAATGTATCCACCGTTCCGCCAAGATTCTTGCTTCGTCGTCGGTCTACCTAACTTGAACCCTTTTTGGTTCGGCATTTTTTTTTTTTGCCCTTTTTGGGCTCCCGTTGGGTTTCGGGTTCGGCATCAGACCTGGGCTCGGCCTCATCCGAACTTTCTAGTATATGTTGATGTTGACTTTCGGGTACGAAGTTTTGGCTTGATGTGTTTTGTGAGTGACGGGAAGGTGTTTGTTGGTACCCGAGCGTGTTTGATGAGGTAGTTCCGTAGTATGTGTTTGGTGACCAATCAACTTACGGTGGAAATTGGTGGTTTTGGTACCACCCGGGATGTTGGTAATTCCTTCGGGGGGTCGTCAGGTGCAAAGGAATAAAGATTTGCAATTTGTGCGAAACTAGCAAATCCCGAAGGTGGAAGTTGAATGGGAGGTTGATTGGGTGTCAGATTGTTTAATAAGTTTTACCACATATCGTTACAAGCTTGTTCTTGCTCATTTTGTTGTGATTTGGATTTGGTTTTGGATTTGGAAGTTTTTTTTTTTTGACATTTTTTGTGAGGTGAATGTTTGAAAATAGAGTGTTTTGAAAATGAATGGGTAAAATGTAGTGAATGTAGTGTAGTTTTATAGGTAAAAGTTAAATTTAAAAAAAAAATAAAAATTAAAAAGTGTCAAACGGCCATATGACTGTTTTTTTTTTAAAAATTATTTATCTATTTATTTATTTTTCACAACGGTTACTTTTTTTTATACATTTAATGTTTTTTTTATTTCGTTCGTTCCACACAAACCAAACCGACGATGTCGGAAAAGCGACGAGGTGAAACCGACGAGCCAAGTGACGAGCTCGTGCCATCGGTGTCACCCTCGTCACTTTAAACCGACGAGGAAGCGACGGTCCCGTTGGGACGGGTCTTAGCTCAATTTTAATATTTTCAAGACGCAAACAGAGTCAAATGCATTTTGTTTCGGTTTTTGACAAGTTTGTCTGGTCGTATGTATGTATCCATATAATTTTACAAAGTCTTTGTATTTCGTATGTCATCATTCATGTATTATTTTGGTATTTTTTACCTATTCAATACATTTGAATCAGCGTTCTAAAAAAAATAAAAAACAAACGGAACCTTAGACACCGCAATTTAATTATGAATGGAAGTAACTCAGTAAGTTCTATCCTTGGTCCGAAGGCGTCCACATTTCAATTTCAATCTAACTGGAAAAAAGCGTCAAATTTTACCAATTTCTTTGGTCAACCGTCTTTAATCTAATCATATCAACTGATTTTGAAAACTTTGATTTGATTCATATAGAGTAATGTTCAACTGGTGATTGATATAAAAAGAGTAATGCTATATAGGCCTACTTACGTAGACCTAAAAACAGACATAACTTTCCTAATTGGTTGCTTTTTTTCTCTCTTAATCTCATCCAATCAATTTTTCAAACACACCAATCACATCTTTAGGTCTAAAATTAGTCCTTTAACTTTAGGCCTACCAATCATTTTCCATATAAAAAACCAAGTAACACTTGTTTGCCTTTTTGTGGGATGTATATGAAATCTGGCTTACCTTGCTTAATATGGGAACTATACATATTGTTATTAATCCGTTCGTCTCAAATTAAGTGTTTATATTTCTATTTTGATTTATCTCAAAATTATTGTTCATTTTAAACCTTCAACCAATCATAATATTTTTCAAATGTTAAAATGAAATTTTATTAATGTTGAGTGTGATGATCCTCAATATTATTAAATTGTGTGCGAATAGATAATTGACATTTTAATTTGTATGCGTCTAACAAATAACAATAAATTCTATCCATAATTGATTACTCTGTATGTCTGTAGCGATACGTATAGATCTCGTGAAGCTATCATCAGTAAAATGGTTAAATACAAAGAGAGGAAAAAAAGAAAAAAAAAAAACACTTGATGTATGTCCCATGACTATGTGGACCACCTGGGAGACCTTCCAACCAGTATCCAGCAGGGCCATGTCCTGGTCCCTCCTACTAACAAAATACTTGCTAGAGAAAATAAATAAATAAATTATGGCTAAAATACGAGTAAAAGAAAGGAGTGGTGAGCTAACACTAGTCCGATACCATAACCAGTCACCAACTAAACACCCAAAACAAACCCATCAGACACGTGTCAATATCCTTTTGTGTTCCCGCTCTTTCCTCTTCACCCTGTTACCGGCCAACCCGGTCACCTGTTGCCCTCGTCTTCAAATTTTATCGGGGCTCGATGCCTTTTGCTTCCCGCCTGGACTTTTCTAAACTGTGGTGGTATCCCAACTCTTTTTGACCAAAGATACAATTAGATGATTTTCATGTTAGGCGGAGCTAGTATATACGTACCCTAATTATTTAGGGGGTAAACAAAAAATTTCGCTTTCGTTCATTTTTGAGAGCGCAAAAGTCATAAAATACTATCAATACCTTTTACGAAGTCTCTTGTCGATGTAATTTGAAATTTTTGAGAAGACATCTACCCCTCCCCAACGCCTACATCCGCCTCTGATTTTCATTTTCACGTACATTAGTAGATTACTCCGTATAAACTTACTTGCAATACTAATTTTGACAATTATTGTAGTTGTAAATACAAGTACCATATATTATAATGCATATATCATTGTATTACATTGATTTTTGGTCCTAGTTCCTTTACCAAATAGTGAGAATAATCCTACATCCTTCCTACATATAGATATAGATAGATAGATTGGTCATTACATCAAATCAATCCTTATAAATTAATGGGCATCGATAAATACAACATAATAATTGTTACATACAACAAAATCAATGCATTGCAGTACTATACAGTACAAGTCATAATGCACATTCTTTGGTGTATGTAACAATTAGTATGTTGTATTTATCAGCTCCCTAAATTAATTAATGGGATGTTACAAAGTAGATACGCTAAAAGCCGAAGGGGCTGTTTACTTTGGATTTTTTTGCGTTGGGGTTGAGTGGCCCAGTGAGAGGTGAACAAAACCGGGTTCCGACCCTACCCGACCCGACCCGAAAACCCGAACCGGGTTTTGGTCAAAAAGTCAAAAACCGGGTTGGACCCAACCCGAACCGGGTTTTTTCGGGTTTTCAACCGGGTTTTTGACCGGGTATTTGACCGGGTATTTGACCAGGTTTCGGGTATTTGACCGGGTTTTGACCGGGTTTTTGACCGGGTTTCCAACCCGACCCTATTTCAACCCGGTCCCAACCCGATTTCGAATTCTAAAAACCCTACCCGGGTACGTACCCGCCGGGTATTCAAAAAACCCGAACCGGGTAGGGTCAAACCGGGTTTGACCGGGTCGGGTTTTCGGGTTTGAAACCGGGTAGGGTTGAGGAACCGGTTTTTTTTGTTCAACTTTGGGCCCAGATGTTTATTCGGTCATCAGATATTCAGATATGTTACTTATTATGTATGTCTCAGTTTAAAAGCGAAGGCCCAATTTAAAAAGCCAAGAGCCCAAGACCCATTTTAAAACGATCAGTCTCAACTCTCAACTCTCAACGTCATAAAATAATTGTGTATTCTTTCTCCAAATATATTCATGAGTCAAATGACAAGACATTTTTGCAAAGACGGCACTAGAGTTTGTGAAGTTTTGCTTTTGCAACTTCATGATCAATTTATCTCCATTTGTAAATTTATATAGTATCTTCTAACATATAATGTTAGACGCTAACATTGTCCAAACATTTTCTCTAAACTTCATGTATCACCTAAAAAGTTGCAACCATTGAGAAATACTTAACTTCAAAATTTACTGTTTCGACTAAAAACGATATAAGAGTGACACATTGTCATTCCACACTTATTCACCAAGTTCGGGTGGAAGAGTGCCAACTTATGATGTCAACTTGTTACACGATTTCAAACATGTTGTTACTTCACTACACAAAACTCAGTTACGTGATACCTCTGTCTAACCCCAGATTCTTGCTACTTTCACTTGGATCCACCAACCACATATGCCAATTTAACTTTCCTTTTTTTTCATTCTTTTAGATGCCCATTATCATTTATCTTTCAGATTATTATGTCAACATAATCAAACAATTCCACAACATTTAAACTATCACATTTTCACAATTTCAAGATAATGCCACACCACTTCAACCAAACCCATCAATCGTTTATCCAACCCGGCCCCTTCCTTAATCAACACATTTATACCTATTTACGATGTCAACTTGTTGTACGATTACAAACGTAATCAAATAAAGATTCATAGCTATGAACGCGGAAGCAAAATTAACAAATTGATGATGATCCAAAATTGAAAGGATTTAAGAGCAAAAGTTATGTTTAGCTTGTGATGTAAATATCCTAATGCTCTATCATTCCTTCAATCCACATTTTTTAATTAGTAAGAAGGTTATTTGCTTTGGTATTGTTTGATTATAGGCTCAATAATATTGTCATGCTTTGTGATGGTTTATGGAAGTCTGATGTCAAATTGGGATCATAAGACCAGCCACTTGGTATTCACATCTTTTCCCTTATATTGATACTTGTATACTTTATGATGGTTTGGTGGTTGCTCATGATCATATATATGGACACACAAGAGTTGTATTCTTTGTGGGCTAAGCATGGGCCAAGGTTGCTGATAAATATGACAAATCAATTCTTCAAAGACTCACAAATGTGAAACCATCTATTTCTACAACGTGGTAATTATAAAATACATTTCCACAATCTTTTTTTTGCATTTGTTGAAAGCAGTTTTAGGTTTATTTTTTTCTTTTCATAAAGTAAATTAAACTTAAACAGGTCAAATGGGTTGGATCAACCCACTGTTTTCTCCAAATCTTGACACACATTAATTGTATTGCTTGTGGGTTAAACAACTACGTACCTGAATTTTGCATAAATCTAAAAGCGACAACTATGATTTTGTGGACACTTGCAAGGAAAAATACAAGTATTTCTATGATGTGGTCATCACTCATCAGCCACATGATGCTTTCCTGAGTATCTTAGCGATGTTCGATTCAACTTTTTTAGTGACGCCTAATTTGTTTAATGAGAACAATTGTAAAATTATGAATGGATTTGTGGTTTTCTAAGCCTTGTGTTTGGTACTTAAAGTTGAATGATATCTTGAAGAAATCATTGGTGTGGATAAACACTATTATTGTGCCTTTTTAAACCGGTGCTGTGTTGTGAGTCCTACAGGCTACAGTTAGTAACTTAGTATTGGTTTAGTTTAAGGCTAATGCTAAACCATTTATGACGAATTTCAACACTCCTTTTGTTACATTTTAGCAAACAAGATTTTTCTACTATATATATTACTTTGGTGATTATATTTTCTTTCTTTCACAGGAGAATAACAACAATAATGAGAAGGGCAATGATGGTGACAATAATGTAGGTTTTTGTTAAATGGATATGTATTGAGCTTCAGATTCGTTAAAGCAATTTGTGCTAAATAGTAAGATTTTTTTTAGAAATATTTTATATTTAAGTGAGACAGTTTTCAAAGTAAAAAAGTACGGATGAAGTAAGAAAAAGTACATAAGGAATGAGAAAGAAAAAGTTGGTTATGGGAACCGAAGGTTAGTCGTTTCGATCCAATTCTGTTGGACTATTATTTATAGGAATACATGATTATACTTTAATTCTTACGGGAATATGGAGATTCCGAAAAAGGATTTGGTGGGTGGGAGCAGTAATTTTATTGAAGATAGGCAACATGTGGAGTAGAAGCTTATGGTTCTACTTTAAATATATGTGGTGTACCTGACGAAAAATTAGTTGTGGATCACTAGATCATGGGTTCGATTACAAAATCAGATCATGTTTAGAAACGGAACGTATGTAAACATTTTGATTGTTATATATGTTTGGTTTCCTACTGTGGAGTGAAATGTGAGTTGAAAAGGGTTGAAAATATGGAGTAAAAAGTCAGAAAAGAAGATGATATTCAAGTTACACAATATCTAACTGATGTATTGGTGAAGCGCCGTTGGGCATTGGTATGCAACAAAGTTTTGAATTCGTATTAATTATTACATACGTTCATTATTATTTAATATAGAATATGATATTAAAATGGGATTGGCTAACTTGTGCCCTAAGGGCATATGTTAAGCCTCATTTATAAAACTCACTAATTTCCTATTATACATGCATATCAATTATGATTTATACGGAGTATTATTTATGGAAAATTTACTTCATTAAATAATGCCCTAAGGGCTCTAGTTAGATTTTCCCTATTAAATTTTAGACGTGTTTAGATTCGAGTTGATAAGATATTTTGTTTTAGGTAACGGGTCAATTGGGTGTTAGTAGACGGTTCAATAAGGTGTCGGGCTGAAAGGTTGGGTTTGGGCTTGTGGTTTCTATTTGGGTTAAATTGGTCAACTTCGGTGGTTAGTTTTGGGTCTACAGGTTGGCATTTTTAAAAACAATCTAATATATGAACCTTGAGCTGTTGGCTTGACTCGCTAACCTGTTTATTTTGTCGATCGTTGTTGGTTATTTTCTCGTCCACTCTTGGTCTCTGATCGGCATTTAAATCCCAATCAAAAAATCAACCTAATTACCTTATACTAGATAGGATAAGCGGGTATCGAATCCACGAGGAGTATGAAGTTATAACTAGAGTTTAAACAATAAAAGAAATTCTTGAAGTTTGATTTGAGATTAAAACTACTTAAGCTATTAAATAAAACAATAATGATTAAACTTAAACTAAAGAAAGCAATTGAAATAAGTTTTGTAAAATGATGGGAGAAAAGCAATCACTTTCGGTTCATAGGGTTTTCTACAAAAGATGCATCCTTCAATTGATTATCACGTTTGTACTATAACACAAGTTTATTTAAGCACTTTTGGTACAAGTTATGTTTTCCAAATCACCGTCGTAATCCCTAAACTAATTGGACTCGGCATGAGTGATTGAATTGCAATAACATGTCTTACAATGATTAAATTAATATATATTAATAAGAACAAGAATTGTAAGTTCAAATCATATGTAATAAATATAAACTCACAATTCATGTTCACACAAATCAGAATCAATTGAAAAAACGGTTAAATCATAAACCCTAGTTTTACCGAAAGTAATTACAGAGAATTTAGCCTTCCATAGCTATGGTAGAAAGCATCTTGATCAATGATGAAATCTTCATAGCCTTCAAAAGCTCGATGATGGGTGAATGAATGATTGATGGTTATGGTGGATTAGGGTTTTGATGGATGTTGAGGGAGATGATGGAAATCGCCAGAGGAGGTGAAAGTATGGAATAAAATCGTGGAATTATCCTCCTGGAAACTCATGTCGTGGTTTTTGGTGTAGAATCACGAAAGAGGAAGTAACATTACTCCCTTATGTTCTTCATATGCCTTCACTTTCCACTGGCTTTACTTCTAGCTTTGAGAATTTTAAGAGTAATCTAGATACCATTACTTCCTCCTTTGTATTTGATATTTCCATCTATAATAGCATTCACTTTTAGGATTCTTCATTGGCTTTAATCTTTACTTGATCACTCTAAAGCGTCATTTCGTCTTCTTTTCACTCATACCTGTTAAACATATAAAACTAATCAAAGCACTACCATTCATCAATAAATATGTGCATTTACACCCAAAGTAAACCAAATAATGGTATATCTAATATTCACCCATTAGTCTCGGATCAATGTAAACATTTTCACCGGTATTACTTTTAGAGCTAAGAAAAGCAAATGTCAAATGAACCTTACGTTCCATAAGACAGCTTGCCCGGGGCACCGCCCGGGTATTACATTAGTTAGTACTTGTTTGAATTTAACCGCTTCCTTTGTCGGTGGTGCAAAAAACAATATTATTTTGGTATTTAACTCTAAATTCCTTTATTTTGGTTATGTTTACATGAGAACTGTTTAGTTAATGTTTAAATTTATTTGCTTTAGGTTGTAGTCGTTTTGATTATTTTGTCATTCATTTTTCATAAGTTGTAATAAATCAATTACAGCCACAAATATCAATTTTGGATGCAGATGTTCATGTTTGTGAAAGGTATCAACCTTAACTTGGCAGAACATGAGAGTATTATATCTAGCATAATATCAGCTTCACCAATTTAATACTAAAACAATGGTTTACATATGGAATTTTCGCAATGCTTTGACCTTCTCTGCTTCTAAACCTAAGAAGGTGACGCTTTGGGATTCTATTCTATACCAATCGTTTACATGGATTTCATCTAGAAATCCTAAGATGCGATTTAGTTGGATAGTATGGTTAGATAATCCCATAGTTAACATTTCTTTTATGTAATTGTCTCTTTTTCTAGCTTTTGCTAGTTTTTAATATAATTCCGTCGTTCCAAAAAAAAAAATACTAAAACAATGGTTTGACTTTTTGCATATATAATATAATGAACTCATCGTTTACTTCCGATTCAATCTTTACTACAGACTTTTTAACAGCGATTGTGAAGGACAATGAGTCGAATTGCAATACTTTTTTTGCAATTAGAGGCACCAGAATTTGGGAAGTCTTGCTTTTGCGACTTCATCATCTATGACATGATCAAGTTAGCCCTTTTGTAACATTCCAGTCTATATTAACAAAAAGTTCAACACTAAACTGTCCAAAATAACTTTGCCAATTGCCAAACCGATATATAAAAGTGAGTACAGATTGTTACACTTATTCACCAAGGTCTTTTGGAGGATGCCGATGTATGATATCAACTTGTTCCACAATTTCAATCAGATTGATTGAAGATACATAGTGCAAAAGAAACATAAACAGGTCTCACTTTCATCTTACAACTCAAACCAAAGACTACCCAGCTTCCACCATCGATCCTTCGTAGAAAACCCCCTCAAAAAAGTCTCAATTTCATCTAATCTTTCAAACCTAAACTATCATTGCAGTTTCTGGGATCACCAACCAAGAAGTAATAGCTTCAACAAAGCCATCCTAATGAAGAGTCCATTTTTCGCTTGTCTAAAATACGCAGCCCTTGAATCCCCATCTACATCCACCGTTATCTACATTACCAACAAAATTTACATTAGAATCAGTCAATTACATTACACCGCATGTGAAAAATAAAAGAAAATAGCAAGACACTTAGAGTCACCTCATCAAGCCTTGGGAGAGGATGCATAACAACAGCATGCTTCTGCATTACACCCAATACGTCTCGATCAATAATGTACTTGCCACGAGCCGCATCGTAGATATCAGTTCTCCCACCAAAACGTTCTCTCTGAATGCGCGTTTGGTACACCACATCACATTTTGATGCCACTTCCTTTAAATCTGCACTTTCTTCCCATTTAACTCCCTTTAGTGTTAAGTACTCTTTTATGTCCTCCTAATCCATTTCAGAAAACAAAAATTGAGCACATACAAATATTTTTTAATATTTTTCCATCATCCACAGAATGCATACCTTCATCTTCACAACCTCTGGTGAAACAAAATAGATCTTCACATCATTATATTTGGCTAAATGATATGCAAGAGAGCGAACTGTTCGCCCATTTGCAAGATCACCAACAAGTCCAACTTTAATTCCATCCAGCTTTCCTATCTCTCTTTCAATCGTGTACATGTCAAGAAGAGCCTATTAAATTTTCAACACAACTGAGCTGAGTCATTCGAAATTAAAGATTAGATACTCCTAAAAACTAATCGTAAAAAGCATATCATATCATATTATCCCTGATCCCTGATACTAATTAAAAGAAAAGACAACATTTTTAGATATCAAGTAGCATACTAATTGAGAATGATGAGAGTATACCTGAGTAGGATGCTGACCAGGACCATCGCCAGCATTAATAACAGGAATGTTAGCTGTCAAGGCTGCTCTTTTAGCAGCACCACCTTCAAAATGCCTCATAACAATTATATCCGAATATCCTTCCACAGTTCTAATCGTATCTGCAACAAAAAGCCAACAAAATCAGAGTCACGCACAAATCACATCACCCAGAAATAACCTCAACCTATAACCACCTTCAAGTGTCTCTCCTTTTGCAGCAGAAGAAAACTCTCGTGCATTTTCTGTAGTCAAAACTTCCCCGCCTAACCGCTTCATCGCTGACTCAAACGAAAGCCTAGTCCTAGTTGAAGGCTCGTAGAAGAGAGTGGACATTAAATAGCCATTCAAAATCTGACTTCCACGCGACTTCTTCTCGATTATTTCCATTTCACGCGCAACTTCAAATATAGCGCTGAGTATATCTCTATCGAATTGTTGTGCTTCAATCACATCATGAAGTTGAAATTTTTCTCCCTTCGAAAAGGTACGGATAGTTTCCACCTCTACTGCCCTGCATTGAATTCTATCTTTTGATAACAGACTTCCATTATTACACCAGCTCGTTAAGTTACCATTTTCTGTCAAACTCGAGTTTGTTGTAAGGCTAGCTGATACGTTGTTCCTCTTGAAATGCAGCAGATGCTTATGCAAATAATCCAACTTATTGGAATCACCACAGATGTTTGTTTGCTTAACAGCCATTTGTGAGGCAGATGTAGAAAGTTTACAGTAAGACATAGCTTCTGGTAGATATCACCTAACACAATAAAAATAACAAATATTTTCCATTAATTTCCTAATAGAAAAATTAAAGGCAGGCAAACGGAGGAAGTAGAAACTACCTCGGATTCGGAGAAGAATGATTTGATTTAATGAGAAGCAAATTGTGGACGTCCGGCAACTTTATAGGAAGAGGTGATGATAACGACGGAGTAATTTTTAATTTACTGAATTTAAAAACTGGAACATAGAGATAGAAGATGGACACGATGATCGAATTGAACGAACGAATCAATTTAGGTTTTGGCGGAAAAAAAGAATCACGATAGTTCGTTGGTTTCTATCCGGTAACCCTAAACAACGGGCTTGGGCTTGGCGATACTTGTGTCTTACGTACGCAAAGGCCCATACTTTTCACCTTTATTAATTTTACAAGTGTAAACCGAAGATGGCCCACTTTTTGGCCTACATATTCGAAAATGAAATGTGTATTAACGTGCTTGGCACACGGGATTATTGGAGCTTATAGGAAATTGAGATTATAATTTTGATAATCTCCTTCCCTATAAATAAAAATTAAAAAGTCTTGGTTGGTAACAAAAGATAGGCGGGGATTATTGACAGGCCCGGTGATTGGGATGTGCAGTCTGTGCGACGGCACAGGGCCTCCAAATCTGGAGGGCCCTCACTTTGCTAGATTTTGTATATTAATTTCGTAAATGAAGATGAGAAGAGTTGGTGTAGCTCAATTGGTTTGTCTGTCATATTGTAATACAACTGGCACGTGTTCGACCCTCATTTCCAACAATGTTTTTTCTAATTAAACTTTTCTTGCCTTTATAGCCCAATTTAGCAATGGTGATTGGTGAATGGCCCTCATTTCCAACAATGTTTTTTCTAATTGGGCTAATGGCGCAGATAGGTAACAAACTTTACATTTTTACTGAGTTAGGGTATGAACCCAATTTATTACTCTGGTAGGTAATTAACTTTCAAATTTTGTGTCGATTTAGGTAACAAACTTTTTTTTGACCGATTTAAGTTAAAAAATGATGATGTATCAGTCAAAAACTTACACGTGGCGGTTTCATTTACAACTTATATGACATTTTATAAACAGACACGTCATCATTGTTGAACTTAAACCGGTCAAAAAAAAGTTTGTTACCTAAATCGACACAAAATTTGAAAGTTAGTTACCTACCAGAGTAATAAATTGAGTTCATACCCTAACTCGGTAAAAAAGGTAAAGTTCGTTACCTATCTGCGTCATTAACCCTTTCTAATTAAACTTTTCTTGCCTTTATAGCCCAATTTAGCAATGGTGAATGACCTCATTTCCAACAATGTTTTTTGTAATTAAACTTTTCTTGCGTTTATAGCCCAATTTAGCAATGGTGAATGGTCTATCTGTATCTGAAGTTCCATATTATGAACTTGGACGAAAGTTAGTTTAGATTCATTAAATTTATTTAATTTCTTAAATATATATAACTTTATAATTGAAACATATACTACTTTTCTATTTAAATAAAAATGAAATGTATATCATATATCATATATATGTTGATAGAAGATCGATACTTCTTCAAAATAGAACTAGACACACACTTTTTTTAATTTAGATAAAGCTACGAAGCACCCGTTTTTTACTAAATAATAATAATAATAATATAGTATGTGTAATATTTTAATTTTCAATTTACACCTATATACTCTGTAATATTATCGTGTTTAGGGCCTTTTTTCGATTATGGCACAGGGCCACCGAAAATCACGGGCCAGGCGTGATCATTGAAAGAATACACAAGAAGCCTTTCAAACTAACTTCTAAAAAAATCTCCTACCACAATCTCCAACTCTAGCTATTTTCTTGTCAAACATACCCATATTCTTATGCATCTTGCTGAACACATCATCCGTGGACACTCATCTACTAGACAACATAAACTTTTAAGTCTTTAATAGTCTTATACATCTTGCTGAACACATCCGTAGTGTTATACACTCATCTACTAGACAACAGAAACTTTTAATACAAGTGTTCATCTAAATTGAAACTTAAAGACATAACCTTTTGATTTGACATTCTCATTCTCATCATTAATAATTTATTATCATTGTTTAGCATCTCCTTTATTATTTTGAAAGCTTCACTGTCAATATATTATAACTCTAGGTTCATCACAGATACATAGCACATTCAATATGCATGTCCAAGTTTATATTTTTCCATCTTATTTACAGCGCCCCTGCAAAATAAACTTCAGCGCTCTTCGGTCTTTGTTTTAAATTTACAGTCGAATTACAAAACATTTGCTACATTGATGTGGCACACAAATGGAACTAGAATGACATCTTAATCATACACTTTGAGAGACATTAGCCTAATTATTTACGAATGATTAGGTCATAAGTATTAAAGAACATTTGAGTTTTGACTGCTAGTCTACCTCAAAAACGAGTTACATCGAACTCTTGAGACAACAAACCTTGTTAAATCTGCAAGAAATATCAAAAAAAAAAAAAAAAAAAACAATGCAAGTCCTGAAATATTTGCATATAACACTAAAGAACCAAGATTCGACAGTGTTAAGCACAAACCAACAATAGCATTAACTGGCAACAGCCATTAGCTCAGAGAGCAGCAAACAATGGTATCTTTACATGCAAACATTCACAAGCATATTGCAAATACTACACACCCAAATCAAACAAACACAATCCCATGTCTTCTTTATTTAAGGATTGGTCAGTCTCGTAGTCAGCACACCAAAACCACGAAAAACTTTCCAAATATACAGGATAATAAGAGTATGTTTTAAATAATTATATGATATGATATGATACCCACCTAGTTTTGAACTAGGCATTCTTGCTTGCCAGTAACGACAGTTGCACTCGGATCATTGTTAAGACCACCAGCTTCATCAACATCTTGCTCATTCTCGCGCAATTTCTTCTCAATAACAGCACATGAAATGGCCTCCAAAATAATAACCATCACTTCCCGAAACCTTTCATCAGACAAAGAAACCTCTGCAAGAAGTCTCCACGCTTTTTCTTCAGATGCTCCTTCATAGTCTTCCTTCCTTTTCAACACCATGTGTCCACTGATTTCCCACACAGCAGGGTTCACCTGAGTATCGAGAAGCTCAGCACTCACTTCTCCTAGAGCCTGCTTCTCTGCATAACACTGCTTTTACATTTGATTTACATGTTAACATAACATTATTCCATTTCAAATAACAGCTAAAACAAACTTGTGGTTATTTGTACCTGTGGAAGGACAAAGATGCGTCTCCCAGATTCTGAAATTAGCACATTGTATGGTATGTTGTTATCTTGAAGACATATGCAGGTGTCAGCGACAGCGTTGGATAGATCCTCAAGAGAATTCCCACCTTCAAACACGAGACCTCTAACCGGATAGTTGAGAATCTCAGAAATCTCGATCCCACCACTGAAGTCGGGAATCTTTCTAGTGGCAGCTTTCTCTAATGGAAACAGCACAGCCAAGTAGTAAGCCTGAAGTTTAGACATCAAAATACACATCTAGTCATGTTACCAGACTTGTGAAACATCCGTTGCCAAGCCATTGTATCCTAAACAGAAAGATAATAACCTGAAAATGAAGGTGATTGATAGTTGCAAATGCACCCAAACTATTGTAACCTAGACGGAAGTAAGGACTTCCAGCCTCATGTGCCATGTACAGTGCAAGCGATAAGCTTTCATGGTCAATCCTTTGAGGTAAGTGTTCAAAAATTCGAGGAATCAGAAGCACATGCCCATATTCTATGGGACTAACCTATTGAATTCATATTTAAAAACATACGGTTTACTGTAATGATACTCAATTGCAGAAGATCCAACAAATATCGAAAAAAAGGGTCAAGACAGAATACATTAATGGCAACAACGCTTGGTGACTTATCAACATTAATTGGAGCGTTTGGATAGAAGTGGACTTCACCGTCTTCACTTGCTTCAAACTGGAAGAGTACCTCTTCCTGCCCAACTTTGGTGAAATTGAACTTGTTATCATCAAAAGGCTGCAGCACCTTATCAACTTGGAACTCAGTTGGACGCTTTTTGAGGTGGCGACCCTCATTTAGCTGAGCAACAAAACCATGTTCACCCGGAATCACCTGTAACAGATGATGAATTGTATAAATAACTGACAATCATCATAATATTCTGTACTAGTTTGTTGACAAAATCCATAAAACAGCAAGAAACTGATGAAAAACCTTGGTTTCGCAGGCAGTAACATCGTAGCGAAAAAGTCCTCTTTCCATTCGATCCTCCCACTGCAATTTACAGAAAACAATTTTGGTCCAAACAAATAATCAAAAGTTCAATCCCCCAAAACAATGATTCAGAGATTTCGATATTACCTCTCCAAGGAGAAGGGAATCCAAGAAAGCAAAAGGAAGCTCGTTTTCGTTACACGTTTCAGCCTTGTTGGATTTTGGAAAAGCATACAAAGGTAGCTTAGCACCTGTTTTTCAATACAATACAAACACAACATTTCAAACAGTCAGATCATGCAAAATATTACTTTGCAAGATAATTTAGAAGATAAAAAAAGTTGGCATTTGATCGAACACCTGATAGGCAACAGTTTCTGAGACAATTACGACCACAACCACCACCACCACCGCCTTCCTCAGCATCCTCTTTTTGATAATTAGAAAGAATCGTAGGAACCCTCTTAATCCTCAACATCTTCTTAAGACTCGTTAATTGGTTGATTAATTATGTAACAGCAGCGAAGCGATAATTAAGAAATAAAGCAGATAATGAAGATCGATCAACAGATATATTATAAATTTATACGTAGAAGAACCCTAGATACAACCTAATATAACCTAAACTAACAGAGGGAGAAGGAAAAAGGTGGAACCACCGCCGGCGAGAAAGAGGAGGTCAGAAGGGCTGCCGCCTTCGGAAGGCAAAGCACCACGTCCGCCGTGGGTAGATGGGTTGCTCTCAATAGTTATCGGACCGGCGTTACCACCTCGTACTGATGGGTGGACATGTACGAGTGTCCGGGCCGTTGCTCCGTGTATAGCCGTGATGTCTACAACTTGTCTTTCCCGGGTTTTACCCCCTTTCTTTCTCGACGGAATAATTCTTGAATTTCTTCCCACCTCTGTTGCTGCAGGAACAGAAATTAGTATAATAATTTGATCGGCAATCGATTTGTTTGAATGAAATAGAAATAGAAATAGAAAGAGATTGATGAGGGAGATTGAATGGTGGAAAGAACTCAAGAAGATAAGATATATGGAGAGTAGTTTTAGAGTGGTTGTGGTTCCCCCGTCACTCCGTTTCGGCTCAACGTGTTTCCCATTTTAATTTTAATTATAATTATAATATAATTAATTAATTACGTGTTAATTATTTTATATTTTATTTTAAATCCGAATATACCGGTAGTAACAAAACACACACATACTACGAATTTATGTCCCACAAAACGGGGCATTCTATTTTGCCGGCTTTTTTTTTTTAATGATTATTTACAAATTCTAATAGCATTTGTATTTGTGATCCGTCGTTATTCGAGGATTATGCATCTAATAAGTTTGACAAAAAAAATTCTATGATCCTAACTATAAACATTACATTGAAATTAATGGTTAAGTGTCATAATTGCATATAGATAATGAATATTGGCTATTTATTTTCGCAATGTAGCACGAGTCAAAACTCTCTTCTTTAGTTACAACATTCTCCTTCCTAAGTTGTTCTATACTTCTCCTCAAGTGCACCGCAACGGCGACTGTTTATCGTCGAGCATGGGCATCTTGTACTTGTGTTGGCTCATGTTGAGCAGCTTGTAATTATTGATCATTAAATCAATTTAATTGACTCGTAGCATAAGCTACTCGTAACTACAACGTAAACGTGGCCCTGTTCATTTGAGTTTTACCTTTTGATCCACTATTGATTCGACAAAAATAAAAAATAAAATTAAGTTATCCACTCATCCTATCCAAATTATTTAATATAAGAGAAATAAACATAAAAATGTACTACACTTTTCACTTATTTCGATTAAAGGTACATGACTTTGAATTTTTCAACTATCGAACTTTCAATTTGTAATCAATTTATGAGCGTATATTTCGTAAAAGTGCACAAATGACGAGTTTTGACAATTCGAACCTAATATTCAATCATGTGTATCTCTAGGCTCTAGCTATGCAGTCGCGCACCAAGCCGCCAAGGTATAAACTATTTGTTAGCGGTATATTCTATTTTTTTGATAATTTTTGTATAAGAACAGTATATTCTACTCTATTCAAAACAAATAACATAAAGTTATGGACATAGACATAAAGTTGGCATAAAAATAAGTAAATGGAAAAATCAATAGAAATCTCTATGAATCTCGTTGATAATAAATATATGGTATTTTTGTTCCAAAAAGCCAAGTGGGACGACAACTTGTTCCAAAAATCCAAGTGGGACGACAACAACGTATGACCAAAATCACTTGACTAAATAGCCTAGTGGTAAAATGAGCTCTTGGCTTTCTAGAGGTCAGGTTCAATTTTGTCATGGGTAAACATTTAGCATGTTATATACCCACACCTGTAAATCACATGAGACCCTAGGCCTAGGGGAACTTGCGGATATATAAAGGTTCATTCCAACTCCAGATGCTCTTACAGTGCCAAGGGAGTTGCCCGGAGTCATCCTTGTGGTGTGGACAATGACGGGTGCCAAAGGCACACGGGACCAGGGTGTTCCCGTCAATTTACACATTTTGCGGAACATATGACCAAAAATTAAAAAAAAAATGTTTTCGATTGCGCACCCCTCATTTTTGATCGGCTAAAAGTTCCGTACAACATCGACCGTCATCAACTACGATCCACTGAATTTGATTTTACAAGCTCTTAAACACTTTAATATTTTTTTATAGCTACTCCGTATTAACTTAACTTGAATTAAAAAGTATAACAATAATTACTTATGTAGATTATGTGATATTATCACGTGATGAGCATACATAATAGTAAATCTTATATATCTATGTACGTGTTTCATTAGTAGTTTTGGTTACGTTATCGAAAGGGGTATTTTTGGTTGGGTGGTTTTTAAAGTATCATCGTGTGCCTATTAAGGCGAAGATAGCAGCCGTGACGCAAAGGGTACGTACGTAAGTGTCATTGGTCATTTTTTTTAATCAAAAGTAGTTGGTGTGTTATTGGTCCTTTGCTTTCCATATTCTCAGCAAACCTCCAAAAAACAAATATTCGTAGAAAACTTCTTGAAAGAACCTTCTCCATTTTGTAACTTCCACTCAAATAATATAAGGAGCATTGTTATAATAATAACAATTTTCAAAAAATTACCAGTTTCCAATTAACGTAAAATCTTAGACTCCTCCCAACAGTGACTAACTACTGACGCGTCAGTTTGTGCCACGTCTGCGCCACATCAGCTTTTTCCACAACTGACACAAACTGACGTTTCATTCCCTACAGTGACATCACTTCTCTTTTTTCTGGACCCACTTTTACCAATTTTCCCTTTATTCTATACACTAAAACAAAAAAAAAAAAAAAAGGAAAGAAGGAAGTGACGGACGTCGCCAAAGCGACGCTCCCCAACTGACGGCACGAACTGACGGGTGGTGCCTATGGTGTCACTACCGTCAGTTGAAGGAAAGGGGCAACTGACGGAGGAAGAGTATACCGTAGGGAGGAGTCTTATATTACAACTTCTTTATATGTATGTTGAGTTAGGCTCAAATGAGTACATCAACTTTGTGTAACATATGAGAATCAATCTCAACAACTCCTTTTCATCAAATAGACAAATACTCATTTCCCCTATATTTTTGAAACTTAAATATCTCATAAACGGCAAGTCGAAAAATTATGAAATTGCACCATAAAATTCAGCGTATTCTCCTCTTCGATTTAAGATCGTACAAGCTATACTTTCGATGAGTTTTTTTTCCCTTTTTTGGTGGGTTTACAAATTAGTAACACATGTTATAGTGATTGGTTGTACATTTGATTTGCGATTAGGGTTAGGGTTTAGGGTTAGGGTTTAGCAGGGTTTAGGATTTTAGGATTTAGTATGATTTAGGGTTTAGAGTTTTGTAAAGTGTTTAGGGTTTAGGGTTTAGAGGTTAGTGATTAGGGTTTAGGGTTCAAACCGAAACCCTAACCCCTAAACCCTAAACGCAACTGTAACATCCTCCTTACTGGTCTGGTAATTTCTTACTTTAAATTGATTATTTAAATGTGTTAAAATTATTTGACATTAATTGTTTGATTGTGAAACTTAAGTAAATAGGTCAATCAACTTATTGTGAATAGTAAAATATTACTTGTTTTAAATTGTTATATTTGACGGTAAAATAAAATATAGTTCTCGCGAAATGATTTTTAGGTTTCAGACAATAGGTTTAGAAGGGGACTGTTTTAAGTGGATACGGGGTCGGTTGAAAATTTTGGGCCGACCTATATTACTTCACTTTCCCAAGTTGGAAAGTTATCCTATTTCCTTGAACTTCAAAAACCTTCAAATTACAAACCTAAACCTAGAAACAGTTAAAGATTATAAACAAGATTGAAACAAAGTTTGAGCTGTGAATTTGATTAAAGTTTCATAATCATCATCTTCCTTAGTTCATCAAGATCAATTAGTATAACACCCCTCAGTCTTAACAACAATATTATATGATTTAACTCGGAAGCGTAGGTTTAAAACATACTTCTTTACTGTGTATTATTTAAGATGTACATAACTATTCCAAAACATAATACTCCATAGTATAAAACTATTAAAACAAAATAGTAACCGAGGTGTTACATAATTCCAACAACTTTTGTTTATCACAAAACATATCAGAGATCACAGTTGGTCAAACATTCCCTGCATAAGCATCATCTTCCTGCCCACCTACATAACTAAACATAATCTGCAAGAAGTAAAATGAGGGATTAACACGAAGCTAAGTGAATGAATAAGTCACACACCATTCAACTTAGTATAACCATCTATTTACAGCAATTAACCGTAAATACACATTAATCAATCAACTTCAATTCACACAAATCATACAATACCTAATTTCATATAAAACCAAGTTCTTGAAGGAATAAAATTATCACTTACATAGAAGAAGAACAATAAGATGATGATTAAGATGAAGGTGGTACAAAGATTCAATCCAATTCACAAGTTAATCTCTTCAATTTTTCTGATTTTAGCTCATATAAGGTTTTGGTTCAAGAGTTGAGAGTGTAAAGAGTGAATTTGGGGAATTTAGAAAAAAAGGAGGTCGGCTCTCCACCTAAACCGACACTAATATTTGGGTATTTTATTCCCGTCTTAAATCTATTGTCTGGAACCTAAAAATCATTTGCGAGAACTATTACTTTATTTTACCGTCAACTACAATAATTTAAAACAAGTAATATTTTACTATTCACAATAAGTCATTTGACTTATTTATCTAAGTTTCACAAACAAACCAATAATATAAAGTAATTTATGAAACATTTAATTAATCAATTTAAAATTAAGAAATTACCAGACCCATAGAGAGGATGTTACAAATCTCCCATCCTTAAGAAGATTTCGTCCCCGAAATCTCAACACGGTCAAATAATCTAGGATATCTAGATTTCATGCTCTCCTCAGTTTCCCAAGTAAGATTTGAACCTAAACTGTGTTTCCATTTAACTAACACCATAGGTATCTGTTTCTTACGCAGTTTAGTCACTTTCCGGTCTAAAAGTTCAACAGGTTCTTCAACCAATCGCTGATTCTGATCAACACATAAATCTTGTAATGGAAGTATCTGAGACTGATCCTCCACATTACACTTTCTCAAATAACAAACATTGAACGTATCATGAATACCAGCAAGTTCAGGTGGAAGATCAAGAGTAACTGACTGATCATTAACAACCTGCCGAATTCTGAATGGACTGATATATCTAGGAGCTAATTTACCTCATTTTCCAAACCGAATAACTCCTTTCCAGGGGGAAACTTTCAAATAGACTAATTCACCTTCAGTAAATGAAACTGGTCGACGACGAGGATCAGCATATTGTTTCTGCTTATCACGTGCAGCTTTCAATTTCTCACGTGCAACTGCTACCTTATCTGCTGTAATCTACACAATATCGGGACTAGCAAACTGTTTTTCTCCAGCCTCTAACCAACATGTAGGCGTTCTACAACGACGACCATATAACATCTCATAGGGAGGCATACCTATACTCGAATGATATGAGTTATTATAAGAAAACTCAATCAATGGTAGGTGAGAATCCCAAGAACCGCCATACTCAATCACACAAGAATGAAGCATATCTTCCAAGGTCTGAATAGTTCTCTCCGAGTGACCATCGGTATGAGGATGATACGTAGTACTTAGATTCACTCGGGTGCCCAACTCATGTTGCAAACTTTGCCAAAACCGAGATACAAACCGAGAATCTCTGTCAGAAATAATCGATAATGGAATACCATGCCTCGAGACTATTTCATTAACATACAACTGTGCAAACTTGCTCAAAGATGCGGTTTCACTGGTAGCCAGAAAATGAGCATTTTCTTCAATCTGTCTACAATAACCGAAATCATATAATTGCCACGTGACGTTCTTGGAAGCTTAGTTACAAAATCTATAGTCAAGTGTTCCCACTTTCATTCTGGAATTTCCAACTGTTTCAAAGACCCATACGGTTTCTGGTGTTCAGCTTTGACTTGAGAACAAATATGACAATTACTTACAAACCGTGCTATATCTGTTTTCATTGTAGGCCACCAATACAAAGATTTCAAATCGTTATACATTCTGGTACTTCCTGGGTGAACAGATAATCGAGATTTATGAGCTTCAGTCAAAATCAAATCTCGAAGACCACCTAACAAAGGAATCCACACACGAGACTGAAAGGTTTTCAAGCCTCTAGAATCATCCAATAACAATTCTTTTCTTTTCAACATAATTTCAGACTTCAAATTATGATCCATCAAAGCTTCCAACTGTGCAGCTTTTATCTGATCCACCAAATCAGAGGAAACCTCCAATCGCATAAAATAAATTATGTCCGAAGTTACTTCACGACTTAAAGCGTCTGCAACCACATTTGCTTTCCCTGGATGGTATCTAATTTCACAATCATAATCTTTGATTAATTCTAACCATCGTCGCTGACGCATATTCAACTCTTTCCGCGAAAACATGTACTGAAGACTCTTGTGATCGGTACAGATAACACATTTCGTGCCATACAAATAATGTCTCCAGATTTTCAAAGCAAATACAACGGCTACAAGTTCCAAATCATGGGTAGGGTAATTTCTTTCATGCAGTTTAAGCTGGCGAGAAGCATAAGCAATAACTCTATCCCGCTGCATCAGAACACTACCCAGACCAGCAAAAGAAGCATCACATAATACAACAAAATCATCAGACCCATTAGGCAACGCTAACACAGGAGCTTGACACAACAACTGTTTCAAAGTCTGAAAAGCTATCTCCTGTTGTTCATCCCACTGAAACTTTACATCTTTTCTAGTTAATTTAGTCAACGGGCTAGCAATTTTAGAAAAAATTTAATAAACTTTCTGTAATAAGCTGCTAACCCAAGGAAACTCTTTATCTCAGATGCAGTCTTTGGAGCATTCCAATTCATAACAACTTCCACTTTAGATGGATCAACCTTAACCCCATCATTACAGATAATATGACCCAAAGACTGTACCTCTCGAATCCAGAATTTACATTTCAAAAACTTAGCATACAAGTGTTCTCTTTTCAAAGTTTCCAAAACTAATCTCAAATGCATTTCATGCTCAGACTCAGATTTCGAATAAACCAAAATATCATCAATGAAAACAATAACAAATTTATCAACAAAAGGCCGACACAACCTGTTCATCAAATCCATAAAAACTGCAGGAGCATTTGTCAACCTAAACGGCATGACCAAAACTCATAGTGACCATACCTGGTACGAAAAGCAGTCTTAGAAATATCTTCTTCACGAACCCGAACCTGGTGATAACCGGACCTCAAGTCAATTTTAGAATAATAAAACGATCCCTGCAACTGATCAAACAACTCATCTATTCTGGGCAGTGGATACTTATTCTTTACTGTTCGTTTATTTAATTCACGGTAATCAATGCACATTCTGAAAGTACCATCTTTCTTTTTCGCAAACAGAACTGGTGCACCCCACGGGGAAGAACTCGGTCTAATAAACCCCTTATCTGATAATTCCTGTATCTGATTCATCATTTCCCAAATTTCCGAGGGAGCCAATCTATATGGAGCTTTAGCTATAGGTGTCGAGCCAGTAATAAGGTCAATCTGATATTCAACTTCTCTAACTGGGGGCAGACCAGGCAATTCATCAGAAAATACCTCCGGATATTCAGAAACTACCCGTACATCAGAGACAGATTTTTTTTTCCAGTTTGACATCAATAACATAAGCTAGGTAAGACTCACAACCTTTAGACAAAGATTTCCTAGCTTTCATCATAGAAATTAAAGGAATATTCCCATTCTCCCTTTCTCCTCGAGTCATGACATATGACTTGTCAGAAATACGCATTTTTATCAACTTCCTATGGCATTCCATACTTGCCTTATTTTGACTTAACCACTCCATACCAATAACCACATCAAAACTAGGAATTGGCATCAACAAAAATGAAACAGGAAAAGTCTGACCCTCTATTATAATACTAGCTCCAGTCACCAAGGTGGTAACATGAACCATTCTGCCACTAGCTATTTCTATCTCAACAGGTTTGGTAATCACAGTAGGGATCAAATTTAGTTTATCACAGAAACTCACAGATATAAAGGAATAGTTTGCTCCTGAATTAAATAAGACACGTGCTGGTACAAAGTTTATAAGAAAAGTACTAGTAATAACATCATTTGTGTGGACAGCTTCATCAACTGTCATTTGAAATGCCCTACTCGCTGCTGATGGCAGATTCTTCCGCTTCTGACTGGAAGATGACGAACTCCCGACCGAACCAGAACCCTGTCTTTTCGCCTCAGGACAAGCACCAGCATGATGACCTTCTTTCTTACAGTTCCAACAAACATAATTCGGATACTTACAATTCTTAAACCCATGACCAAGCTCACCACATTTAATACATTTATTTGTCTGTGCAGTACATGGTCCAGTATGCTTAGACTTACAAGTGCTACACCAAGTAGATCTGTCAGATGAACCACTTTTATCACTAGACCTCTGATTCTGTTTATTACTCTGCCATCTTTGTTTGCTTTTTCCAGAGGAATCACCTCTAGAATTCTGAGAGGATCTATCCTTGTTCTGATCATCACGAGCTCTCAAATCACCATCTACTGAACGAGCAAGATTGAAAGCCTGTGAAAGAGAACCAGCTAATCTCACTGTGGTCCGGTAACTAGGTGGAAAAGTACCAACAAAATGTTCTATTCTGGTTTTATCATCCGGAACCCACTGTTGAACAAACCTTAGTTTCTCTCTAAACTGCGAAATCAGCTCATCAATAGACGTTTTATCTGTCATATGCAATTCCATAAAATCTCGTCTAATACGGGACATGTCAAAGTCATAGCAATACTGCTTACAAACCTCATTATAAAAATCTGACCATCGAATAGATTCTTTTTGCTGAGGTGTCAGGGCTGCAGTAAGTGAATCCCACCAAGTCATGGCTTGTCCTTTCAGAAGTTGAACAACATATGAAACTTTAACTTCCTTTTCACAGATACAAACATCAAATTTTCTTTCAGTATCCCTCAACCAATCTAGAGTCACAGAAGGATTTGAACTACCTTGATATTCAGACGGTTTACTAGCCATGAAAGTCTTAAAAGAACACACCTTATTCTGTTGGAGTGGTGGAAACATAGGAATCCGATAATCAAATGGCCCAGAAGAAGAAAACGGAACTGATGTAGTTGTCTGAAACATGGACACCAAAGATGGTGGAACAGTACCATATACAGGTTGTGGTGGCTGAGAATGAGGCTGAGAAGTTCCAATTTCCATCAGTTGTTTATACTTTCTGAGTGTTTGTAATTCATCCTCTAGTTGAAGAACATACTCATCTCTATCTACTTCTTCACCGGCAGAGAAAGAAGTACTAGCATGACCAGGTCTATCATCATGAGTCTCAGGAGGAACATCATTCCTGGAGGCCTCATTAGGGGTAATGGTCGGTTGCTCGTTATCTGCCATATCTGTAATCACATTGACAGCTCACAACTCGTTAATCGTTAGTACCTACCTACTAAACGATTCACATACAATGCTAAATCCCATACCCAGGAATGTTTGACTTAACAAAATCAAGATTTGGGATTGAACACTTACCATGTTCAATTCACCCAAACTTGTGCTCTGATACCAACTTATAACACCCCTCAGTCTTAACAACAATATTATATGATTTAACTCGGAAGCGTAGGTTTAAAACATACTTCTTTACTGTGCATTATTTAAGATGTACATAACTATTCCAAAACATAATACTCCATAGTATAAACCTATTAAAACAAAATAGTAACCGAGGTGTTACATAATTCCAACAACTTTTGTTTATCACAAAACATATCAGAGATCACAGTTGGTCAAACATTCCCTGCATAAGCATCATCTTCCTGCCCACCCACATAACTAAACATAACCTGCAGGAAGTAAAATGAGGGATTAGCATGAAGCTAAGTGAATGAATAAGTCACACACCATTCAACTTAGCATAACCATCTATTTACAGCAATTAACCGTAAATACACTTAAATCAATCAACTTCAATTCACACAAATCATACAATACCTAATTTCATATAAAACAAAGTTCTTGAAGGAATAAAATTATCACTTACATAGAAGAAGAACAATAAGATGATGATTAAGATGAAGGTGGTACAAAGATTCAATCCAATTCACAAGTTAATCTCTTCAATTTTTCTGATTTTAACTCATATAAGGTTTTGGTTCAAGAGTTGAGAGTGTAAAGAGTGAATTTGGGGAATTTAGAAAAAAAGGAGGTCGGCTCTCCACCTAAATCGACCCTAATATTTGGGTATTTTATTCTCGTCTTAAATCTATTGTCTGGAACTTAAAAATCATTTGCAAGAACTATTACTTTATTTTACCGTCAACTACAACAATTTAAAACAAGTAATATTTTACTATTCACAATAAGTCATTTGACTTATTTATCTAAGTTTCACAAACAAACAAATAATATAAAGTAATTTCTAAAACATTTAAATAATCAATTTAAAATAAAGAAATTACCAGACCCGTAGAGAGGATGTTACAATTAGTAAGTTACTTTGAATTTATATTTAGCAACTAGTTTTGATTCAACATGATAGATAAATGATATGGAAGTTGATAGTTGATGCTTTAAGTTGTTATTGCTGTTAACTTACTGTGTTATTGTGATTTCATACATGAGTTGGTAGTTTTGATGGGTGAAAATCGGGTCTAGGTTGGAGTTGGGTGAAAACGCTGGTTCAGGGGTTTTACGCGACGGGTAAACCCACTACCCAACGGGTAGTGTGACTAAACAGGGGACCCGGCTGGTAAAATGGGTACCCGACTGCTCCTCTAGACTTTAAAATGTGAAATATTTCTGTTACCATGAAAAGTAAATTCACCCGGCTGTTTTGCCGGTTACCCGGCTGGTACTTCTTCTTCCCGGCGGGTAGTAAGAGAACCTGGTGGGTACTCCCTGATTTTCTGGATTTTGAAATTTTAACTTCTAAAATCTGATATCTTGCTTAAACTCTAGTACTAATACTTCATATGTTCTATGTATAACTAGTGTAATTGGTTGGATATTAAATTTTGAATTAAGTTGTGTACTTATTGAATAAGTCACTAACTTGTATTTGATTTCATTCTTAGATCAGCAGAAGACTCAGTGATATTAGACATCTGAGTTATTGAACTGAGATTGACAGGTGAGTGGATCTGGAACTCACAATTTTATTTAGTTGTGACTGTTTAATTACAACAAGTAAACGTAAATGTGAATATTAGACTGTTTAGTCTGAATTGTTGATTATGAATCTACGTGCTAATTGGCCTTCGGGCATCAGTATTATTGAGGTCAACGAGTTAGTTGGGCTAGTTTGTTATTATGTGAATTACACAGGGGCTTGATACATTTGTTGTTTGTAGAACCTGTGTTTGATTATAATAATAATTTAGCTATCGGTCTATTCTGTATTGGCCTTACAGATTGAGGGTAAGTGTTCTTGGAGAGCCACCCGGGTATTATGGTTTCTCAAGAGCCACCGATCCTCATTGATTGATTAATGTATATTTACGGTCAATTGCTGCAAATAGATGGTTATGTTAAGTTGAATGGTGTGTGACTTATTCATTCACTTAGCTTCGTGCTAATCCCTCATTTTACTTCATGCAGGTTATGTTTAGTTATGTGGGTGGGCAGGAAGATGATGCTTATGCAGGGAATGTTTGACCAACTGTGATCTCTGATATGTTTTGTGATAAACAAAAGTTTGTTGGAATTATGTAACACCTCGGTTACTGTTTTGTTTTAATAGTTTTATACTATGGAGTATTATGTTTTGGAATAGTTATGTACATCTTAAATAATGCACAGTAAAGAAGTGTGTTTTAAACCTACGCTTCCGAGTTAAATCATATAATATTGTTGTTAAGACTGAGGGGTGTTATAGCAACACTAACACATGTGATAGTAATTTGTAAACCCATAAAAAAATGAAAAAAAAAGTTGTCGAAAGTATAGCTTGTAGCATCTTAAATCGAAGATTTGACGTGATGAGGTATTGTTGTTTGCATATTGTTACTAAAAAGTGTCATTCTTTAAACAAAACTAGATCATAACCCGTAAAATTTGTGGGCTAATTCAACTTATTAAGATTAAAATGTCCTTGATTTAAAAAATTATGCTATTTAGAGACTACAATGAATACATACATTACTTGCAGAAATTTTAATAACTCGCGAATTCACATCTACCCCAAAATTTTAATTCAAGGTTTATATTATTATTGTTATTAAGCAAAATAAGTCTGGCAAAAGATTTCTCGAGCCAATATATAAAAAAACATACCTAATTGTAATTATAGAGGGTAACTGAGCATGTCTCTTCGTTACACCAATTTATAGACATAATAGTAATAGGCATTGGACATTCTATGTAATCCATAAAGAGCCAGTTTTAGTTGTCCAATGAACCACGATTGTTTAAACTCCAACACGATTGTGTTTCTATTTTAAAATATAAACATACATAGGTTTAGCATCAGTAAATTTCATAGTATAAATATTTGTTTCAGATTTGCTTATGTGTTAGTCATTAATAATTGAATACTTACATTATTATGAAATCTTAATTTTATTCTACATGTTTTAGGTTTAGAGTATAAATAGGGGTGTCAAAAGGATCGGGTTAACCTGAACCGATTAAACCCGAACCCGATATGTCTTTTTAGGGTCAATGTGATTACTTGATCACATGATATTTTCGGTTTGTGGTTAGGGTCGTTTAGGGTTATTTAGACATTGTTATCGACTTATTAGGTCAACCCGATAATTACATAAAGAAACTAAAATCCCGTTAGTCTTTATCTATTTCATGTTATACCGGATGAAACCACTGAATTAGGATTGTTTACCCTGGGGTTCCCTTTCAGCCTTAACTTTTACCCAGTCTAAACTTCTTAATTGCACTTCTTGAAACACACCCGCTCCTCTTGATACCTTCTTACCAAATACTTTATCATTCATGTTTTTCAAAACCGTATATGCCGTGACCAATATCTATCACCCCTTCCCAAACTTCCATCAACTGTTTGTTTGACACAGACAAACCCGATCACCCGAATCAAATAATTCCCCTACATAGATACTTCACATCTACCTAAATTCCAATTATTATAGTGTTTAAAATTCAATGAGTAACCCGGTATATATATAAACCTGACCCAGAAAGAACCCGAACACGGAAACAAATTTCTTATATGGTCAAGTTACGGGTTACTTTTCGAAACCTTCAACCCAACCCAAATGGAACATAACCCGAAAACCACAAACATACTTTGTCCAAACAATACAAAACCTTTGAACTCCACTTTTTAGAACTCATGAAAACAAAGATCACACCAATCAGACACAAAACAGACAGAGAGCAAACTTTAAGAAAACATCCAATGAGACAGAAACCAAATTACACCAGTTGCATAATTCTTTCATATGTATTGATAAAATCCATTTGTAACATGTATTTCTATGCCCCAAATCTTGACTACATACTTGGGCAATACCAAATTGGATAAGATATACTTGGGCAATCCAAGTGCGAAATAGCAAAGTTTTGAAGATTTTTACCTGAACTATTTCATGTTGCCCTATAACCTGATCAATACTAAACAACATAAGGAATTGTGCGGTTCAGTATCAAGCACACCATCAAATTAAGTATAAGGAATTGTGCAAAGGTTCACCTACAGCCAATGGAAATCATAAGAAAATCCCAAAGTTTTATGTAAAAAGCTTTTAAAAGCGTACTTAAATTAAGCTCAAACCCTTTTAAACATATTACTTAAATCCCAAACTTAAATTAAGCGGTACTTAAATCCCAAAGTTCTTTTGTACAATATATCTAAACTTTTTAATGAACTATGTCAGCATAACTACCACAACTTCTATTTGAACAAAGTTTAAAGAACCTTGAGATATAAGCAAACATAAAACTGAGTAATAATTGACAAACGTGGAGATACGACAATAGGAGATGGACTGTCCTTTTGATAGTCCCCAAAGTGATAGCATAAGTGTATCAACGTTTTTATCAAGCCACCTTATGGGATCGAATTCAGCCTGCAAAGCGTTTAGTCAATGAAATGACTAACAAAAGATGGCCTGCATCTTATAGTTTGAGGCACCAAAATGTGATCATCAATAAAACGAACCAAACCAGACTCCCGATTTAGTTGGTAATGGCCCATTACTTGCTTTTGGGTAATGAATTTTTGCATACCACAAACTACGACCATTTGTTATTACAATCTTAACTATTCTACACACCATTGATCGCCAAATATTAAAAGCTAACCAACAACTTATTTCATAAATAACTCATGGGTGATTTATTCATGGATGTTTCATTTACATATGTTACGATAAAACTCTTTCTGCAACATCTTGACAGATATAGATGGCAACTTATTTCACTTTCAAATCATAAAAAGCATAAATTCTATAAAACACACGCCAAATTGTAAAAGGCAGTTACACCATTGCTATAATACTTAAAAAATCCTAGCTCTTTAGAAGGGTGTTACAGTTGTAGGTTAGTGTAACTTACCGATTTGGTGATATAATACGGAGTGCTTGAACAAATATGAAAATTCTTGTGCCCAAATCTACGATACAATATCAAGATAACAAAATGTGTCAACATCTTAAAAAATAACATAAATACATATACGGAGTACATGTTAAGGTTATTTAACAATATCATAAAGAAAAACGTAGGAAATACACACACAAAAATAAAAATTAAGCAGCCTACTAATTATAAATGTATCAATTAATCACTAATAGAGATGAGTATGTACTCTGCTTAAGTAGATTATAATTTTTGAAAAAGTATATTAACCCACCATAGCGAAAGTCGAAAGCATCACCCAGAAAAATAATAAACAAATTCACTGACCACAACATACACTACATATCAAAATTTATTTGACCACCTTGTGGGATGTTATAAATGGAACTATAAAAGAGTGGAAACTATGATAAAGTTCAATTCATAATTTTCTATTCCAAAGCCATGCTCGATTTTTACTGTATTGTACTGATCTTTTAAACGCAAATGTCGATCCTTTCACCAATTCTGCTACAATATAAAGTACGTTAATCATAACAGCCATATTGATCTCATAGTCTCATAGTCAATTCATATTGATAGCTTACCAACACGAGATGATCTTATAAACTTATAAAAAGGTGGTCAATAGCCATAGATGCGTAAAACTTACTACTTGACACTGAAACACAACTCCAAACCCTAATGAATAGAACTGAAAGAATATTAAAAATTAACATGTAGCTTGTAGCAGAATTGCAGTAAATGAGATTAAAAACAAACCCTACAACTAAAAAAGATGACAAAGGGAAATCACCCATAAGAAGATCATGTAGAAAACTTGAAGGCTTTCCACTCCTAAAAAAATCAGACAAAATATATCAAATCCAAACCGTATCTATACATGAAATTAAATTTACCAAAACCAAATCTAAACCCTAATTTCAAATAAAATATAAATAATCAAAATAACAATACCTGGGTGTTGATAATGAACGGCCATTGAAATTCATGGTAGATAAACATGATGAACATCTTGATTCAATTGTACATATATAACAAAATTATCAAATCTGCGATAAATCAGTATGCAATAAAATCATTTGCACAACTAATCGACCAATTGAGTGAAGAGCAACGATCCAATGTTTTTGAATACGGTTCTTTAAACATTGCAATCCAATGTTTGGTCGTTTAAATGGAGGATGGAATTTAGGGAATTTGTTTTGTTTTTGGAATGGGTATTAAGGTGTGATATGGAAGCTAATATGTTTCATGGTTTTGGCATATTTTTCATCTAAACCGTATTTTATATTAATATGTTGACTTTTTGTTTTTAATTGTTAAGCAAATTATTTTTGGGATATTGAATTAATTTATTTGGAGTTAAGTGGTGGGGTAATCAAGTCTTTAATCCAATATGAATCCACTAATTAGGTTGTCAAAAAAGTTAATCTTAATCAATGGTTATAATTAAAAGTGTAAATCCATTTAATGGTTAGGATTAATTTATATGGGTCTAGATTTAAAATGACAACCTAATTACAACTTTGTTATAATATATAAAAGAGATTAGGAATCAAACCTTGATAGTAATAAAACAAATTAATACACACAAATACAACAAAGTATAAGGTCTATATCCTCTTAAGAAGTATAACAATTGTCACGTCATGTTTTTGGTTTTGAATTGCGATTTTTTATTCTCCAAGTAATACGATAAACTAAACCAACTCAAAACTTATACTAACATTAATATAACCGAACCGAAAAAGAATTCGGTTTGATTTGATTCTCAGCAAGAAAAATCATACCGAAGATTTATTTATTTAGCAACCCAACAAACCTTCTAACTACTTGTAACTCAAAACTATTTGTAAACTATATAATGCATTTAGTTATGCTTATAGGATTTATATTATTGAAAAAAAGTTGAAGAAACACTTTCACCTTTAAAATATATAGTTTAATAATTGTTCTTGTAATGGTACTATATTTTTATAAGTTGTTAAGAAATTATGAAGAAAAATATAATGAATATAAGAAACGTAAAATAAGATAAGAAAAAGATAAATGGTACCATTTTTTTATGTTAAAGAACTGGAAAGAAAAATAATGAATGGAAAAAAAGGTGAAATAAAATAAGGAAAAGGATGTAGGAAAATGATTAGATAAAAACAACCAGTTGCTTAAAGGAAGGGGTGCAGACCACTGAGGTAAGTGGGTGAAGGTTAATATATTTCAACTTTATACATATTAAACCTTAGTTATGAAAATCGTTGTATGGGCAACAGCCCACACTTTCCACACCTTGGAACCGCCATTGTGTATGCTAATATATTGTTGTATTTGAATTTAATATGTATGGGATAAGTTTGATTTTAATAAATGGTGTATGTCTTCTTAAAGTAAAAAAAGAAAAAGATAGTATTAGAATGATCAATATGTCATTAGATGTTTGTTAAGGGCGACGCCATGATGAAGGTAGAGATAACAGTTGTTACGGGTCTATTTGCAATATGTAAAATAATTTTCTCATGGAAAATAAGATTTTTAGTTGCATTCTTTGTTTGTGTTACAAGTTCTAAAAATTGAAATACTAGTATTACAAGTCACTCTAAATTCTAAATCTGCCTTTGTTTGTTAGCGAATTTAAAGTGTATATTAAACCACATAATAATAATAACTGATGCGTGTGAAAGCGTCTAGTTTTATTATTTATAAAGTACATGATATACCAATCACTACTATCACACAACCAGGCAAGAATACCCGATCGGAATAGTATAGCTATGGTAAGTCCCGATCGAACACGGGAACACATGAACGATGTTATTCAATTAAATTGGAATTATTAATAAAGCAGTAAAATAGGGGGTACATTTTAGTTCCGTACGAACGTTCAATATGAACAAAATAACTAAACCAAATAACATAACAAGGTAAAGAGGAAAAGATAAAAAATTGGAGATAGACATGTAATTGCTTAGAGTCTTCACACTCAGATTCATATTATCCGGTTCATGTGTTTTGATTGTTTGATTGTGATTTCTTTTATATCAACTTAGATACTAATCAAAGAGTCCAAGTTGAATGTAAATTAGCCAACGTTCCGGGTCCAACTAATTTCTATAACCTAGGGTCCCACATTAAACATCGATCCGACTTCGCAAGAATTGTATATTTCTATTGCGTGCGTTTCCCTAGATTATGCATTAAGTATTCACGACTTGTTATGATTATTCCTCGCGGTATGACTCAACAATACCTACTAATAATCTCTTATTAGCTTGCTCATTTTAGATTGATTAGTTACTAGTCTTCTAACCTATCAGACTCAACATATTTAGCAATGACTATAAACCTAGATTCATAATCATCAATAATTAATAACATCAAAGGAACTCAATCTCAATGACATTATCAACCACGTTAAGTAGTAACTAACAACCACCAATAATCAAGGTTCTACGGATAACATAACAATCTTCAATCAGTCAATTGATTCAAAACACAATTATAACCTTCAAACAATCATAATCCAAGGTTATTAAACCAAACAAATTACATAAAGTCTAATCTATAATTCAATCATACAAAATCAAATTCATGATCTCAAACAAAACACATAGACAATGTTCGAATTGAAATCGGAAAAGATATGCAAACTGAATCATAAACCGAATGAAGTAGAATCAATAGGATGATCCTAGCCTTTTCCGCCTCCAAACCACCATCGATTTGCTCCCAAAATGGGGGGAAAAACCCCCTCTGGTCGACTTCTGTTCGTGTGGTTTAGGGTTTTCAGAAGTTAGGGTTTCAAAATGAGGCAAAATGAGAATTTAAGGGTTTTCTGCCGAAACGATCCATACGTCGTATGGATTTTCCATACGCCGTATGGATGTTAAAAGCCCAGCAGGCTTGGCCCGCGTTCTGACAGCCCAGCTCAGTCGATCCATACGTCGTATGGATGTTCCTTACGCCGTATGGATTGAATTTCCAGATTTTTTTCCCTTTTCTTCATTTAATCTTCCGGCTTCGACAAATTGATCATCTTGTACTCCAATCCAATCTTCTCTTGTCCATTGTTTTATTCTATTAGCAACTTTTATTCGCAATAAGCTCGTTTTCTGTTTCTTTTCGATCCAAGCTCCAATTAAACTCCTAAATGCAAATATGAACAGAATAAGTATCTTATTCATACAAAATGCATTAGAAACCCATCTAACAAAGGGGTAATTAGTACTATAATCTAGTACATTTTGGCGTTCATCAATAACACATACATGATGTTCCATTTTCAATATATTTAGGATAGTTTGAGGAATTTGGTATACATGATGTTCCTTTTAAAGGTTATAGTGTCTCACAAAGGAAAATAGTAATTTCCCATAAATTTTGAAATAAAAAGGTTATTGTTTCAATAAAGAACATAGATGATTAAAAAATATAACTACTAAATCATTCAAAAACTATAATAATAGGCTAAAAACTCTAAATTTAATTACCGTTATGTATTTAAGTATATGTACTTTTTATTCCCATATACTATATTTAATGAAATCCCCATACCCTTCATCTGGCGGGATTAGTATTGTTGTTGTTGTTGTCTATTCAAAGAAATATGATTATAATAAATAAATCACATATGATTCTCTTTGAAATTCTCATCAATGTCATTGCATAAAAAAATCACATGTGATTTCACCTTAAACTCTCATAAACATATCATGACATAAAACTTCACATGTGATTTTACATGAAACACTCATAAACAAATCATTACATAAAAACTTCACATGTGATTTTACGTTTAATTCTAACAAATATATCATTAAAAAGTCACATGTGATTTTACGTTCAATTCAATTTAATATATCAAAAAAAAAAAAAATTCTTTAAAACTCTCATAAACATATCTTTATATAAAAACTTCACATGTGATTTTACCTGAAACTCTCGTAAACATATCATTACATAAAAATTTCACACGTGATTTTATTCTTACTACTCAAAAAATAAATGACGTAATATAAAAATCACACGTGATTCGACAAAGAAAAACTTTTAAAACGCCATGAAAGTTATCATTAATCACACAATAAATATATTATTTTATAAAACATGTTCATGAAAAGTATCAAATTATACCCATCATGTAATACATTCATTATGATTATGATGCTTGACTTTATGCATTATCCTCTTATTCTCCTCTTCTTCGGGATAAGATTCGTCAAATTTGGAAAACAGATCATCTGAAAGATCAAAAGATCTTTTGCCTGTTAATTTAAATTCATGCAAAAGTAACATTATGACATACTTTATCCCTAATCGGATTAGCACCATCTTCATACAACCTATATGAAACGCTCCAAATTTTTTTATTTTTTTTTACATACGCGATCCTCTATGCATACACAATCCTCTATGCCATACGCGATCCTCTATGCCATACGCGATCCTCTATGCCATACGCGATCGCGTATTTACATGTGAAAATCCACTGTAACCATTTTACACTACGATACGCGATCATGTACCTATCACGCGATCGCGTAACCACTGCTGACATCTTACACTTGACCCAAACTCAGATTTTGAACCCAAATTCGATTGTGCATAACCTTTTACTCGTTACGAGTTAAGACCTGAAATTTTGCAGGCACCTCTACTATACCAAAATGAAGGTTTTCATTTTTACACTTTTCCAAATTCCACGTTAACGAAGAATTCGGACGTATGACTAGTTTATGGTCATTTTGGACCATTTTTGTGACTAAGTCAAATCACAAACCATATGCTTTCCGACTTCCACTTTTTACCAACACATTCTACTATACATTTGACTTCTAAGACAATAGCACAAAGCAACATACTTCGACTTTAACTCATTTTAGCTTATCAACATTTTAGTAAACCAATTTGGCACCAAATAACCCGTTAAGGGAAATCAACCTCCATAATCAATTTACTTCTAATTTCCACACACATTTGACCAACTAAAGGTAGTTAATAAGATGTCACTACCAAATTCAACCAAAAACTTTATTTCAACACCGGACCATATTTCATCACTTAACAATCTTGACATGCAACCTTTATACTAACCATTAACTTCCACTATCCACCTTGACTCTACCAAGTCAAAGGTATACATCATTAACCATTATGAACTATACACTTTAACTTATTCATGTAAGGCCCGGTCCTTACGTGAACCAAAACATATCATTTATATATTATATTTCGAAAATCGGAAGCGCAAGTCCCCCAAAACAAAACATTTACCGACTTACAATGCTTCCAGGTTTAACGACTACAAAGTATGACAACATTAGTTAAACATTTACAACCATATTAACACAAACGGGCTTATATAAAACGTTTTCCAAAATACATTCACAAAAGGTCAGAGTTGCGCCAAGCTTTAGTCAAACTTCCAGTCAACATCTACAACCCGAACCATCTACATCTACATCAACTAACCACAATCTGCAAAACATTAAACAACGAGGGATTAGCCAATGCTAAGTGAATGGAACCGTAACCGACGGTTCAACCCACTCATAACAAGTCTTACAACAAAGCAACAACAACAATTAAACACATAAGCACATAACGTCAAGAGGACCGGCGGTTCCTGGTATCCATCCAACCCAGAAACCACGACTACTGGGCGCCAAGCCAATCCCAGTAATCAACCGATAGCTTGAGTACTACCTTCACTGACTAGGCTTGTTCTCAACTATGTGTCTCAAAGAAACCTCGACAACTACACAGTAGTACCCAAACCCAACCCAGACAGCAGTTGACCTCTAAAAACAACCACGTTGCATTCACAATGCAAAAGCACACAACAACAAGCAACAGTTCACAACTGTTCACAACTGATCAACAATTCAACAACAATCGCACAACAACTCATATAATCAGCAACATAAACAAAACAGACAAGACTGGTACCGGTACGACCAATAACAACAACCTACTAATATAAACCATCCTGGTTACCCGTTGTAACCGAACCCGTTACAACTGGGTGGAACCGAGGACTACAATTCCACTCACCAAATATTATCGTCTGATTACCAACTCAGTGGTCTAATCTTACTGAGTGGCCGCCCGCTTATCTGAGAACAACAACAACATCAAGTCAGTAACGGTTTAACACTTACCACGAATCCTTATATTAATCATAATAGTATCCACATTATAATCATCATTCAAAACATAAATTTCTAAGCATAAAGTGCCACTAAATACACTATCTTCTAAACACTTATGCATTTTCAAAATTTACAAAATCCTTCAAAATAATTCATGCAAACGCGATCCGGGAAAATGTGGCTGGATCGCGTTCCTCTTTATAAAAATATTCTGTTGCGAGATTACACTAGGCAACGCGATCCAGGAAATGAGACGTGATCGCGTTCACAAGAACAAAACCAATTTGACTCAAAATTACGAAGAGCAACGCGATCCGGAATAGAGGTTCAGGATCGCGTTCATCAGAACAAAACGACTCGACATCAAATTATAACTGTGGAACGCGATCCAGCAATGCTTCTGGGATCGCGTTCGAGTGAATTTCAGCAATACACAGACCTGTAACTTGCACACTCGAACTCTAACCCAATTTTCACCAAAACCAATTTGCAACTCGAAATTACCAAGTAAATAACCACAAACTTCAACTATAAACATAAAACAACAATAACAAACATCATCTAACAACAATCCTACTCATGCATCATCATCAAATCATCAAAATTACTAAAACCTAACCTATGAGCTATAATGAAGAACACTAGCAATTTCTAACATATAATCACTATGTAAACATGTTAAAATCGTCATCTAATCATATGGTAACTAATCTCTAGCATCAATTTCATACAAGGCTTAAATCTTCATCATTCCCAATTTCTACAAAATAACTCAAGAACACCAAGAAGTACTTACAATCAAATGGAGAAGAAGCTATAGATGATGATGATAATCACTTTCCCTTTAGCTAGTTTCAATCTCAACTTTGTTCTTGATTTTACTTTGAAGAATGTTAGAGAGAGTTTTCAAGAAGAACAAAAGAAGCAATGGTAGGTGAAATGATCCAGAGATTTCCACCGCTCCATTTTTATTAAGTGTAAATATTATACCCGTTCCTAGCCTATTGTCTGGAACCCGAAAATACCCGTAAGTCAAAATACTTTTATTTTACCGTCAGGTTCAACTATTTAAAACAAGTACAATTTTATTTGTCACAATAAAACCTGAGACTCTTTTACTTGTTTATTTTCAAATAAAACATTTGAAACTTAATAAAATACAATTTATTTTCAGGCCCAGAAACAGGATGTTACAAATCTTCCCCCCTTAGAGGATTTCGTCCCCGAAATCCAATCCCACACATAATATACTAAACTCTACAATTACACACAAGCATACATTACTACAACTATATTACATCAAAGTCAATATAGAATTTACCTTGGTTATTCACTTCGAGCAATTCCCCCACTGTCATTTGATCTCCCACTGTCATTTGAAAAGCTCGTGGAGGCGCCATCTTTCTCTTTTGTCCAATTGATGATGCAGAACCCGAACCAGAACCCGAACTTCCAGCTAAACCCAAACCTTGCCTAACATATTCCGGACATTGCCCTGCCCGATGACCTTCTTTCTTGCAGTTCCAACACACAGACTGAGGAAAGGTACACTCTCTACTACCATGCCCAAATGCTCCACACTTAATGCACCTTAATGTTTGAGGAGTACATGGACCCGAATGCCTCGACCTACAAGTGGCACACCAAGGGTTTGGATCACTACCCACCGAGCCCTCACTAAACTCAATCCTTCGGTTCTGACTCTTATTTCCAGTAGTACCACTCTTAGATTGTTGCACAGACTTATTCTTACCCAACTTTTCCCATGCTTGATTGTCACTATGCACCGACCTAGCTAACTCAAAAGCCTCCGTCAAAGAGCGTGCCAACCTCACTGATGTACGGTACTGTGGTGGTAAAGTCTTAACGAAATGGGTGATCCTAGTCCTCTCGTCCGGAACCCATTGCTGAACAAATCTTAACTTATCAGTGAATTGATTGATAAGTTCATCCATTGTCATTTTATCAGAAAACTCCAAATCCAGAAACTCTTGCCTAAGTCTAAGCATATCAAACTCAGAGCAGAATTGCTTACTAAACTCTCTATGAAACTCAGCCCAAGTAATTCTAGATCTTTGCTCAGGTGTCATTTGTGCAGTCGCAGAATCCCACCAGTTCATCGCTTGACCTTTCAATAACTGCACCGCATACTTAACTCTTAACTCATCTTCACACTGACACACCTCAAATTTCCTCTCGGTGTCCCTTAACCAATTCAATGTCACCATTGGATCATTACCTCCCTCAAAGTCTTTGGGTCCGCACGCTTTAAAAGTCTTAAATGAACACAACCTATTCTGCTGAGGTGGAGGAGGAGACTGATACGTTTGCTGAGCTACCCTAGATTGTAACTCCAAATACAACTGTTCTATCTTTCTAAGTCTTATAACCTCATCCTCCATATGCAACAAATAATCCTCTTGGCTAGCTTCATCATGATGAACATTGGAAGTACCACCCTGATTAACATTATTATTTTCCGGAGGTGGAAGCTCCGTTCAAGTAACATTGTTGGGATCCGGGTTCTCATCATCTGCCATTCCTGTACTCACAACCAAAACACAACTTGCAACTTGTTAATCGTTAGTATCATCTATACTAACCAATCCCCAAACCAAAAGCTAATCCCACTAACCGAAAAGTTTGACTAACACCAAATAGATTTGGGATTGAACATTCGCAAATGCCCAATTCACCCAAACCTATGCTCTGATACCAACTTGTAAGGCCCGGTCCTTACGTGAACCAAAACATATCATTTATATATTATATTTCGAAAATCGGAAGCGCAAGTCCCCCAAAACAAAACATTTACCGACTTACAATGCTTCCAGGTTTAACGACTACAAAGTATGACAACATTAGTTAAACATTTACAACCATATTAACACAAACGGGCTTATATAAAACGTTTTCCAAAATACATTCACAAAAGGTCAGAGTTGCGCCAAGCTTTAGTCAAACTTCCAGTCAACATCTACAACCCGAACCATCTACATCTACATCAACTAACCACAATCTGCAAAACATTAAACAACGAGGGATTAGCCAATGCTAAGTGAATGGAACCGTAACCGACGGTTCAACCCACTCATAACAAGTCTTACAACAAAGCAACAACAACAATTAAACACATAAGCACATAACGTCAAGAGGACCGGCGGTTCCTGGTATCCATCCAACCCAGAAACCACGACTACTGGGCGCCAAGCCAATCCCAGTAATCAACCGATAGCTTGAGTACTACCTTCACTGACTAGGCTTGTTCTCAACTATGTGTCTCAAAGAAACCTCGACAACTACACAGTAGTACCCAAACCCAACCCAGACAGCAGTTGACCTCTAAAAACAACCACGTTGCATTCACAATGCAAAAGCACACAACAACAAGCAACAGTTCACAACTGTTCACAACTGATCAACAATTCAACAACAATCGCACAACAACTCATATAATCAGCAACATAAACAAAACAGACAAGACTGGTACCGGTACGACCAATAACAACAACCTACTAATATAAACCATCCTGGTTACCCGTTGTAACCGAACCCGTTACAACTGGGTGGAACCGAGGACTACAATTCCACTCACCAAATATTATCGTCTGATTACCAACTCAGTGGTCTAATCTTACTGAGTAGCCGCCCGCTTATCTGAGAACAACAACAACATCAAGTCAGTAACGGTTTAACACTTACCACGAATCCTTATATTAATCATAATAGTATCCACATTATAATCATCATTCAAAACATAAATTTCTAAGCATAAAGTGCCACTAAATACACTATCTTCTAAACACTTATGCATTTTCAAAATTTACAAAATCCTTCAAAATAATTCATGCAAACGCGATCCGGGAAAATGTGGCTGGATCGCGTTCCTCTTTATAAAAATATTCTGTTGCGAGATTACACTAGGCAACGCGATCCAGGAAATGAGACGTGATCGCGTTCACAAGAACAAAACCAATTTGACTCAAAATTACGAAGAGCAACGCGATCCGGAATAGAGGTTCAGGATCGCGTTCATCAGAACAAAACGACTCGACATCAAATTATAACTGTGGAACGCGATCCAGCAATGCTTCTGGGATCGCGTTCGAGTGAATTTCAGCAATACACAGACCTGTAACTTGCACACTCGAACTCTAACCCAATTTTCACCAAAACCAATTTGCAACTCGAAATTACCAAGTAAATAACCACAAACTTCAACTATAAACATAAAACAACAATAACAAACATCATCTAACAACAATCCTACTCATGCATCATCATCAAATCATCAAAATTACTAAAACCTAACCTATGAGCTATAATGAAGAACACTAGCAATTTCTAACATATAATCACTATGTAAACATGTTAAAATCGTCATCTAATCATATGGTAACTAATCTCTAGCATCAATTTCATACAAGGCTTAAATCTTCATCATTCCCAATTTCTACAAAATAACTCAAGAACACCAAGAAGTACTTACAATCAAATGGAGAAGAAGCTATAGATGATGATGATAATCACTTTCCCTTTAGCTAGTTTCAATCTCAACTTTGTTCTTGATTTTACTTTGAAGAATGTTAGAGAGAGTTTTCAAGAAGAACAAAAGAAGCAATGGTAGGTGAAATGATCCAGAGATTTCCACCGCTCCATTTTTATTAAGTGTAAATATTATACCCGTTCCTAGCCTATTGTCTGGAACCCGAAAATACCCGTAAGTCAAAATACTTTTATTTTACCGTCAGATTCAACTATTTAAAACAAGTACAATTTTATTTGTCACAATAAAATCCGAGACTCTTTTACTTGTTTATTTTCAAATAAAACATTTGAAACTTAATAAAATACAATTTATTTTCAGGCCCAGAAACAGGATGTTACAAATCTTCCCCCCTTAGAGGATTTCGTCCCCGAAATCCAATCCCACACATAATATACTAAACTCTACAATTACACACAAGCATACATTACTACAACTATATTACATCAAAGTCAATATAGAATTTACCTTGGTTATTCACTTCGAGCAATTCCCCCACTGTCATTTGATCTCCCACTGTCATTTGAAAAGCTCGTGGAGGCGCCATCTTTCTCTTTTGTCCAATTGATGATGCAGAACCCGAACCAGAACCCGAACTTCCAGCTAAACCCAAACCTTGCCTAACATATTCCGGACATTGCCCTGCCCGATGACCTTCTTTCTTGCAGTTCCAACACACAGACTGAGGAAAGGTACACTCTCTACTACCATGCCCAAATGCTCCACACTTAATGCACCTTAATGTTTGAGGAGTACATGGACCCGAATGCCTCGACCTACAAGTGGCACACCAAGGGTTTGGATCACTACCCACCGAGCCCTCACTAAACTCAATCCTTCGGTTCTGACTCTTATTTCCAGTAGTACCACTCTTAGATTGTTGCACAGACTTATTCTTACCCAACTTTTCCCATGCTTGATTGTCACTATGCACCGACCTAGCTAACTCAAAAGCCTCCGTCAAAGAGCGTGCCAACCTCACTGATGTACGGTACTGTGGTGGTAAAGTCTTAACGAAATGGGTGATCCTAGTCCTCTCGTCCGGAACCCATTGCTGAACAAATCTTAACTTATCAGTGAATTGATTGATAAGTTCATCCATTGTCATTTTATCAGAAAACTCCAAATCCAGAAACTCTTGCCTAAGTCTAAGCATATCAAACTCAGAGCAGAATTGCTTACTAAACTCTCTATGAAACTCAGCCCAAGTAATTCTAGATCTTTGCTCAGGTGTCATTTGTGCAGTCGCAGAATCCCACCAGTTCATCGCTTGACCTTTCAATAACTGCACCGCATACTTAACTCTTAACTCATCTTCACACTGACACACCTCAAATTTCCTCTCGGTGTCCCTTAACCAATTCAATGTCACCATTGGATCATTACCTCCCTCAAAGTCTTTGGGTCCGCACGCTTTAAAAGTCTTAAATGAACACAACCTATTCTGCTGAGGTGGAGGAGGAGACTGATACGTTTGCTGAGCTACCCTAGATTGTAACTCCAAATACAACTGTTCTATCTTTCTAAGTCTTATAACCTCATCCTCCATATGCAACAAATAATCCTCTTGGCTAGCTTCATCATGATGAACATTGGAAGTACCACCCTGATTAACATTATTATTTTCCGGAGGTGGAAGCTCCGTTCAAGTAACATTGTTGGGATCCGGGTTCTCATCATCTGCCATTCCTGTACTCACAACCAAAACACAACTTGCAACTTGTTAATCGTTAGTATCATCTATACTAACCAATCCCCAAACCAAAAGCTAATCCCACTAACCGAAAAGTTTGACTAACACCAAATAGATTTGGGATTGAACATTCGCAAATGCCCAATTCACCCAAACCTATGCTCTGATACCAACTTGTAAGGCCCGGTCCTTACGTGAACCAAAACATATCATTTATATATTATATTTCGAAAATCGGAAGCGCAAGTCCCCCAAAACAAAACATTTACCGACTTACAATGCTTCCAGGTTTAACGACTACAAAGTATGACAACATTAGTTAAACATTTACAACCATATTAACACAAACGGGCTTATATAAAACGTTTTCCAAAATACATTCACAAAAGGTCAGAGTTGCGCCAAGCTTTAGTCAAACTTCCAGTCAACATCTACAACCCGAACCATCTACATCTACATCAACTAACCACAATCTGCAAAACATTAAACAACGAGGGATTAGCCAATGCTAAGTGAATGGAACCGTAACCGACGGTTCAACCCACTCATAACAAGTCTTACAACAAAGCAACAACAACAATTAAACACATAAGCACATAACGTCAAGAGGACCGGCGGTTCCTGGTATCCATCCAACCCAGAAACCACGACTACTGGGCGCCAAGCCAATCCCAGTAATCAACCGATAGCTTGAGTACTACCTTCACTGACTAGGCTTGTTCTCAACTATGTGTCTCAAAGAAACCTCGACAACTACACAGTAGTACCCAAACCCAACCCAGACAGCAGTTGACCTCTAAAAACAACCACGTTGCATTCACAATGCAAAAGCACACAACAACAAGCAACAGTTCACAACTGTTCACAACTGATCAACAATTCAACAACAATCGCACAACAACTCATATAATCAGCAACATAAACAAAACAGACAAGACTGGTACCGGTACGACCAATAACAACAACCTACTAATATAAACCATCCTGGTTACCCGTTGTAACCGAACCCGTTACAACTGGGTGGAACCGAGGACTACAATTCCACTCACCAAATATTATCGTCTGATTACCAACTCAGTGGTCTAATCTTACTGAGTGGCCGCCCGCTTATCTGAGAACAACAACAACATCAAGTCAGTAACGGTTTAACACTTACCACGAATCCTTATATTAATCATAATAGTATCCACATTATAATCATCATTCAAAACATAAATTTCTAAGCATAAAGTGCCACTAAATACACTATCTTCTAAACACTTATGCATTTTTAAAATTTACAAAATCCTTCAAAATAATTCATGCAAACGCGATCCGGGAAAATGTGGCTGGATCGCGTTCCTCTTTATAAAAATATTCTGTTGCGAGATTACACTAGGCAACGCGATCCAGGAAATGAGACGTGATCGCGTTCACAAGAACAAAACCAATTTGACTCAAAATTACGAAGAGCAACGCGATCCGGAATAGAGGTTCAGGATCGCGTTCATCAGAACAAAACGACTCGACATCAAATTATAACTGTGGAACGCGATCCAGCAATGCTTCTGGGATCGCGTTCGAGTGAATTTCAGCAATACACAGACCTGTAACTTGCACACTCGAACTCTAACCCAATTTTCACCAAAACCAATTTGCAACTCGAAATTACCAAGTAAATAACCACAAACTTCAACTATAAACATAAAACAACAATAACAAACATCATCTAACAACAATCCTACTCATGCATCATCATCAAATCATCAAAATTACTAAAACCTAACCTATGAGCTATAATGAAGAACACTAGCAATTTCTAACATATAATCACTATGTAAACATGTTAAAATCGTCATCTAATCATATGGTAACTAATCTCTAGCATCAATTTCATACAAGGCTTAAATCTTCATCATTCCCAATTTCTACAAAATAACTCAAGAACACCAAGAAGTACTTACAATCAAATGGAGAAGAAGCTATAGATGATGATGATAATCACTTTCCCTTTAGCTAGTTTCAATCTCAACTTTGTTCTTGATTTTACTTTGAAGAATGTTAGAGAGAGTTTTCAAGAAGAACAAAAGAAGCAATGGTAGGTGAAATGATCCAGAGATTTCCACCGCTCCATTTTTATTAAGTGTAAATATTATACCCGTTCCTAGCCTATTGTCTGGAATCCGAAAATACCCGTAAGTCAAAATACTTTTATTTTACCGTCAGGTTCAACTATTTAAAACAAGTACAATTTTATTTGTCACAATAAAACCTGAGACTCTTTTACTTGTTTATTTTCAAATAAAACATTTGAAACTTAATAAAATACAATTTATTTTCAGGCCCAGAAACAGGATGTTACAATTCATGTCATCAAAACGTGTTTTGGGCGATTTACACAAGTGGCAATTCACAACGACAATTCAAAAGAAGGAAGAAGCTTGTCTAACCATAAAAGCAAGCTCCAATCCACGCTACCTTCTTGCAACGATGATCTAAACGTTATGCCCATTTAGTTCAACCGAACTAATACACCTACAACATTAAACAATTGAAGGGGTAAGCAAAACGCTTAGTGAGCATATGTCGCACCCCCAAATTTGTACAGTGGAAGCGATTCGGGGGCGCGACTAATTAAGTAATCATTGCACAAGGTTACATTGAACGACTCTATATGAGACGTTTTGAAAATACATCAAAATGTTACATTAATACCAATATAAAATGTTTACAAAATACTTGGAGTTCGAAAATAATCCTAGAAATTCCAGTACATAACTAGTAATACAAAAGTAATGCAAGGAAATTTCCAAATGTTTGTAAGCATGCGACTCGAGCTAGCATATCCTGTAGTAATCCTATTCTTGCTGTGAACCTGAGAATACATGCTAAAACGGGTCAACATAATTGTTGGTGAGTTCATAGGTAATATCAGAAAAGTAGTAATATGTGTGATATGAATACAAAGTATTTCTTGACGTATGTAAACTATACGTTAGTAAAATCAGTAAGAGAGTGAGTAGGTTCTTGTATAAAAGTATGAACCCGAGGAGTTTCTTGATATCTTATTTCTTATTTTTTGCATTCTTGAATTCTTGCATTCTTGTATTCTTGAATTCTTGCATTCTTGTATTCTTGCATTCTTGAATTCTTGCATTCTTGACACATACAAAGTATACGTTATGTTATTGATTTCTTGTGGTCTAATCAATAGTATTCTTGTGTTCTAAGCTATAGTATTCTTGTATTCTAAGCTATTGTATTCTTGTGTTCCCGCGTATGATCTATAGTTTTCTTGTATTCTTGTAATTATAAGTAAGAGCCTACGGTATTTGGTGTACATGTAAAAGTTCAGGCATTGGGAACTTAACCAAATATACGTTTTGTAAAAGTTGCTAGAGCCTAAATCTAGCGTACTTGTGATAAACAGTTGTAAGGCGTTTAATATACTTGTATTCATAAACCAAGATTTATAGAAATCTAGTGCATGCATTCTCACCCCAAAACAGTAAAAACAGTTTGAAAAGTGGGGCTATGAAACTCACCTGTGAGTGCTAGCGTTCCTAAAGTACGTGTGTTTTCCAATAGTAACCTCCTAGCGTCCTAAACGCATGAGGTTATGTGTAAGTAGATGGCCCTACATTTCATCTATGCTAGTTGTTCACTCAACTAGTGTAACATCCTCTTTATGGGCCTAGGAGAAATACGTTAATATCCTATTTTATTTGATTATTTAAATGTGTTAGTAATAATTTATATTATTTGGATAATTGAAATTAATAGGTGGTTTTATACACATGGCATGTCATGTGTATGCACTTACTCTTTCAGTTTGATAGGTTAAGTGTTGTACTTTGTCTTGTATCTGTAACGTTTCATCATTTATAATATTTGCCGGGGGTATCCCCTTTATCAAAAAAAATAATAATTGAAATTAATAGGTCAATTGGTTGAATGACTTATTGTGGATAATAAAATATTGTTTCTTTTAAATTACTGGAGATGTCGGTAAAAGAAAAGATTTATTCTCGCAAATGGTTTCTAGGTTCCAGACAATAAGTTTAAAGGGGATAATATTTCACTACCTAATATTGGGGTCAGTTGGGAAATGTCGACCTAACTCACCATTTTTCCCCAACTTTCCTTTTTACTCTCAAGAACACCCACACAATCAATATCAAAATTGTGATCATAAACAAGAAATTAACAAGAAGAAAGCTGTGATTTTGATTCATCAACTGATTTTCATCATCAACATCTTGTTACCATCTCCATTGTAAGTTAGTTATGCCCTATTTGTATATATATGCTTGAATTTGATTTATTTAGGTTAAGAAGTGGTGAATGTGTAGAATTTGATGTTTGATGATTGATAACATCAATTTAATACTATATTTATACTAATAATCCTTACATTTTGTATTTCTTTTATTGCATTTATATTGATTTAGATACTTAATTTGTTCATATTTGAAATATATGTATAAAAGCAATTAAATGAAGAAGAGAACGAGAAAAGAACTTTAAAAGATGAAAATAGAGAGAAGACTAAAGAATGAAGATAATTGGATCTGAATTGAAGACTAAACCCAAAGATAAAGTTAATTGGGCCTAAAGAATGAAGAAAATCGGATTAAGAAGATTAATAGCCCAAAAGTGAAGCCTGGCCCGACTTTGGAATATTCTGGAAACAAGACTCAACCGGCGGTTGAAAGACCCAACCGGCGGTTGAATATTATAATAATAAGTCGGTGAAGATCGCGGACTTTGACTTGGAGTCCAAGTACTCCAACTGGCGGTTGAAGACTCCAACCGGCGGTTGGACTGGCGGTTTGTAAAACTATAAATAGAGCCTTAGGACAGACTTAACCATATACGATTTTGATATTCTAAATTCGACTTTGGGGTGCGAATTTGGAGGCTAGGAAGCTAGGGTTTTGAGGTTTCTAACCCTACGAATAGCTTGTTTATCATTAGGGTTTGGTTTCTTTATCTTTATATTTTGTAAGTATACTATTGAATTATATTTGGATATTGAGTACTTGGTTTTGATATGAATTAAGTTTCTTATTATGTTTATTTGGATGAAAGTTATTTGAATTATAGTTTGAAGTTATGTTTACGTTGATATTGATTTATTGAATATTTATTATAATTTCCCGATAATTGTGTCGATTATATAATTGAGTTGTTCTTACATAATTAATTAAGATTATATACTATAGTTTAATTAACTTATGAGCTGGAGACTTCGGACCGAGGAGATAGTGGAAGAACATTAAGACTTAATAATATAATTGATGTGGTAATCATAAATACTTGTATACTACAGGGTTGACTATAAAGTTATAATAAATTGTTGATAGGTTTAATTGAATAATATTTAGGTGAGTAATACTAAGAAGAGGATTTCTCTATAGTATATTCAGCTGGATCTAGTACTTTTCTTAAATATTATAAGATAATTGGTCTTTTAGTTAAGGGAGTTATCTACATTTGTTAAATCACCAATAGGTTAATCAACGATAAAATAGACATAAAATAAAACTATAATAATCAAATAAAAGTAATCTAAATAAATACAATCTTCTCTCTAAATTAGTAGTTCCTATTTGTTTCTAATACTTTAAATTGAATTGGTTTATTAGAAATCTGTATCAAAGTAAATATATGTTCGAACGGAACTAAAAGAAAGAATCCAGCATCAGCAACTGGCAGGGCTTTCCAAATGACAGCGGATGAAGCTGTTCGAACCGAGGACGTCATAACTGGTACTTTTCTTATCAATTCTGTACCAGCAAGTGTTCTGTTTGATTTAGGAGCCAATTGTTCTTTTATATCAATGATTTTCTGTGATAGTCTGAAATTGACTCCTACTTGTATTACAAATCCTATTGAGGTTGAGGTAGCGGAAGGCAAAATGGTTCCGGTTACCACATCGGTGACTGGAGCTAGCATTTTGATTGAGGGTCGTAGTTTCCCTATTTCTTTTCTCTTGATGCCTCTTCCCGGTTTTGATGTGGTGTTAGGCATGGATTGGTTAAGTAAGAATAAAGCCAACATAGAATGCCATAAGAAGTTGATAAGGATCCCAATCTCAGATGAGTCATATGTCGTGGCTCGAGGGGAACGGGAGAAAGGTAGTATCCCTTTGATTTCAATGATGAAAGCTAGAAAATCTTTAGCTAAAGGGTGTGAATCGTATTTAGCTTATGTTATTGATGCTAAGTTAGAAAAGAAAACTGTTTCTGATGTCTGAGTTGTTTCTGAATACTCGAAGGTCTTTCCCGATGAGTTGCCTGGCTTACCTCCCATTAGAGAAGTAAAGTACAAAATTGATTTGATCCCTGGTTCTACTCTTGTAGCTAAGGCTCCTTATACATTAGCTCCCTCAGAAATCCGTGAAATGATGAGTCAAATTCAAGAGTTGTTAGATAAAGGTTTTGTTAGGCCCAGTTCTTCTCCTTGGGGTGCACCTGTGTTGTTTGTTAAAAAGAAAGATGGCTCCTTTCGTATGTGTATTGACTATAGGGAGTTGAATAAAAGAACCGTAAAGAATAAGTACCCTTTGCCCCGAATATATGAGTTGTTTGACCAATTACAAGGGTCTTCTTATTTCTCTAAGATTGATTTGAGGTCGGGTTATCATCAAGTGCGGGTTTGTGAGGAGGATATTCCTAAGACAGCTTTTCGCACTAGATATGGTCACTATGAGTTCCTTGTTATGCCATTTGGGTTGACTAATGCTCCGGCGGTTTTCATGGATTTAATTAATAGAGTTTGTCTCTTACTCCCGAAACCATATACCAATACAACTTAGAAAGTGGGATACCAGATTTGTAAGTATTCCGTGAAATTGTGGGTTATGGGTTCGATTAGACAGAGTTTCATATCAGTCATGCATTTAGCTGCAAAAGTATATTGTGTGTTTAATCGCAGTATCCTCCTCTTCTATATGCAGGCTGTAATGGATCAGCTTGGGTAGACAATTTGATTACATAAAAAGGTGATTTAGAGACTATGGAAGTAGAAATTCACTTTTGGCGACGTTCAAAGCATTTGGCCAGTTCTATTTTAGTTTTTTTCTCTTCTTATTTTGCCCAATTTTCCAATTAGAGATTAAACATAACCTGAGTAAATAGATCGAAAATGCAAGCATTAGATATTGGGAGTGTTGATACCAATTTCCATTAAGTAGTCTATGCCTCTATGTTATAATAAGGGGATTAACTTGTAGTAAATTTTGTTTTAGTACATAAGTATTTAGTAATCTTTCACATTATGTTTTTTGTTTAAAATTGTTTAATATTTGTTAGTGTTTGTTATAAACATGTGCTCTAAAAGTGGGTATGATCTGGTACTTTGGTGGCCATATTAAGAGAACTCATACTCCATTTAATGAAATATACATCACAAATACAGCTTATGTTGTTCAATTAAATGAAAAAAGCTTAAATTTACGCCCAAAGTTTATGGACAATTCTCTTGGTTCTAACTTCACATCTTATACAATACAGTTAGTTAAGGCCAAAGCTCTTTGGTCAATATTATTTTTAACTTATAAGTAATAAATATAATAAACAATATTTAATGAATAAATGAAAAGGTTATAGAATAAATTGTCGTAACCCGCGTTGTCGCGGGTCCTTCACCTAGTTATATTTAATATGCCAGCTAAAGTGTATACAGCAAATCCTTTCTTAATAAATCCTGTACGTTAAATTCTTTAATCCAAGGGTGAGGATTCATTCTTCCATTTTGTATTTTTTGATGGTCTCTATCGATTTTTCCTCTAATATAAACCTTTAGATATAAAAAGACATTATTTAATTGATGACGATAACTCTGTATATATATAATAAAATTGTTGAATTGTCAGCTGTAAATCCCTGATTGGTAGCAAGACACGAATACCAAAAACTAATCACCGCAATTATCGCATGGTCAACATATTTTAATCTAAGTTATAAGTAAAACTAAATATTCGAGGTTTGGAACATGATTAAACAATCTCGGTTAATTAGATGAAGAAACAGCTTATATCAACTCCATTGATAACAATAATTTGCTGCTTACTCCTAATCCCCATATCATATACTGCATTTTTTGCAGCCTACAAAACACCTTTCGATCAATGTAAGTAAAACAAATATATAGACTCGACCGAGTTACCGTTTGGTTCGATCGACTTGCTTAGACTCTTTAATGTTGCAGGGACAATATGGTTTCCAAACCATCCGGAAGATGAAGCAGCCACAAGAGGACATGATTATCTCAAGCTTCATTTAGGAAGACTGGTCAGAGGTAAGTTTAAGTTTCAAATGAGTGGACCCGAGCTCAAGCTTGACTAATGTCAAAGTGAACTCGCGCTCAATTCAATAAATCAACTTTTATAATGCTAGATCATTTGAGCTCAATTAGAAGGCTCCAAAGTATTACATATACAAGCCATGCATGCTTGATTAACTGAGCCTGAATCAGTTTGACTCCAACGAGCTCAAGTCAATTCGAACCGATAAAAACTATTCTGTAACAGCCTAGTTACATACTTACATTGCACTTAGAGATTAGAACTAGAAGTTGCTTATATACTTGGTGCTATTTATTTATCTATTTTTAAGTTTTCGAGTCTGACTCTTAAGACGGAGTGTGAGCTTGATTTTTTTTAAAGTTATTTCTTCTTTTCAAAAGCATTAACAAAATTCAATTTTCTGGCCGGGTTCTTAGGAGATGAGCTTAACAAGCTTGAAACTACGAACTTTGCATGTGATTATGCACCTCACTCAGTTGTTTGTGTGGCAAATCAACAAGTAAGAATCGAAACAGCTGACTTGAAAGTCTATATTCGTTCGTATAATCAAACCGAGACCCTGGTTAAACCATATGCAAGACAAGAAGATAAAGATGTCATGAGAATGATAACACCCGTTCATATACTTCAAGGGAACACAAAAGAAACAACCAAATCTTGTCATTATACCCATAAAGTCCCTGTTATAGTCTTCTCATCTGGGCTTATTGGGAACCAATATCACGAAATCAGTGAAATCATCATCCCATTGTTTCTCACTTCTCGTCATTTTCAGTCACGTGTACAATTCATGGTTACTGACTACCAGCCTTGGTTTTTCCAAAAATATAATCGCATCCTCACACAACTGTCTAGTTATCAAGTAATAGGCATCAGTTCGAAATTGAATACAAGTGTTCATTGCTTTCGAGGAGCAGTGGTTGGGCTAAAATATCACGACAACCTAGCTTTGGATCCTGATTCCATTCCAGGAGGCTACACCATGTTAGATTTCAAGCAGTTTCTAAGGGAAGCATACAGTCTAAAATTCAAGAACGCGGATGAGATCAAGAAGCCGGTTTTGCTTTTAATTTCTAGAAAAAGATCGAGAGTGATTACAAATGAAAACGAGATGGTTCAAATGATGCAAGATATGGGATTTCAAGTGATCATTGCCGAGACAAACAAGATGTTTAACATGGATAAATTTTCGGAAGTAGTCAACTCGTGCAATGTTATGGTTGGTGCACATGGTGCTGGGCTAACAAACATGGTTTTCTTACCTCAAAGAGCAGTACTCATCCAGGTTGTACCGTATGCATTGACATGGGCCGCTGATACATACTTTGGCAGAGTACCAGCAACAAAAATGGGATTGAAGTATTTGGAGTACAAAAGTGTAGCAGAGGAGAGTTCACTGATCAATTCATATGGGCCAAATGATCCTGTAATTACTCATCCGGAATCTCTGTACTCCAAAGGTTATCGAGCAGTAAGGGCCATTTATGTTGACGGGCAAAATGTAACAATTAATCTTTCAAATTTTAGGGCCACCCTTGTTGAATCCCTTGTGCATCTTGGACATCCATCTCCTCCAATTTAATGTATTCGGTGCATAAGATTCAATCACTATTTTTATATGGTTACTCTTGTAAACATGTCAATTAATATCTCAGGTATTGTATATTTTACACACATACGTATCCAAATTCAAATAGTAAGATGAGTAAATTACACAAATCGTCCTTTATGTTTGGCCAAAATTTCATTGATAGTTCTTTGCAAACTTTAATTACATCAAGCATCCTTTATTTTAAAACTTGTTACGCCAATATTCCTTTAGACTAACTACCGTTAACTATTTGTTAAAAATAACCGTGTGTGATACCTTTTTTCTTTTAACTTATTTTCTTTTGAGTAAAAAATAAGAAATTATAAAATCTAAAATATGTATAAATACATTATTAGGTGCACAAATATCATTTTCATATTCCTCATTTTACTTAACAAATTCATCACCAACTTTGGGCATCTTCTCCAATTAAACATCAATATTTATAGTCTACCACCCAAATCAACCACCATCTTTCATCACCCCGTGACCCTCCATCACCTAGTCATCTCTATCTTATATGTTCACGACTTTGGTAGTCGCCGCCTCTTCTTTGTTGCATTCTTCCTTACTCGAAAATATCTTAAACAAAAACCCTAACTTCAAAGTATAACGACGTCGAAAAATGTAAACCAACTATGTGACTAGTAATCTTTAAGCCACAAATGTATGTTTGAGTGGTGAAAGATAGTGGTAGACTATAAAATTTGATGTTTCTCCGGAGAAAAGCAGCGAATTTGGTGATGATTTTATTAAGTGAAATGGGAAAGCTAAAAATGATGTTTTGTACACCTAATAATGTGTCTATACATATTTTGGATTTTATATTTTATAATTTACTCAAAAGAAAATAAATTTAAAGGGAAAAAGTTTCACATATGGTCCCTTTTAACGAATAGATAACGGTCGTTAATCTAAAGGACTATTGTCGTTACAAGTTTCAAAATAAAGGATGGTTGGTGTAGTTAAAGTTTGTAAATGACTGCTAGTAAAATTTGAGCAAAATATAAAGGGCGATTTGTATAATTTTCTCTAGTAAGATTAAATAATTTACTTTAATAGTAAGTAGCTACAGATATGCTTTACCATTAGTCCATTACTACTACACCATATACTTATAATGTTAAATAACGTAATATTTTGAAAATAGTGTTTTGGTTTGATATATAAAAAATAAACACTAGATCGACATGGAAGGACAGTGATCCAGGGTTGTAGGACTAGTGTGATTAGTAGTGGCGGATCTAGAATATTGAGACATGGGATCATAAAGTAATTCGTGAAAATTACATAAAAAATTCGAAACACCCAATAACAATTCAAACAACGTCAAAACAACCTAAAGTAACATGTAAACACCAATTAATTAACAAGAAACCCAGTAAAAGTTAGCTCATATTTATTTACTAGCTTTGATACCCGTGTATACACACAGACTATTTAATGTTAGTATATGATATTATAATAGATTTCTTGCATTTCGATAAATGGGTGAAAATTTGATTAATGGATATTTTTTAGTTATATTTATAAAGGTTCCATTGAAAATAAGGTAATACAATATTTGTTTAATTTAGTATTGGTTAACGAACATGTACAAAAATGTTTGCAAATGCTCTTGTGTTAAATCCAACATGAATTGTCATATTTACTCGCAAATAAAATTTAAAAAATATGTCAAAATCTAAGAATGCTAATATTAGATAAGAATTTGTAATATAACACAACGGTTATATTGTTTATTATTTCTACAATTTTTTTATTAACATCGATTATTCCCTCTTTCACAAAAAAAAAAATTCAAATCATATTAGGTAAACGTAATGATTGTCTTTACATGTAAGGTATTTTTGACTTAATTTTTTTAACAAAATGAGTTAGTGAGAGTAATAAAAGAGGATTAATTGAGGCTCGTTTAATGATTTTCAAAACTTATTTTTACAAATGGACAATATTTGTGTGACATGTATAATAGTAGTGTTGTTATTCTTTTTGAGACAGGTGAGTAATAAATAACAAACTAACTATAAATTGAATGACTACGAGGAAAGTAATGACGTTTTCTTAGTTATAGTTAAATTAATACTTATCACACGGTTGCATTGAGTAACCATAAATCATCAAATAAAACAAAAAGTAAATCATGTTTAGCATAAACTTGCAATTACAATCTTTTAATAAATTATCTAAACTTATTTTTGACTTTAAAAATGATAATAAATTGGGGAGTTTGATGATTTTTAAAACTTATTTTTACAAATGAACAAAATGTGAATTTTCTTTGAGACATATAAGTGGTAACAAACTAAAAATTGAATGCCTAATTGCAAACCAGCTCACTCACCGTAGGACATATATGATTAATTAAAAGTTTAACTAAAGAAGAAAATAATTACATATGCAATTGATATTTGATTAAAAAACTAAGAATCCAACGTTAGCATTTCCTCTTATTTCTCGGGTGGACTCATAAATGCCTTGGAGGAGACGGGCTTGATAGTTGGAGAACGTGAGATCAGAATTTCGAAAGATATTGCAAACTATATCATATATCTCACGTAATCCGTAGTGGAATATCTGCCCATACTCTTCCGGATGATCCTCAACGAAGATTTCCTTGATCCGGTCTGTGAGGAAGTTCGCGATGTTAACCATCGAACCTTCAGCTATGGAGGAAGGGATGTCACACGTCCTTTCATCAAAACTCACATACTCGAGGTCGTGGGCAATCTTGTGAGCATGGTACTCGATGGTAATGTCTATGTAGAACCTGTGGGGAGAAGTCTCGTCGATGTGATCATTCCTAGCCATAGAATTCAGTATCCCCCGAAGATCGTTCATCAATCGGATGTCAGCATCTGCATCAGGGTTCCCAGTAGCATGGTACATATATATCCGCAGTATGAGCATAGAAATTCTCTTTGCTCGACGGAATACGGAAATGCAGATCTGATCAGTGCATCATAGATCTTCCTGTATATGCGTCTTTGCTCTTCAAAGAACTCCAGCTCTTAAGGTGTAGTTTCAGCGTTGTGGTCTTCCTGCAGCAGCTGAGCAACGAGATCTTCAGCAAAGGCATTGAGACGGTTGTGGAAGAATCTGTGATCTTGGGTGTTGCTGGCTTGGTTGACCTCATACTCGGCTATGATTTCCTCTATCAGGTCCCGTTGGAGTGGAGTGTAATCATTCGTGGAGTTAAGGATAATGCTCATCATAGTAGGTATGTCATTTTCAAATTACTCGATGGCACTTATCATTTCCTCGTGATTGGTGATGATTGGAGTTTGTGGAGAAGGTGGATCAGCAGGAGGCGTGGGAAGCTGGATAGACCGGATATCTTCTAGAATATCAGTGTATATGACTAGGGATGGCAATGGATCAGATATGGATCAGATGATGCCATATCCACATCCATATCCATTTAAATATTTTCGTCCACATCCATATCTATATCCATTTAATTTCAATTCATCCATCCATATCCATATCCGATGGATTAAGCGGGTTAATGGATGCCCGTTGGATATTCAAATAATGTAAAAATATTTTCTAATATGAAATGAAACCAATAAATATTGTAACAAAAACAAATATATAAAGTTACATAAGGAAAAATAGTCACAAGAGCGTGTAATCATTGTCATTAATGAAGCATAATTTGTTACAATTACAGATAAACATATATTTTGACAAATGTAAATGTGTAATCTCTATGTTTATCGGCTAATCTCACATGTTTTAATTGTCGTCTATCGTGTACTGTGACTTCACTATATGATCGGAAGTAAAATTTGACTCGGCGTAATATATTTATGCATTTAAATATGCTATTTAAATCAATAATACCAAAAAACCTCTCAAATATATAACCTTTATATAATCAACATTATAGTTTATATGTATGTGGATATGTATATTTATATGTATATATGCATGTATATATATGTATATGTATACGTATATGTATTTCGGGTGATAGTAGATAAATCCATGGGTGATGAATGTCATCCATATCCGATCCACTAATCATCCACATCCATATCCATATCCAATATTCGTCCATTTAGATCGTCCATATCCATCACTAAGTGGATGGATCGGATGGATATCCAGTGGATCGGGTGATCGTTGCCATCCCTATATATGACATCATCCTCGTCACTCTCTGTAGATGGAGTGTGTCGCACCCCCAAATTATGATGCGGAAGCGGTTCGGGTCGGAGCGCGACTAATTAAGTAATCACAGCACAAAGATATATAGTAAACGACTCTATATGCGTCACTTTAACAAAATATATTGATATAAGAAATGTTTACAACATTTGAAGCTATACATAGCTCGTGTTCTGAAAATGAAAGATTCCAATACATAAATACTTTTACAAAATATATTAATGCAAGGCAATCTCTATTATCTGCATGCTGACTCGAGCTACAGTAATCTTGAGGCAGTCCAACTTACTGCTGAGTACCTGTGATACATGCTAAAATGGGTCAGCAAAACGCTGGTGAGCTCACAGGTTTGTATGTCAAAACATATAGTATGAACCGCAAGATTTAATTGAATTTAAGTTGCAATAAAGCAAAATAAAAGTTATACAGCCATGAGCACATAGTCTGAGCTTAACTTGAGGGTCGGGTCCAATGAAGGAGTTCCGATCAAGGTGCCTCCTACGAGTGCCTAATCTACACTCGTCTACCCAAATGCTAATACGTCCGTTTGATCAGTTAGTGCTTGCTAAACCGGACGAGGATTGTCAATCCTATATGATATCATATACTAACATTCACGCTACAGATGTATTACCAAACTATGTTGTGGAGGGCTTTAAATTGATTAGTTGAAAACAACTCATGTAGTATTTGATTTTGAATTGTACTTGCGTTCACATGTAAATAAATCGAGCAATGTATCACACCCCTAATGAAAACAGTAAAACATGGGCTATGAGACTCACCTGAGTCTTGAAGCGTTTAATTTAATAAACTTGAATTGATTAGCCGAGTAGTGATGTCCGAAGACTTGTAACCTGAGGGTGTCCACGACACGCGATGGTTATAAACATTATTAGGTATCTTACAAGATCACCTTTGTAGTTGTTCGTCCAACTAGAATGTCCAAATGACTACGATTTGGTTGATTTGATTGTGTTTTGAAAACGTGTACGGCCCGTTGGTGATTCGTTTGTAATACAATTCCAAAGTATTATTGTCTTGGTGTTTGAGTGTTATACTTATAAAGTATTTACCGACATTAGGTGACGGGGGTCCGGGGGCAGTGCCCTTGGTTAGCGGGGTCCCAGGGGTGGCAACCCCTGGCGGGGTCCAAGACGCATCTAAAACGCATCTAAAACTTGAATTTGGGTGAAATCAAGTGATAAAATTTTTGGTCTCGACACTTAGTAAAATTTGTGTTTTCTTGATTCTGTTTCATGCGACACTTATAGCGTCACTTGATGGCTCTTGGCAACACTTAGGAAGTGTCGCATAAAATGGTGAGTTTCTAAATTATTAGCGTCACTTTAGGAAGTGACGCATAAGGGGCGACACTTAAGCAAGTGTCGGGTACAAGTGTCGGGTACAAGTGTCGGGTGAATTGCAAATCGATTTCGGGGCGAGACTTAAGCAAGTGTCGGGTACAAGTGTCGGATATTGAATTTGCGACACTTAGGTAGTGACACAAAAAGAGGGTTTTTAGCGGCACTTAGGCAAATGACGCAAAATTAGGGCTTTTAGCGATACTTAGAGCGTCACTTAAGGAAGTGACGCTACACTGGATCTGGCCATGCGACACTTAGGTCTGATCGGAAATTTTGAGTTCAAAAACGAGTTTTCCGGCTTCCGTTTGGTCCAATTCTTTTACCTAACCCATATTTGGACATTTTAAGCTTATACAAACCACAAACAAGTAAAATAAATGAAATCGGAGTGTTTTCGAGATTTGTCGGAAACTTAGGAGTTAACGCGAGAGGAATCCGGAAAGATGGAAATGTAGATCGTTGCGAGGTGAACGTTTTTCTTCAAATGGGCCTTGAGATTTAAGGTCGTTTTGAAGGTGATTTTTGTGGTTGAAGGTGGTGGTGGTATGAAGGTGGAAATGGAAGAAGGAAAGAGAGAGAGAAAGAGAAGTGAGTGTGGTGACAAATGAGGTGAGGGAGTGATGACCCTCACCTTTTTGGCTGATTTTCGGTGGGGTCCACAGAAGTGGGCTTCACCAATTTCGTTCCCTGCATTCGCACTCCGTGCGGTGTTCGTTTCCCCGGTCGTTTAAACGTTAAATAATTATTTTATACGTCTAAATATACGCTTTAAAATACGAATAAATATTCGGTATTTTTGTTGAAGTATTTCATCAAATACTTTATAATTGAGTTACAAAATATAACTTAGATTTATTTCAACTGTTTGTGCGTTTATTAATTTAATCACGTAGACGTTATTTGTACGATACGAGTTAGAATTGAAATATTATCAAAATAATATTTTGGATATAATAGTGTTATTAAATAATGGTATATTATTTGATAAAATTGTTCACCAACGTAAGTATTAATTGAAACGAATTACATTTGTTTTAAATTGCGTACGATTTAATCAAATTGCATAATTGTATATATTCAACAATATATATATATTGATACATTAATTAGCCTAACACAGAACTAATTACATGTATTAAAGATGATTAGGCACTAATCACTAGTCCTAATTTGACGGGTGTCACAGAGTGTCCCTAGCCTGGGAATCATGGAAACTAACAACGTCAGATGGTGGCTGGGTGTCATCGGTAATTTGAGATATCGGTTGCGAGGAATGCATCTCTATGTCTCTCTCCTTATGAGAATCAGAATCTCAGCTGGATTCAGAGGTATATTCGAACAGAGTTCGAGGCGCAGATGCGTCGAAGGTTTGAATCATTCAGGTAGGTTCTCTTGAATACAGCTCCGGTAACCAGGAAGCTTTGTATGATGAGATCTTCATTAGGAGTTTATCTCTAAGCTCTAGGTGTTGCTTTGATAAAGCAATTATTTTCTCGATGTTTAGCAGAGTGTCTAGTCGAGGTGAGACAAGAGGCTTAGAGGGGTCTATGACAGAGGCTATAAGCCTTTCCATAGTTATGTCAAACCCTGCATCATGTGGTTCATCAGTTGGTGGATCATCATCAGATTCGTTTTGACCGAGAGATGATATTTTCAGTATTCTCGATCTGCATGATTTCTGTTGTCGGATAGTAGGAAACAGGTAAGCAGCGATGCGGTGGAGTGGATTGGTATAAGTCTTCCTCTTCTTCTTCGGGTTCTTCTTCCATTTCTTCTTCGGATTCCTCCATTTCTTCTTATTGTTTAGATTCTTCTTCCTCCATTTCTTCTTGTTCTGACTCATCTGGCTCGGAATCTTCCATCTCTTCTTCTGATTCCGACTCTTCTGTTGATGATATAAGGCCATTGTGATCATCAGATACGTAAGTGTCTGATGGTTCCGAGTCAGAAGTGTTGTCCTCTGAAGTGATTCTGCCCATTGAAATTGCATATATCTCTGCTTGCTCTGTCAGAAGTTCATCAGCCTGGTTGATCCTGAATGCAATATTCTGTCCATGTGCTCTAAGGATGATAATCTGAGAGTAAACATCAATAATAGCACAAACAATATTTATAAAAGGCCTTCCTAGGATAATGGGTATATTGATATCTTCATGTATATCCATCACTACAAAGTCAGTGGGGAACCAGAACCTGTCAACCTTAACCATGACATTCTCAGTTATGCCCCTAGGATATCGGATTGTTTGATCGGCAAGCTGGACGTTCATTTTTGTGGGTTGCAGTGGTCCTATTTCAAGTCTAGAGTAGAGAGAGTAGGGCATGAGATTGATACTAGCTCCAAGATCGGCCAAGGAGTGGATCAGGCCCTAGTGATAGATGGAACAAGGCAAAGTGAATGGGCCCGTGTCTCCTAGTTTTTTCGGAAGGAAATTCTGAATGATGGCTGAGCATTCGGCATTGAGAGAGATTTTAGGTACTTCGGGTACCCTTTCCTTAGTAGCCAGCATACGTCAGATGTATTTTGAGCCGGAAGGGATTCTAGACATGGTGTCTAAGAATTTTCCGTCGAGTTTGAAAGATTTGGCGTTATATCTTTTTCCGATACGGTTTGGGAAGGGGACTCGAACTTCCTGAGCAGGGGTATGCACGGATTGAGTCTCAACTGTCGTCGGGATAGGAGAAGGGTTCTTCACCGAAGAATAAGCGTCAGAATGGCTCGGTGCCTTCTGAGTATCCGTGGAGTTCAAAGTCTTAGCCTCCTCAACGTGTGGATTGTGAATGGTGTTACTGGGTACAGATCCTTGGGGTTGAGCGTCAAGATTGTGTGTGTCGCAATCCCAGCGGTCAGTCGGGTTTTACCCCGGTCGTTGGTCCGGCTAACCGAGATGCACGACGGTTGTGTAGTTTTAAAATTTATAAGTAGCTGGGGACCTAAGTTTTACAAAAGCTGTATAGCAGTAGTATGACCTAGGGTCGTTCTAAAGAGATGATCGTATTGTGAAACGACTTGTCGAGACGAACAGTTCAGTTTAGCGATGGGTTTTGAAATACTTTTGAGTGGGGGTTTATACTTAGGTCCTAATTAAAATTAAACTGTAAATAAAAGGTAGGTTTAAATTAGTTATGGAGGAGAGTGCTTGTTATGACTTTGTTAGCTTATACGTGGGGTGATGTTGTATTAGGGTTTTAATATTTGAAAACGTCTTTTAAAGATTTGTGTCTTGCCTTCACGTAGATCACTTGTAGTGTAAACACTAGCACCCTACTAATCGGGTTAACCGGTCAGTATGTACCTGAGTACTAGGCTATCAAGATTCTGGTCAAATCGGACTGTCTTGAAACCCTCCTCACGGTCTTTTAATGAGACCAAGTGACCCTCCAGATGGGGTGTAGGAATAGAGCGACAGTCCGTAATTTATCCACTGACCTTTCTTTAACACATACAAGATCTCTAAGTTGGGCAAGGCATTTAAGATTTAAGAAATGTGGTGACTGTTAACGTATACATTAATGGTTATCATTGAGTTCATCATTATTCGGCTGTGATACAGTCTTCAACCTATAGGGTTTTCCACAGCTTCCACGTATTTGTACTCCACCAAAGGTGTTTCCAACGTTATACCATGTATTCACCCGTTTTACGATCTTTCCTGGATCACAGACTACACCAGGATGCAATACAGTGTACCGCCTACGTCCTTTCCTCGGCTTCCACGTATTTGTACTTCACCAAAGGTGGTTCCAACGCTATACCGGATACTCGGACGTTTTAGGGCTTTCCCTGTATCACATACTTTACGGCTATCTGAACTCAATATATCTAAGCTTGTATTATAGTAAAACCATCTATGATAGCTAAACAACCCATTCACTTTATAATTCAATCCCAATAAATCCCTGATTGATTCACGGTGTACTATACGATAGGTTAAACAGTATTTCCACAGCTTAAAAATCAGACCATGTTTATTTTGGAAAACATAGATAGGTAGTGACCGTTTGAACAAGGTTCGCGACTCCTTGCCATAAAGGTTCTAACCACGTTCATTGGAGGAAAGGCGATAGTTTAGTTTGAAATCATAAATGTATAGTTTAACGGTACACCGAGTTTCCAATCGTATATTAAAGTAACATCACCCCAACTATTAACAAGCTAACTACATCATAACAAACACAATATCTAATCTACCCACGAATCATGGCAATATATCCTAAATGTAACATAACAATAGCGTGCAACAATATGAAAGATAAGGATAGAAATAACCGTAAGTAATGCGTAGATTGAATAGATGCTGAAAGATTACACGGACAGAGCTCCGAAATGTTCCGAACAATATTACAGAAGAGATCCTCCAAGAACTTCAACACTATTACAAAAACTACCCTCCGTTAGTCTTGGTAAAATAATAACTAAGATCTAACCTAAAACTAACCAACTAATTAAAGAGAGAAAGTAGAGAGAGAGAGAGAGAGTATTCTAGAGAGAATGAGAGAATTAGAGATGTAGAGGTGTGTTAAAAAGAGAAAATGAGGTGAGAATTAATAGGTGAAAGGGTGAAGGCTTTGCACAAGTCTTTAAGCTCCAAGAACAAGCTCCAAAGCGCAAATGGGGGGTAGCAAGCCACAGGAGGGGTCAATTGGCCCTTAGGTACCAATTGCCAAGGCAAAGGAAGGGGTAAAAGGCCCTTAGAGGGCCGTATACGGTACCTAGGGGCCATATATGGCCTCTAGGGGGGGTTGGTCCTCCTTCGGCCTTCCACTAGCTCCGTACGTTGCTTGTTTCACCTGTATCTTCTTTGTTCTAAGTCCGATTTGCTTGATTCTTACACTGTTAGATCCGTCTTTCCGTTATGCTTCTAATAACACTAAGTTTTCCAAATTTGGAGGTGTATAGACTTTGTGTGTTCCGGAGGACGATCGGTTAGCTTCCAGACTGCACATCTTCTCCGTCTTTCATCCGTTTTACTTGATTCTTTCACCACCGGTCTTGTATTTCCCTATGGAATTATAAAATATGAATTAAGACTTGTTTCCATAAGATAAATAAGAACGGAATATTTAAGGTGATATAATTTGCATCACTTTGCGTGTTATTCGGATGTTTTTGGTGATTTTTGCAGCAACGCCTATAATTGGACTGCTTTGGTGATTTTTAGTAAATAATGATTGTTTTAAGATGTTTTCACAAAATATAAGTCCAATAAGTGCATAATAATGTACGTAAAAACACGAATTTTTACGTTACATCAGTGTGCCAACTGACCAATCTGATTATCGAGGCTCTTGAGAACCGAGAGTTGATTTTTGAGGAATAGGTTAGTTTGATCTTGTCTGGCGGTCGTCTTCTGATTAAAAGCATTCTGCCCCTGGATGAATTTGTTCAGGTTGTCATCAGTGCTCGTGACTGGTATGATTATCTTCACAGGTTCAGCGGGTTGGACATCCTCGGGTGCGGTTAATGGAAGTGGTTGATTATATGGAAGTTGTGGTTGTTGTGGATACGTCGGTTATCGTGGTTGAAACCTGGGTTGGAAATGTGGTTGGTTATTCCGTGGAGGATATTGATTTCCTCGGGTTCTCGGCGACGAAGTTCTAGCGAAGCCAGGTGAATTCTGAGATCTGGTCGGAAATTGGGCGTAGTAGACAGTAACGTCAGTAGGATCTTCGTATTCTACTACATAATCCTCGGTAGAATGGTGGACATAGTTCTGGCAAGCCTAAACTTGATGAACCTGCTGCGGTTGCTTCTTAAGCTCTCCAATCCGCTTTGTTAGGGTTTCCATCGGCTCGCTTAGAGATTTGATGGCTTCGGCTTGAGCGGTGCTTTGAGTAAATAAAGGCAAGGATGAGGATTGCTCATCAGACTTCCAATCGTGGTGATGCATTGTCATGTCTTCGATCAGGGCCCATGCTTCGTCATCTGTTAGTTTCATGAAGTTGCTTTGAGCAGCGGCGTCAAGAGTGATGCGATGGATCAGATCGAGACCATTATAGAACGTGCACAGTTTGTCAGTCTTTGCCATTTGGTGGGTTGGACATTTTCTCACTAAACTCTTGAATCGCTCCCATGTCGAGTAGATTGATTCATCGTGAGCTTGTGAAAAGTTCGCGATGTCATTCTTAGCTTTGGTTTGTTTGGACGGAGGGAAATACTTGGTCAGGAATTTGTTACCCATGTCCGTCCATGAGGTGATTAAGCCGGTCTCAAGTCCCTCAAACCAAGTCAAAGCATGTAAAGCGAGAGAAAAGGGGAACAAGTACAAGCGGATTATGTCCTGCTCAACCCCATTCTGCTTATACGAGTTTGAGATTTGAATGAATTTGTTGATGTGGGCGTTAGGATCCTCACGGGGTAGTCTGTGGAATTGAATGTGGTCTTTGATGAGATGGACGATATGGTATTTGAGTTCAAAAAATGCTCTGTCTATCACGGGATAGCTAATTGGTCCTCCTCGTCCTTCAATGGATGGTTTGGTGCTGTCGGCGAGAGTAACACGAGCGGTCATTTGTGGAAAACGGAAACGTCTTTCTTTGCGGATTGTACGGATAATGGACTCGGGATTGGGTACGAAAACGAGAGGTTCAAATCCGGATGATCTGGTCGAATATCGTTGTGTGTTGTGGGAAGGATTTTTCGATGGTTATGCGGAAAAGAAAACTAAACTACGGGAATCTAAACTATGTGTATCACTAAAAAGAAAAGTTCGTCGGAATGCCTCAGAGTCTTACGATTAACTTCTCCGGCAGCGGCGCCAAAAACTTGTCACGGTCCCAGCGGTCGGTCGGGTTTTATCCCGGTCGTTGACCCGTCTAACTAGGACTCACGGCAGAAGGGTAGTTTAAAATTTGTAAATAGCTGGGGACCTAAGTTCTACTAAAGCAATATCAGTAGTATGACCTAGGGTCGTTCTAAAGAGTTAATCGTATTGTGAAACGATTTGTTGAGACGAACAACTCAATTTAATAAAGGTTTTAAAATACTTTTGAGATGGGGTTTTGTTTTACTTAGGTCCTAAATTAATATTAAACTAAATAAGCAGAAAATAAAAGATAGGATTAAATCAGTATAGAGAGGAGTGCTTGTTATGATTTCGTTAGCTTATACGTGGGGTGATGCCGTATTGGGGTTTTAGTTTGAAAACGTATATTAAATATTTGTGTCTTGCTTTCACGTAGATGCCTTGGAGTGTATTCACTAGCACCCTACTGATCGGATTAACCGATCCATATGTCACTGAGTACTAGGCTATCAAGATTCTGGTCAGATCGGACTACCTTGAAACCTTCCTCACCGTCTCTTAATAAGACCAGGTGACCCTCTAGATGGGGTGCAGGAATAAGGCGACAGTCTGCAATTTATCTACTGACCTTTCTTTAACACTATAGAGACATCTAAGCTAGGCAAGGCATTTAAGATTAAGACAGCTGGTGACAGATAACTTATACATTAATGGTAATGGTTGAGTTCAGAGTTATTCGGCTGTGACACAGTCTTCAACGTACAGGTTTTCCACAGCTTCTACGTATTTGTACTCCATACTAGGTGTTTCCAACGATATACAGTGTATTCACCTGTTTTACGGTCTTTCTTGGATCACAGACTACACCAGGATGCAATACAGTCTACGGCCTACGACTTTTCCATAGCTTCCATGTATTTGTACTCCACCAGAGGTGTTTCCAACGCTATACCGGATACTTAGTCATTTTACGGCATTCCCTGTATTACATGCTTTACGGCCATCTGAACTCAATTTATCTAAGCTTATATTACAGTAAAACCATCTATGATAGCTAAACAACCCGTTCACTTTGTAATTCCAACCAAATAAATCCCTGACTGATTCACAGTGTAATATACGATATGTTAAGCGGGATTTCCACTTGTTACAAAATCAGACCATGTTTACTTTGAAAAACATAGATAGGTAGTGGCCGTCTGATCAAGGTTCGCGACTCCTTGTCATAAAGGTTCTAACCACGTTTATTGGAGGAAAGGCGATAGTTTAGTTTGAAATCATAAATGTATAGTTAAACAGTACACCGAGTTTTCAATCGTATATTAAAGTAACATCACCCCAAATATCAACAAGTTAACTACATCACAACAAGCACAATAGCTAATCTACTCACGAATCATGGCAATGTATCCTAAATATAACATAATAATAACATGCAACATTATGAAAGATAAGGATAGAAATAACCGTAAGTAATGCGTAGATTAATAGATGCTGAAAGATTACACGAACAGGGCTCCGAAATATCCCGAACAATATTACAAAAGAGACCCTCCAAGAATTCCAACTCTATTACAAAAGCTATTCTCTGTTAGTCTTGGTTAAATATTAACCAAGATCTAACCCTAATCTAACCTAAAACTAACTAACTAGAGAGAGAAAGTAGAGAGAGTGAGTGTATGAAAGAGAGAATGAGGTGTGAGAGATGAGGGATAATGGTGCGGGGAGGTTGGTATTTATAGGAGAAGAGGTGGAAGACTTGGTTCAAGCCATAAAACTCACGGTACAAGCAATGAAGCGCAATTGGGGGGTCACTAGCACAAACGGGAGCACAATTGGCACTCAAGTACCAATTATCAAGCCAAAAGGCACCATAAATGGCACCTAGGTTCCGTATACGGCCCCTAGGGGTACCGTATATGGCCCTAGGGGGGGGGGGGTCATTTGGTTTTCAGCCTTTGTTCGCTCGTTTCGTTGCTTGTTTCGTCTGTATCTTCTTCGTAATTTTAAGCCCGATTTGCTTAATTCTTTCGCCTTTGGATCCGTATTTCCGTTACGCTTCCAATGACACTAAGTTTTCCCAATTTGGAGGTGTATAGCTCATGCGTGTTTCGGAGGACGATCGGTTGCTCTCCAATCTTCATATCTCTTCCGTCTCTTATCCGCTTTGCATGATTCTTCCACCTCTAGTCTTGTAATTACCTGAGATATCATATAAGAATGTTTAAGATCCAATTTTCAAATGGTAGTTAAGTTTGGGAGAATCGGTTGTTATTTATTTGCCTCATTTTGAGTGTTAATAGGACGTTTTTGGTGATTTTTGCAGCAACGCCTATAATTGGACTGCTTTGGTGATTTTTGGTAAATAATGATTGTTTTAAGATGTTTCCCCCAAATATAAGTCCAATAAGTGCGGAATAATGTACGTAAAAACATGACTTTTTACATTACATCAATACTCAAAGTTTGCAATCGACATGTCTTTTTAATTGATTCAATGTTTACAACATTATGTTGACTTATATTGTTTTCTATTGGGTGATATTTTAAAGGCCACATGGTGAATCTTATGAACATTTCCGGTTTTAAGGATTCTTGCCATATCAGATACTTATGAGTACTTTATAGGTATGCTTTTTATTATTTTATTTGGAATAAATTCTTCACGGTTCTATTAGTAGATGTAAGATACTTCAAAGTTTTGAATGTTTTTATACCATGGGAAATTAGGATAAGTTTAGATGAGATTATTGTATGTACTTTTGATTGTGTGTAGATGCCTCTATCAATCAAATAGCTTCTTATATTTAAAGTTCAGCCGGAACCAATAAGAATCTAAATTAGACCTTGAAGAATGAGTTAGTTTAGGAAAATGTTTTACAGGTTTTATGGACACAATTCTTACTCATTTTACAATACATTTGTACATACTATAGTTTTTGGACATTATACAGAGATACTCATTCTTACTTAGTTACTTATAGATGGGTCCATTTGAGATGTGTGGTATGTATAGACAAAAAGGGTTTCTAATATGTTAGGTATGGCCTATGAGATATTGCACTTCACGTCTCTATATTAGTCTTCTACATTAAAAGATAGTCTATAATAAGTATTTTTTAGTGATTGATGGTGTACCTTATTTCAATTTATTGATGCTACGAGTTCAGTGAAATACTTTGGTATATATATTGCTATATTTTTTCCAGGCTGCATTTTCTTTGCAAAAAAGTAACTTATTATCAAATTTCAATTTAAAGAACAATGATCAAAAGAATGATCCTCCTTTAATGATCATAGTATTTGAATTAACGTAAGCTGAGTTGAGTGATTATCTAATCAAAATTTCAAATGATCATATTGAACTGTTTCAATTGCGTGATTGACATTTGTATTACTTCGTATTCTTCAATGCAGAGTACAACTCTGAAGAGCTATGCACAAAAGAAGAAAGTGTTTAACGCTAGACAAAGAGTACAAGCTTGTGAAAGTCATTGTTCAAACACATGAGGAAACGACTTGGGATCACCCTACTGGTATGTATCCATAACTAGTCATATTTCATGTCATGTTGTAATTTTTATAAGTACTTTACTAATATTTAGAGAAAACTAAAGATTACATATAAACATATTCATTACTGTAAATCTGTAATAGGTGCAAGTGTTTTAAATACTCGAGACTCGAGTGAAAATTTTTTTAATCATGTATTGTTCCTTAATCTTTCCCTTGAGGTTGAATTTGTTGGACTTAAAGAGATTTTATGGTTAAAGAATACGTACATAAGAGATAGGAGCATGATCTTAGATTGGACAATTAAGTTCTTAAGCATGATCTCATCTTTTGCTTTTTTACTTCATGATAAAAAAAAGTACAGAATATAACGGTGTTCGTATTATGTGTTCGTGCTCCACAAAGTATTTTCAGTATTCATGGGTTTTTTTAATTTTGAAATATGCTTACGTTCAATAATCATTATGAATTTATGATGATACTTATTTTGTGATCTTAAACTATGCTTTCGCTTTTATACAGTGTTAAATATGTGTAAAAGTGTAGACTTTCACAAGGGGTTTGGTTTCTGTTAATTAAGCATTTATAGTTTATGCTCGATTAGTTGATGTACAATCAGTTAGTTCATTGCTATATTGTGTTTATAACATCATTATGTTTCCATGTATTCATGTATTTATTTATTGTAATTGCAACTGTTTTTGTAATAGGTGGCATTCTCATTAGTATTTAAAAGCACATGTTTGAATTATTTTGAGTTTTTATGTTCGAATATGAAATATCTCTTTTTTTATCTAACATTTGTTATGTTTTCTATTTTTTTTTCTTCTGTAGTTGTCTATTCGATGGGGGGAATGGGTGGATTGCATAATCAGGTCAACCATCTCATTTATATCATCATTATCTTCTCTCTTTTTTCTGGTTATGTTCGATGATAGTGAACTGAACTTTGTTGTTTATTAATAAAATATGTTGGATTTAATAAATACTTTTGCAGGCTTTTCAATGAGTTTTTTTGCCTATAAATACAAAAACTGTCACTCATTTTTTATGTGATAGTAATTTGACATCTTTTCTAAAGAGTTTTTTGTGTGGTTTTGATGACTTTTTAAGAAGACAATGGGGTTAGGCCTTAAAGCTAACTCCACATTCACTGTTTTTTATCATGTAGTTCTTTAAGAGGAGTTCTTGCTTGCTGGTATTCTTTAAAAAAACTGCAATGACATTTATAAGCGTCGATAAACCTCCTCCTACTACTGCAAATATAGAGTCATGTTATGCTAATTTTACTTTGATACTTAGTTGCTTCGTTCTTCTTTTAATCTATGTCTGAAGATAATATCCATTCAATTTGTGATTTACATTGTCAGTTGAATAGCTTCTTAAATATATAAAGAATCATGGCGTGAAGCTTGCCACTTATATTATATGCTAGCTACTGAATATTTTATGTTATGTTTTGTCCTAATTATGACCTATTAATATTGGATTTGGAATTTATACATAGTATGCCACTAACAGCTTAAGGAAAAGAGGGAGGTGCTAAAAAGGGAAGGTCATAAGTCGGGGATATAAAGGTATGTAAAATATATCGCATATTGCTCCATCATTTTGCCAAATGAGATTTAAACCACACTACATAAAGTAGTTTGACTTCTTAGAAATGTCAGATTGTTTTGTACTGAAACTTCAGTTCAAGTGTTATAATTCATAAACAACCTTAATCGTTGGCATGATATTTGCATTCTTTATTTATTGCTATATGCTTTCATTTGGTAGAGAATAATAGTTTAACCAAGGCGTAGCTGATGGATATACATGTTGTTGTGTCTATTTATAACTCCTTATGGTCGGTCAATGAGTAAGATAATATTCTATAAGTTGTAGTATGTATATAATGTCACTACATTATAATGGTTGTTTCTATCTCAAAATGATGATATATTAAAATGAAAAGGCGTTTTTGGGTGGGTCAGAGTGTAGTAACATGGTATTGTGAAAATGATTTTGATTTAGCTAATGATTTTATTTGAAACGCCCAGAATTTTTATTTTTATTTTTATAACACTGAAATCACACTCTATTAAGTCCCAAACACTGTTACTACATATTTTATACCAATGCAAAACGCATCCGACTCAAATATATAAGTAAAAGCAAAAATCACTGAAAATAGCCACTACCCGCCGGGTAATGAGAGTACCCGCCGGGTACTTATGTAGGTTTCATTCTGTTACCGAATTACACTGACTTATGCGATCACAAAAAAAACACTGGATCGCGTATCCAAGAACTACCCGCCGGGTACAGGGGTTACCCGCCGGTTACACCCCTGCACATCAGGCCTACACAACCTTTAACCAAAATACGAATTTCTGACATGCATAACTTTTAACTCGTTGAGAGTTAAGACCTGAAAATTTACACACACCTCCACTATAACAAAAGAAAACTTTTACCTTTTTCACTTTTTTAAATTTCTCAAAAATGACCATTTTGGACGTGTCACCAATTAGAGGCCATTTTGACCACTTTTTGGTGTTAACCACATTCACAAACTACATACATTCAAACTCTGACTTTTTACACCCTTTTTTAACACTTTGAAACAAGTCTAAAACAATCAACAAATGACTCAGAACACTAACTCATTCAAATACACCACACGACCACTTATTAACCCATTTTGACACCTTTTTGACCCGTTTGAGAAATCAACCTCATTTCAACCAAAACACCATTCTATTCACACAAGTTTGACTATTACAAAGTTGTTGACTATTTGTCAACTCCAAATTTAACCAACCAATCATAATTGGCTCTTTACTACATTTCATCATTTTAGCCAAAACAAGACCAATCACAATCATATAACTTCATACTCTTCAAAACACATATATAAACCTCTATATTACTGTTTGACTTTCAAAGTCAAATACTACATATTGACCCACATGTTTATTTCAAAAACTCTTTGTTTGGGCGAATTACAAATTGATAACCACAACAATCTCATGGCACAAGTGGTTCGCCGAGGGACACCTGCTGCCAACACCAGCTCAAACCAGTCCGGGGAAAACAAACGAAAATGGACTGGGAACCCCAATGCCAACCAGAACCACAACCAGCAACCTTCCAAACGGCCTGAGACTGTTAAAGCCTACAACTCCAGCTCCGAAACCAAACGAGGTTATACCGGAAATAGACCCTTCTATTCCAAGTGCAACCGCCACCACGATGGTCCTTGCGGTACACCTTGCAACAATTGCCATCGTTATGGGCATCTCGCCAAGGACTGCAGGGCTACCAAAACCAACACCAGCACCAACACCGGTCAACCCAAAGCCTGCTTTGAGTGTGGCAACACCGGGCATTTCAGGAACGATTGCCCGAAACTGAAGAACAAGGGCAACAACAACACTGCTAAAGGTAGAGCCTTTGTCCTGAACTCAGGGGAAGCCCGCCAAGACCCGAATGTGGTCTCGGGTACGTTCCTCCTCAACAACTTAACTGCCTCTGTTCTATTTGATACTGGTGTTGATAGAAGCTTTATATCTGATGAATTTTGTCCACTACTTGACATCACTCCTGTGACTTTAGATGTTAAGTACATTGTAGAGCTTGCAAATGGGAAACTTATTGAAACTGATAGTGTGATACCCAATTGCACTTTAAACCTCGAAGACGAATTATTTCCCGTTGATCTTATACCTGTCGAGATCGAAAGTTTCGACATCATTATCGGCATGGATTGGCTGTCCAAGCATCGTGCCGAGATCATCTATTTTGATAAAATCGTCTGCATTCCTCTCGCCTCCGGTAGTACTCTAGTCATACGAGGGGAGACCGGTGGGACGAGATTAAATATTATTTCCTGCATGAAAACCCGTAAGTATTTGAGAAAGGGTTATCAGGCAATTCTCGCACATGTCATGGAGAAAAAGTCAGAGGAGAAGCGACTTGAGGATGTGCCAATTGTTCAAGATTTTCCAGAAGTCTTTCCCGAAGACCTGCCTGGTCTTCCACCACCAAGACAAGTCGAATTCTCAATCGATCTTGTGCCCGGAGCAGCACCCGTGGCATGAGCACCATATCGACTAGCCCCATCCGAACTTCAGGAGTTGTCCACTCAGTTACAGGAGCTCCTGGATAAAGGATTCATTAGACCAAGTTCCTCACCCTGGGAGCTCCGGTCCTATTTGTCAAAAAGAAAGACGGTTCTTTCCGCATGTGCATTGATTACAGGGAACTGAACAAGTTAACTGTCAAGAACCGTTATCCACTCCCACGCAGCGATGATCTATTCGACCAACTTCAGGGGTCAAGCTTCTATTCCAAGATCGATCTGCGGTCTGAATATCATCAGTTACGAGTTCGCGATGTTGACATTCCGAAAACTGCTTTCCGAACTCGTTACGGACATTATGAGTTTCAAGTCACGCCCTTCGGTTTAACAAACGCACCGCCTGTATTCATGGACCTTATGAACCGAGTGTGCAAACCATATCTCGACAAGTTTGTCATCGTCTTTATAGACGACATCCTCATCTACTCGCGCAACGAACAAGAACATGCGCAACATCTCAAAACTGTCCTAGAACTGCTCAGACACGAGGAGTTATACGCCAAATTTTCCAAGTGTGAGTTCTTGATGCAAACTGTACAATTCCTTGGACACGTGATTGACAGACAAGGAATTCATGTTGATCCGTCAAAAATCGAGGCTATCAAGTGCTGGCAAGCACCAACAACGCTTCTCCCGAAGTGCTTCAATTCTTAGGATTGGCAGGATACTATCGGCGCTTCATTGAAAATTTCTCAAAAATAGCCCAACCACTCACGACACTGACTCAGAAGGACAAACAGTTCGATTGGACTGATAAACAAGAGTCAGCATTCTAACTGTTGAAACAAAAGCTTTGCAGTGCACCTATCCTATCATTACCCGAAGGCACCGATGACTTCGTGGTATACTGTGATGCTTCTCACCAAGGTCTCGGTTGCATGTTGATGCAACGAGACAAGGCCATTGCCTACGCCTCCCGACAGCTCAAAATCCATGAAAAGAGTTACACCACTCATGATCTTGAACTTGGAGCTGTCATCTTTGTACTCAAAATCTGGAGACACTATCTGTACGGCACTAAATGTACAATTTTCACAGACCACAAAAGTCTCCAGCACATATTCGACCAAAAGGATCTCAACATGAGGCAACGTCGTTGGGTCGAGTTGCTTACCGATTACGATTGTGGGATCCGATATCATCCGGGCAAAGCAAATGTTGTTGCCGATGCCCTCGGCCGAAAAGAATGCGCTAAACCACTTCGAGTCCGAGCACTCAGTATGACTATACACAATGATCTGATTATTCAGATTCTCAGCGCACAACTCGAAGCACTCAAACCTGAAAACATCAAAAATGAGGCTTTACGCAACATGGAAAAACAATTCGAAACTGATGCGTGTGAAAGCGTCTAGTTTATTAATTTATAAAATAGAAATACCTTATATATACTTCTCACACAACCAGGCAAGAATACCCGATCGAATGTTAGTATAGACTTGGTAAGTCCGAGTCGAACACAGGGAACGGATGTCAAATTAAATAAATTGGAAATTGATACAAATAATGAAAGCAGTAAATATTGGGGGGGGGGGGGGGGGGGCGTTTTAGTTCCGATCGAACAATTAATTAACAATTATAAAAACTAATTTATTAAATAAAACTTAAAAGAAAATAATTAGTAAACAATTAATCAAATAAAATTACTTGATTCAAAATAATAGATTAAATGCATTTGCTTGGATTACTTTCATTAGAGTCCGGAAATCATTTTATTGAATAGCTAACTTATGGATTTATTGGTGATTTGATTAATATTACCAATCTTCCTTACAAGATAAATTGATATAAACACAATTAAGAAAGACACAAAGTTGTTTTCAACACGCTAACAGTTCAATTTAACGTTGCCCACCAAATTGTATTCTAAATTAAACCAACACCGTCTATGTGATTTATTTTCTTGACTTGAATCAACAAAGTCTATAACTAATGAAAGTTATCTTGTTCATCAATGATCATTACCAATTATTAACCCTAACCCGTCAAACTCAATATATTCAGCAACAATCGTCAATTGAAATCAACAATCATCAATAATCTTACAATTAAGTGGAAATCAATCTCAATTAATCATAAAACCACGTTAGGTAATTGCTATTAATCATTCAATAACCAAGGTTCATCAAATAAACACATAAACTTTCAATAAATCCAATCAAATCCGCAATTCAATAATCAATCCGTAATCTAAGTATCATCATCCAAGCAAATACATATAAGATTTAGCCAATCATAATATTACTAAAAATCAGAATCGAAAACGAAACCATAATCATAAACAAATAAAAGGAAGAAATGTATTCGAACCGAAATATCGAAATAATGATTGAACAATTGAAAGAACTTTGATTCCTCTTGCTTTCTACCTTCAAAATGCTCCCCAAAATGAAAGAAAACTCCCTCTGGTCGGTTGGTATACGAACTAGGGTTTTTGGAATAAAGTTCTCCATTGAAAACCCTAAAATCAGATTTAAATAGCTGATTTTGCATTTTAGCCGCCGGCTAAATGCTTTAGCCGCCGGCTAAACTTTAGCTGATTTTTTGATTTTGCCGCCGGCTAAATGCTTTAGCCTCCGGCTAAATCTTTTTCCAATAAAGCTGAATTTTTTACATGTTGTAGCCCCGTCTGTTAGCTAAATTCTCCGAGTTGAATCACCCCAATCGGAGTTCGTATGAAGAAGTTATGGCCAAAATACTAACAGCATATCCGAAAACTCAGCTTTTACACTTTTCTTCATTTATTCTTTTTCCGATTCGAGCTTCATTTACACTTCAATCCAATCCTCTCATGTCTATCTTCACTCTTTTAGCTACTTTTCTTCATAAAAAGCTCGTTTTCCGTTCCTTTTCGATCCAAGCTCTATATAACTCCTAAATGCAAATATGAACGAAATAAGTATCTTATTCATACAAAATGCATTAGAAACCTATTAAACACAGGGGTAATTTGTACAATAATATAGTACATTTTGGCGTTCATCAAACTTCCCCCACTTGAATCCTACTTGTCCTCAAGTAGACTAGTAACTCAAAAATTCAAAACTTTAAATATGAACGGCAAACAATGCAAAAAAAAAAAAAACTTACAAACTACACAGCATTCGGCAAACCAAATTTTTATCTTAAAATCGATTCTACCTTAAAACTCAGCAATCAAGAAACTCTACATGGGAAGCCATTCTAACATATTATTATTACACATAAAAGATAAATCACTCAGATTACCGATATTGCTGTCCACTTAAACAATCTAAATTTCAGAAATTGAGCTCAACTTATTATTATTCTAGCAGGCCTTTCCCCTGATTTTCTATAGCAAAATACTCTCATAAAAACGTGTCACAATTCTCCAAATAATGATCATCCAAATAAATCAATCATTTTTCAAACCAAGACATTGGTGACAGGTCTGTACCTCAGTACAACAGAGCGACATAACTTGGCTTTGGTTTTTCAATTTATGAGTCTTTTGTACTCATTTATTTTTATCTATTTTGATATCAAATATACAGACGGAAACCAGGTCTGTACTTTCGTACAACAGAGGAGACAACACCCAGTATATTCCCAAATGATGATTATTAGGATCCCAAAATTATGGATTATAACACGCTATCATACAAGAATTAAGACTAGGGTCATACCTTGCTAAAAGATCCTCATAGGATAAATCCCTACTTAATTCATTACATTTCTTACTAGCTCAATAATCTTCATATAGATTGCCTATTGATACATCATAAAATGAACTGTCTAATATTTAAAAATTAAATTTATTTCATTCTTTGCATTCCCAAAATGTGTTACAAGATTGCTAAACTTTACATAGAAAACAATTTTTAAAACAAAAATTTGGGTTGAAAAATGACTAACACGTAGAATGCCTCTTAACCTCAATATTTTTCAATAGCTACCATTCATAAGTTAAGGACAATTAGACTTCTTTTCCCCCATCCCCTACTTAGAAACATGCAATGTCCCCATTGCAAAAGAAAACAATAATAAAGGGAATAGAAAAGAAGTGAACAGAAACTCCCCTGATTTGGAAGAAAGATCCTTGAAGGCATTCGTTCAAAAATAAAATACAACAGTACACTTCCGTAGGCATCACGATTGCATTTAGCATATGCAACAAGCCTTTAAACCTCTCAGTATCCTGAGCGGACGAGTTGTAGTCTCGTGAGGGTTTCCAGGGAACACACCCACAAAGTTCAAACCTGCAAACAAAAACAATAAAACAAAATAACAAAACAACAGGTTGTCTCCCGAAAGCGCTTTTGTTTATCACGTCGGTAAGCTCGACCTCTTTCTTCATAACTTAATTCAAATCCATCTCCAAATCACGCTTGGAGCCCCTTGCATCACCATAGTATCTCTTCAAACGACTTCCATTAACCTTGAAAGTTTTTACAGAATGACCTTGCAGATCAACAGTACCAAAAGGATAAAAATTTTCAACTATAAAAGGTCCTGTCCAACGAGTCTTCAACTTTCCAGGGAATAAATGCAGACGAGAACTGTATAGGAGAACCTTATCACCTTTTTCAAATAAACAATTTGATTTAAAGCGTGAATCATGCCATTTCTTGGTGCGCTCCATATATAGTCGAGCGTTAACATAAGCATTCATCCCTAACACTTTCTCCAATTGTGCATTCGTAAAAAGTGTTTCACTGTCACTGATTAAAACCTTCGGCATTCCAAATCGTGAAAACAATCGCTTACGGAACTTCACCACAACCCGTGCATCTTTTATAGGTAATGCCTTCGCTTTCAACATCTTTCGTGACGTGTAATTAGTTCCCTTATGCCCTCTAGTAGGACCATTGTGACAATGACTTAGAATTTGCGTCTCCGTTTTGATCGAGATTCCATTTGTCAAGATTGACTCTTTACTCTCCTTTAGCTTGACGCCCTCATTCTCCAACTCCTCATTGCAAGTTGTCTCTATCTCCTCGATCAATTTATCGAATTCTTCGATGTCACGGATTTCCTCGAGGCTTCCCGTCCATCCTTCAAGGATCATTGGGTCTAAATCTTTGTCATCCTTCAAACTTTTCAAACTTTCGCCATCCTCAGATAATTCTCTCATGCTAGCAAAGTAACAAGTCTCATCCACTGATTCCGGATATTGCATAGATTCATTCACATTGAATTCAACCTTCTCATCCCCTAATCTCATGGTTATTTTCCTATCAAAAACATCGATCAATGCTCTGGAAGTGGCTAGGAAGGGTCTACCGAAAATTATAGGTACCTTAGGATCTTCTACCATGTCTAGAATCACGAAATCACAGGGAAACACAAACTTATCCACCTTTACTAAGACGTTCTCAACCATTCCCCTAGGGTATTGAACTGAGCGATCAGCTAACTCTATGCACATCAGGATAGACTTAGGCTCTCCTAACCCAAGTCTAGCGTACATAGTATAAGGCATAATGGATATGCTAGCTCCAAGATCCGCTAATGCATTCGCGACGTCTAACTTACCAATAAGACAGGGAATGGTGATTCTCCCTGGATCTTTCATTTTTGGTGGTAACTTGTTTTGCATCATGGCTGAGCATCGCTCATTCATCATCACCGTGGCTTCTTCTGCCAATTTGCTCTTATTAGTCAAGAGCTCCTTCAAGTATTTCACATACTTAGGCATTTGGGCAACGGCTTCCACAAACGGAATGTTAATATGAAGCTGCTTCAGATTCTCTAAAAATTGGTTATAATGAGCTTCATCTTTTCCTCGCCTCAAAGCTGCTGGGTAAGATGGGGGTGGTGCATGATCCTTCGCATATTGTTCATCCCTAGCAATTTGATCAGCTTTTGTGTCTACCCTTGACTTTTTGGCAACCTCAGCTTCCTTCTCCTTTTCAGGCAAAAGCTTTGACATATGATTCTTTTGAAACTTAAGATTTTCATGAACCTTTCCACTTCTGGTAGTCACTACCTTTGCGTGATCTCGTGGGTTGGTTTCGGTGCATGCTGGTAAAGTTCCCGGGGGTCTCTCTTGGAGAACTTTAGCTATGCTGGAAATGGTTCCCTCAATTTGCTTGATCGCCGCCCCTTGATTCCGAACTAATGCTTCAATGGTGTCCATCCGCTGTCCAGACCTAGCAATAAATTTCTCGTTAGTGATCAAAAACTTTCCCATCATTTCTTCCAAATTGGGTTTCTTGTCAGGGAAGGTTGCCGAGGGTTGTTCCCTAGTGAAAAACTCTTGCTGAGCCTGGCTGAACTGGCGACCTCTTTCCTGGTATGGTCTTAGGAAAAATTCCCCACTGCCTTGGCAGTAGGTTCCGTGAGTTTCCACACATTTAACTTCCTCTCTCACTCCTCCAGAATTCATTTCGGGACAATCCTTGACTAAATGCGTTCCTCCACAATTGTCACACCCTACTTGGATTGCATGGACAGTCTCAGTCACCTTTTTTATGTCTCTTCCCATGCTGTCCAGCTTAGCAGTTATAACGGCGAGTCCATCGTCATTGCTAATTGACCTCTTTCTCCTAGAGGAACCATCATCCCATAACCGAGAATGCTTTGCTTGGTCGCGAATAGCTGCTAAGGCGTCCCTAGGAATCTTCTTTGGGATATGTCCTTGAGCATCTAATTGCTGTCTTGTAGCACGATCCACTCCCCTGTAGAATACCATTATAATTTGCTGGTCGTTTAGGTCATGCTGTGGACATTTATGCATCAAGTTCTGGTACCTTTCCCACGCTTGGTGTAGCGACTTATCAATGTCTTGCTTGAAGTTTCGAATCTCGTTGATCATCTTCGACGTTTTGGATGGCGGGCAGTACATCTTGAGAAACTTCGTGCGGAGATCTTCCCACGTGGTGATGGATCCAGCTGGTTCATTAGTAATCCATCTTTTTGCGGCTCCCTTGAGTGTTCTTAGGAACACGCGGAGCATGACTTGATCGCTTGTAATGTTAGGGATGCTGAACATATCGGCAATCTCCTCAATCTTTTCCACGTGCTCGTTAGCATCTTCTCTCTCCTCTCCTCGAAACGGGTTTTCCCTAAGCTCTTTTAGGAATTGTCCATTTATCTCGAACTCGACGTTTTCTGCAATTGCGGGCCTCACAACTCCTGGGCCAAGGTCGCTACGCCTTCTGCTTTCCGAACTCGTTACGGACATTATGAGTTTCAAGTCACGCCCTTCGGTTTAACAAACGCACCGCCTGTATTCATGGACCTTATGAACCGAGTGTGCAAACCATATCTCGACAAGTTTGTCATCGTCTTTATAGACGACATCCTCATCTACTCGCGCAACGAACAAGAACATGCACAACATCTCAAAACTGTCCTAGAACTGCTTAGACACGAGGAGTTATACGCCAAATTTTCCAAGTGTGAGTTCTTGATGCAAACTGTACAATTCCTTGGACACGTGATTGACAGACAAGGAATTCATGTTGATCCGTCAAAAATCGAGGCTATCAAGTGCTGGCAAGCACCAACAACGCTTCTCCCGAAGTGCTTCAATTCTTAGGATTAGCAGGATACTATCGGCGCTTCATTGAAAATTTCTCAAAAATAGCCCAACCACTCACGACACTGACTCAGAAGGACAAACAGTTCGATTGGACTGATAAACAAGAGTCAGCATTCTAACTGTTGAAACAAAAGCTTTGCAGTGCACCTATCCTATCATTACCCGAAGGCACCGATGACTTCGTGGTATACTGTGATGCTTCTCACCAAGGTCTCGGTTGCATGTTGATGCAACGAGACAAGGCCATTGCCTACGCCTCCCGACAGCTCAAAATCCATGAAAAGAGTTACACCACTCATGATCTTGAACTTGGAGCTGTCATCTTTGTACTCAAAATCTGGAGACACTATCTGTACGGCACTAAATGTACAATTTTCACAGACCACAAAAGTCTCCAGCACATATTCGACCAAAAGGATCTCAACATGAGGCAATGTCGTTGGGTCGAGTTGCTTACCGATTACGATTGTGGGATCCGATATCATCCGGGCAAAGCAAATGTTGTTGCCGATGCCCTCGGCCGAAAAGAATGCGCTAAACCACTTCGAGTCCGAACACTCAGTATGACTATACACAATGATCTGATTATTCAGATTCTCAGCGCACAACTCGAAGCACTCAAACCTGAAAACATCACAAATGAGGCTTTACGCAACATGGAAAAACAATTCGAAACTGATGCGTGTGAAAGCGTCTAGTTTATTAATTTATAAAATAGAAATACCTTATATATACTTCTCACACAACCAGGCAAGAATACCCGATCGAATGTTAGTATAGACTTGGTAAGTCCGAGTCGAACACAGGGAACGGATGTCAAATTAAATAAATTGGAAATTGATACAAATAATGAAAGCAGTAAATATTGGGGGGGGGGGGGGGGGCGTTTTAGTTCCGATCGAACAATTAATTAACAATTATAAAAACTAATTTATTAAATAAAACTTAAAAGAAAATAATTAGTAAACAATTAATCAAATAAAATTACTTGATTCAAAATAATAGATTAAATGCATTTGCTTGGATTACTTTCATTAGAGTCCGGAAATCATTTTATTGAATAGCTAACTTATGGATTTATTGGTGATTTGATTAATATTACCAATCTTCCTTACAAGATAAATTGATATAAACACAATTAAGAAAGACACAAAGTTGTTTTCAACACGCTAACAGTTCAATTTAACGTTGCCCACCAAATTGTATTCTAAATTAAACCAACACCGTCTATGTGATTTATTTTCTTGACTTGAATCAACAAAGTCTATAACTAATGAAAGTTATCTTGTTCATCAATGATCATTACCAATTATTAACCCTAACCCGTCAAACTCAATATATTCAGCAACAATCGTCAATTGAAATCAACAATCATCAATAATCTTACAATTAAGTGGAAATCAATCTCAATTAATCATAAAACCACGTTAGGTAATTGCTATTAATCATTCAATAACCAAGGTTCATCAAATAAACACATAAACTTTCAATAAATCCAATCAAATCCGCAATTCAATAATCAATCCGTAATCTAAGTATCATCATCCAAGCAAATACATATAAGATTTAGCCAATCATAATATTACTAAAAATCAGAATCGAAAACGAAACCATAATCATAAACAAATGAAAGGAAGAAATGTATTCGAACCGAAATATCGAAATAATGATTGAACAATTGAAAGAACTTTGATTCCTCTTGCTTTCTACCTTCAAAATGCTCCCCAAAATGAAAGAAAACTCCCTCTGGTAAGTTGGTATACGAACTAGGGTTTTTGGAATAAAGTTCTCCATTGAAAACCCTAAAATCAGATTTAAATAGCTGATTTTGCATTTTAGCCGCCGGCTAAACTTTAGCTGATTTTTTGATTTAGCCGCCGGCTAAATGCTTTAGCCTCCGGCTAAATCTTTTTCCAATAAAGCTGAATTTTTTACATGTTGTAGCCCCGTCTGTTAGCTAAATTCTACAAGTTGAATCACCCCAATCGGAGTTCGTATGAAGAAGTTGTGGCCAAAATACTAACAGCATATCCGAAAACTCAGCTTTTACACTTTTCTTCATTTTTAGCACATCTTTCATTCTTTTTCCGATTCGAGCTTCATTTACACTTCAATCCAATCCTCTCATGTCTATCTTCACTCTTTTAGCTACTTTTCTTAATAAAAAGCTCGTTTTCCGTTCCTTTTCGATCCAAGCTCCATATAACTCCTAAATGCAAATATGAACGAAATAAGTATCTTATTCATACAAAATGCATTAGAAACCTATTAAACACAGCGGTAATTTGTACAATAATATAGTACATTTTGGCGTTCATCAGAAACCAAACCTAACGGGGTTAAATACTTCTCAAACCGAATTTGGTTGCCCTGTTTCGGGAACCTACGCGACTTGGTGATGCATGAAGCTCACAAGTCCGAATATTCCATACATCCGGGATCTAACAAGATGTATCATGGCATCATGGGATCATACTGGTGGCCAAACATGAAAGCTGAGATTGTCACCTACGTCAGCAAGTGCCTCACATGCTCTAAAGTCAAAGCTGAATACCAAAAACCTTCCGGTCTACTTCAACAACCGGACATTCCTCAGTGGAAATGGGAGCAAATCACTATGGATTTCATCACCAAACTCCCAAAAACATCGAGCGGTTGCGATATCATTTGGGTAATCGTCGATCGTCTCACCAAATCTGCCCATTTCCTAGCCATCAAAGAAACCGATAAAATGGAACGCCTCACACGAATCTACCTCAAGGAAATCGTATCCCGACATGGCGTTCCCACCTCGATTATCTCTGACAGGGATAGTCGCTTCACTTCTCGCTTTTGGCAATCATTACAAAAATCATTGGGTACTCCATATCATCCACAAACTGACGGCCAAAGCAAACGCACAATACAAAGACGGGAGGATATGCTACGAGCTTGCGTAGTTGACTTCGGTGCAAATTGGGAACATCATCTACCTTTGTGTGAGTTCTCGTACAACTACAGCTACCATACTAGTATTGGAGCTGCACCTTTCGAGGCACTGTACGGTTGTAAGTGCCGATCACCTGTCTGTTGGACCGAAGTGGGAGACAGCCAACTCACTGGTCCAGAAATCATACACGAGACCACCGAGAAGATCGTTGGTATTCAAAACCGGCTGAAAGCCGCACGTGATCGTCAGAAAAGCTATGCTGACGTGAGACGCAAACATCTCGAGTTTCAGGTTGGGGATCGAGTACTCTTGAAAGTATCACCTTGGAAATGTGTCATCCGTTTTGGAAAACGCGGGAAATTGAACCCCAGGTATATTGGACCTTTCGAGATCCTTGAAAGGATTGGTGATGTGCGGAAAGTATATGCAATTATAATAACAAGTTTAATTAAGGAAATACTAAATAATACAATCACACAATTCAGGCAAGATTGACCCGTTCATGTAATATAGCTTAATAAGTAAGTCCAAATTCGAACACAAGAAACGTGATTCTTATTTATAACTAATTATCTATTATTTCTAATTACAAATATTTACAATTATAATACAAATAAATAAAAGGATCCAATTTACAATAATCTACAAGATAAGGGGGACGTTTTAGTTCCGAACGAACATATTTATATTTATATTTTTGATACAGATTCTAATAGATAAGTTTTAAGAAACAACTTAAGAATACTCAATTGGATAGAAGATTATAACTATTTAAACAATTATTTATTAAACGTATTATATCAACTTATATCTATTTGCTTTGTTGGCTATTATTATTGGTGAATTACTAATGTAGAAAATCACAAAGATTAAGATAATTTTCATATAGCAACACTCCCAAAGATTAAGTAAAGTATTACTATTTATTAATACAATTCCAAGATTAGGTTGAATCACAATGTTACTTAACATTAATAATTGACAATCATTAATTAATTTATAAAACTCACAAGATTAGTAAAGCTATCTATATAAATCAATTAACTTTTATCAATATTAATATAACATAGACAATTCTTGTATAATAAGCATTCAATAATATAGTTCCAACATAAACATATAATTCATATAATAAATCTAATAAACATACATTTAAACATTCATAATGAAAACCTAATAAGCAATTAATTCAAATAAACAATATCCAAAATAACCCAAAAGATTAATAAAGTTACAAGGATAAAGAAACCGAACCAATTAGCAAACCAGCTTTCCCTAGGGTTAAAAACAGGCAAACCCTAGCTCCTTGGCCTCCAAAATCGCACCTAAAGTCGTCCTAAAACCCTAACTTTCGATTTTAGTATTCTTGAATTGTATATGGTTTTAGCTAATTTGAGCCTCTATTTATAGTTTTACTGGCCGACCTTCCAACCGCCGGTTGGGTTCTCCAACCGCCGGTTGGAGTTATTTGAATCCGAGTCCAACTCCACGTGTCTGCACCGCCTTTAAACCCTAAAGCCCAACCTCCGGTTGGTTAATCCAACCGTCGGTTGGATGTAAATTCCAGAATATTCTATTTTCGGGCTTGGGCTTAATTTTTGGACTTTTAATCTTCATAACCAGACTTCTTTGTTTTCTTGGCCCAATTCTTCATTTTAACTCTTTTAGCCTTCATTTCTTCAAGGTCTTTAATCTTTATTTCTTTTAGTGCTTTAATTCTTCAGTTCTGGTCTCGTTCTTGTTCCTTTTTCTTCATTCTTCAATTAAAATACATTTATGCAATTATTAACAAAATACGTATCTAAAATCATATAAATGCAATAAAATGTATATAAAAATAGGGATAAATTACTATAAAATATACTATCTATTTGATGCTTATCAATTGGTCCAGTGGCGTATCGATTGCAACTGCCACCCGAGCTCAGCAGCGTGCATCCCACATTCCACATTTCTAACCTGAAGAAATTTCTGTCTGATGAGACACTTATCATTCCTCTCGACGAAATTCACATCGATGATAAACTACATTTCGTCGAGACACCAGTAGAAATCATGGACCGTGAGGTCAAACAGTTGAAACAAAGTCGTATTCCCATCGTTAAAGTCCGGTGGAATTCGCGGCGTGGTCCGGAATTCACATGGGAACGGGAAGACCAAATGCGACTCAAGTATCCACAGCTATTCACAAACTCTACTCCTCACACGACTAAGAGCTAAATTTCGGGACGAAATTCTCTTAACAAGGGGAGAATGTGACACCCAAAAAATTAGGACTTGTATTAGTGCCTAATCAGCTTGTTAATACGTGTAATTAGTTTTGTAATAGGCTAATTATGTGTATCATTATATATATTTGAGAATATATACACGTACGCGATTTATTTGAATCGTGCATTTTTATATCGGACGGATCCCGATACAATAATACCGACGTTGGTGAACTCAATTTATTAAATAATACAAAATTATTTGATAAACATATTTATTTCCAAATATTATTTGGATAATATTCCCTAAGTATTTCGTATCGCATAAAATACTCAAACGCGACGGAAAACGCACGAAACGCGCCCGACAATCGAATAAACATCAAAATATATTTTATAAATTAAAAATATATTACTTTGGATAGAAATCATTTATTTAAAACATCGTATTTCAAATTGATAACAAAAACGTATAATTTAAATGTTACGCGACTTGACAACCGAAACTCGAAACCGCCAATCAATACCGACACTATAACCAAACATTTTTAGAAATGTTTTCCAAGTATTATAAACAATCATTCAATTTAAACATATCGAAATTCGAATGCCATTGTGAACAAGTACGTATAACGTTTAACATACGAATTAACGTTTAAACGATCGGGTAAATGAACACGGGTATAACATCAATATTGGAGACAAGATTTAACAAAGGATCAACCCTTGTTGACTAGCCAAAAATCGGCCAACAAGATCCACCAAATGTGGATCTTGTTGCCTTGACCTTAAACAAACCATACACCCTCCATGTTCTCATTTATGCATCACCATTCCACTCTCTACTCTCTCACTAGAAAACACACACACTCTCCTTCTTCCTCTCCTCCCTCCTTGATCGGCCACCATACTACCACCATCATCCACCATCTTTTATTTGAAGAAAAACTAGGAAAACAAAGCAAGAAACAAACCGAAGCATCATCACCATCATCTCTCACTCTAGATCTTCATTCTTGTAAGAATCCACCACTTTCTCTCTCTAGATACTCTTGCTTAATGATGTTTAACATTTTAGTAGCTTATCTAACTATAAAATGTCCAAATATCATCCTAAAAATCGTTTTTAATAAACATATATAAAAGCATATAAATCTGCCCAGAAAATGTATCTCACCAAATCGACTATAACTTGAGTTCTAGCATGAATCAATACATGAATCTTATACTGAAATCTCCGTATGGATGTCCTCTACAAAAAGTTCTTCTTTGACCTTTTCTATAAATACACGTATTTTGGGGTAGAAGCCAATCTTTGAGCTAGTGTCTGTTTTAGACCAAAAACTGACCACTCTTCATATTTATTTTTGTTAAAAATAGTGAATGAACTTATAAAAATACCATAAATTGCAAAAATAAACTAGACACATGGAAGTCCAACTGTGATTTTTGGTGGGACTTGGTTTGGAATAAAAAGTGTAGAAAACGAGAGGTTAATCGAGTGAAAATCTGAATATATAAACATAAGGGCTGTTTTGGTAATTTTACAAAACCGACACTTCGGTTGAACCCCGACACGAACCAATAATTTTATTGAACTTATTGGACCATTTTAAGACTTGTATAAAAGTCTCGGGTCAAAACGAGCACGTTTGACCATCAAACCGAAAGTGAAAACTTGATCAGCCGCTAGTGTCGCTAGAGGGCTAAATCCTATAGTGACACTAGCCCAATGTCGCCTAATCCGATTAAGTGTCGCCTAGCGACACTCAACCCAGTGTCGCTAAAAATCAATTACGTCGCATATAGCGACACTGACCGAATGTCGCTACCTTATCCAGTGTCGCCTATAGCGTCACTAAGCCTAGTGTCGCCAAAATCAATTTGACGTCGCCTATAGCGACACTTACCTTAGTGACGCCATAATTGAAGAAGTGTCGCCTATAGCAACACTAATCTAGTGTCGTTAATCAATTAAAAATCATAAATCCAGCGACACTCACCTAGTGTCGCCTAACTAGTGTCGCCTATAGCGACACTAGCCCAGTGTCGCCAAAAACAGAAAAATTGAATTATTTCTCTAAGTGTTGGAACATGTTATATCAAACAAACCGGATACGATACAACTTATACACAAGACATATATACTTTGTTAAGTATACAACAACACAAGTATAATAATAATAGTTGAGATTATTATTACAATCCGTCACCAACGGGCCGTACACATTTTCAAAATACAAACAAACAAATCAAACCAAATCATTTGGACATTACTAGTTGGATGAACAACTAGCATGGACAGTCTTTTGAGACGTCTACATATACTTACAACCTTGCGCGTTTTGAACACCTGACAGGTTACAGTCTTCAGACACCACATTGTACCATATCATATTTGCTTCACTACATATTATCAGACTCAGGTGAGTCTCATAGCCCCTCATTTTACTGTTTTAAACCCAGGGGTGGGAATACATGCTCCGTTTTATTTACATGTGAACACAAGTACAAAACTCGATATATTGACTGCATGAGTTGTTTTTACTAATCATGAAGCCCTCCACATCATAGTTTGTTAGTATGGATCTAGCGCGAGTGTTAGTGTATGGTACCATATGGGATTGACAATCCCCGTCCGGGGTAGTCGCGCTACCACGACTGCGGTCGAACGGACGCATTATCATTTGTTCACATGTGTGTATGATTAGGCACATGCAGGAGGCAAACTCGATCAGGCACTTGATTGTGATCCTGACCCCTCAGTTAAGCTCAAACTATGAGCTCATGGCAGTAATATACCCATTTATTTGATTTATTTCAAATCATTATACTAAATCTTGTGGTTCATACATTATGATTACTTTCACACCTGTGAGCTCACCAGCTTTTAGCTGACCTTTTAGCGTGTATTCTCAGGTACTCAGCAGCAGTAGGTCTGCTCAGGACATACATAGCTCGAGTCGCATGCAAACAATCAAGAGATTTTCCTGCATTATTATATTTTGTAAAAGTAGTAATGCCATAGAATCTCTCAGATAGATTATCGAGCTTTTGTACTATAAATTATTGTAAACTTTTATTACAATCAATGTATTTTGTTTAAAACGACGCATAAAGAGTCGTTCATTATATCTTTGTGCTTTGATTATTGATTAGTCGCGCCCCGATCCGATTCGCTTCCGCAACCCGAAATTGGGGGTGCGACAATTCTGAACACTATGCGGATCCGCGGCCATAAGAAACAAGTCTGCAAATACCAAATCATGTCGAAATGGATACCAAGATCAACATAACTTAGTACCATACCAGCTACGTCTGTATGAGTATGCATACCAAGGTCATCATAACGTGCAAGCACGTATTCGTATACAACACTGAATCTCTACATATGCTCATTCCACATAGTCCACATAATACACAATCAATATAAATGGTTAACACTAATTATCCCCATAAGATACAAGTACATGAAACAAGGCTCAAGAAACAAGTATATGAAACAAGAAATCTTTCATCCGATTGTATGATCCTCTTGCTCGGAAGCAATCCGGAAACACACACAATCGATTCAATCATAATAATTCATCATTTGAAACAAGTTAAGATACAAGAAAACTTCCACTTGATTGTATGATCCTCTTGCTCGAAAGCAATCCGGAAACACATACAACCATTACCCATATAACCCCCATATCACTTACCTCGCTATTTTAGACGGATTTCACCATAATGATCACACGAACTTCCACGTCTTTAACACCTATACATATGGTACATAACAACATAACAACACATTTAGACTCTATATTCATTAACTTCTACTTTCAATCATATATGATTTCTCCCCCACTTTGGTTTATCTCACTTTACCTTTCATAATCATAATAACTCGATATCTAATTATCAAATTCTCTAATTACATTCTTACAAAAACATGTTATTCATATACCATTAACACCACTATTTTCATCTCTAATCTTATTTACATGAATCCATTTGATTCTAACATAATTCATGAGAATCACCATAATCATCCTTTTACAATTCATCACTTATCAAACTTTACTACTTTAATTCTTGTTCTATCATCATAATCCTTCTCTATTAACATCATTAATAACCTTTTTAAGCTTATTAACATCAACCATACAATTTTTAGCAAAACCCTAGAATTACTCATAAACACCAAATCATGATTTCATCATTTTCATGTTGTTATTTGATTATCAATGATCACAATAACACTAATTAACATCAATTTCATCAAATTAAAACCCTAATTTCGGATTGAAACCTTCAATTTCTTAAAACCCCATGAAACCCAAAACTCTATATTAAAATCATGGAAGAAATCACTTACATAATATTCATGATGATTAAGAGGAAGGAATTAAGTTGATTAAATCTCTAATTTGAATATTAAAGCCTTGGAATTGATACATGAATCGTCCCTGTGTTTTCTCCTTCGCGAACTCTCTCTCTGTTTCTGAGTTTTCTGGAACTAATTGGAAGAAATTATGGATATGTACGTACATATATCTTATTTAAGTTGTTCCCTTTAAGCCCTATTGTCTGGTACTGAGAAACCATTCGCATATTCTATTATTTTATATCACTCATAACACTAACACTTTAAAATAATTATACGCTCGTGCACTAAAATAATACCTTTAAATTTTAGGGTGTTACATTATTGCATTTTAATATATTGCCGATTTACTTTTTTTTTTAGATGTAGGATAGCATCAAGGTATATCATTTAAGCTCTTATTCCACCATGCCACAAGTTATGCAAAAACTCTCACTTTTCTAATCATCAGTTTTCTATTTATTTTTTCTCACTTATATTATCAGCTAGAAAGTCTTTAGTGCAATTAGATGGTGAGTCTCATCAGTCAGTTGCATTTTTGTCAAGTTCAATTAGGTTATGCTTACAAAAACTTTTAAGTGGTCATAACATTCAGGGTGCGATCATATGATTTTTTTGGTTCTATCGTCTACCAGGTGCAATCTGTATATTGATTTGGGTGTTCTATATGCATAATCTATTTCGTTTTTCAGTGAGGAATGTTATACTTTTGCTGATAAATATATCTTTAGGAATTTCTCATTTATTGTTTTACTTCTTAATTATTTGCGTTGAAGGTCAATTTGTTTGTTAATCAACTCACTTATATTTTATTGGCATTCTGGTTTTTGATGCCACATATTTAATCTTTGTGTCCTGTATTTTCTAATAATAGCATTGAAGTCGTTCTCAATCATGAGCCTCATAATTTTAATGTTTTCCAATATTCTTGCAGGTGTCATGTGGTTCAGAGGTACAAATTCTTCATAGGAATCAAGAATACAGAGGTACAAATAGAATAGATCATGTTCAAGTAAGGTCTTCAATTCAAGTACAAGGTAACTCATACTATTTCTGAAAAGGTGGCTACGTGAAACCATTGAATTTTGAATAAGTTGATTTTGGTTGAGTTTTGATATTAAGGTTTTAAATTAAGAAGCTTAACTAAAAGGGGAATGCGTTAAATGTATTTAATGGGTCAAACAATTGAAAGATGATAAAAATGTATACAACCTTTATACTGTTTTATTCAACTATTTAGATTAAATTTATATAGCGTTTGTAACAATAATCAACATGTTAGTTAATAATTTTTCTTTTAAAGATCTGGACAAAAAATGTTTGAGGTTTAACCCAACATGACCCGACATGTACTAAATTTGACCCGTTTCAGTTTTACCCGTTTTGCCCCGTAATTTCCTGCTCCATTCACCTCTTAATTTTTCACAACTATAATTCCCTTTCATTACTCATTGGGATGTTTATGATTTAAGTCTGAAATGGTTGTAAGAACAGACATGATCCTTTCACATGAAAATCACCTTTTATTTCTAAGATGTGAAAAGGTATGTTCTATAGATTTTGTATTCATGTACATTTTTTGTGTAATTGTCACCAGGTAGTATCGGCTTGATAAGATTCGTTACCTTTTGATTTTGTGAATGTGTGTATATTAGTTAATTGTAACTCTTGCTGGCTAGCCCTTCATGTGCATTATATGTATGTTGATTGTAAACTGCAATGCATTCTTGAGCAAGGGAGAGAATTTTGGATTAAATTAAAAAAATACTATTTATATGTTTTGAATTTACATGATGGGTTGATAAAAAAAACTATCTACTTGATGGCTAGCATTTTAAATAGTGATTAGTTGGCGTTGACAAAGATGTAGTCGAAATAAGGTTACGATTCAAGAATAATGTGTTGATTGGTTCTTCAATATTACAGGTGAAGCAACGATTCTTATTAATCTTTTCAATCAAGTGCAAACTGTTTTCTATAAAATATGGAACACCCCATACTCACAATGTTCATATATGTACTTTATATGAACCATAGACCCGATGATAATAAAGATTGGAGCTTTCAATTCTCATGATTTCCTGAAACGATTGAGCCAAATTTCGGTCACGCTTCCATGGAGCAAGTAAATATTATTTACAAGATTTCTCTTCTTTCTTCTGTTTCTTCTAGCAGGTAAGCCCCTCTATTCATTTGAATGTGGTTTCATTTTTTATTATTCTAAAATTTATCTATACTAGGTGAAGACCCGCGACAGCGCGGACGACTAAATCAAAATTGTTATAAATTTGAAGTTTTATTTTTAATTTTTTAATTCAATAAAATAGTATATATGTTAGTAAACGTAAAATGTTATAACTCGTATATGTATAGCGTTAAGACTTGTGACAACACGAACGACTAAATTGAGATTGTTATAGATTTTCAATTGAATATGAGTGGATTCATTGTTGTAGATTATGATTGTCATATATAAACAATATAATTAAAAAATGCATACATTATACATTATACCTTCTATTTTTGAATTTTTGAGATCTTCAACAACTGGTTGTTTTTGATCGGATGTATGTTCAACTATAATTGATTTTGGGATGCACAATTTTTTGAAGTTGAGATCTTTGTGAATCCATTGATATCAATATGAGGGAAAACGTAAAAAAGTGATGGATCATATATATATATATATATATATATATCAGGTTAAAATAAAGAATTATAATTAAGAAAGTACTTAAATAGAATATATTTTTATTTTAAATAGTAATGATTAAAGATATGTTGTGAAAGTTGTGTTCGTTTATATTTTTTGTATTATTTTATTTTATTTAATAGTATTATAAGTTGAAGTTTTTTTTATTAATATATATTTATATAATATTTAATATTTAAAGGTTTATTAAAAGATGGTTTCTTATTTAGTGGGGGTAAAGTGTAAGATTATTATTTTTAATCTAATTTAATTATATATCGTTGGATCAAATTAAAAAACTCCATCGAAGGGTCCAGATTCCTCCATAGGATTTTGGTTTATTTATATTTTAGAAGGTCGGGCCTTACCAGTATACTTATTTGATATTTTTCCTACTTTAAAGGAGGAAGGTTACAACCAAACTATATAGATAACTATATATCAATTCTTGATGTGGCAGGTTGACTCAGCTTTGGCATTAGACAAAACACTTGAATTAGAGGTTGCCGCGGGGTCTCAATCTTTTGCAATATAAGGGTGTTCAAGGTCACGGAAAAATGATGGGGCATATTCTAGATGTTATTGGTTAGCAATTATATCATAATGATACAACAAAACTAAAAAGTTTAACAAATATATACTAACTTAAATAACATACAACTACAAAAGCTAACTATCCAAGACAAATATATATAATTGAAAATATAAATAACCAAAATACTTTAGAATCGTCCGCGTTGCTGCGGGTCTTGTATCTAGTAATAATATAATGTAATATATATATATATATATATATATATATATATATATATATATATATATATATATATATATATATATATATATAATATAATATAATATAATATAATATAACATATATTATCTTATTCTATGATTATAAATAAATATAATACTGTATTAATAAGATTCGTTTGCGATAAGTTGAATTGATTTATACGAATTTCATAACCCAAAATGACCCATGCGTCCGGGCTGTCTGAGATTGTAATAATTTATATATGACCCCGCGTCCCGCGTCCGGGCTGTCTGCGGAGCCCGAGATTGAAATAATGTATGTACATATGTATAATTCACAAAAATATTATTTTAATAACATTCGTTTCCGATAAATTAATTAATTCGATTATGATTTTTATAACCAAAATGACCCATGCGTCCCAGCTGCATCTGGAGCCCGAAATTCCAGATTTTGTCTTGTTACTGAATTTGATAATTGGAGCTTATATTTTTTTTATATAAGTGTTTGGTAAACTAAATAGAGCTGTAATTTATTAATGCAAAATGACCGAAAATGATACAAGTTAAAAACTAAAACATTTAAATAAAGGCTATTTATGTAAATTCAATCATAAGCTCTATGTTATTTTAAAAGTTAGTTCAATTATCTTATTATTCTAGAGCTTATTTTTCTAATTAGCTTTTATATATTTTGTACCACACAAATTTCTACCTTGAACTTTTGAAAAACATAAGATTGACATTCACTAAGCTTTCATAAGATTGTCACCCAAACACACCCTTGTATGATAAGTGAAATTAATGATTATGGATAAGTTAATGAATTGGTAGTACATGCTAAGATCAATGATATATAATGCAATAAGATGCTCTCGAAAAGGTCATAATTAGGGTGGCGATCATCACCCCATCTGTCATATTTCCATCCAATCCGATCCATCAGTGGTAGATATGGATGAAATAAACGGATATGTATATGAATATGGATATCAATATGTCATCCACGGATGCATCCATTTACCACCCGAAATTTTTTTCAAATATATTTTATTAAACTATTAAGATAAAATGAAATTTTAAGTCTTATATTAGTTTTAAAAATGACTATTTGATAAGGGTTTATTGTTTCGTTATGTATTAAACTTTATATTTTTTACTATTGTATGCGATGTACTTTTATTTATTCTATTGTATGTAGTAAATTTGTAAATATGGTCTATTGTATGCATTATTTCCTTTTTTGGTAAAACCAAGAAAGGAAACTTTCCTATTTGGGCCTTACCCAAAATGGAAATTTTATATACAATAGATCATATTTACAAGTTCAATACATACAATAGAAGTTTTCAAAATTCGACTCATACAATAGTAAAAAATGTAAAGTTTTAATACATAACGAAACAATAAACCCATTTGATAATGAAAAGTTTTTTGTAATACCAAGTTATCTAATACAATAATATACTTTCAACATTAATATTCGATCGATTTTAAGCATTATCTTCTATGCAATTATCTAAACTTCAAATTTAACTCTTAATTTGTATACAATATAAACGGTTAGTGTCATTTATGATAGTTTAGTGTTATTATTATGATAATATCTTCATCTAAAAATCAATTTATCGAAATAATTGTTGATATCTAATGGATGTACCATTAATGGGCTTAACCCGGGGATATGGATATTGATGATTAAATTAAAATTAAACGGATATGGATCGGATGTGCATATGGCTTCACCCGATCTATGTCCGATCTATTGCCATCCCTAATCATAAGTAGGGATGACACTGGATCGGGTGATGACATATACATATCCATCTATTTTTTTGTCTGCATCTACATCCATATCCATTTAATTTTAGTTCATCCATCCATATCCATATTTATTGGATTAAGCGGGTGAATGGATATCCATTAGATATTCAGAAATTTGTTACAATATCTCCTACTATGAAATGAAACCAATAAAGTATTTATAACAATAAAAATATAACGTAATATAAGAAAATCAAGTCACAAAAATGTAGAACCATTGTCGTCAATTGAGCATAATTTTGAAATAATAACGATAAACATATGTTCTGTCAAATATAAATGTGTAATCTCTACATTTATTGGTTAATTAGACATGTTTTGAACTACTCATGATTGGTATTTATAATTGATTTCAACTTCACTATATGGTTGGAAGCCAAATTATATTTGACTCTTGGTGATGTATATGCATTTTGAATTGCTTGTCAAAAAACTAATAATAGAACGAGCAAAAAACTCAAATATATATACATTAGATTTGTGAATATATGAACAATATTTACACAAATCTATCTTTTATGACTCTTATATTCGATAACACTTTAATAGTTTAAGATATATATATATATATATATATATATATATATATATATATATATATATGTATGTATATATATATGTATGTATATGGGAATAGTTCAGAGGGGAAGGGAATGAATTGGAAGGGCAGGGACTATTTTACAATTTTGATATAATTTTGGACCTGTTTGAAAAACTGCCTAATAAAATATCAAAAAATTGTCTAATTTTTTTTCCAATCAGAATACTTGTTAATATGCAAGATTCAGTCATATTGTTAAAAAACGTAAAATGCAGTAACAAATACACAAGATGCAATAACAATAATACATGATGCAGTAAACAAGTAATACTAATTTTTAATTCAAACATAAAATCAAGATTTTAAACACATAAAAAAGCTAAAAAAAAATTGCAAGATGCAGTAAACAAGTACTAACACAAAAATACATTAGTTGCATTCAAGATGCAGTAACGTAAGATGCAGTAACAAATACACAAGATGCACTAACAATAATACATGATGCAGTAAACAAGTAATACTAATTTTTTTAATTCAAACATAAAATCAAAAATTGTAAACACATAAAAAAGTTAAAAAAATTGTAAGATGCAATAACAGTATACAAAATGCAGTAAAACAAGTACTAGCACAAATATACATTAGTTGCATTCAAGATGCAGTAACGTGAGATGCAGTAAAGTAGAAAGCAGTAACGTAGAATGCGGTAACGTAGGATGCAGTAACGTATGATGCAGTAATGTATGATACAGTAGAAAAAATGTACAATACAGTCAGATTTAAAAAGTAGATCTAGATCTAAAAAGTAGATCTACTTTTCAGATCTACTTTTTACATCTTAAATCTACGAATTTCATGATCTATTTCATCTTAGATCGAAACGTTTTTACAAAGTGGCGGTGTTGTTAACAACATGACGTAAGTGGTGATGGTGGAGGAACGGTGGTGGTGGCGGTATAAACGATCACGGTTGGTTACGTCCGGTGGAGAACGGTTCACCAACCGTGGTGGTTCGCATCAACTCTCCGACCACAAAATCATCGTCGTTTCTCAGTTTATTTTCTCCGGTCACGAAGACGGTGGTGGTGGTGGTGGTGGCGGTGTTGGACGGTGACGGAGGTGGTGGACGGTGGTGTTGGTGGCGGTGGTGGACGGTGATGGAGGTGGTGGAAGGTGGTGGCGGTGGTGAACGGTGACGGAGGTTGTGGACGGTGGTGGTGGTGGTGGTGTGTTAGTGTGTGAGTGTTTGTGTGTGTTTTGTGTGACAACCGTCAATTTAGGACTAGAATTTAGTGCCTAATCGAGCTTTATTACATGTAATTAGTTCTGTGTTAGGCTAATTAATGTATCAATTATTATATATATTGTTGAATATATATCTACAACTATGCGGTTTGTTTAAATCGTACAAGTTTCAAATCGAATGAATTTCGATACAATAAATACGGACGTTGGTGAACAATTTATTTAAATAATACCAGGATTGTTATAACGTTATTGTACTTAAAAATATTATGTCAATAATATTTAGTATTCAAGTTTTATCACACAATTTATATAAACGCGAATAAAATGTAATTGCGCAAACAAAACGAAACAATTCACCTTTTATAATGTAATTATTAAAAAGTTAGTAAAATACTTCAACAAAAATACTGAATAATTATTCGCATTTTAAAACGTATATTAAAACATAGAAAATAAATATTTAACGTTCAAACGACGGAGTAAACGAACACCGCACGGAGCGCAGTGCGCGGACTGAAAATGGGAGGTGATCCCTTAACCACCTCCCCATCATTTTCTTTCTTTCATTTCTCATTTATCTCTCTCTCTCTTCCTTTTCTTTTCTCTCAAAAACCCAAACTCACAAAAACTCACTAATCACAAAAATAAGCACCTCAATCGACCTTGGATCGTCATACTCGTTTGGAAGAAAACACTCACCGCATTCCGATCTACATTTCTATCTTTCCGGAATTTCATTTCGGCGATTTGTAAGTTTCCGACACAACTCCGAAAACTCTCGTTTTTAAGTTTTATAACTTGCTAGTTGTTTGTATAACCTTGTAATGTCCTAAAATGGGTTGGGTAAAAATATTAGACCGATCGATGGCCGGAAAATACGTTTTTGAAGTCGAAACTCCGATCAGATCCCGTACGTCGCATTTGGCCTGGCGTAAATGCGACGTAGCGACTTACGTCGCACAAATCCTCAACGTCGCATATAGCGACGCAGCACTCTACGTCGCATTGAATTGCGGACGTCGCACTTAGCGACGTAAACCCCAACGTCGCAGAAATCAACTACGTCGCCTATAGCGACGCCACGCACAACGTCGCATTAAATTGCGAAAGTCGCACATAGCGACGCCGTGCCCAACGTCGCAGTCCGGATCTGCGACGTCGCACCCAACGTCGCACCCAACGTCGCACCCAACGTCGCACAAACCAGAACCTCAAAAACACAGATTTTTACTAAGTGTCGAGGCTCGAAATTTTATCACTTGATTTCACCCAAATTCAAGTCCTGATGCGTTTTTCCTTAAAGCAATATAGTAGAAATAAAAATTTTCCAAGCTGACCTGGCAGCTCGACCCCAGCCAGGGGCTCTGCCCCTTGGACCCCGCCAGGGGCTGCCGCCCCTTGGACCCCGCTAACCAGGGGCGCTGCCCCCGGACCCCCGTACTTAGATTCCGTAAGCACATTTTTACAACAAGTGTCAAACTTGTACAACTTCAAAACGCTTACACGATACAACTTTTCAGTCATAATGGAATTTACTTTTCAGGGTTAACACTTTGAGATATAAGGAGAACATTAACATATTTAAATTCAAACAATCACCAACGGGCCGTATACATTTTCAAAACCTAATTCACAATCAAACAAGTCGTTGTAACTTGTATCAAGTCAATCAAACAAGTCGTAGTAACTTGTAACAATACAATCAACCAACTCGGGGTAATTTGGACATCAAGTTAAACAAACGATTTAAATGGTAGTCTTTCGAGATACCGGTACAATTAATAACAATTCAAGTGTCGTGGACACATTCAGGTTTCAAGCCTTTGGACATCAATTCACCGCTAATTACTTCAAGTTTACTAAATTAAACACTTCAAGACTCAGGTGAGTTTCATAGCCCCATTTTCACTGCTTTACAACTAGGGGTGTGATATTACTACTCGATTTTGTTTTACAAGTAGAACGCAAGTGCCAAACTTCAAATACTACATGAGTTTCAAGCTAATCAATTTAAAGTCCTCCATAAGCATAGTCTCTAGTATTTTATACCGTGAATGTTAGTATATGATATCATATGGGATTGACAATCCTCATCCGGGTTAGCACGCACTAACCGGTCAAACGGATGTATTAGCATTTGGGAAGACGAGTGTGGATTAGACACTCGTAGGAGGCATTTCAAGTTAGGTTTCCTTAATTGGGCCTGACAAATCAAGTTAAGCTCAGACTATGTGCTCATGGACAGTATAACTTTTATTTTGCTTAATTGCATTTTAAATTCAATATAAATCTTGCGGTTCTTACAACTATACATTGACATACAAACCTGTGAGCTCACCAGCGTTTTCGCTGACCCATTTTAGTATTTATCACAGGTACCCAGCAGTAGTTTGGCTGCACAAGCAGGAATTATTAGCTCGAGTCAGCATACATACAACTAGAGATTGGACTGCATTATTATATTTTGTAAAAGTAATTATGCTATGTAATCTCTCAATTTCAGGAACCGAGCTAATGTAACAATATTTTGATGTAAACATTTACTTTATCTATACAAGTTTAAAACGACGCATATAGTGGTCGTTCATTATATCTTATGTGCTTTGTATATTGATTAGTGACACCCAAATCAAGCTTCCGCAAATCTTTAAATTTGGGGGTGTCACAGATTGGTATCAGAGCCTAAGGTTATAGTGAACTAGGTTGCATTTAGTGGGCCTAGACTATGACCGTTAGGCAGTATTCCTTATTAGTTATGACTAGTTCAGGGATTACATCATACGACTTTAATTTAACATAGCCTGATCAACTATGTACAATTAAAGAAAGATGATGTGAAATCTGAAAGAGTTATGTTGAACAGGAATGCATTAGTTGACTCTGACCTCGAGAGAAACGGGACTCAAAACACGTCTGTGCTAGACACTCAATAGGTTATTATGTGATATACATATATTTACATGCATAGACCTCATTACAACTTTAGGCTATATTATATTATATGAATATAGGCCTCTTTCTTTCAAACGTTTTGTCTCGGAATGACAAACACACCACTAGTTCATCATACTCGGACTAGTATCTTATTTCATTTCCTTGTTCTTTCTTACTCAGCATCATGCCTCCTCGTCATCAAATTACCCTTAGCGAAGCTGAAATCGCGGGAATAATTGCCCGCAGTGTGACCGAAGCCTTGGCTACCCGAACACCACCCGGTAGCGAGGACACAGCAACCAATACTCCACCACCCAAACCCTGCTCCTATAAGGACTTTCTTAGCTGTAAACCACTATATTTCAAGGGCACGGAAGGTGCCATTGGCTTGATCCGTTGGATTGAGCGTATGGAATCTGTTTTCAGCCTCTGCGACTGCACCGAGAACAACAAGGTTAAATTCGCTGCGTACACCTTTCAGGAAGGTGCACTCACGTGGTGGAAAACCCACGCAAACTCTGTAGGCCTTGAGGTTGCAAATCGACTTCCTTGGGCCGAACTGAAGAAGAAGCTGACAGAAAAATACTGTCCTGAAGAAGAATTGCACAGGCTGGAGGAAGAATTCTGGCACCTGGCAGTGCAGGGAAATGATGTCGCTGAATATACCACCAAATTTCAGCAGTTTGCTTTATTATGCCCGGGTTTGGTCGAACCAGAAAGTAAGGGCATTAAGAAATACATTCGTGGACTCCCCGAGAACATCCAGGGAAACGTCGCCTCATCCAAACCAACCACCACTGAGAGTGCCATTCGATTGGCCCACGAACTCATGGCTCTAGTTGTCAGCCGTGAGACCTCCAACACCTCATCCTCCAACAACAACAAACGCAAATCCACTGAACACCACCACAACTCAAACAAGAAAAACAACGCCATCCAAGTCTACACCTCCAACTCTGAAACCACCCGCAGCTACACCGGGGACAGGCCTTATTGTCCCAAGTGTAACTACCACCATTTTGGTCAGTGCGGTACTCCTTGCAACAACTGCAGGAGGTACGTGCATCTGACTAAGGATTGCCGAGCCCCCAAATCCAACAACAACCCCTCTGACAGAAATGCCCGACAACCTAAGTCCTGCTATGAATGTGGACACCCAGGACACTTCAGGGATTCTTGCCCAAAATTGAAGAATAAGGGCAACAACAACAACAACAACCACCGCAACAACAACAACGCCAAAAGTAGCGCCTTCGTGATCAACTCAGGGGACGCCCGTCAGGACCCGAATGTGGTCACGGGTATGTTCCTCCTCAACAATTTAACTGCTTCTATTCTGTTTGATACTGGTGCCGATAGGAGTTTTATTTCCGATGAATTTTGCCCTCTACTTGACATTACACCTATTGCTTTAGACGTTAAGTACACCGTAGAGCTAGCAAATGGAAAATTGATAGAAACCAATAGTGTGATACCTAATTGCACTTTAAATCTAGCCGACGAAATCTTCTCCATAGATCTTATGCCTGTTGAGATAGGAAGTTTCGATGTCATCATAGGCATGGACTGGTTGTCCAAACATCGCGCCGAAATCATTTGCTACGATAAAATTGTTCGCATACCTCTCGCCGTCGGTAGAACCCTAGTCATACAGGGGGAGACCGGAGGGACGAGGCTTAACATCATCTCTTGTCTTAAAACCCGGAAATTTCTGAAAAAGGGTTATCCAGCAATCCTCGCGCACATCATGGAGAAAAAGTCGGAGGAGAAGCGACTTGAGGATGTTCCAATTGTTCGAGACTTTCCAGAAGTCTTTCCTGAGGAACTGCCTGGTCTACCACCACCAAGACAGGTTGAGTTCTCAATCGATCTTGTACCAGGTGCTGCGCCGGTGGCCCGAGCACCATACCGTTTAGCTCCATCCGAACTTCAGGAGCTGTCCACCCAGTTACAGGAACTCCTGGAACGAAGGTTTATCAGGCCGAGTTCTTCACCCTGGGGAGCTCCGGTCCTATTTGTTAAGAAGAAAGATGGTTCTTTTCGAATGTGTATCGACTATCGAGAGTTGAACAAGTTAACTGTCAAGAACCGGTATCCACTTCCTCGAATCGATGATTTGTTCGACCAACTTCAAGGGTCGAGTTGTTATTCAAAGATTGATCTCCGATCCGGTTATCACCAATTGCGTGTCCGCGATGCCGATATTCCAAAAACCGCTTTCAGAACCCGTTACGGGCATTACGAATTCCAAGTGATGCCATTCGGCCTAACCAATGCACCGGCTGTATTCATGGACCTTATGAATCGGGTGTGTAAACCTTACCTTGATAAGTTTGTCATTGTCTTCATTGATGACATCCTCATATACTCACGAAGCAAAGAAGAGCATGCGCAACACCTCAAAACCATCCTTGAACTACTTAAACACGAGGAGCTCTATGCCAAGTTCTCTAAGTGTGAGTTCTGGATCAAAACCGTTCAATTCCTTGGCCACGTGATTGACAGTCAGGGGATTCACGTTGACCCATCAAAAATCGAGGCTATCAAAGATTGGCAATCGCCAACCACTCCGACCGAAGTACGGCAGTTTTTGGGACTGGCCGGATACTATCGACGCTTCATTGAAAATTTCTCCAAAATAGCCATACCACTCACGACTTTGACCCAGAAAGACAAAAAGTTTGACTGGACTAATAAACAAGAGTCGGCATTCCAACTCTTAAAACAAAAGCTTTGCAGTGCTCCTATTCTATCATTACCCGAAGGCACCGATGACTTCGTGGTATACTGCGATGCTTCTCATCAAGGTCTCGGTTGTGTGCTCATGCAACGAGACAAAGTCATAGCTTATGCTTCCCGACAGCTCAAGATTCATGAAAAGAATTACACCACCCACGACCTCGAGCTAGGAGCTGTCGTTTTTGCCCTCAAAATCTGGAGACATTACCTTTACGGTACCAGATGTACAATCTTTACCGACCATAAAAGCCTTCAACACATATTCGATCAGAAGGATCTCAACATGAGGCAACGTCGATGGGTAGAGTTGCTTACCGATTACGACTGCGAACTCAAATATCACCCAGGCAAAGCAAATGTTGTTGCTGATGCCCTCAGTCGGAAAGAGCGAGTGAAACCACTTCGGGTTCGAGCCTTCGGTATGACCATTCACAACAATTTAAATATTCAAATTCTCACTGCTCAACTCGAAGCCTTAAAACCCGAGAATGTCAAAGATGAAGCCTTGCGAGGCATGGATAAACAATTCGAAGTCAAACCTAACGGGATTAGGTATTTCTCAAACCGAATCTGGTTGCCTAAATTTGGGAACCTACGAGACTTGGTGATGGATGAAGCTCACAAGTCCAAATACTCTATCCATCCGGGATCTGATAAAATGTACCACGGTATCAAGGACTTCTATTGGTGGCCGAACATGAAAGCTGAAATCGCCACCTATGTCAGCAAGTGTCTTACTTGCTCCAAAGTCAAAATTGAATATCAAAAACCTTCTGGTTTACTTCAACAACCCAGTCTTCCTGAATGGAAATGGGAACAAATTGCTATGGACTTCATAACCAAACTACCAAAGTCAGCGAACGGTTGCGACACCATTTGGGTGATCGTGGATCGTCTCACAAAGTCTGCTCATTTCCTGGCAATCAAGGAATCCGACAAAATGGAACGCCTCACCAGAATCTACCTGAAGGAAATCGTGACCAAACACGGTGTTCCAATCTCAATTATCTCTGATAGAGATAGTCGCTTCACTTCACAATTTTGGCAATCACTTCAAAAATCTCTGGGTACTCGACTTGATATGAGTACCGCATACCATCCTCAAACCGACGGCCAAAGTGAACGAACCATTCAAACACTGGAAGACATGCTACGGGCCTGCGTAGTAGACTTCGGTGTAAACTGGGAAAAACACCTACCATTGTGCGAGTTCTCGTACAACAACAGTTATCATACCAGCATCAAAGCTGCACCTTTCGAGGCACTGTACGGTCGTAAGTGCCGGTCACCTATCTGTTGGACCGAAGTTGAGGATAGCCAACTCACAGGTCCAGAAATCATTCACGAGACGACTGAAAGAATCGTCGACATTCAAAACAAACTCAAAGCCGCACGTGACCGTCAGAAAAGTTATGCTGACGTGAGACGCAAACCACTCGAGTTCCAAGTTGGGGATCGAGTTCTACTCAAAGTATCGCCTTGGAAAGGCGTAATCCGGTTTGGCAAACGAGGGAAGTTGAATCCCAGATACATTGGACCATTCGAGATCCTTGAAAGGATTGGTCCAGTGGCTTATCGATTGCAGCTGCCATCTGAACTCAGCAGCGTGCATCCCACTTTTCATGTTTCAAATCTGAAGAAGTGTCTGTCTGATGAGACACTTATCATTCCACTCGATGAAATTCGAGTTGACGAGAAACTCCACTTTGTTGAGGAACCCGCCGAAATTATGGACCGTGAGGTCAAACAACTTAAACAAAGTCGTATTCCCATTGTCAAGGTTAGGTGGAATTCGCGGCGCGGTCCGGAATTCACCTGGGAACGGGAAGACCAAATGCGACTCAAGTATCCTCAACTCTTCACTGATTTAACGTCAAACACGACTTCAACATAAAATTTCGGGACGAAATTCTTCTAACAGGGGGAGAATGTGACAACCGTCAATTTAGGACTAGAATTTAGTGCCTAATCGAGCTTTATTACATGTAATTAGTTCTGTGTTAGGCTAATTAATGTATCAATTATTATATATATTGTTGAATATATATCTACAACTATGCGGTTTGTTTAAATCGTACAAGTTTCAAATCGAATGAATTTCGATACAATAAATACGGACGTTGGTGAACAATTTATTTAAATAATACCAGGATTGTTATAACGTTATTGTACTTAAAAATATTATGTCAATAATATTTAGTATTCAAGTTTTATCACACAATTTATATAAACGCGAATAAAATGTAATTGCGCAAACAAAACGAAACAATTCACCTTTTATAATGTAATTATTAAAAAGTTAGTAAAATACTTCAACAAAAATACTGAATAATTATTCGCATTTTAAAACGTATATTAAAACATAGAAAATAAATATTTAACGTTCAAACGACGGAGTAAACGAACACCGCACGGAGCGCAGTGCGCGGACTGAAAATGGGAGGTAATCCCTTAACCACCTCCCCATCATTTTCTTTCTTTCATTTCTCATTTATCTCTCTCTCTCTTCCTTTTCTTTTCTCTCAAAAACCCAAACTCACAAAAACTCACTAATCACAAAAATAAGCACCTCAATCGACCTTGGATCGTCATACTCGTTTGGAAGAAAACACTCACCGCATTCCGATCTACATTTCTATCTTTCCGGAATTTCATTTCGGCGATTTGTAAGTTTCCGACACAACTCCGAAAACTCTCGTTTTTAAGTTTTATAACTTGCTAGTTGTTTGTATAACCTTGTAATGTCCTAAAATGGGTTGGGTAAAAATATTAGACCGATCGATGGCCGGAAAATACGTTTTTGAAGTCGAAACTCCGATCAGATCCCGTACGTCGCATTTGGCCTGGCGTAAATGCGACGTAGCGACTTACGTCGCACAAATCCTCAACGTCGCATATAGCGACGCAGCACTCTACGTCGCATTGAATTGCGGACGTCGCACTTAGCGACGTAAACCCCAACGTCGCAGAAATCAACTACGTCGCCTATAGCGACGCCACGCACAACGTCGCATTAAATTGCGAAAGTCGCACATAGCGACGCCGTGCCCAACGTCGCAGTCCGGATCTGCGACGTCGCACCCAACGTCGCACAAACCAGAACCTCAAAAACACAGATTTTTACTAAGTGTCGAGGCTCGAAATTTTATCACTTGATTTCACCCAAATTCAAGTCCTGATGCGTTTTTCCTTAAAGCAATATAGTAGAAATAAAAATTTTCCAAGCTGACCTGGCAGCTCGACCCCAGCCAGGGGCTCTGCCCCTTGGACCCCGCCAGGGGCTGCCGCCCCTTGGACCCCGCTAACCAGGGGCGCTGCCCTCGGACCCCCGTACTTAGATTCCGTAAGCACATTTTTACAACAAGTGTCAAACTTGTACAACTTCAAAACGCTTACACGATACAACTTTTCAGTCATAATGGAATTTACTTTTCAGGGTTAACACTTTGAGATATAAGGAGAACATTAACATATTTAAATTCAAACAATCACCAACGGGCCGTATACATTTTCAAAACCTAATTCACAATCAAACAAGTCGTTGTAACTTGTATCAAGTCAATCAAACAAGTCGTAGTAACTTGTAACAATACAATCAACCAACTCGGGGTAATTTGGACATCAAGTTAAACAAACGATTTAAATGGTAGTCTTTCGAGATACCGGTACAATTAATAACAATTCAAGTGTCGTGGACACATTCAGGTTTCAAGCCTTTGGACATCAATTCACCGCTAATTACTTCAAGTTTACTAAATTAAACACTTCAAGACTCAGGTGAGTTTCATAGCCCCATTTTCACTGCTTTACAACTAGGGGTGTGATATTACTACTCGATTTTGTTTTACAAGTAGAACGCAAGTGCCAAACTTCAAATACTACATGAGTTTCAAGCTAATCAATTTAAAGTCCTCCATAATCATAGTCTCTAGTATTTTATAGCGTGAATGTTAGTATATGATATCATATGGGATTGACAATCCTCATCCGGGTTAGCACGCACTAACCGGTCAAACGGATGTATTAGCATTTGGGAAGACGAGTGTGGATTAGACACTCGTAGGAGGCATTTCAAGTTAGGTTTCCTTAATTGGGCCTGACAAATCAAGTTAAGCTCAGACTATGTGCTCATGGACAGTATAACTTTTATTTTGCTTAATTGCATTTTAAATTCAATATAAATCTTGCGGTTCTTACAACTATACATTGACATACAAACCTGTGAGCTCACCAGCGTTTTCGCTGACCCATTTTAATATTTATCACAGGTACCCAGCAGTAGTTTGGCTGCACAAGCAGGAATTATTAGCTCGAGTCAGCATACATACAACTAGAGATTGGACTGCATTATTATATTTTGTAAAAGTAATTATGCTATGTAATCTCTCAATTTCAGGAACCGAGCTAATGTAACAATATTTTGATGTAAACATTTACTTTATCTATACAAGTTTAAAACGACGCATATAGTGGTCGTTCATTATATCTTATGTGCTTTGTATATTGATTAGTGACACCCAAATCAAGCTTCCGCAAATCTTTAAATTTGGGGGTGTCACATTTTGTGAAGAGAGGGTGATGAGAGAATTTATTTGTGTTTTGTGAAGTGAAGATGAGAGGAAGATGATGACCAAAAATGTGCTCCCTTTCATAAATTATATCTTCCATAAATTGCATTTTAGTCCTTCAAAATATACATGCCCCTCCTAGCTCTCCTAAACATGCCTTCTCCTCTGATCTCAAATCTATATATATATATATATATATATATATATATATATATATATATATATGTATATATATATATGTATATGTACATGTATATATGTGTATATGTATACATATACATATGTATATGTATATATATATATGGAGGAATGAGATCATATGAAAACAACGGGATAAAATAAAAATGGAGAATACAGTTAGCCTTCACAATTTTATGAAATGTGAAGTTGAATTTTTTTTGCTTCACACTTAATTTTTAAACGTGAAGCTTATTTTCTTCTGACTTCACATAAAATTTATGAATTGTGAAAGTTGAAAATTAAGCTTCACAGTACACATTCATAATTTTTATGTGAAGGCAAAAAAAATAAACTTCACATTTAAAAAAGGTTCTAAATTTTTATGAAGCAAAAAAAAAAGGGGATTCACAATGAAAACTGTTTGGAAAACAAAAACAAAATATAAGTGTTCACAATGAAAAATGTATGTGAAACGAAAAAAATAAAAGTGCACAACTAGAAAAAATTGTGAATACAAATTGAGACACTCTTCACCATTTTTAATTTAACTCCTTATTTTCACCATAACCAATCCCTATATGTGGATATGAGAATGAGATCATGTGAAAGGGGTGAAAACTTTCAAGTGTTACAAATTTCCACACTTTTAGGTGTAAACTTTTTTTCTTACACTTATATATATGACATATTGTGATGATTTTCATATATACTTATTGATGTAACAATTTTTTACACAATTATAAGTATGAATTATTTTATATAATTCCACACATTGTTAAAAGGTGTGAAAAAAATATATGTATAAATGATATATTTGTTATAGTGCATGTACCAATATACAAATTATAGCCACATCCAATGTATAACCGGTAGAACCGGAAATAATGAAAGAACTAACCGGTTTCTATAGTCAAGTGATGGCTTTGTTAACAAACAGAGATAGTTATCTCAGAACACGCAAAATTTAATAGCCCTAGTGTGTATTAATTAACCCTATTATTCGGCGTTGATCATCAGGCTATAAATGAATTAGATCGAGCAAATATAAGGGCACTCCCAACCGTTGGTTGATCCACTTCCAAACCACTTCCACCACCTCAGCGCCACGTCAGATTTTCACAACTGATTCACAACTGATTACCCACTACCATCAATGAATAACCACTTCATTTTTCTGGGTCATACATTTACCAATATACCACCATTTCTATACAGTTAACAAAAAAAAAGAGCAAGCGGACCCACATTTCAAACCGATTTTTAATCGATAAACTGGTTTGGGGAGCAAGTGGTTGGCAAGTGATTTGCCCAATGGCACCAACTTTTAACCGGTTTGCAAACCGGTTGGCAAGGTTAAGCCGTTGGGAGTGCCCTAACCTCGATCACCTCAAAGGCTCGATCGAATACAAAAATCAATAAAATATTTCAAAATATCCGCTACAAATACCCCCCTCCCCACATGCACAAACATACATATTTCTCTCTTTAACTCACTCGATCAACTCTACGTGGGGCTGTTGCAAAATGGCATTGTGTAACGGGTACTAGCTAGCTTCTCTTGTTATACTAACAGATTGTTTGCTGATAATTATACGTACAGCTTGACAGCAGTATAAAGAATGATATGTGTAATGTAATAATTATATTGTTTATGCAGGGTGGTCATAGGTGATCTTTTATCCAAACAGCGTATTTCTTGTCAGTTGCATCCGTCAGCAGTTAGGATTGGGCGTGCTAGGAAGTACGTGGTACAGGCCGTACAACTTCTTCCACCCACACCATATCGTCATAACCATTCTTCTGATCCCTCTATAACTATCAGTAGCGATCTGAAATCCAAATTCATGCAAGTTTATGATTCTCTCAAATCGGATATATTTGATGATCCGTCATTTGAATTTGATGATGATTCTCGGCGGTGGGTTGATAAGGTAAAGCATATAGTACATACATTTCAAGTATATTTAAGTCTCAAGAAAATAATAGTCATATATACCCAAAATTAATCATGTGATTTTGCTAATTTTACGCAGATGATTGACTACAATGTACCTGGAGGTAGAGTCGATTGTTCTCCGTTCATATTCAAGAAAATACTAGTAGTGTTTTTAGAATCGTAACTCGATCAGTGTATAAACAAACACTTTAGAAAGAAAAATGACAATAATTTTGTTCATTGATCTTTAATGTTACAAAAATCATGTCACTATAGTTCAGGACTTAAGGGCGGATCTACTTTTACCTTTTTAGTAGGGTGGTGTAAAATACACCCTTTATTAAGAGGAAGATACTGCAGCTCTGCAATGCTGCATTAGTGAATCCTTGATTTAGAGGAAGATCGAGTACTAAATGATTGTTGACTTATGATAAAATGTGATTTATGCAGGAAAGTTTCACCGCGCCCTCACTGCAGTTGAAGCCTACAAGTTGCTAAAGGGCGAAGAACTGACAGATGATGAACTTTTTCTTACATGTGCTCTTGGTTGGTGCATGGAATGGGTAATAATATTTAACAACATAAATATTCAAAACAATTAGGAAACTATTTTCTTATTTCTGATGCATGATGATCACAGCTTCAAGCATCTATACTTATACTTGATGATGTAATCGATGACTCCCATCTACGCAGAGGTCAACCCTGTTGGTTCAAAGTACCTGAGGTGCAACTCTATAATGCATGTGTAATTATATCATTTTGTTAACCATACTCTATACAGTAATTGATACATTGTCTTGAAAATGGATGTAGGTTGGTCTGGTTGCTGTAAATGATGCTCGTCTTCTTCGTAACCATACTGCCATAATTCTAAAAAAACATTTCAAAGAAAAGGCTTATTATGTGGATCTTCTGGACCTCTTCAATGAGGTTTGTTTCTCTATATATTCATTGCACCGGTGACACTCAATTTAATCAACAGTTTTGACTTATATACATATATTGTTTTAATTTGAGGTGCAGGTAGAGTATCAAACATTCTCAGGACAGATGATTGACATGATCAGTACACTTGGAGAGAAAAATCTCTCGAAATTTTCATTGTCTACGTAAGTGACAACTACAATTGATTAATGTTCTTTTCATACAGTCGACCTAATAAACTTAGTATCGATGTTGCTATTTCCTGTTGTCTTGCAGTAACCTTCGAATTCTTCAGTACAAAAGTGCTTATTGCACGACATATATTCCAGTGAGTATATACTTCTCTGCTTTATTGCAACTCAAGGTGTAATTTAGATTTAGTAAAATATACTAATATTTTCTGCTTCAAGGTTGCCTGTGCCCTTATTATGGCGGGAGAGAATTTGGACGATCATGCTCTAGTGAAGGATGTCCTTATTAAAATGGGTACCTATTTTTCAGTGCAGGTAATTGATCCACCATTTCTTGCGACACTATATTAAAAGGATGTCCTTAATTATTTTGTTTTTCCATGAATTTGAACAACTGTAGTTTAATTAATATTGCGATCACTTGAAAACATGTGAATATAATTTAGGATGATTATCTCGACACATATGGCGATCCTAAGGTGACTGGCAAGGTTAGTATCAGAGATTTTTGTCAGTCTTGTTAAGGAGCCACACGAGTTATACATTTATACTTGATCTTTCCCATTATAACAGATTGGACTGGATATCGAAAACTTCAAGTGTTCATGGTTGGTTGCGAAAGCACTGGAACTTGCCAACGAGGAACAAAAGAAAATTCTAAATGTAAGCATCAACCATGCATCAATCATTCATGTATGCATTTTCTCAAGTAGCTCTTAATTGATTACAACTTAATTATAGGAAAACTATGGGGTAAAGGATCCAGCCAAGATAGCAAAAGTGAAGGAAATTTACCATGCTCTCAACCTTAAGGTTTAAATTCGATCTTATTGCTACTATACTTCTATCCTCTATATATATGCATATTCAGGAAGATCATAAGATTTTTATTAATAATTTGTTGGATATTATATATATATGTAGGGTGTGTATGAAGATTATGAGAACAAGACTTATGAGGAGTTGATGAAATCAATTGAAACTCACCCAGACAGTGCAGTGCAAACAGTGTTAAAATCTTCCCTGGGAAAGATATATAAGAGACAAAAATTATTCATAGTCTTATTAGATCGAGGACATGTTCTGATCTAGTACATGATTTCCAATTGTGTGCATGTAGTTGGAAATATATCCGTAATCTGGTATGTGTTATTGTAGTAAGAACGTTTCTGTCTTCACAAAGTTTATTTATTGAAATAATTTTGTTTTGTTTAAAAACTATTATGTATCCTACCCGGCCCTCTTAGTTATTTACTTGAAAGAAGTATGTGGCCCTACAAGGCTACATCTGTTCAAAAAAGTTAAATATTTAAATATATATATATAAACACCCTACCACTAGGGATGACAAATATCATCAGGTCTGGTTGATTTAGCAGTGGTATATATATATATATATATATACTAGGTGGTCTTTTAGGGTAGCACAGCCCACGAAAGGTAACGTGATTACCAAACAAGCAAGCATGATGAGATCGAATGTTAATGTTGATCGTTATATATAACTTATGTATTGTCATCTAAAAATTAAAACGACCGTACTTAATATTTTGGTTTGAAAGAAAAAAATAAACGTCTAAAATACGCTAACTCTTAAATATCAGCTGAAAAGTTGAAAAAGAATGTAACAATATCTCATTTCACACATTCACACTTCAAAGATAACCTACATTTTATGATACAAACATAAGGTTTCAATGTATTTTTGAGAGATTATATATACCCTTTTTCAAGAATAACCAATTCTAAAACTCATTGAGATTATATTTATTATAGTTTTATTAGATCAGATTAGATACATGTTCAACTCAACGAGTTATCATAAGGTTTAAGGTTTGTATGTAGTATCAATTTATCAACATTAGATTTATGTCTGATTCAAAAATGTTAATTATTTTAGTTTATTTAAAAGTAATTAGTGTGATTTGACTAAATGAGATGGTATGTAGTATGGAGAGGGTGCTACTATTTGCACGGTGACCGTTAGAAATTGGTCAAATCATACTTCAGTCAAATGTCTTATCAATGTTTAAATATATAACTACGGAGTAATATTTTAACTAACTATTGTTAAAGAGTAATTTATTACAGTAAATAATTAGTTAGCTTATTATTTTGCTTTTCGTAAATCTTAAATTATATATAAGAATCATATGATTTAATACACCAACCATTATATTTAATACCCCAATGGTAAATCGTTAAAATTATTTGACGGTATATTTCACGTTTTACAAAACGTATGATTGTATTTACGAATACCAATCTTCTATATACAATATCAATTATGTACCTCTTCCAATTAAACTAAAAAGTAATAACCTATATTTTAATAAAAAAAATCAACACTCCGTGTGTATACACGGGTTTAAGATCTAGTAGCTTTTTATATAATATATATATATATATATATATATATATATATGTAATAAGTAGATTTTAATGTAAGTATACTTAACTAGCGTTAAACTTGTACGATGCACAGTTAAAAATATATAATATCTTAATATGTAGATCATAAGTAAAACGGTAAATGAAATGTTTTAATCATATTCAAATTTATGTTGTATAAACTTTATATAAGGGTGATAATAAATCAAAAATAGGAGGAAAAAATAAATTAAAGAATGTCATAAATTTTGATTATTATAAAAAAATTATATGTGTTATCAGATGACACATTAATCTAATTGAAATGGTTATACTTTTAATTTTATCAATTAACTTATTAAATGATATTATTAAAAATATAATCTTTAATTATTAATTACCTTATTTAGAGTAGTGTTGTATGAAAATCTATATTATCAAGTTGTTTTATATGGCAATGACACATATGATGTATATGATGTGACATGGGTTAATATTTGACAAATAATTTAGAGTCCCCTCATTTAGTTATAAAAATAGATTTATTTACATTTTTGTTACGCAGTATTATTCATGGTTATAGTACAAGTTTTATTGTATGTCTGAAAGTGTTAACGGAAGTCCTATCTTAGGGCTTCCGTTATCAAAACCCGTAAAGAAAATATTTTTCTCATAGTCCCACGTGAGACGGTGAGGTTGAACATTGGATAGAACGGTTAGAACAACATTGTCGGGGAGTGGGGAACGTTGACTCCCGACGTTCTAAATATTCCTTCTGTCCCGAATTTATTATCAATAGACGAAAAGTACACAGTTTAAGAAAACATAATTATTACATTGTATTTTTGTGTACTATGAGTGTTTTACACTTACTTTCTAACTATCTTTTTGTTACATACATATAAAGTACGGGTAACATAAGAAATTAAATTCATTATACCATCCTATTTTTGGAAGTGGGCTACTACCTCCATCCGAAAGTAATTGTCCACTTCCAAAAACAACCAATCAAAATGTTTCAAAATAGTAAAAATAATATTTTATTGGTAGTCAACTGTAATAAATGTACTATTATTAATTTGTGTGTTTTTTTATCTAATGACAATAATTTTGGGATGTAAGGATCATTAATTTGGAACGTCCAGAGAAGAAAATGCAGACTATAAATATGCGACGGAAGAAATATAAAAAAGGTTAATTATCATAATGAAAAACACACTCGTTAAATAATTATCAAACAACGATAAAAGTATATGAGTATTTAAGTGAGAATAAAATGATCAAAAATATATATTTCAAATTGTATCACAAACAAACAAACAAACTACTACTACAGATACACTAACTAAAGATAATAATATAGGGATAAAATAGTCAAGTTTCATGATCCACGTCAACTATCATCTCTCAAACATCCCTTCATGTCACTATCAAGAGTGTAAAAAATACTTTTTGGAGTGTAAATAGATTTCCCCGTATGGGTGAAAACGTGTTGTCTTTCAGTTTAGGCTCTTGTCCATTTCACTGACTTTCTTTACCTACTGCATAGTTAGTTAGCTACATGATGTCTCACCCCATACCCCCTTGGACGCTTACTCCAAACACCTCATCTAATTTTTCATTTTGGTAAATTAAATGTAGTGAATATTAAAATAAGAAACGGTCTTCCATCAAGCATTCAACTCATGTTTTTATAGAATTATTATAGTGTAATACTAATAAAACTTCCCAATTGATCTAGAAATGTTTACGACAATGACATTATGTGTTAGAGTTATACTAATAAGTAATAACCAACTCTTTATTAAAAAAAATATGTAAACAAAGTAATACACACCATTTATATAAAAAGTCATTATATTTGTATCCGATCCGGCCGTTGGATGTGAATGAGGAGGTCTTCACTTCATGTTTGGGTTTTCTAACATCTATAAAATTTTAAAAAAGGGAGATGTTATGTTTCATGTTGTAACGTAACACATACAAGCATCGACAACAATTTGCAGGCTATATAGTACGGAGTAAATAAATACAAGAAAAATACTCCAAGTTTCCTAAATTTTACTAATAACAATGTTATGTCTACTTACCAGAAACACTTTAACAAACAATGACGATAGAATTTTCTATGCCTGTACTTAATTACATGATGTAGAGCTTACGAATAAAATGAGAAAAAAATGATACGGGTCAAGTAGTAATTACTTGTAGAATTTGAGAGAAAAGATGGAGCGTCGGGAGAGAAAAGACTGGAGAAACAGCATCAAAACTCAAAGATTCAATCAAACAAAGGAAAACAATCGGCAAAATAGTGATAAAGAGGAAGGCTGGACATATGTGAGCAGGAAGAAAGGCAGGAAGGATACCAATCATCGCAAGCACTTCTCAGACGATCCATCGATAACAACATACTTTGTTTCAAACCTAACGGAGGATATTACAGCAAATAAATTATGGAGGATCTTTGAATCCTTTGGCAAAATCTGTGATTCATTTGTCGCGAAGAGGAAGGAAGGCAGAAAATATACTTTTGGTTTTGTTAAATTCAAAAATGTAGTGGATCCAATCCAACTGGAAAGTAAATTGGATGCCACAAAATGGAATGGTGCCAGTTTAAATGTGAATCTTTCAAGATTCGATCGTCAACATAGGCCAATAAATTATATGGTACAACAAAAGAAGTGGTATGATGAGGTGAAGACACATCCAAATAAAATGAAGGCAGGAGGTTCGGGGTTATGTACAGAAGTCAACAATGAGGCAAGAACAAAGGATGATTTACGATCATATAGTGATGTATGCAATGGGGTTACTTTAAAACCAAGGTCACTCACCAAAGTAGTTACGATTGATAAGGCACCTTGCAATTATGTGTCACACTGTCTTGGTAGATCGATCATTGGGAAGGCAAGGAGTTTTAAGGAACTAGAATCAATGAAAATTACAATGGACCAAGCTAAAATCTCAGATTATGCTTTGGCTTACTTGGGGGGTTTACATGTTCTAGTAATATTCAAAACTAAGAAGGCAGCGGGTAACTTTCTTGTGGAGGCTAAAGATTGGTGGTGTCAACATTTTGAAACAATGGAAATTTGGAATGGTCAAGATGTTAACGGAGATAGATTGGTTCGAGTTCAAATATTTGGTGTTCCTATCAGATTGAGAGACGATACGACATACGTAAGGGTGTGTGAACAGGTAGGCTTGAAGGTCGTGCAATCAAATTTCTCTTGGTCGGAAGTTGATAATTCAATAGGAGAATGTTGGGTAATTACATCGAGTGGAAAGAAGATCGGGGAGCAGCTGGAGCTGAAATACAAAGGAGTCCATTATGTGATTTGGATTAGGGAACAAAATAATTGGCATCCGGAATGGAATGTTCATCACACGTCGGAGATGTCATTTGTTTTTCCGGCCAGCAATGACGTATCAGAAGATGATCAGTCGATGAAGGATGTGGAAGGGGAAAGGTCTCAATTTTTGAAAAATGAAAATCATCCAGGGGTAATGGAAGAGTCGGCAACTGTTAATTTGCATGGGGATAATCAAAGTGAAAGTTCCCATATGGGAGAGTCTGGTAGCTTCATGCATATTGGATTGGGCCCGAAGGAAGGTTTTGTTTTTGGATCCAATATTGAGCCCAATTCAAATATTCAAACGGATCAGCCCAATTCCAATTTTCAGAGGCTCAGGAAGAATAAGAATAGGTCATTTAGGAAGAACGGGATGGGAAAAAAAAGTAAAGTGTATATACCAGATCTAAATGAAAACATTGATGATCCCTTCAACTTGGATGAACTAATTCGTAAAATTGGAATTAAGCTGAAATCTAACAAACGGAAGAATCGATCAGTGGAATGGGAGTTAAATGAAGAACTCGTCTCTAATAAAAAGGGTAAAAGATCACATGTGATTGATGCAGCTGTTAGCAATGAAAACCCTGGTGTATTGGCAGCTGGAAATCAAGACTCTCAACATGAAGCTCAAGATCGTGGGGATGATATGGGGGCGGATATAATAAGTTTGTTTAATCAGGTAGATGATACATTAAATAATTCGAATAATAATACGAATACAAAAGAAGGTGATCTGGAAGAAGCTGAGGCTACAATCAGAATGGCCAGTCAAATTGGCATTGAGTTACATACTCTAAAGGAACAGGTTGTAGAAGTTATTGCTGGTGAAGGCGTTGCAAAGGATAAACAATGAATTTTCTCACGGTTAACATAAAAGGTATGGTGGATGAAGGAAAGCGAAGATGGATTAATGGAATAAAAAAAAAGCATCGGATTGGCTTCATATGTATGCAGGAGACATTATGTGCTAAAGGTAATAAGTTTGTATTTGAGCAATTTTGGGGAAAAGGGGCAAATGAGATAGTATGGGTTGAGGCATCGGGTAGATCAGGAGGGTTGGTCTCAATGTGGGATCCGGGTAAATTCAGGATGGTAGAAGTTGTCAGGAATCGTAATTTTGTTATGGTAAGGGGTAATTTAATTGGTGATGAAGGGTCTCTATGTGTTGTGAATGTTTATGGACCTCAGCAGTTAGTTGACAAAAGAAAATTATGGGATGATCTGTTAAACTTAAAGAACTCGATTAGAGGTAAATGGATTTTGCTTGGGGACTTCAATGAAGTGAGAACTGTGGAAGATAGATTGAACTCACAATTCAACCAGTCAGGTGCTCATATCTTCAATACTTTCATATACAATGCGGATTTAATGGAGTACACGATGGGAGGAAGGAAATACACCTTTAGAATGGGAAATACTCAAAAGTAGAGTAAAATTGACAGGGTCCTGGTTTGCTCAGAATTTTGGAATAAATGGCCGGAAGCAAGTTTAGTAGCACTAGATAGAGGTTTCTCAGACCATTGTCCGTTGGTCCTTACATTGGATTCAATAAATTTTGGTCCCAAACCTTTTAAGTTTTTTGACTCGTGGATGCAATTACCAAATTTTGAAGAATTCACAGTAAAGCTGCTGACAGAGGGTGTGTTTGAGCAAAAGGGGCTTCCTGATTTCAGATTGGCAAAGAAATTAAAAATGACAAAAGAAAAATTAAAAGAATGGGTATGTGAGAAAAAGGAATCTCAGAATGAAGACATTGAAGGATTGAGGAATAAGGTTGAGTTACTAGATATGGCATTGGAGGAAAGAGTAATATCAAATGAGGAATTACAAGAAAATCTTGAAAACAGGCTGTTACTTCTCAATTTTGAAAGGCAAAAAACGCAAGATTTGAAGCAACAAGCTAGGGTAAGGTGGGTGATCGAAGGGGATGAAAACAGTAAGTTTTTTCATGGATTAATTAACAGTCGAATTTGTAGATCTCGACTCAATGGAATGATGATAAATGGAGAGTGGTGCATCAATCCAAAAGAAATTAAAAGTCAAGTTTATAATTTCTTTTCGGAAAGATTCAAGGAACCTATGGAGTCAAGACCGGTTTTTCAATGTGATGGGTTAAAAAAGCTAACTGATGTGGACAATAATTTACTTGTTCGGGAATTCTCAAGAGTAGAAATACGAGAGGCGGTTAGGGATTGTGCGGGGGATAAAGCTCCGGGTCCGGATGGATTCAATTTCAAGTTTATTCATAAGTTTTGGTACCTGTTAGAAGATGATTTTATGGATATGATGTTGATGTTTCATAAAAGAGGTCGAATTAGCAAAGGATGCACGTCTAGTTTTTTAACTCTGATTCCGAAGGTGGCTGATCCGAAAGAACTAAATGATTTCAGACCAATTAGTTTATTGGGGTGCATATCGAAGGTAATATCTAAAGTACTTGCTAATAGACTAAAAAAGGTGATGAACCTGATTGTTTCAGACACGCAATCTGGTTTTATAGCAAGCAGAAACATATTGGATGGTCCTTTGATGATAAATGAAATAATTCCTTGGCTTGAAAGGTCGAAAAGGAAAGCTTTGTTGTTTAAAATAGATTTTGAAAAAGCATTTGATACTATTAGCTGGAAGTTTATTGATAGTGTATTGGATCAAATGAATTTTTCCTCGAAATGGAGACAATGGATGTATGGGATTCTATCTTCGGCCAGAGCTTCAGTGTTAATCAATGGTTCTCCAACAATAGAATTTCAATATTCTCGTGGAGTACGTCAAGGAGATCCTCTTTCTCCAATGCTTTTTGTGATTGCAATGGAAGCTTTATCGAGTTTCATTAACAAAGCGGCAGAAGTTGAGATGTTTAAAGGCATTCAAACTCCTTGAAATGGTCCAGTTCTCACCCACCTGATGTATGCTGATGATGTATTAATTTTGGGTGAATGGTCGGTGGAAAATATCACGTTAATTGCAAGGTTGATGAGGGCCTTCTACATGGTTTCTGGTTTACGCATCAATTTACATAAATCAACGTTGTATGGTATTGGCTGTTTGATGGAGGAGACAAATCAGTTTGCAACGAGACTTAAATGTAAAGCAGGTAAACTTCCTTTTGTATATTTGGGTTTAATAGTTGGGGCAAATATGAATCTATTTAAAAATTGGGTCTCGGTCATAGAAGTAATTGAAGCTAGACTTTCAATTTGGAAAGCTTCATCTCTCTCAATTGGTGGAAGAGTGACTTTACTGCACTCGGTTTTTGAGAGCTTGCCGGTTTACTTTTTTTCATTGTTTAAAGCTCCTATTCGTGTAATTCAAAAGCTTGATGGCTTACGTCGAAAATTTTTATGGGGAGGTAACAAGGATACAAAATCAATCAATTGGGTGAGTTGGGAAAAGGTTACAAAGCCAAAGTCTCAGGGAGGTTTAGGTCTAACTCCACTTCGAGCATTAAATCTCAGCTTGTTAGCTAAATGGCAATGGAGGTTTAAAACGGAAGAGAACCGATTATGGAGAAGAGTTCTATTGGCATTACATGATAGGGGAGGTAATGAATTTATACCAAGAAGAGTAAATGCAACAGGGGTATGGAAAGTAATCTGTGATCTTGACAAAGATTTTGAAAAGAAAGGTTTTTCACTTAAAGAAGTAATCAAGCAAAAGGTTGGTGATGACAATGAAATCAAATGGGTTTGGGATCCGAATCCAGGTGGAATCTTCACTGTCAAATCGGTCAGATCGCTGTGGTTAAAAGATGATGATATGCCAAGGGATCAGGTTTATACTTGGAATAAATTGGTACCTAAAAAAGTGAATGTTTTTGGTTGGAGACTATGGTTGGATCGATTGCCTACTAAAACGGCCCTGGAGAAACGTAATGTTAACTTAATCTCTAATAAGTGTCCGTGGTGTGAAGAATATCAGGAAGATGTAGCTCATTTATTTACTGGATGTATGGTTGCTAATCGGGTTTGGATGATGATCGCGGAATGGTGTAACATCTCACCTATCTTTGCATTTTCGGTGAGAGATTTGTTAAGGTTATATGAATCAATATCAGGAAGCAAATCAAAAAGATTCATTGTGCAAGCAATTGTTTTAATAACTTGTTGGGTGCTGTGGAAATCGAGAAACAAGCTAGTGTTTGATGGGAAAAGAGCTGCAATTGAAGAAATGGTGTATGAGGTGAAAACTTCGGGACTGCTTTGGATCAAGAATCGGGCCTCATCAAAATTGGAGGTTGAGAAGAATTGGGCTGAGTTCGATTTTGGGCCGGATCAAGATGTATGCGGATAAAGGGCTGGAGCAAATGGGTCTAAACATGACTTAGAGCTTTGGAATATAATTGATGTACTTTCATTGTTGGTAATATCTAGTCCTGGTGCATGTAATTGATATTCCTTGTTTAAAATCCACATGGGATGCTATCAAAAACGATATAGGGTGAAAACCGGTGGCGCGGCCCCTATTATCGAGGATTTTTCCTGACATTCTTTCAGGTTTTTTCATCCTTTTTAGCATCCTTCCAGTTCGGTTTTTATCAAGGTATATCATATGGTGTATTTTATATGGTGTATGTACATATTGTGTCTAATTAGCATCTTGCTATTAGACAAAGTTATATAATATAATTAGCCTTTCAAAAAAAAAGAATTTGAGCACGACGTTCGATAAGCACGAATGATTGAGGTAGTGGATGCAAGCATTGGACGTCAATGACGGTGGCAGTTGGCAGAGTTGGTAGTGTAAATCTTTCCTTCATTGGTCAGTTTTGGCTTCACTTCCCATAATCATCATCTCCTGCAAATAAAACAACCTAATTTATCATCAATAATTCAATATATCTCACAAAGAAACATACTAAAATGTGACAAAATGTATATGTATGCAGTTAATCAAGTAAGAAAAAAATATAAAAAATAGCAAACACATCACTAGTTAAGTACTATACATGAACCCTCCTGGAACAAAAGATGAGAATCATACATAAAGAAATAACACAAAACTGAGAATATAACCCCTAAGTAATAAACAATAACCTTGTTGCTTAAAAATTGAGTATATACACGGGCAGAGAGGGAGAAAGAGAGAGAGGGGAGTGTGTGTGTGTTAAAGTTTTCAATTGAGATGGTCAATGAAAATGTTACTTAACAGTTAACATGGGAAAAATGCACAGTCTACAACTGTTGAAGTGATGATGTGTAACTCTTTTGAGAAGGTAACAGTAAATCAATGTTTTCTTTTGTATTATTGGTACTAGGAAATTTCTAAGGCTGTGCGGAGCACAGCCCACGATATATAATGTTCGATTTTAAGAGTGCTTTTGTCAACAAATATACAATTATACTCTCCCCGTCCACGGAGTTTAATGAATTATATTGTCCGGTAGTAAATATGACAGTTTTACCCTTACTTTTTGCAAGGACTCCCTTGTCCCAGTTTTGTGGAAAAGGTACATTGAGAGTAAAATAGTAAAGTTAATTACTACGTTCGTAAGTGAACACTTATTTTTGAAATAAACAAAAATATAAAGGTGAACACTTATTTCGGGACAAAGGGAGTACTGGGTCAGCATCTTCCAATAAATTTTATAACCCTTTAACAATTATACAAACACATGTATTAGACTTCATGTTTTGTTAAGATTACTTTTTTTTTTATCATACTGACTTTTCATATTATGACGAACTTGATTTCAATGTCCATAACCCGATGATGTACAATACATGATTACAATGAGCAGACCACTGGTTAACATTCGCGTATGAATGTATATTGATATACATTAAACTGTAAACAATATTGCTCATCATCCATCAACTTACACTATTCTAGATTTTCTAGATTTTATGATGTACACTATTCTAGATTATCTAAGATACATCATTATTTTTAATGTTTATCCTTATTAAATGGGAAAAATCATATGTGCTCTTAATAGAACCTAACTTTAGTTATAGCTAGATAAAAAAAAAGGAACAAATTTGAAATGTATGCAAAAGTATGAGTTAAAAATGTAAAAGCATTACTTATCTAACACTCTTATAATTTGTTTAGCCCATTCCTTTAATGCCTTACAAGTTTATAAAAAACATAAATGACAATAATACCCCTAACAATAACTAAATAAACCAAAGTACATTTCACTAAATATAAAAATGATATATAGGTTTGAAAACTACCATTTACACTTGTCCATAATAACATTTATACATTAAATGTGACGTAACTTACTCCATAACTAACTCATTCTTCAAAAAGAATCCAATAACCTATTACCGTCATCATAATTGGTAAATGTGAAAATGACTTTATCAAAATTTACTTCATAAGACACAATGTTCGTAAACACTTGATCATATCATAACATTTTTGAACAATATTTGAACCTTCAGTGCCGCAAAGCACGGATAATCAACTATATAAATGTATGGATGATATGATATCCTCCGGTAAATAATGATATCATAATTAGTTTATATTTTGATCAAGATTACAAGTTAAAGAAGAATTGTCTACCGTAAATTTGTTCATTTCTAATACGTTATACATTATGTGTGTACGGCAACTAAATCATATTAATCATTTATCAAAGTTATTATTTATGGATTACAAAGTCAGTTTCGGAAAATTTCTTTATATTAGTAGGATCACTCATATTAGTAATACTAAAACAATTAGGTAATATATATACTATTATTTAAATAATCATTAATAACTAATATTAACAATACTCCGTAATAAATAGTGGATTAATAAATAACCAACAAGCATCAATAACTCACCCTAAAGGAGGATGTAGAATAGATGTAAGAATTATAATTTTGTTAGTAATGAAATTGCTTGGTGCAAATACCATTCTCGTTAAGGATTATGATATTTAAAATTGGCTTCCCTAATGATATGCTTATGCATAAGTTTATACCAATGTCTTTATGAAAGGTTTACAAGACTATTTGATTAAATTGCATTTATCATAATAACTATAATATAGTACAGTAAAAGGATTTTCTTTTGAACTTGACAAGACACAGAAGTAAACTGGTCACCACTCACCTAGTACACCATGACTCTAGTTCTCCTACTCTAGTACCTTTGGCCTTTGCTATTCACCATACTTTGTTCACCATATGGTTTTGACTTTTGACCTACATTTTCTATTTCAAATGAGCTATCATTTCATTGAACATGTTTATTTCCAAAGTTACATCTTTACCGCATTCCAAGTTCTAACACAATTTGTAACAACATGTGTTATTCTTATCCACTTCGATCATATTTATAACAACAAAATAAAAAAATAATTAATTTTGGAAGCAAAATACTACGTAACAGTTTGAGGAAAAATAGTACTCCTATGATTTTTCTTCAAGTGATCATATAAAGAAGAGTAGAAAACCATACATTGATACATGTACTTAAGATGTAGTTGATGTAATACCCCCAAATTTGATGATTTGCGGAAGCTTGATTTTGGGTGTTACTAATCAATAACAAAGCACAAAGAGATATAGTAAACGACTCTATATGCGTCGTTTTAACAAAATATATTGATAATAGAAATGTTTACAACATTTAAGGCTTTACATAGCTCGAGTTTAAATAAAATGAGATTTCAGTACATAAGTACTTGTACAAAAATATACTAATGCAAGAAAATCTCAATCGTCTGTATGCTGACTCAAGCTAAAGTCTTGAAGCAGAAACATCCTACTGCTTGGTACCTGCGATATATGCTAAAAGGGTCAGCTAAAAGCTGGTGAGCTCACAGGTTTGAAATCAGTTAATATAGTATGAACCGCAAGATTTAAATAATGAATTGCATCCAGCAATTAAATAATGAATTGCATCCAGCAATTAAATGATAGTTATCGTGTATACAGCCATGAGCACATAGTTGAGCTTAACTCGAGGGCCGGGTCCCCTATAGAGAATTCCGGGCGAGGTGCCTCCACGAATGCCTAATCAACATTCGTCTTCCCAAATATTAGTACGTCCGTTTACCCGGTTAGTGCTTGCTAACCCGGACGAGGTGGGTCAATCCTATATGGTACCATATACTAATATTCACGCTACAACGTATTAACAACTATGCTGACGGAGGACTTTAAATGATTAGTTTCGAAAAACTCATGTAGTATATGAAATGTTTGTACTTGCGTTCACATGTTAAAAGTTGAGCAATATATCACACCCCTGAGTAAAACAGTAAAAGAGGGGCTATGAGACTCACCTGAGTCTGAAAGCGTTTAAACAAACGTAAGTTGATTAGCCGAGTAGGAAGTCCAAAGACTTGTAACCTGAGGGTGTCCACGACACGCGATGGTTATAATCATGATTGGGTATCTCAAAAGATCACCCTTGTAGTTGTTCATTCAACTATAATGTCCAAATCTCCACTATTTGGTTGATACGTTTAAGTGTTTGAAAAGTGTACGGCCCGTTGGTGACGGATTTGTAATAATAATCTCAACTATTATTATTTTGATTTCGTGGCGTTTTACTTGAAAAATGTGTTTTGATTGTGTTTTAGAAGCCGTTACGGAATCTAAGTACGGGGGTCCGGGGGCAGCGCCCCTGGTAGCGGGGTCCAAGGGGCGGCAGCCCATGGCGAGGTCCAAGGGGCAGAGCCCCTGGCTGGGGTCGAGCTGCCAGGTCAGCTTGGAAAATTTTTATTTCTACTATATTGCTTTAAGTAAAAACGCATCTGGACTTGAAATTGGGTGAAATCGAGTGATAAAATTTAGGGTCTCGACACTTAGTGAAAATCTGTGTTTTCTGGTTTGTGCGACGTTGGGTGCGACGTGAGTGTTTGCGTCGCATTTTGCGACGTTCGCAATTCAATGCGACGTAGGGTGCTGCGTCGCTAATGCGACGTTAGTTAAGTTGGCGACGTTAAGGTCTGCGTCGCTATGTGCGACATTCGCAAGTCAATGCAACGTAATAGGCTGCGTCGCTATATGCGACGTCGAGGATTCGTGCGACGTAAGTCGCTGCGTCGCATTTGCTCCAGGCCAAATGCGACGTACGGGATCTGATCGGAGTTTCAACTTCAAAAACGCATTTTCCGGCCATCGATCAGCCTAATATTTTTACCCAACCCATTTTTGGACATAATAAGTTGATACAAACCATAAAAACGTAAAAATGAGTAAAAACGGAGAGTTTCGGGTTTTGTCGGAAACTTACAAATTGCCGAAATGAAAATCCGGAAAGATAGCGTTGTAGATCGTAGCGAGGTGGTCGTGAATCTCTAAAAATGTTGGTGATCCGGTTGCGTTTCGTGGTGTTATTTTGCGATTTAGGTGGATGGTGGTGATTTTGAATAATAGAGAGAAAATAGGAGAGAGAGAGATAAGAAAGATGATGAAATGAAGAAGAAAAGTGGGAGGTGGGGGTTTATCCCCACTTTTCAGTTTCTCGTCCCGCGTTCTGCGTGGTGTTCGTTTGCTCCGTCGTTTAAACGTTAAATAATTATTTACATTTTAATTATGAGTTTTAAAATACGATTTATTACGCGATATATTGTTTTAATATTTTACACATCAATTTATATTTGTGTTATAAAATGTAAGTTAGTTTGTTTTGCGCGTTTTACATTTTTAAATCATATAATTTTTGTTTGTATAATCCGAATGAATACGAAATATTATCTTAATAATATTCTTGATATAAAAGCGTTATTTAATAAAATTGGTTACCAACGTCCGTATTAAATTGAACAGAAATACATTCGATTTAAATTGCGTACGATTTAACCAAATCGCATTTTCGTATATATTCAACAATATATAATTCGATACATTAATTAGCCTAACACAGAACTAATTACATGTATTAACATCTGGTTAGGCACTAATTACTAGTCCTAATTTGGCGGGTGTTACATTCTCCCTCTGTTAGAAGAATTTCGTCCCGAAATTTAGCTCGAGGTCGTGTTCGAGGTAGAATCAGTGAAGAGTTGAGGATATTTGAGTCGCATCTGGTCTTCCCGTTCCCAGGTGAATTCCGGACCACGCCGCGAATTCCATCTGACCTTGACGATGGGAATACGACTTTGTTTCAGTTGTTTGACCTCACGGTCCATAATTTCAGCGGGTTCCTTAACGAAGTGAAGTTTATCGTCAACACGAATTTCATCTAGTGGAATAATAAGTGTCTCATCAGACAGACACTTCTTCAGATTTGAAATGTGAAAAGTGGGGTGCACGCTGCTGAGTTCGGATGGCAGCTGCAATCGATAAGCTACGGGGCCAATCCGTTCGAGGATCTCAAAAGGCCCGATGTACCTGGGGTTCAACTTCCCGCGTTTACCAAAACGGATGACGCCTTTCCAAGGCGATAATTTTAAGAGTACTCGATCCCCAACTTGGAACTCGAGTGGTTTGCGTCTCACGTCAGCATAACTTTTTTGACGATCACGTGCGGCTTTGAGTCGGTTTTGGATTTCCACAATTTTCTCAGTGGTGGCGTGAATGAATTCAGGACCAGTGAGTTGACTATCTCCCACTTCAGTTCAACAGATCGGTGATCGGCACTTACGACCGTACAGTGCCTCAAAAGGTGCAGCCTTAATGCTGGCATGATAGCTGTTATTGTACGAGAATTCGCACAACGGTAGATGCCTTTCCCAGTTTGTACCGAAATCAACTACGCATGCGCGTAGCATATCTTCCAGGGTTTGGATGGTTCGTTCACTTTGGCCATCGGTTTGAGGATGGTATGCGGTACTCATATCAAGACGAGTACCCAACGCTTTTTGAAGTGATTGCCAAAAGTGAGAGGTGAAACGGGCATCCCTGTCAGAGATGATCGAGATTGGAACACCGTGATGAGCAACGATTTCCTTGATGTAGATTTGTGCAAGGTGTTCCATTTTATCGTTTTCCTTGATTGCCAGGAAATGAGCAGATTTGGTGAGGCGATCGACGATCACCCAAATGGTATCGCAACCGCTCGCCGATTTGGGTAGTTTGGTTATGAAATCCATGGCAATTTGTTCCCATTTCCATTCAGGGATTTCAGGTTGTTGGAGTAAACCAGAAGGTTTCTGATGTTCGGTTTTGACTTTCGAGCAAGTAAGGCACTTGCTGACGTAAGTGGCGATTTCGGCTTTCATGTTCGGCCACCAATAAAATTCCTTGATGCCGTGGTACATCTTATCGGATCCCGGATGGATAGAGTATTTGGACTTGTGAGCTTCATCCATCACCAAGTCTCGTAGGTTCCCGAAATTAGGCAACCAGATTCGGTTTGAAAATTACCTAATCCCGTTAGATTTGGTTTCAAATTGTTTGTCAATACCCCGTAAGGCTTCATTTTTGATGATTTCAGGTTTCAGGGCTTCGATCTGAGCGGTATGAATTCGAATGGTAAGATCGTTGTGAATGGTCATACTGAGGGCTCGGACTCGAAGTGGTTTTGGTCGTTCCTTTCGACTGAGGGCATCGGCTACAACATTAGCCTTCCCTGGATGGTACTTGATCTCGCAGTCGTAATCGGTAAGCAACTCGACCCATCGACGTTGCCTCATATTGAGATCCTTCTGATCGAATATATGTTGGAGACTTTTATGATCGGTAAAGATGGTGCACTTAGTGCCGTAGAGATAATGTCTCCAGATTTTGAGAGCAAAAACGACAGCTCCAAGTTCGAGATCATGAGTGGTGTAGTTCTTTTCGTGAATTTTCAGCTGTCGTGAGGCATAGGCAATAACTTTATCTCGTTACATCAATACGCAACCGAGACCTTGGTGAGAAGCATCACAGTATACCACGAAGTCATCGGTGCCTTCGGGTAAGGATAGAATTGGAGCACTGCAAAGCTTTTGTTTCAGAAGTTGGAATGCTGACTCTTGTTTATCGGTCCAATCGAACCTTTTGTCCTTCTGAGTCAGTACCGTGAGTGGTTGAGCTATTTTAGAGAAGTTTTCGATAAATCGCCGATAGTACCCAGCAAGACCCAAGAATTGTCGTACTTCAGTTGCAGAGGTGGGTGCTTGCCAGTCTTTGATAGCCTCGATTTTTGTTGGGTCAACGTGAATTCCCTGACTGTCGATCACGTGACCAAGGAATTGAACAGTTTGTATCCAGAACTCGCACTTAGAGAATTTGGCATAAAGCTCCTCGTGTCTGAGTAGTTCAAGGATGGTTTTGAGGTGTTGCGCATGTTCTTGCTCGTTGCGCGAGTAAATGAGTATGTCATCGATAAATACAATGACAAACTTATCGAGGTAAGGTTTGCACACCCGATTCATAAGGTCCATGAATACCGCCGGTGCGTTGGTTAGACCAAAGGGCATCACTTGGAATTCGTAGTGCCCGTAACGAGTTCTGAAAGCAGTTTTTGGAATATCGGTGTCGCGAACTCGTAACTGATGATAGCCTGATCGCAGGTCGATTTTTGAGTAGAAACTTGAACCCTGAAGTTGGTCGAATAGATCATCAATGCGAGGAAGTGGATAACGGTTCTTGACGGTCAATTTGTTCAATTCTCGGTAGTCGATGCACATTCGAAATGAACCGTCCTTCTTTTTAACAAATAAGACCGGAGCTCCCCAAGGTGAAGAACTCGGTCTAATGAATCCTCTATCCAGAAGTTCCTGTAACTGGGCAGACAACTCCTGAAGTTCGGATGGGGCTAAACGGTACGGTGCGCGGGCCACCGGTGCGGCACCCGGCACGAGATCGATTGAGAACTCAACCTGTCTAGATGGAGGTAAACCTGGTAGTTCTTCTGGGAAGACTTCGGGAAAGTCTCTAACAATCGGCACATCCTCAAGTCGCTTCTCCTCCGACTTCTTCTCTGTGATGTGTGCGAGTATTGCAGGGTAACCCTTTCTCAGAAATTTTCGGGTTTTTAAGCAAGAGATGATATTGAGTCTCGTCCCACCGGTCTCCCCCTGTATGATCAAGGTTCCACCGGCAGCGAGTGGAATGCGGACGATCTTATCGTAACAAATGATTTCAGCTCGGTGTTTGGACAACCAGTCCATTCCAATGATAACGTCGAAACTTCCGATTTCAACGGGTACAAGATCGATTGAAAAGGTTTCATCAGCTAGGTTTAAAGTGCAATTAGGTATCACACTATCGGTTTCTATAAGTTCCCCATTTGCTAGCTCTACAGTGTACTTAACATCTAAGGCAACAGGATTGATGTCAAGTAGTGGGCAAAAGTCATCAGAGATAAAGCTTCTATCAGCACCAGTATCAAATAGAACAGAAGCATTTAAGTTGTTGAGGAGGAACATACCCGAGACCACATTTGGGTCTTGGCGGGCGTCCCCAGATTTGATGACGAAGGCTCTGCTTCGGGTGTTGTTGTTGTTGTTGCTGTTGCGGTTGTTGTTGTTGTTGTTATTCTTCAGCTTTGGGCACGTGTCCCTGAAGTGCCCTGGTTTCCCACACTCAAAGCAGACTTTGGGTGGTCTGGTGTTGTTGTTGGAATTGTTGTTGGCAGGAGAATTGCAATCTTTGGTGAGGTGGCCGTACCTCTTGCAGTTGTTGCAAAAGGGACCACATGAACCTTCATGGTGACGACTGCACTTGGAACAATAGGGTTTGTTCCCAGTGTAGCCCCGTGTGATGTCTGTGGTGGTGTTGTAGGCTTTGATGGTGTCGGGTTTCTTGTTTTGTTGGCTGGAGTGGTTATTGTGGTAGTCAGACCACTTTCGCTTGTTGTTTTGGGAGGATGAAGTGGGTGGTTCAGAATCTTGGCTCATGGACATCAGATCTTGGGCCAATAGGATTGCACCGTCAATGGTGGTTTGGTTGGAAGAGGCAACATGCCCCCGAACAGGCTCAGGAAGGCCAAGGATGTACTTCCTGATTTTATCAGGTTCTGTGCTCACCATAGCTGGGCGGAGGGCGGCGAGTTGCTGAAACCTGGTGGTATAACCATCGATATCACCACCCTGAACCTTTAGGTTCCAGAACTCCTCGTCCAGCTTTTGGAGTTTGGCGATTGAGCAGTATTTGGCAGTGAGTTTTGCTTTCAAGTCCTCCCAAGAGAGTTGGTAGGCAGTGTCAGCACCCACTGATTGGGTATATGAATTCCACCAAGAGTGGGCATCATCTTCGAGAGAGCAGGTGGCGAAGTTTACTTTGTCGTTCTCCGCGCATTTGCTGACACGGAAAACAGTTTCCATCTTTTCGAACCATCTTATCAGTCCGATGGCTCCTTCAGAACCCTTGAAGCTTGAGGGTTTACAGCTCTGAAAGTCCTTGTAAGAACAAGGTTTAGCAGCAGGGGTTTCAGCGGCATCGCTGTTTCTGGTGGAGTTTTGTGGGGTATTCCGAGCCAAGGCTTCAGTAACAGCCTGGGTTATAAGCGATGTAAGCTGAGCGTCGGTGTATGGTCTTGACTTTGGCGGCATGATTCTTCAATAAAAGAAATGAAGATACATGAGATTTTGTAAGAAAAAATTGTATTTGTCTCAGATGTACATGTATAAAGGCGGTAATACATAACATCAATATGAAAAAGAATTATGGCAATTGGTATAAGTAGAAACAACAAGGAACATTTGATAGATAATACGAGTTCAAAGGTTACATCCTACGGATGTATTACAAAAGGTGTCGGGAATTGTTACATCCGACCGAATTTTAGAGTAGCGCGTAGATAGTTACTAGATTACAGGATAGATTACAAGACAAAGACTACACTAGTCTTAACGTAGATTAATTTGTTCCATCATCGTGACAAGACGGTCCACAGTGTTTGCAAGTCTGCTAGCTTGACGGGCGTTATCTTCTGCTAGTGCTAGTCGTTGTGTTAGTCCACGGACATACTCTTCTGCTTCATGTGAACGCTGTTCACACTCTTCCATTCTTTGACGCAGGAGGGCATTTTCCACGCTTATTGCTATTACTTGGTTGCGAAGGACATCCATGTTGTTGTTTGTGGTTTCCAGGTCGTCGGAAACTTGTTCGATGCGTTCAAGGGATGTAAGTCTCCAGTTTTTGTTCGTTTCCTGCAGCACGACATCCATGGTGCGAAGTCGCTGCTCGTGTTGGTTCACCCTAGCGGCTAAGGCCGGAAAGGTGACGTGAGTGGGGTACGGGCCAGCTCGAGGCAACCTGTTGTTCCTCCTTGCTACCCTTGGGTTCTGCGACCCGGATTGAGAGCGAGATGAATTTGATGGTGTGTTTGCCATTTCTGAGACAAAACGTTAGTAAGATTGAGGCCTATATTGATATAGCTCCTATATAATATAGCCTATTGAGTGTCTAGCATAAACATGTTTAAGTCTCGGTTCTCTCGAGGTCAGAGTCTTCTATTGTACCCTGTTCAGCCATAACTACTTTCAGATCTTACATCATCCTTGCTTAATTGTACATAGTTGATCAGGCTATGTTAAATTAAACTCGTATGATGTAATCACTGAACCAGTTATACCTAATAAGGAATACCGCCTAATGGTCATAGTCTAGGTCCACTAAATGCAACCTAGTTCACTATAACCTTAGGCTCTGATACCAATCTGTAACACCCCCAAATTTGATGATTTGCGGAAGCTTGATTTTGGGTGTTACTAATCAATAACAAAGCACAAAGAGATATAGTAAACGACTCTATATGCGTCGTTTTAACAAAATATATTGATAATAGAAATGTTTACAACATTTAAGGCTTTACATAGCTCGAGTTTAAATAAAATGAGATTTCAGTACATAAGTACTTGTACAAAAATATACTAATGCAAGAAAATCTCAATCGTCTATATGCTGACTCAAGCTAAAGTCTTGAAGCAGAAACATCCTACTGCTTGGTACCTGCGATATATGCTAAAAGGGTCAGCTAAAAGCTGGTGAGCTCACAGGTTTGAAATCAGTTAATATAGTATGAACCGCAAGATTTAAATAATGAATTGCATCCAGCAATTAAATAATGAATTGCATCCAGCAATTAAATGATAGTCATCGTGTATACAGCCATGAGCACATAGTTGAGCTTAACTCGAGGGCCGGGTCCCCTATAGAGAATTCCGGGCGAGGTGCCTCCACGAATGCCTAATCAACATTCGTCTTCCCAAATATTAGTACGTCCGTTTACCCGGTTAGTGCTTGCTAACCCGGACGAGGTGGGTCAATCCTATATGGTACCATATACTAATATTCACGCTACAACGTATTAACAACTATGCTGACGGAGGACTTTAAATGATTAGTTTCGAAAAACTCATGTAGTATATGAAATGTTTGTACTTGCGTTCACATGTTAAAAGTTGAGCAATATATCACACCCCTGAGTAAAACAGTAAAAGAGGGGCTATGAGACTCACCTGAGTCTGAAAGCGTTTAAACAAACGTAAGTTGATTAGCCGAGTAGGAAGTCCAAAGACTTGTAACCTGAGGGTGTCCACGACACGCGATGGTTATAATCATGATTGGGTATCTCAAAAGATCACCCTTGTAGTTGTTCATTCAACTATAATGTCCAAATCTCCACTATTTGGTTGATACGTTTAAGTGTTTGAAAAGTGTACGGCCCGTTGGTGACGGATTTGTAATAATAATCTCAACTATTATTATTTTGATTTCGTGGCGTTTTACTTGAAAAATGTGTTTTGATTGTGTTTTAGAAGCCGTTACGGAATCTAAGTACGGGGGTCCGGGGGCAGCGCCCCTGGTAGCGGGGTCCAAGGGGCGGCAGCCCCTGGCGGGGTCCAAGGGGCAGAGCCCCTGGCTGGGGTCGAGCTGCCAGGTCAGCTTGGAAAATTTTTTATTTCTACTATATTGCTTTAAGGAAAAACGCATCTGGACTTGAAATTGGGTGAAATCGAGTGATAAAATTTAGGGTCTCGACACTTAGTGAAAATCTGTGTTTTCTGGTTTGTGCGACGTTGGGTGCGACGTGAGTGTTTGCGTCGCATTTTGCGACGTTCGCAATTCAATGCGACGTAGGGTGCTGCGTCGCTAATGCGACGTTGGTTAAGTTGGCGACGTTAAGGTCTGCGTCGCTATGTGCGACATTCGCAAGTCAATGCGACGTAATAGGCTGCGTCGCTATATGCGACGTCGAGGATTCGTGCGACGTAAGTCGCTGCGTCGCATTTGCTCCAGGCCAAATGCGACGTACGGGATCTGATCGGAGTTTCAACTTCAAAAACGCATTTTCCGGCCATCGATCAGCCTAATATTTTTACCCAACCCATTTTTGGACATAATAAGTTGATACAAACCATAAAAACGTAAAAATGAGTAAAAACGGAGAGTTTCGGGTTTTGTCGGAAACTTACAAATTGCCGAAATGAAAATCCGGAAAGATAGCGTTGTAGATCGTCGCGAGGTGGTCGTGAATCTCTAAAAATGTTGGTGATCCGGTTGCGTTTCGTGGTGTTATTTTGCGATTTAGGTGGATGGTGGTGATTTTGAATAATAGAGAGAAAATAGGAGAGAGAGAGATAAGAAAGATGATGAAATGAAGAAGAAAAGTGGGAGGTGGGGGTTTATCCCCACTTTTCAGTTTCTCGTCCCGCGTTCAACGTGGTGTTCGTTTGCTCCGTCGTTTAAACGTTAAATAATTATTTACATTTTAATTATGAGTTTTAAAATACGATTTATTACGCGATATATTGTTTAAATATTTTACACATCAATTTATATTTGTGTTATAAAATGTAAGTTAGTTTGTTTTGCGCGTTTTACATTTTTAAATCATATAATTTTTGTTTGTATAATCCGAATGAATACGAAATATTATCTTAATAATATTCTTGATATAAAAGCGTTATTTAATAAAATTGGTCACCAACGTCCGTATTAAATTGAACCGAAATACATTCGATTTAAATTGCGTACGATTTAACCAAATCGCATTTTCGTATATATTCAACAATATATAATTCGATACATTAATTAGCCTAACACATAACTAATTACATGTATTAACATCTGGTTAGGCACTAATTACTAGTCCTAATTTGACGGGTGTTACAGTTGAACACATACAATACACAGTTATATATTGTAACAAATAATACAATGTTAAAGGCATAAATCGCAAGAGTTCAGCATAAGCATATCCTAAAAGTTGACTGAAGTACTGAACGAGTATATACTTTTCGATCCTTGGATAACTCCCAAGTCTCCAACTATGGCATATATCTGTACCATAATTTCAAAAAAGTAAATCGTAAGCAAAGATGAAAGACAAATGGTTACAAAAGATGATGAAAGATTGAAGATACATATAACCATAAAAGTTACGACTTGATTCCATAGTTCCATTAAGGAAACACACATAAGCTCTCTGATATGAACATACAATATTATTCAATTGCCTAATCAACAAACTTAACTTCAACATATTATACATCCTTGAAATTGTACTTAAAGCAGCGGAAGTTGAAAACAAATACATCAAAAACATTATGTTTACATAAAAGAAACATAGATAAAAATACAGATAGTACAAATGTAAAGTACAAAATTAAACACCACTAAAAGAATAAATGACACCCACTGCAGATTTGTTGGGCATGAGCTCATAAGTAAATGGCCTTCTTACCTCTCCTGATTATCAAAAATTCAAAATCCAAAGTGACTGAAAGTTGAAGACTTGATGTTACCCTCATAGTTTGCATGCTTGCACCAGGAAGAGAGTGTTGTTGGCTTTCAAGAATTTGGATGGGTAAAATGTTAGAGGAGATTGAGAGAAATGCAGATGATGGAAACATGAAATGAGAGAATGAGAGGCGTGCGTGGGTTACATTATACTCAACTACTCAACCAAACACAATCTCATTTACTCAACTACTCAATCAAATACAATTTCATTTTTCTACCTTGCAATAGTTGTACACTATTTGATGCTGATTTGGCAATTTTTGAGGGATATTACAGTGATTTAGGGGTTTCTTTTATACTATAGGTAGATAGATAGATAGATAGATATATAGGACGTGTTCATATGTGCACACGAGTTTTATTTGTAAATTTCTGACGTGTTCATATGGGCACCTAATATGATACGCTTCCAATTTTGTTGGAAAATAATAACCTTGGAAGTTTTGATGATGCTTATTAATGGTGTTTTTAATTGATCGAATATGAAGAATTTGACTAACATACGTAGACGAAAGTTGCACATGAAAAGATTTAGATGAGAGAGAAACATAAAATTAATTAAAATCCCAAAAAATTGGAACTTCCTAAATTAATGGTTACCGTTTAATTGGTTTACAAAAATTAATAAATATTTTTTACTATTATACCCTTCTGAATTATTTAAAATCTTTAAAGATAGAAATTTTTTAATTAGTTAACAATTAGTTCTTTTGGTTCTTAACATTGAATTGGTTCTCATATGAACTAGCACATATATAGGGGAAGGTTCAAATGAGAACCACTTTAAAGTTGAGAACTGTGAGAACCACAACGAATACATGTTTGTTCACATGTGATTAACCTCAATCATATGTGAACATTGATGTACGTATAATTGAAAAAGAAAAAAGTCAAAAAAATCTTAAAATCATATCGAAAAACGTAAAAAACAAATACATGTGAACGATAATGTGAACAAATCAGTTAAAATGCGTTTTAAGACGTAAATTTATGAATTTTTTTGACTTTTTTCTTTTTCAATTAAACGTATATCAATGTTCACATATGATTGAAGTTAATCACATTTGAACAAACAAGTATTCGTTGTGGTTCTCACAGTTCTCAACTTTAAAGTGGTTCTCATTTGAACCTCCCACTATATAGGGAACGTATATCAATGTTCACATATGATTGAAGTTAATCACATTTGAACAAACAAGTATTCGTTGTGGTTCTCACAGTTCTCAACTTTAAAGTGGTTCTCATTTGAACCTCCCACTATATAGGGAACGTATATCAATGTTCACATATGATTGAAGTTAATCATATTTGAACAAACAAGTATTCGTTGTGGTTCTCACAGTTCTCAACTTTAAAGTGGTTCTCATTTGAACCTCCCACTATATATATATATATATATATATATATATATATATATATATATGTTATGGATGTGCATTATGTATAAACGAAAACCTTTGCTATTGAAATCTTTTTAGAAATAGAGACATATTGGCCAATCAAATAATATGATATCTTTAAGCTTTCGATTAATCAACCAGATACATTGATTTACCTAAAAGGTAAATTTTGAAAAAAAAAACTACATAATCCTCTTAGTGTAAAAATTCTACTTAAATTTTAGCATGGAAAGAAATAAATATATTGAATCCTCCGTAAACATTTTTGAGTAATAGGTCAATCAAATAATTTGATCATATTAAACTTTCGATTAACTAATCAAATACATTGATTACATACAAAATATAATTTGAAAAAATCAACACTTAGCAAATCTCTAATTAGTCTTCTCGTGTTCTTCACGTCCCCTCCCCATCTCAGTATACAGATATATTCACTAAGGGGTTGCCAACATCCCTGTTTACTGATTTTAGATCCAGTTTAAACGTTCAGATTTCTCCTTCCGATAAAACTGCGGGGGATGTTAGCATGTATGTATAGTGTATATGTCTAATATAATATTTGGCCCACACGGCCTTGTTTTGTAATCGGCCCATTGGCCCTATACATGTATTATTTATATGTGTTAATGTAATATTGAATCATTATGGGGAAAATATCACCCAACAACAATCACATGAATACATGATACTCATGTATTACAATGTCAATAAATATGTTATGTATCCAAATTTTCACAGAGGAAAAATCGTTATTCTCAGCATCCTTTGATGTAGACCTATCTTTTTCTGGTACTACGAAAATCCTATTAGAAACTTCAACTTTAACATATGATAGATATTCATTAGGGGACAAAGCATATAAAATGTCATTAATACTCCTTAAATAAATTTATGTAACATTATTTTAATTTTTCTAGGTTCGGAGTTCGACTCTTGCCCAATTCGTGAAACCAAAACAGTACTAGGCCTCTATGAGCGGCTGAACTTGAATAGTTTTTCAAGGGGCCAACAATTTTAGTATAAATGTATAATAATAATGAAGACGTACGAAAGTAGCTAAGAAAAAAAAAATTAAACTCAACTCAACTCAACTACACTATTCTTTAAGAGAATTACATAGTAAATATATAGAATGATTTTTTAAATCATTGATGATAGAAAATAAAGTAAACGGAAGAAGTGACTTTGAGTTTTAATTGACTAAACTCTAAATGAACAAGTCTCCAAAATATGGGAAGATGAAATCGTAGTTGAACTACGAAGAAATATCAAATAAAAATTATATTTCAAGACAAACTTTAAAAGAGATGATGAGATGATTTACACTTGACAAATTATTAATGATTAATGATATTTAACGAACCAATACAATCAAAGTAAAACATATTTCAAACAACAGGTGTATATAAGAGAAAAAAATGGACTACCTTATTATAAGTTTTATTTATCCTGAGTAACCACAAATGAATAATGAGATCGATGGGGTTGTTTTGATATTCTGAAGGGGCGATTAACATAACTAGTCAAAATTTAGGGGGGCCTCCTCCCCTTCGTGCCCCTACCTTTTAACTTTACTTTAAAGTAACACATAACTAGATTTTAAATAATTTACACTCTGGTTTATATATTTTTTATATAGGTTTTCTTTTTCTTTTGTTTTTTTATAATGAGACCTTTAGCGATGACACTTTCACCCTAAAGGTATCCGGGAAAATTTTATTTTGGTGTGAATAATAAGGCATTTTTTTAGCTAGGCATAGTCGTCACTATAAGCAACATGTATATTTTGTTTATAGAGCGAGAAACAAAAAATAAAAGCAAAATATGGTGACTTTTAGCGACGGCAACGCTGAAAGTTGCCGAAGAAATTTTCATTCGTGGTGGAATATAAAGAAAATATAAATAAATTAGAGGTCACCTTTTGACTTTTGTGATGAGACTTTTGTAATGACTATGTCATCACAAAAGTCAAAGTCAAGATGTCAGCGGGTTAAAGTCAAAAAGTGTTTGGTTTTTGTTAAATATAACTCATTTCTTAAACAAATTTGGTTGAAATGTCACCTCTAGAAGCAAAATATACATTTAAATTACTGGTAGATATATGAATTATAAGTGGAAAACTATATAATGTGTGTTACTTTAAGATGTATCAGCTGGTACTCCTAGTAATTCGCTTAAGAGATGGAAAAGACATTCTTTAACTCTTTAATTGAGAAATGAAAGTGACCGTACAATGAATTGATGAAATATCAAGTTGTCAACTATCATTAGTCGTACGACACAAGTACCAAAAATTGATCACAGCACTTTTCGTATGGTTAACATTTTATTAATACTAGTTGATATTCAAGATTTTTAGAACGTGTTAATTAACAAATTTCGGTTAGATATGATGAGGAAACAGCGCAGATCAACACCAAAGACAACAATAAAATGGCGTTTACTCCTAATTCCTCTTGCATATGTTGCATTTATTACAGAATACAGAACAATTTTCCATCAATGTAAGTAAAACACATGAATAGACTCGAGTTACTAGTAACTGTTTATTTCGACTTGTTTGAATTCTCTAATGTTGCAGGGACAATATGGGTTTCAAACCATCCGGAAGTTGGAGCAGTTACTCAAGGACAAGATTCCCTCAAACTTCTTCTAAGGAGATTGGTCGGAGGTACGTAACCTCTCCTAAGCTGAAGCTCGACTCGAAGATTTTAACATATATAAATCTCGAACTTGGTTCAAACGCATTAACAAAGTCTAATTTTATGGTTTCTTAGGAGATGACCGTATCAAGCTTGAAACTACGGGATTTGCATGTTATAATCCACCTCAAACGGCTGTTTGTGTGGTAAATCGACAAGTAAGAATCGAAACAGCTGACTTGAAAATCTATATTCGTACATATAATCAAAATGTAACCCTAGTTCATTATACGCTATATGTATCATAAGTTCTATAACACCCGTTCAAATACTTGAAGAGAATATACCTGAGTCTTGTCGTTATACACATAAAGTCCCTGTTATAGTCTTCTCATTTGGGCTTACTTGGAACCTATTTCACGAAGTCAGTGACATCATTATCCCGTTGTTCCTCACTTCTCGTCATTTTCAGTCACGTGTACAATTCATGGTTACCGACTACCAACCTTCATTTGTCAAAAAATATAAACGCATCTTCACACAACTGTCTAGTTTTAAAGTCATAGACGCCAGTTCAAAAACAGGTATGCATTGCATTCCAGGAGCAGTTGTTGGGCTTAAATACCATGACTACCTGACTGTGGATCCTGAATCCATTCCGGAAGGGTGGTGATTTGTACACCACCAAAAATTAACCATACACCATTTTTATGCATCAATGTGTTGTACTGTACAATACTGTAAAGCAGCTTTAGTGGTGTATGATTAATTTTTGATGGTGTACAAATCACACCCTATTCCGGAAGGCTACACCATGCTAGATTTCAAGCAGTTTCTAAGAGAAGCATACAGTCTAAAGTTCAAATAAGCAGAAGAGATCACGAAGCCGGTTTTGCTTCTGATTTCTAGAAAAGAATCACGAATGTTTGTAAATGAAAATGAGATGGTGCAAATGATGAAGAGTATGGGATTTCAAGTGATCATCCCAGATACCAAAGTAATGCTTAGTTTGGATGAATTTTCTGAAGTGGTTAACTCATGCAATGTTATGGTTGGTGCATATGATGCTGTACTAACAAACATGATTTTCTTACCTCAAGGAGCGGTACACTGTTAAATAATGTGTTTAATTCAATCTTATCATTGTTATATTGTGATATAATATCTAACTTAATCTGGTTAAGTTTCAGGTTTTATATGTTAGATAAAAGTAAAAGTAGAGGGGCCATTCTGTCATTCTTGGATTCTGGATGTGCAGCATGTAGATAAGTTAGTCCAGAATTGAAGATGTTAAGAAGTGAAGGGGTCTAAGTGCTCAAATTCATATTATTCCCATGTATATACGAGATATCATATGTTTGTAATATTCACTCTGAATATTTTTCATCTTGGTCTATTGTTATTGTTCTTGATATTAATTCAGTTTAGTAGGATCTGGTATTCTTAAGTATAGTCTGTGATTTTGTTCATACACATCCAGGTTGTACCTTACGCATTGACATGGCCCGCCGAGACATACTATGGCCCGGTACCTGCAACAAATATGGGATTCAAGTATTTGGACTTTGGAGTACAAAATTGAACCAGAGGAGAGCTCGCTAATTAGTTCATATGGGCCAAACCATATTGTAATTACTGATCCGGCATCTATATCTTGATGGACAAAATATGACAATAAATCTTTGTGAGTTTAGGGACACCCTTGTTGAAGCTCTTGAGCATCTTGGACATACGTATCCTCTAAATTAATGTAAATATTAAGAGCAACATTATCAACTTCAACTGCGTCAGAATTAATCACAGTATATAAATGCTTGCTCTTGTAACAATCAATCGATACTCAAGTATTACAATGTCTATAAATATGTGCTCTTTTATTTTATAGACTCATACATATCCAAATCTTCAGCAGAGCACAAATCATCATTGAGGCAGTACAACTCTAGACCTCTCTTTTCCTGGTACTACAAGAATCCCATCAGTAACTTCGACTTGAACACATGATCAGGGGTGCAGAGCTACGCTATTTTCATTGAGGAACAATAACGGCGCGTTTAGTTACGGAAAAGTCCCCCACTTTTCTAAAAACCTTCCCTAAGAAAATTAGAAAAATATAAAACGTGTTCAAATTCAAATTTTCTAAAAAACTTTTCTAAGAAAATGAAACTTTCCATTTTCCTTTTTATAACTAAAAAATTGAAAACTACTTTTTATGGTTTTCTAAGTTTCCATCTCTATTTAATCTTGGAAAAGGAAAACTCCATCCCTCACTTTTGAACGCGTTTTTAAATTTTTCATTGCTTATCTAGAGAAGTAAAACACTAATCACTCTCAAAAAAACAAAAAACAAAATGGAGAAATTTTTCCGTAACTAAACGCACCCTAAACTTTTTATTTTTCGCGGGGGCAAAAACGTATGAAATACTAGTGAGACCCAACTGTTGCTCAGTTCTGTAACTGAAAACAAAACCAGAAGGATGTCGCAGATGGTAATAATCACTCTTTAATATAATTATTAGTCTTAAATCCTTGGTTAAAAAAATAAAAGGATCGAAAATCTTCTATACAAACTATAGTTTTGAAGCTAGAACTTGCTTACAGAGTTACAGATATAAAATTTATTTGGGGAGTAAAACGGACTAACGGAGGGAAGAACAATGGGCCTTATAGCCTTATAGGTAGCTGTAAACAGGGCCCACTGTAACGGCCTCATTGGAGATTTGGAGATCTATATAAGGCCCAACCCTCCCCTAGTAATTCGGCCGTTGGGCCAAGAGATTGAAAACACATTCTCGAATGCTCAAAAAAAAAAAAAAAAAAAAAAAAAGATTATTGATTAATAATCATTAATGGAAGTGACTAAATAGTTGAGAGATGATGGGATGTCAACTATGATTGGTAGCACGGCACAAACACAATTTAATCACCGCAATTTTCGTATGGTCAACATGTTTTAATCTAAATTTTATGAGTAAATATTAGAGGTTTAGAACATGGTTATACAATTTCAGTTGGATGGAGAAACAGGTCAGATCAACTCCTTTGATAACAATAATAACATGCTGCTTAATCCTAATCCCTCTAGCATATGCTGCATTTTTTGCAGCCTACAAAGCACCTTTCGGTCAATGTAAGTAAAACAAATGAATAAACTCGAGTTACTGTGTTTGGTTCGAATTGTTTATATCCTCTAATGTTGTAGTAGGAACAATATGGTATCCAAACCATCCTGACGACGAAGCCAACACTGGAGGACAGGATTCTCTCAAGCTTCTTCTAGCTAGACTTGTCAGAGGTAATCTCTCGTAGCTCGACTCAAAACGTCAAGTTATTCTTAAAGTGATTTTAAAGCTCGACAGGTTATCAATCTTTTTGCCCCGACAATGCAAGAAATAGCCCGACAGAATAAAGTTTGACTCAGACGAGCACAAGTCAAATGTAAACTTAAATAGTTCAATGAAAACTTGAATCTTTAACAGCCAAGTTACATTAGATATATAGGTTAGCAGTTAGCACCTGTTTGTATATATAGGCTTGAGCATGACTCGTTTTTGTACCAGAACTCAAACTTGCTAGAGTTCAACTTAAACAACCTTGAAAAACTTGATGAGCTATTGAATCTTTTGCAACCTACTCTCTCATTTCTTTCTTTTTAATACTACTATTTTTATTCAAACTCATTAACAAAATCTAATCTTCTGGGCTCTTAGGAGACGATCGTAACAAGCTTGAACATACAGATTTTGCATGCGATTATGCACCTCACTCGGTTGTTTGTGTGGCAAATCAACAAGTAAGAATCGAAACAAGTAACTTGAAAGTCTATATTCCTTCCTATAATCAAACTGAGACACTGGTTCAGCCCTATGGAAGACAAGAATATAAAGATCTCATGAGCTCGATAACACCTGTTCGTATACTTCAAGAGAAGATCACAGAAACATCTGAACCTTGTCAATTTACACATAAGGTCCCTGTTATAGTCTTCTCAACTGGGCTAATCGGGAACCTGTTTCACGAAGTAAGTGAAATCATCATCCCATTGTTCCTCACTTCTCGTCATTTTCGATCACGTGTACAATTCATGGTTAGTGACTACCAGCCTTGGTTTGTTAAAAAATATAACCGCATCTTTACACAACTGTCTAGTTATCAAGTAATAGGCATCAGTTCGAATACAAGTGTACATTGCTTTCCAGGAGCAGTGGTTGGACTTAAATACCATGACCACCTGGATTTGGATCCTAATTCCATTCCAAGTGGCTACACCTTGCTAGATTTCAAGCAATTTTTAAGAGATGCATACAGTCTAAAATTCAAAAATGCAGATGAGATCAAGAAGCCGGTTTTGCTTCTAGTTTCCAGAGAGACATCAAGAACATTTGTAAATGAAAACGAGATGGTGCAAATGATGGAGGATATGGGATTTCAAGTGATCATCAGAGCCACAAAAGATATGTATAATATGAACGAATTTTCAGAAGTGGTTAACTCGTGCAATGTTATGGTTGGTGCACATGGTGCTGGGCTAACAAACATGATTTTCTTACCCCAAGGAGCAGTACTCATTCAGATTGTACCATATGCTTTGACATGGGCATCAGATACATACTTTGGCCAGCCAGCACCAAAAATGGGGTTAAAGTATTTGGAATACAAAACTGTAGCAGAGGAAAGCTCACTGATCTGTTCATACGGGCCAAATGATCCTGTAATTACTAATCCGGAGTCACTATACTCCAAAGGTTATCAAGCTGTAAGGGCCATTTATGTTGATGGGCAGAATATAACAATAAATCTATCAAATTTTAGGCCCTCACTCGTTGAAGCTCTTGTTCATATTGGACATCCATATTCTTGAAATTAATGGCTAAATTTTTAAGAGCAAAATTATTAACTTCGACTGCATAAGATTTGATCACAATTTTCTGATTCTTACTCTTGTAACAATCACATGATTCTCACGCGTTACAATATTAATAGATACGTTAAGTTATCTTTTATTTCACGTACTCATACATATCCAGATTCTCGCAGAGCACAAAACATCACTGAGGCTGCAGACTTTTCGGCATCCTTTATTCTAGACCTCTCTTTTCCTGTCACTACGAAAATCTTATCAGAAACTTGAACTTTAACAGATGATATGTATCTTCTATCATGCGCTGGACCCAACTCTTGCTCAACTCTGCAATCAAAACCAAAACGATAAGATTAAAGAGTTTGCATACATGTAGTAGATAGTAATGATCAATCTTTAGTAGTGGATTTATAAACTTTTACTACCCCAAACATGTACTTAGACTTGTGATTTATTTGATGGATTAAACTCAGAAAATATAATCCCACTAGCATGTATACATATAGTACCTCCTATGCGCAAACTATATTAGCACTTCCAGAAACTTGTAACGATGCACATGTGGCAAAAGTCTTTATTGTAATTTTAATAATACAATGAATATGTGATCACCAAAGAAAACTGCTAGAATTTAATGAAATATCAATTAACATAAATCAATACCTATAACTGGGCTTCCCCCAATTCTTTTTATCGCAAAGGTTGTGTACTTTCTTTTTGGCTCCTTCAATATCAGCAACCTCATAAAAACCACAAAAAGTACGCGTAGTTGTTGCATCATCAGTTTTTGACGTTTTTAACTTAGACAAAGCTGCCTCAGCTGCATGAAGCTTTGCATTTTCTTTATTCTCTGAAGAGCCAGAAGCAACAAACGTCCCATCTACATACACACTTGCTATATTTTTCTCACCTACAGGTTTAAAAGATTAGATTTGGCCATATTAAGATTTGCATCTCCTTTCTCGTATTCATATGCAAATGATATTGGACCAGAATCCAGACCAATGCAAATATTGTCCATTTACAGTCCACAGAGGACTGCCTTTTGGAACATAAAGATCACATTGCAATCACTGTGCATACTAGAGGTGACAATTTTAGACCCATTGGTTATTGATGGGTCAAGTTGGGTAATATTTATGAAGCGATGGGTTTGTTGGGTCTCCCTCTTTTTATTAGATGGTTCTAAATGGGTATCTAATATAACTTCCAATTGTATAACAATTAATCAACGGGTCTAGCAGGTAAATTTATTTTTTTGAACACTTCAATTCATTTTTTTTCATTTTTCACTCGAATAAAATAAGATTTGGTGGAAACCCTATGGTCGACCCGACTCAAGAACCATTTGACCCGGACCCGTTTAGACCCATCCTCCTAAATGACCCATCTAGACCAGGGCCCGTTTAGACCCAAACACATCTAGACCCGACCCGACCTATTCATTTTGCCACTTATAGTGCATAGAAATACTACACCATATGTACAATAACCAGCATATGTCACATTTTGTTACTGTCTGCAGATTCTGATTTACCTTTCCATTACTAAAACAATCAATAAGTGGATACCAAATTTACCACAATTTCCTATCATACGCTAGATGAAAGAAGGTGCATCATTTAATAAAGACAATAGATGTAAAGTCGATATTCTCCCTAGAATTACCCGCTAATATTTTAGCAAATTATGGAAAAGCATCTATGAACTTAACAGCTATAACTCTATAATCGGTAACGAGTTTAACACTCCCTTTTTATCTCAAATAGAAAGTCTGCATTTGACTTCTGAATGCTGAATGCATTTTATGTTGTAACTTACATAACTAAACCTAAATACCCAACACCCCTTTTTTGAATGCATGATGCATAATATACTTGCATCAATGATATTTATAGGCGGTGCAAATTTATTCAAACACAATATAACATTCCCACCTTTCCTCCGATGCTTTATATCAAGATGCTTCCCTTCTTTCTGACACGTCTCAAAAAGCATTGTAATAGGTTGTGGTTGTTTCTCAAGTACATCTAGCATCACTATAGGTTCGAGCAGCTGTCTAATTACCTAACAAAATTCCAAAATAGAAAAAAACCAATCACTAATGTATATGTATCCAACTTTCAAATATTTCTATTGTTTGTATTGGACAGTATTTTTGATCTTATGTTAAGTTATATGGATGACATGTGACACATTTTTGGAATGACACATCATCAAAAAATTCCGTAAGTACATACAATAGAGATATTTGAAAGTTAGATACATACAATAGAAGTGTTATGAGTTGGATACATACTATATATTTTTTACTAAAGTTAAATACATTTACAAATACTTACCCCTATATAAAACACTCACCATCCACAACATTGGTAAGTTAAATCCACAATCAACATAAACAGCGGCAGCCACTGATTCCACAATATCCGCAAGTACTTTCGGGGCTTTCATTTGTCCACCGTGGACAACTGTATTTTCTTCTTCCTTAACCGCATTCACAAATTCCCCAACCTAAACATTAATCACATCCAATTTCAATAACAATGTCATAACACAATGAGCAAATTATTATTAAAAAAAAAAAAAATCAATGTAGGCCACATAAGTTCATTCCGCACATTAAAAGCACTACAATTTCAGTTTTGTCTACAAAAAAAAAAGTTGTGATTTCAACTTTGTCTACAAGAAGAATTATAATTTCAACATTGTTTATATAAATGAGTGAAAGTTCAATATTATTATCAATAAATAGTTAAAAATATATATATCATTCATTTTATTAAATTACAATTTTTGCTAAAATTTGACCTAATCAAAATAACTAAATTACACAATTAAAAAAAACAGTCAATTAATTACTTACCTTCTCACTGAGGACGGCGGCATTGTGACGAACATATTTGTAAAGTCCATGATGAACAGCAACCCTAGCGAGTTTTTCGGTACTAACATTAGCAGCACGAAGAAGGGAGAGTTGACCAGGGTCAAGGTGAGGGTAATTCAAGTAAACAAAATTAGATAGAGCAAGACCGATAACAGCGTCACCTAAAAACTCGAGTCGTTGGTAACACGAACCATCGGTAAACGAAGAATGCGTTAGCGCTTCTACCAATAAACTTTTATCCTTGAATTTGTAGTTCAATATGGATTCAACGGCGGTAACGGAATGTTGCATGTTCATTGTTGTTGTTTCGAGACCGTAAGTGTAGACGATCGATTGTGAATCGATCGGTGATGATGATGATGATGACGTCATCGTTTTTCTCTTTTTGGGATGATTAAAAAAAGGTGCCATGTGATGTGATCAACGGAAACGGCAAAGTTGAGGTTTTGGGGTTTGGTTATATTGAACCCGCTGTGAGTCTTTGACTTGACAGATACACTTTATACATATCTGACTGACTACATTTAGGTTGTATAGACTAGAGTTACATCAATTACACACAAGAATACCGTGCCTCCCAAATATTATCATCATATAACGCAATAATTACTTGTACCATTAATTATTAATTTTAATGTATCATTATAATTTCGGTTTCAAAAAAGATAATTCTAGAAATAAATGATGATTATTATATTACTTATATAATAATGGGTAAATTGATTTTGTCGGCTATGTACCCCCTATTTGTCTCAAGATCGGCAACTTACCCTCTAAAGTTTCAATGTCTGCATTCAAGTGGTAAAGTTTGTATCGATGTAGGTAAGATGGTAACTTGTGACCGGAACAACGGGTTAAATTGACGACGTGGACGATTACTAAATGTGACACGTGTTCTGACACATGGCTGCTCAGTATGCAATTAAAAGCCCGAAACGGTAAAACTTAATTTTTTAGAGATTCTAGCACATAATATAAGGTTAGATAGCATACATTGAAACTTTAGAGGGTAAGTTGCCGACCTTGGGACAAACAGGGGGTTACATAGCCGACAAAATCAATTTACCCTATAATAATTGACTAGTAAATGTTCTTGGCCGTGCTATCCAGGGCCCTGGCTTTTTTATATATGTAACTTCTAACGAAACAAATGAGGTGTCATCAAAAGAATTAAAGAGAATTTGTACACGTATACATGTGTATTTACATAAACTAAACAATAGCATTCGTATATATGAAGATACTTAGAGAAAGAAATGTGTAAGGTAAGATGATGATATTTCATGACACTCATACTTATTAATTAATATCTATATAAGTTATTATTCTAAACAACAAAATGGTTTGTGTAACGATGTCAACACTACTTTTTAAGATAGAAATAATAATTGTGTTGAGAACCATCATATATTTTATGACATCAAATACATGAGATCCCTTCCTCCTTTATAGAGTTCTAAGTTATAACATATATTATCATAAGTATATATCCTTTGTAAAGTTTAAAAGCAAAATTAGTTAAAATGACAATAGAAATTAGCAAGTTTATTGATAATATTAATGCAATGTGTACTTTCAATAATAAAATTAAACAATTTTTTTAGCAAAATATGTTTTTTTATTCAACAAAATGGTTACAAATTTATTAAGTAGATGATTTTTAGCCTACAAAATGGTTTGAAAGCTATTTTTAAAGTGTAAATATTTTTCACATGTCAAAATATGTTTTGAGATACTGATGTGTCATTTGTTTAGATAATGAAGATAGGTTGAAGTATTTTTTTTTTTATAATAGGGGTAAATGGTGCAGATCGGCAACGAACTTTCCCTTTTTTGTCGAGTTAGGGTATGAACCCAATTTATTATACAGGTCGGTAACGAACTTTCAAATTATGTTTCGATTTAGGTAACGAACTTTTCGAGTTACCTAACTCGAACATAATTGAAAGTTCGTTACCTAACTCGAAACATAATTTGAAAGTTCGTTACCTAACTCGAAACATAATTCAAAAGTTTGTTACCTAACTCGAAACTTATATTGGACACGAACTTTCGAATTATGTTTCGAGTTAGGTAACAAACTTATAAAGTTAGATGAAAAAAAGTTCGTTACCTAACTCGAAACATAATTTGAAAATTCGTTACCGACCTTTATAATAAATTGGGTTCATACCCTAACTCGACAAAAAAAAGGAAAGTTCGTTGTCGATCTGCGCCATTTACCCTTTATAATATAGTTAACAAATGATTATTAAATTTAAAATAATGATTTTTGTTTGATAATTAATATTTTGATGACATGTGTCACCCTAAGAGATAATTATGTTTTCCAAAGTTCGTTACCTAACTCGAAACATAATTTGAAAGTTCGTTACCGACCTTTATAATAAATTGGGTTCATACCCTAACTCGACAAAAAATGGAAAGTTCGTTGCCGATCTGCGTCATTTACCCTTTATAATATAGTTAACAAATGATTATTAAATTTAAAATAATGATTTTTGTTTGATAATTAATATTTTGATGACATGTGTCACCCTAAGAGATAATTATTTTTTCCTTATTATATATATAATACATAACATATTAATAATATTAAAATTTCGGTTACGATTATATATATATATATATATATATATAATATAATCATTTTTGTTTTACAAATTATAACCATTTTATCTCTATATATTAATATATATATTAAACTCTTATAAGATGAGATACTATAAATTTTTGTACTAGATATAAGTACGCTATTTAACATTTAAACACTTGGTCTACTACATTTGAGTAATTATAAAAGTTAATCAGTTATCACTATACAATTTTGTAGTATTCGAATAATAATAATAATAAAATTTACTACTTTATGTGACAACTCTCCAAATTAGGTACTGATTAACATTTAAGTATGTGTATTCTTACGCTAATTTCCTGATTAAGTTTAAACAAAACTTTTGATGTGATGTAAGCCTAGCAAGCCCAGTACTTTTAAACAAAAAGTATTACTTAATACGTAAGTATTTAAAGTTACGTACAAATGTATCGGAACGAACCCGACAAAAATAAATAACAAAAGTTGGTGACACAAAAATAATTAATAATTCAATTATTAATTACGAGAAGTAGTACATCTATAACATATAGATAAAACGATTTAAATATACGTTTAACATAAAACGTATTATAAGATGAACAGAAATAATTGTAAAACGTACCCAGAGATCACAAATCACAAAAACGATATTTTTATGATTCATTCGAAAGGATTTGGAACATTCCCTCAAAATATGAATTCGTAATTCAACTAAAATTTGGCACCCAATTGGACGCGCGCAGTAACAAATGCACAAAATATACAACTGTCTAAAATAATGAAAACCTCATTATTCTAAGTTTAAATAACGAACCAGGGGAACAACTACAAAATAAAAATATAAATTGTTAATTTTTATATTGCTATAATTATAAACCCGTACTCGAAATTAACGGGCTTAAAATTTGCACATAACTTCAATAATGCAGAGACATTCTCATGTATATCTCCATACTCGTTTGATTTTAATACTCCCTCCCTCACTGGATTCACTCACGGTGACACACACACACATTATCAATTTTCTTGTTCTTCTTCATGAAGTAAAATCACAGAGGCAACAACAAGCAGGGGCAACAACAAGCAGAGGCAACAACTCAACAATAACGTATCATCATCATCTCAGATCATCATCTTCACCATCTTCTCCTTTGTAAGGAAAATTCTTCCTTTAATTTCTTTCCACAAAACTTCGTTATAAATCATGCTTCTATATCATAATCTATGTGTATAACATCATAAGTTGATAATTTGGTGAATTGTTCTTGAAAATGGTTTCATAAAACCAAAGCTTTGAATCCGAAAATTGATAGGAAAAACGAGTTAATAGGTTGTTAAAATGTGTTACTACGATGCTATAAATGATTAGAACTCGACACAAACAATTTTGAACCAAAAGCAAACATGTATATATATGCTCTGTTGCGAACAGGTTCTGTTAAAATGGTGTTACCCGGCTGATAACCCCTTATCCGGCGGGTATCCAGCCCAAACTCATATTCTGATCGTGTAAAAACACGGTTACCCGGCGGGTACCTCGTTACCCGGCGGGTACCTCGTTACCCGGCTGATACTTTCGATTAAACGATAACCCTGTAAAAACTTGACGTTACCCGGCGGGTACCTCGTGACCCGGCGGATAGTCAGCACAAAATCGGACTTATGTAAAAATGGGCTTTGCCCGGCGGGTAACCCATTACCCGACGGGTACCCTACTTTGAGCCCTGATCCGAATTTAAATTCCAAGGACTGGCTTGTAATCTTAAACGGCATAAACATTTAACGAGTATACAACCTCATGTGCAACGGATACAGTATATTGGTAAATACATACGACAAATGGAATGTGAACGAATAAACATATCATTGAGACATTATTTGTACAATAAACGACAAACTTTAGATGTACAAACTATATATATAGGTATAATACATACATATATACGGACATTATATGATATACGATTTTGGATACGATTACATTATCGGGACACTTCAAACTTATTAAACATGCATGACGGTTTTAAAACAATGATGTTTATTTTATAAACACGATAAAGGTTTTATAACAAATAAAACGTATAACATTTTATATACGTAAACAACGTATTACAATATATATATATATATATATATATATATATATATATATATATATACAAACGACATCTATGAATTATATATATGTGCACATATACATGTATTTACAAATGAGAACTCGTGTTTAACAAACATACATTTAGGTAACATACGTTTAACCAACGTACGACTTAATAATATACAACAAGTATATTTACATACGTATACATATATAGAACAAATATATGTACAAGGGGGACGAAACGACATTCAAATATATATACAATTACATACGTGTATATATACTTAACCAAGTATACGACGAGTGAAATAATAACAATATTTCAACACAATGTCACCAACGAAATCAACGACATACATGATAAAGAAATCAACAATTTCTTCAAATAAATAAACTATTAGCATAAGTTGATTAAACAAATCAAACGTACTTATGTTAATACATTTATTGAATATAGGTTAACATACATTGGGCAATCATCTGTCGGCTGCTAGCATTCATACCGAGCAAACTACCGTGAGTTTACAGCCCCTACTTTTCAATGTTTTATGCTTTTAAACATAGGGGTGTAAACATAGAAACTGCATGCGAACACATGCAGCAAAACTATATAAATGCTTTACTGCTTTATACAAACTGTTTGATATGAAATTACATTTTCATAACTGCTTTGGGAATTAGACAACGAATCCTAGTACGGACTCAGACTCACAATGTGTGCATGAAAAGTCCTTATGTCATGCAAACTATAAACATTAGCTAGGTGACTCTAGCCACTGAGTATACGAATAGTACTATTGCCGTGACGACCCTCCTACTGGATTGGAGCGTATACTTACAAGTCCTATAGGCAAACAACATACTGATTGGTCGTGGTTTGGTTATAGGGTTAGGTCGCGTTACTTTAACCTGCGAGGTTTAGCTTACCTTTCAGGGGATCATAGTCTAAGTATTTCCCACATAATGTATAGGATGAACATATCCTGCATCTGTTTTATACCAGAAAACATACTGGTCATCTTTATATATATTGGTGAACAACCAGACTTACAATTTGGGTAACAACCCACATAAAACGGTATTCTAGGGTAACAACCCTACAATATTATAGTTTGCAGAACCTGCAAACAATTATTTATTGAATAACATTTCAGTAACACAAACATAAATGGTTTAACATGCCATATACTTATATAAAACCTGTGAATTCACTCAACATATTTTGTTGACGACTCTTTTCTATGTTTTACAGGAAATTAGCTACGTAAGTAAGAATCGCATGCATTCAGGATGGACAACCCTGGACTATTTAGGATGCCACATACTTTTGGGACAGCTTTTGGGGATTTCCTTAGTATAACTGCAGACATTGCAGTCATACTTATGAAATCTTATTTTAAAACTTATGTATTGTAAAACTTAAACGTTTTCAACTCTACTACTACTATTACGACTTACATAGTCGTATTACTTTTGTACAACTGTTTAAATTGGCATCTTAACATATTATGTTCTGTATGATCATATGCTCTGATACGGTGAATGCACAATTGTAACGTCAGCACCCCCGCTGTTAAACTGTAAACACATAACGCTTCTGCTAATTACAGATTGCTTCCGCTAAACATTAAATAAGCACGATTACCGATTTTGGGGGTGTGACAGACTTGGTATCAGAGCCATTGGTTATAGCGAACTAGAAGTTTTTAGGTGACTGAAAACCTTGGAGACCTAGACTATAGCCTTGGCTAGAAACATTCATGCATTCATACATACATACGATTGCATACAACTGACATATGACTAACACGTCACACACGATTCTTTTGTCTCAGCATGCCGAGACAAGCGCCTATCTACATCTCTGACTCGGAGGAGGAGCCTATGGAGGAGTCCTTTGTGCCCGAGAGTCTGTCTGTACACGATAGGCCTACATCTGATGACACTTATGTACCACCACCTACACAGCGTGTCACTACTCCTACCCTGGCATGTCCTGTTGACGAGCCACACTATCATTTAGGAGAGACCTCCTGTAGATCTCGGTTGGTCCGTGCACCTAGAAAGTGCATCCGAGACCTTCCCACTGGATTACTTGCACCACGGGGCAAGGCGCCTATGACCGATACTGAGGAGCCACCACAGAGGCGGTTCCCACACCTAGACTGGATGCCCGATACGCTCAGGCGTTGGAGAGCACTTGAGGACGTTCCCTCTACTTTGGAGATTAGGGAGTCTTCACGTCCACTACCTATCACTGGTGAGCCACTGGAGCTCACAGCTATCACTCTAGTTGTTGTGGTACGTGCCCTATTCGGGTTACACTATGGCACACGTAGCTATATCAGAGAGTTGCGCGGTGACACTTCCCGACTGGATGGGGATATGATGTCTATCTATAGACGTCTCAGCACTGTGGAGACCCATGTGGACGTAGACAGAGAGTCAGCTGATGCTACTCGCGCACGTGTGGCTGTACTAGAGAGGATTGCTAGAGTAGTTGGGATTGTTCTTGGAATTTGTTTGATGTTGGCAGTGATGGTGACTGCCGTGATGTTGTGTTTGTCTTATTTTCAGTAGACCCTCTAGATAGGGTTGTACATAGTATGTAGTAGGTTTGGAAACCTTTGGGATCGACAGATATATAGACAGATCTGTCATGTTTTGTATAGCATCTTGTATCGATGGGTGTATGACTTTTGTATAGCGCTAACTGCTGATGGGCGTATTAGGGATCCCATCTTGTTTGTACGAAACTGTTGTAACGGCGTTGTACTTTTGATATAATATGACGTATGTTTGGTTTATATTTCGTGATTATTACATTTGTCAACCACTATAGTATTTTATCTATACCCATATGCATGTGATTGAAAGATAACCACTCGATAATTATTGTAACCATTTCTTGCAACTTTGAAAACATACCACACTTTGAATTATTGATTTTTATCTTGAATTCCATTGAACATCGATTGTGTTAAATGATGATGAAAAGAAATATGTATTTCGCATTATATAATGACGCCTGGCCAACGTGATTATATTGTACTAAGTACATATGGGCGTTTCAAAGTCGTGCGACACGTAATGTGAAGCCTTGTTCTTCAACCTTCCATACTATTCATTTGTTATACAATGTTATCTTGTCCTATTCACATTCACAATCTTGACATTGACTTCTGCATTTTCTTAACCGCAGAACGGAATCATGCCACCAAAACGAAGAATGACTAAGAATAGTCAACGGACGACTACACCCCCTATCCCGGAAAACACTCCACCACCGAACAACGAGGAAACTACTGAGCAAATGATCGCGAGACGAATAGCTGAAGGTATTGCTCAGTATGAAGCAAGCCATAATCCCGAAAATGTGATAAATAACAGCGGATCTACCCCTATTAACACTGAGACGCCTGTGAATACTCGACGTGGGTGTTCATACAAAACCTTTCTGGCATGTAAGCCAACAACTTTCCGCGGCACAGAGGGTGCTATTGGTATCATTCACTGGATATAAAAGATGGAGTCAGTGTTGGATATCAGTGACTGTTTACCCGACTGTATGGTGAAGTATGCCACCTGCACCTTGGCTGACAAGGCGTTAACATGGTGGAACAGTCAACTCCAATCCATGGGAAGGGACGCTGCCCACTCCATGTCTTGGGGAGTGCTGAAAAATATGATGCTGGAAGAATTCTGTCCCCGTAGTGAAATGCAGAATGCTGAAACTGAATTATGGGACATTAAGATTGTTGGTGCTGATATCACTGGGTACACCACTAGGTTTCAGGAACTTGCACGATTAGTGCCACACATGGTGACACCCGAGTTTAAACGCATTGAGCGTTACATCTGGGGGTTGGCACCTCAGATCCGTAGTTTGGTTACTTCATCAGAACCTGCCACATTCAGGAGTGCTGTTACTCTAGCTCAGAGGTTGACCGAGGAGGCGGTCAGAATGGGAACCTTAACCAAAAAGGTTGGGACTAGAAAAGTTGAGCCAAGCAACACTGAAGCGGGTAGTTCTGGGGGTTCGAAGCGTAAATGGAACGGCAGAGGAAGTGACCGTCAGGGTCAAACAAGTAAGAAAGGATCTGGAAACCCAGAGTCCTATGCTGCCACCACTGTGGAACCAAAGCCATACTTGGGTAACAAACCTAAGTGTGATAAGTGTAACAAACACCATGAGGGTGAATGTTGGTTTTGCAACAGTTGTAGAGGTTGGGGTCATAAAACTCAAAAATGTAAGGTTAACTCTACACCTAGGGAAAACACAGAACGCCAAAATCAAGGGTGTTTTGAATGTGGTGACACGAGGCATTATCGGAACCGTTGCCCTCGACTCAACAACCAAAACCATAACAACAACAACCGGAATAACCAGAACCGCAATGCCAACAACCCCAATAACCGCAACAACAATGATAACAACCGCGGTAACACCAACAACATTCAGCCAGCTCGTGGACGTGCGTTTGTGGTAGCAGCAGTAGAAGCACGTCAGGATCCTAACACAGTTACTGGTATGTTTCTAGTAAACAACCACTTTGCATATGTGCTATTTGATTCTGGTGCTGATTTAAGCTTTATGTCCACTGAGTTTAGACCACTATTAGAGATCGAATCCCTTAAGCTAGATAATAAATACACTATAGAGCTAGCCGATGGTAAGTTGATTGAATCGGGAGAAATAGTACCAGGATGTACCTTAACATTGGAAGGACATTCTTTCAAAATAGACTTACTACCGGTAGAACTAGGGAGCTTTGATATAGTGGTTGGCATGGACTGGTTGTCCAAAAACCGTGCAGAAATTGTATGTTATGAGAAGTTGGTACGCTTACCACTACCAACAGGAAAACTCTTGTGGTTCAAGGAGATAAACGAAAGAGTGCCACAAAAATGATTTCATGCTTGAAAGCCAGTAAGTATCTCCGAAAGGGATACCAAGCATTTTTAGCACACGTTGTAGAAAAGAGACCCGAGGAGCGACGCATAGACGATGTGCCCATTGTGCGTGACTACCCAGGGGTATTATCTGACGAGTTACCAGGATTACCACCCCCGAGACAGGTTGAATTCCATATCGACCTAGTGCCTGGAGCAGCACCAATTGCTCGTGCACCTTATCGTCTAGCTCCATCAGAGATGCAAGAATTGTCTGCACAGTTGCAAGAACTCTCGGACTTAGGATTCATCCGACCGAGCTTTTCGCCTTGAGGAGCTCCGGTTTTGTTTGTCAAGAAGAAGGATGGATCAATGCGGATGTGTATCGATTATCGGGAACTGAACAAAGTGACTATCAAAAACCGATACACATTACCACGCATCGATGATTTGTTTGACCAACTGCAAGGGTCAAGTTACCACTCAAAGATCGACTTGCGATCTGGTTACCACCAACTGAAGGTACGGGATGAGGATATCCCAAAGACTGCGTTTAGGACTCGATACGGACATTATGAGTTCCTGGTCATGCCGTTTGGATTGACAAACGCACCAGCAGTGTTCATGGACCTCATGAATCGAGTATGCAAACCCTATCTTGATAAGTTCTTCATTGTGTTTATCGACGACATATTGATATACTCACGAACGAAGGAAGACCATGAACAACATCTGAGACAAATTCTGGAATTATTGGAGAAAGAAAAGCTTTATGCAAAGTTCTCTAAATGCGAGTTTTGGATGCGAGAAGTTTATTTCCTTGGTCACGTGATCAATAACAAAGGAATTCACGTGGACCCATCTAAAATTGAAGCAATTAAAACTGGGAAGCCCGAAAACTCCATCTGAGATACGGCAATTTCTTGGGCTAGCCAGCTATTACCGACGATTCATCGAGAACTTCTCGAAAATAGCTCAACCACTTACCACCCCAACGCAAAAAGCCAAGAAATTTGATTGGGGCGAAAAGCAAGAGAACGCTTTTCAATTGCTGAAACAGAAATTGAGCACTGCACCTATCCTGTCACTACCGGCAGGAGTAGAAAACTTTGTTGTCTACTGTGATGCTTCACATCAAGGATTAGGTTGCGTGCTAATGCAAAATGACAAAGTCATTGCTTATGCGTCTCATCAATTGAAGATTCATGAGAAGAACTATATGACGCATGACTTAGAGCTGGGAGCAGTCGTTTTTGCGCTTAAAATTTGGAGACATTACCTGTACGGTACAAAGTGTACGATCTTCACCGATCACAAAAGTCTCCAACATATATTTGATCAGAAAGAACTCAACATGAGACAAAGACATTGGGTTGAACTACTGAACGATTACGACTGTGAAATCAAGTACCATCCGGGCAAAGCTAATGTAGTAGCGGATGCCTTGAGTCGTAAGGAAAGAGTAAAACCTCGAAGAGTTCGAGCGTTAGGATTAACGATCCACTCGAGTCTCATTTCACAAATTCGTGACACTCAACAAGCGGTCATTACTCCAGAACGTATGAAGGATGAATCCCTCAAGGGGATGGAAAAACAACTGGAGTCTAAAGACAATGGAGTGTTGTATTTTATGAACCGAATTTGGGTTCTTGTGTTGATGAATTACGTAGCCTGATATTGGACGAAGCACATAAGTCCAACTATTTGATACATCCTGGTGCAGATAAGATGTATCACGATTTGAAAGGTTTTTACTGGTGGCCTGGTATGAAACGAGACTGTAACACCCGGTCAAAAAGTTAACTTTCGCGCCAAAATTTAACTTCAAATAATTGTATTATATATATGCGATTACATCAAAATATTCAAAAATGTAAGTCGTTTTAATTTAAAACGCATTTTAATTATCCGAAATCGCGCGAAAACAAATTATTAAACCTTAAATCCCAAAATAATATTTTTATAAAATATTCCGGTACAAAAACGTTTCGAGAGAATATAAATAAATATTTGAATTTAAAAAAAAAAAGTTATTTTAAATCACATCGGATAAATAAACACGGGTATTTTATACTGTGGTTGGAGACCACAGTCTCCAAAGTGGGGAGCTGGAAATGGATAAAACCATTCCAACCTCCCATTTCCTTTCATTTTTCATCTCATAAAACACACATACACCCCAAATTCTCTCTCAACCTCACCCCCTCCATTTACACCACCACCACCGCCGGCCGTCGCCACCGCCGGTCACCACCACCGCCGCCGGCATCATCATCAACAAGAACAACAACAACAACAACAACAACAACAACAACAACAAGCATCCATCATCATCTTCATCTTCTTCACCATCATCTTCACCTCCATTTTCATCAAAAAGTAAGATTTCTCACTTTCTCTCTCTAGAAATCGTTTCTCTTTCTATAAATTACTTAGATTACTTCAAAATACATGCTAGAAGCTTTCTATAACATCAAAACACCCAAAAATCGAGCCAAAACTCGATTTGGATCTTGAAATCATCGAACAGACGACGACGTCGCATTTGGACCAAAAACAGTGCTGCGACGTCGCAGCCAACGTCGCAGCTCAACGTCGCAAATACCATGACGTCGCCTGGTGCGACGTCAGTCACAACGTCGCATGAAATTGCGAACGTCGCATATAGCGACGCCGACCCTTACGTCACACAAAACCTCAACGTCGCATTTAGCGACGCAAGCTTTTACGTCGCATTGACTTGCGAATGTCGCACATAGCGACGCAGGACTCTACGTCGCCTCTGACGTCGCATCTGACGTTGCAGCTGACGTCGCAGAACCTTAAAAACCTATGTTTTTCACTAAGTATTGACAACCAAATTTTACCACTCGATTTTACCCGAATTTGGATTTCGAATGCGTTTTCTTTAAGGCAAAGTAGTAGAAATAAAAAATTTCCAAGCTGACCTGGCAGCTCGACCCCAGCCAGGGGCTCTGCCCCTTGGACCCCGCTACCAGGGGCCCTGCCCCCGGACCCCCGTACACCATTCCCAGACTTCAACAACAAATGCATACATGAACAACTCGCTTAGACAAACTGATTTGTCTCATACTTATATAACCTCACGTGTTTAGGACACTAGAAGGTTACCATTCGGACGACGCGCGTATCATCGTATCGCTAACAACTCACAGGTGAGTTTCATAGCCCCACTCTTTCAACTGTTTTACTATTTTCGGGGTGAAACACATGCTCAATTGCTGTATTCAAATCATATTAACAATCGTTTATAATTTACAACTATTTATATTACCGTATGTAATACAAAATGTGTAATACTTAGGAATTACACCCGCAATATTGTTTTAGAACAATATCAATACTTAACCTAGATAGGTTGAAATCGTACCCTGTTAGGTCGTTGGAAAACGATTACCAATACATAACTTGATTTAGTTTTCACAATCCTTTGGCCATATTGTCGCGGGACAATATCATTGAATACATTAGAACTAGTTAGTTCTACCCACACTGGACAACATCGATACTAGTACAAGTTTAGTTATTCCTTAAGAACTAGAACTGTCGACATACTCCCTTATCACTCGAATGGGAACTGAACTTAAGTGAACATTTTCCAAGACTCCGTTATATATACTTACTAGGCTTTAGGCTAGGAGTATACAATATCATCACACGTTAGTACAGACTTCTTATATCAATACAACTCAACTGGTGACGACTCTGGCTCAGGATGTAATCCAACCAGGGATGGTCCCCCGGCTCAGGATGTAATCCAACCGTGGGGGTGTCACCTGATATATATTTACATACTATTATACGATCTACTTAGTCAGGCATGTCGAGTACTGCTGGCTCTCAAACAACTTAGTCGGGCATGTCGTTGTACTGCCGGCTCAATCACAAATTGCCGCGAGCAATTCCAAAAACGATGCCGCGGTATTGCAGCGGGCACCAAACGATGCCACGGTAAAGTGGGCACAAAACGAAACCACGATATTGCAGTGGACGAAACTTCAATCAATGGATCAGCGAGTTATACTCGGGATTCACAATAAGTTAACGGATCGGTGGTGCTGCCACGCGAGGCCGTTAGCTCAATTCATGTCCGGGTTAGCTTATGCTAATCGGATAAACGGACACGCTAAACATTCAAACATAGATCTGCGGATCTACAAACATTTGTTGCTGGATGCAACACCTCATATATTAAATCATAGTTCTGCGGGACTACAGTTACTTACTATCATATGACGTGGTCATACAGTTATTTGGTTACAACTTAGGCAGGAATTGCCTCCCGTTATACACTTACTCATACCAGATAGGTATTCAGGCTCGGTATGCCTCAATTATTGTGTACTTAGGTACGGACTACAATTGATTAGGTATTAGATACCTAAACTTTCGAATTACACATTGGTAATTACATCTACAATTTGCTACAAATCAGAATCGTGGATTCTGAACAACTTCTCAAAACATACAAAATTTATACTTTATGTTTTCAACTAACAAACCTATGAACTCACCAGCTTTATAGCTGACCTGTTTTAGCATGTGTTCTCAGGTGCCCAGCAGGATTAGGGATTACTACAAGATTATGCTAGCTCGAGTCGCATGATTTCAAACATTTGGGACAACTCTGCATTTACTTTTGTATTTTCAAATTATGTATTTGAAAATTTTAATAAACTTATAACGTTGTAAACGTTCTATTTGGTAAATGTATAATTATTTTCAAACGTCTCATTTAGAGTCGTTCATTATGTATCTTATGCTGTGATATTTAATTTGGTAACACCCGACCCGATCGCTTCCGCAAACCGAAATTTGAGGGTGTTACAGAGACATTGCCACCTATGTTAGCAAATGCCTGACTTGTGCAAAAGTCAAGGTTGAATACCAAAAGCCGTCTGGACTTTTGCAACAACCTGAGTTGCCCAAATGGAAATGGGAACACATCACGATGGACTTCATCACGAAGTACCAGGCACAACATCTGGAGTTGACACTATATGGGTAATTGTTGATCGATTGACGAAATTGGCCCACTTTCTTGCCATCAAGGAAACAGATAAGATGAAAAAGTTGACTAGAATCTACATAAAAGAGGTTGTCTCCAGACATGAAGCACCACTATCGATTATCTCTGATAGAGATGCACGTTTCACCTCTCGCTTCTAGCAAACACTGCAACAAGCATTGGGTACTAGGCTCGACATGAGTACTGCCTACCACCCACAAACCGACGGCCAAAGCGAGCGAACGATTCAAACGCTCGAAGATTTGTTACGAGTCTGTGCGATTGACTTTGGAGGAAACTGAGATGTTCATCTCCCTTTAGCCGAATTCTCGTATAACAATAGTTATCATACGAGCATACAAATGGCACCTTTTGAGGCGTTGTCCGGACTCAAGTGCCGATCGCCACTCTGTTGGGCAGAGTTGGACGACAGACAGTTATTAGGTCCTGAGATAGTCCAAGAAACAACGGACAAGATATCTCAAGTACTTAATCGTTTGAAAACAGCACGAGACCGACAAAAGAGTTATGCAGACAATAGACGGAAACCTTTGGAGTTTCAAGTAGGTGACAAAGTCCTACTCAAAGTATCTCCTTGGAAAGGAGTTGTACGATTTGGAAAACGCGGCAAACTGAACCCACATTACGTTGGACCTTTTGAGATCCTAGCAAGGATTGGTCCTGTAGCTTATAAGCTTAAACTGCCGCAAGAACTTAGAAATATTCACGACACCTTTCGTGAGTAACCTTAAAAAGTGTCTATCTGACGAAGCGTTAATCATACCTCCGGATGAAATCTTTATTGATGCAAAACTTAACTTTGTGGAGGAACCGCTTGAGGTAATGGACACTAAAATGCAAAAGCTTCGAAACAGTCGGATCAAACTTGTTAAAATTCGATGGAACTCGAAACGAGGCCCAGAGTTCACCTGGGAACGCGAGGATGAAATACGCAAGAAATATCCTCAACTTTTTGAAACCGTGACCGCGACTCACGACATGACTTAAATCTCGGGACGAGATTTCCCTAACGGGGGGAGAATGTGACAACTCTCCAAATTAGGTACTGATTAACATTTAAGCATGTGCATTCTTACGCTAATTTCATGATTAAGTTTAAACAAAACTTTTGATGTGATGTAAGCCTAGCAAGCCCAGTACTTTTAAACAAAAAGTATTACTTAATACGTAAGTATTTAAAGTTACGTACTGTTGCTATCGAAAACAACGGGTGGTTTTATAATTTATAATTGCTGGGGTCTAAGTGTGACTTACTAGTACTGAACCAAAAGGTTAGTAGGCGGTAAGTTGGACCTAGAGTCGTTCTTAAAGAGAAACTGAATTGAAACTGAGGTGATCCAATCAATCTTTCTTTTCTAGTAAATGTTTTCAAAGAGTGCGTTGGGGGTTTTGGTTCAGTTAACTAAGTAAACTAAATAAAGCGGATAAAATGTAATAGGATATCAGATATGGCAAAGAAGTATTTGTTGTGAGTTCGTTAGTTAATAATTATGGGATGATGACTCTTACAGGAAAATGATTAACTAAATTGGATTGCTTATGAGATTCATTAACTTATGGTATAATCAATAGATTCCTTATTAGTCGGTTATCAACTAATATGTCACGAGGAACTAAGGTGTCGTGATTCTGACCAGACAGACAATGCTCAACTCTCCACACTCTCCTGTGACGGAGTCAGTGGCCCATATTATTGAACGTATTCGCTCGTGGGCGAAGGAATAGAGTAGCAAGTCCATAACATGTCTAGCCGTTCTTAATACCACAATGATTATGAATCCATTAAACAACTAACTTAGAATTTGTGTCCGGACTTATTTAATCGATTTCTACCAATGAAACTTAAGCATGATAAACGAGGGAAAGTATTTAGGTTTCTTGCGTACCGTACTTTAGGTTTCATGGTTTTAATAAAAAGTATCTGGTTAAGTTGGATTTTAAACTTGCCTTTCTCAATACAATTAACAAATCCCTAGGTTTTCGTAAATAGACATTTAGCCTTTAGCCTACCTAATCTAATCTAATTTAAACTAAAACAACTAATTAAAATGCTGACGGCTTTTTACAGAAAGTTAAACCCAGACCATGTCGGAAAATACTATGGTAACTCACAACGTATTGAATTGTTTACCAATGTTTCCGTTGTGAGTTTAATTGCTTCGCGATGTTTACATGATAAGTACATTGTGATTGGAGGTGTACAATACTCATGGCAAGTCCACGTAATCACATTGCATTTTATAATGCTTGCATGACGTTACAATTAAAAACATAGTTTTTACACAGATAACTATTGACCGAGTATCGAGGTTCGCGACTCCTCTTTACAAGATTACAATCACGTTTGTTAATCGAAAGGCGAATATAAGTTTTAGGTTTAAAATCACAAGATAAGTCCGTTCACAAAGTTTCCAATTTTATAACGTCGATCAATAATACAACTACCTTCGGTCGTTACTGGCTTCCATATATTTGTACTATGCTCAAAAGCATTTCCAATACTATACCGAGTAATCAGTCGAATAGGGGCCGTCATATTATCTCACGACATATTCAAAGTCATCCCACAACTATATATACTAACTACATCACAACAAATACAATAGTAATCTACTCGCTAATCATGGTAATAACGATCGCAAACATAATTAAAGCAAACATGTTTAATTAAGATAGATAAGGATAGAGATAACCGAGATTAATATGCGAGAAGGAATAGACTTGAATTAATGATCGTAACTCCAAGCGTACACCAAAGATTACAACACGTTCCTAGCTTTCTTTCTACTCTAAACAAGATGCTAAACTAACCTAATGCTAATTTAAAGAAAGTAGAATGAGAAAGTGAGAAAGTAACTAGTGCATATGTGATATATGTGGGTGTAGGTGTGTTTTCAAATGAACCAAGAGCCTCCTATTTATAGGTGAGATTTGGCTCACATTAGCACAAGTTGGCTTTGAGGTGCATGTTAGAAAGCTTGCCAAAAGTGGTATGTACCATACGAAAAGTAGGCGCACCGGGTACTGTACAACGCGAAAAGTAGGCGCACCGGGTACCAAAACTTGCCAAAAACGGAAACCGGGACGGGGGTAGGGTGGCCGGCGGTGCCAGCCAGGTGGCCGGCGGCGGTGGGCCCCACCCCGCCCCGTTGCGCGATCTTTTGCTTCGTTTCTTGATTCGTGCGTGTTTTCTTCGTTATACGTCCGTTTGAGTCGATTCTTTTTTTGTTGGATTTGTAATTCAAAAACGAAGATTTTGACATAGGATATGCCTTAAATGAGGTCCCTAGCTCCAGATATTGCGTATGGATCATTTGGATCTTCCGGCGGGCGCGAAATCTTCATTTTTTGCCCGTTTCAGTTGATTCTTCTTCTGTTGGATCCGAATTTCGAAAACGAACATCTTGGAAATAATGGATGTTGGTGAAGGGCACTTTGGTCTTGAAATCTCGTTTTTATGCCTTGAATCTTCAAACGTGTGTGGAATCTTCGTTTCACATCCGTTTTACTTGATTTTTATCGTGCAACCTCGTTTTGACCTTCTTGGCATAATGTTACTGATTTGTGCTATATTTGAGTTAATTTACCAAGAATCGTTCCAGAATGAGAGAGATATCGGTAGTAAAAACGTGACTTTTTACGCGATATCAAGTATCCCACACTTAGAACTTTGCTTGTCCTCAAGCAAACTAACGTTCAACATGGTTAAAGATAAGCAGATAATGAAATTATTTTAAGATGGGAACTTTTTACTAAGGGGGTTTTTGAAAAATAAAGATATTTGATATTTTAGAAAGCAAGGTTGTAATCTTTAGGAGCATGCTTTTGATCATTGATCGTTGATACATGACTAGGCGATCCTCTCAAGGTGGTCACTCCAATCACTAAAAGTGTTTAGGGTTTCCTATTCTATTATATCAATCGCTCAGAACGCCAGTCATGTATTGTTTATCGTCATAAGCTTGATCGAGTATCAAATCGTTACCTTTTTGGTGAGCGCGAAGTCGATCTAGCCACAATCATTCTAAGGGAAGTGATGTAGGGTTTAGTGGTGGAATGTTGGTGGTGTGAGAGGGGTTTTGTTGGGTCTTCTTTTTGGTGAAGCTGAAAGTTTTTGAATTTTTGGGAGGATTGACGCCTTCTTTCTATTTTGGCCGGAGTCTTCTTTCTCCGTTTGACTTTCTTTACTTTGAATTTTCTTGGGACTTTTTCCTTTCTTTTTGACGTCATATCCTTGATTCTTCTCTTTTTTTCATCTTTGGAACTTTGTAGGAAGTTTGAGGGATATTTTTGAGTAGGTAAAGGGGTAACGTGCTTATTTTGGGTGTATGGATGGGTTCAAGAATGATGTGATTCGATCTCCTTTTTGACTCACAAGTTCGGATTCGAAATGCATAACAAGAGCAAGTTCTGATTCTAAACGCATACATCGGCACACTCAAGAATCGAAAAAGTGAAGCATTAAAAGTGAATGTTTTTTCATATGGCTCAAGATACCTCACGAATCGAAAGTTGGTTTGTTGTGTGCTTAGTCATGCGATGCTCTTTATGGGATTGTTAAGCTTGTTTTTCAAAAGAACTTACATTTTATTTTTCCTTCTTCCCCAGAGTAAATCATTCTTTAAAATTTTTTCATTTTCTTCATATTTTTAACTTAGTTTTGAAAAATTTTGTTTACTTTTATGGAGAAGCAAGGTCTAATAAAGAGCAACGATTTAGAATCAAGCATATACCAATGTCCATTTAACAGTAGTGCAACTACTGCTATCCCACACTTAAAGGAACATCGTCCTCGATGTTATACTAAGCTCTGAATGGGGTAAAATCCCACACTTAGGGTTTTTAACATCTAAGACTTATTCTTTCAGTGTGTGTGCTGGGTTTGAATCCCACACTTAGTGATAAGCATAATGGATATTGTATATTTCAAACGAATGAAAGAAACGGTTTTAGAAATACTCCCCAGTGATTGCAGTGTTCTTTTGGTTGCATCTGCCGGTCTTTGTCTTCTTTGGTGCATTCTTGATCAAGTCTTCTTGTGATCAGTCTCGTAAGTGTGAACATGTCAGATTTGCGATTCTTCAGGGTTTTATGCTTCCTTGCAGGCTGGAGCATTCTTTGCAAGATCCGAGTGTGAAAGATAGTCGGAGATGTCATCACTTCTTGGAAAGTAAAATAGCAGAAATAAAAACACGGGTTGCCTCCCAAGAAGCGCTCTTTTAAAGTCGAGAGCTCGACTTAGTCCTTTTCTTCTTCAGATGATGCTTGATGCATCCGTAGTGGTGGCGTGGTCACTGTGGTTCCTTGGTAGAGAGTATCGTGGAGGATAGTACTGCAGGAATTGCTCTATCATGTCAGCAATGAGAGTTGGTGGGTTGGTGGATAGCATTCTGAAGCTTTTGAAGTGATCGGTGGCGAGTCGGTCGAGAATTGCCATTCCATAGCAGATGTATCGAACTGCCCTTGTAACTGGCCCGTTAGGGTCAATGCGAGTGCAGGTGTAAGTTCGAACGATTTCACGTTGTGGGTGGTTTCTTCCTATCGAGGCGATTAAAGCCATGAATTCGGTTTTCACTTCTTCAAAATCATTAGCCCAAGGGTCTCCTCCGAAGGATCTGGTTGCTTGGCACACTTGTCTGATTAGTTGATGTTGCTCGCGGTTGAAGGGAAAATCCGAGTCGGTGAAGATGCAAATTAATTTGCTGAATATCTCGCGATATCCATTTCGGTAGACGTCGAGTTCTACATCTTCTTCTTGGTACATTTCGCGCAGTCGGGTAGTCACATAAGTGGCTAAATTGATTTGCGACATGTGCGGGATGAATCTCGGTACCTCACGAGTTTCTTCTTCATAGGCTGGCTCGTTCAACTCATCAATTATTAGTTCAATGTGGTGCCCAATGGTGGATTGAATGACGATCCTGCAGTTCTCTGGCGCCGTGAGGTGCTCTCCAGTTTCGATGAGATCTAGAAGGGTTCTAAGATCTCCCACCATTCTGATGTCGGCATAACTTCTTGGGTTCCCTGTGGCTCTTTCCAGATTGGTTCTCATTGATGCAAGAATAGCTTTTTGACTTGATGAGTACGGAAAAGCTGACCCTGCTAAGGCACAATATACTTTTTGGTATATTCGCCTTTGGTTTCCGTAGAATTCGATTTCTCCCATTGGGTAGTTGGGTCTTTCTCGCTGTCGAGCTTCTCTGGTAAGTTGTTCTTGAAGCAGGTCAGAGAATGCTCAAATGTTTCTCCGAAGAGTGCTGGGCTCTGGTTCTCCATAATTGGTGAGGTATGAATCGTAGTCTCGTATGATTGCCCTTATCATGTGTCTCTGTGCGGTGTTGTAGTCGTTAGTTGACTCTTTGATAGCTTCTACGATGATTCGGACATCGTCGTATTCGTCAATCATCTTGATCATGTCTTGATGAGTATCTATCAGAGGAATTTCTAGTCTCTCTGTTGCGACAGCAGGGGAATTAGGGGAGCAAGAGGAGATTGTGGAATAGAGCGTTCATCGAGAGTGATGTTGACGTAGTCGTCATCACATTCACTGTTGCAGTCGGAGTCCTTATCACGTGTATCGGGAAATTGGTGGAGTTCTTCGTCTGAGGGCGCGTTGTTGAAGGGTCGAGAACTATCGATTTCGATGGTTCGGACTTCGGTTGTTATGTCATGAATGTTCTCTTCGGCAAAGCTTCCTAGTTGACGTGCCTTATATGCCGAAATTCTCTGCAGTAATTTGGCATACTGGTCTGGGTGTGGTGATGATCGGAGTCCTTCTTCAAAGATTTCAATGTCTCGGAGTCGAGTTCTGGTAAAGGGTTTTGATGGATCGAGATAGGAATTCAGGATGTTTCCCATTCTTTTAAGATGAGAGGATCTGAGTTCTTGGCGAATGGCTCCGTAATCAACTGATTCCTCTGATGAAGAGTAGTCATCACAGTTTTGTATCCTCTTGACTTCGGCCATTTGTGGCGAATCAGTGTGATCTTCATCTTCTTCCATTTCTTCCTCTTCCTCTTCTTCTTCCTCTTCAGGGTCAGATTCAATTTCTTCATCTGCTTCCTCGTATTCTTCCTCTTCTGGGTCGTATTCAGTGTCAGAAATGAGAACTGATGATCGGGCGAATTGCGGTTCCTCCTCTGGTTCTGATTCATCATCGGAACAGATTTTTTTTGTGGATATAGCACAACATTCTTCCTCTTCTGGGGTGCATTCCGGTTGGTCGATCTTGTAAGTAATGCTTTCACCATGCGATCGTAAAACAATCGTGTGGTTATACACATCAATCACTGCTCTAGTTGTGTTCATGAATGGTCTTCCAAGGATAATTGGGATGTTTATGTCCTCGTGGATATCCATTACCACGAAATCCGTTGGAAAGAAAAATTTGTCAACTTGAACAAGGACATTCTCAGCTATTCCTTTGGGGTATCTAACAGATTGGTCGGCTAGCTGGACGGTCATCTTAGTGGGTTTCAAGTTTTCAAGTTCTAGCCTCTTAAACAGGGAGTAGGGCATAAGGTTAATGCTAGCTCCCAAGTCGGCTAAAGCGCTCATATTTCCGAAATTGTAGATAGAACAAGGGAGTGTAAATCTACCAGTATCTCCTAATTTTTCGGGAAGGCTATTTTTAAGTAGGGCTGAGGTTTCAGAACTAAGGGGAATGTTGTTCACTTTAGGCAATTTATCTTTGGTGGATAGTAACTTTCTAATATACTTATTACGACCAGGAACTCTAGACATGGTATCAAGGAATTTTCCATCTAACTTAAAGGACGACAGTTTCTTAGGTTGAACTTTAAGTCTAGCGGGGTAAGGGATTCTAACCTCTTTGTTCATGGTTTGAGTGGTTTCCACAGCTGGTATCTTGACCTTTGGTTCTTCCTTTACTGGAACAGCAGCAGGTGGAGTAGTGGCTGCTTCATTTGGTGTTGTAAGTTGCTTTGCTTCCTCAATATGCGGATTTTGAACCGTGTTGCTGGGTAAACTTCCTCGGGGTCTATTCTCAAGACGTTGTGCCAATTGTCCAATTTGAGCTTCCAAATTCTTTAACACGGCCAATTGATTTCTCATGAAGAGGTCGGCTTGATCTTGTCTAGCGGACGTATTTTGGTTGAGCAGGTGTTGACCTTGCATGAATTGGGTGAAGGCGTCGTCTGAACTTGAAGCTGGGGCATTTGTCTTGGTGGTTTGTTCATTGGTTTGGTTTGTGTCAGAAGTGGGTGCAGGGAGTGCAAGGGGTTGATTGTAAGGAAGTTGTGATTGTTGTTGGTAGGGTGGATATCTAGGTGGGTATCGAGGTTGGTATGGTTGTTGGTTGTTTCTTGGTGGAAAGGGAGGCCCTCTGGGTTGGTTGTTGTTTTGGTTGAAACCGGGAGGTCGAGCTGGAAACTGAGCATAGTAGACAGTGCCATCTGCTTCTTCATATTCAACTTGGTATTCTCCAGATGGTTGCGGGTTGGTGCAGTGTTGACAGACTTGCACTTGGTGTACTTGGTGCTGTTGTTTCTTAAGTTCTCCAAACTGTTTGACAAGCGAGTCCATTTTCTCTGTTAGTGTCTTAATTGCTTCGACTGGAATCGGGTTTGCAGCAGCGATAGGTTTGGAAGATGTTGAGTGATCTCCAGAATTCCAATCGTGGTGATGCATAGTCATATTTTCTATCAGGTTCCATACTTCTTCATCGGTCTTTGCAATGAAGCTTCCTTGTGCAGCAGCATCGAGGGTAGTTCGGTGGTTAGGATCTAAACCATTGTAGAAAGTGCATAATTGTGCAGACTTATCGAGTCGGTGATTAGGGCATTTCTTCAAGGCTCCTTTGAATCGTTCCCATGCGGTATATAATGACTCATCGAAAGCTTGTCGAAAGTTCATGATGTCATTTCGGAGTTTGGTTTGTTTAGAGGGCGGAAAGTACTTGGTTAGGAACTTTGTCGCCATCACAGTCCATGAAGGGATAGAGCCGGTCTCTAAACCTTCAAACCATGTTTGCGCATGATGGGTGAGCGAATAAGGGAAAAGGTATAAACGGATTGTATCTTGGCCAATTCCGTTTTGCTTGTAGGAATTTGAGAGAGAGATGAACTTGTCGAGGTGAGAGTTTGGGTCATCACTGGGCAATCCGTGGAATTGACAGTGGTTTTGGATTAGTTGGATGATGTGGTGTTTAAGCTCGAAAGATTGACCAGGGGTTTCAGGGTAAAGAATTGGTCCTCCTCTTCCTTCGATAGAGGGTTTACTGTTATCAGCGAGAGTGATGCGTTCAGCCATTGCTTGCTTAAGTGCAGATTGCTTCTTTTCTCGTCGAATAGTGCGTATTATAAGTTCTGGATCGGGAAAGTTAAATAGTGGTGCAGATCTAGGGGAACAGGTCATAAACTAAAAGAAAAGACAGTAAAAGAAAATAGACAATAAAGGAAATGTTTTTGTGTTTTTTTTAGAAGGTTTTATCCTACGGATTTACTAGAATTGGGATTGGTTGGGCCTCTGGATCGGACAGTTAGTCTACCCGGCAGCGGCGCCAAAAACGTGTTGCTATCGAAAACAACGGGTGGTTTTATAATTTATAATTGCTGGGGTCTAAGTGTGACTTACTAGTACTGAACCAAAAGGTTAGTAGGCGGTAAGTTGGACCTAGAGTCGTTCTTAAAGAGAAACTGAATTGAAACTGAGGTGATCCAATCAATCTTTCTTTTCTAGTAAATGTTTTCAAAGAGTGCGTTGGGGGTTTTGGTTCAGTTAACTAAGTAAACTAAATAAAGCGGATAAAATGTAATAGGATATCAGATATGGCAAAGTAGTATTTGTTGTGAGTTCGTTAGTTAATAATTATGGGATGATGACTCTTACAGGAAAATGATTAACTAAATTGGATTGCTTATGAGATTCATTAACTTATGGTATAATCAATAGATTCCTTATTAGTCGGTTATCAACTAATATGTCACGAGGAACTAAGGTGTCGTGATTCTGACCAGACAGACAATGCTCAACTCTCCACACTCTCCTGTGACGGAGTCAGTGGCCCATATTATTGAACGTATTCGCTCGTGGGCGAAGGAATAGAGTAGCAAGTCCATAACATGTCTAGCCGTTCTTAATACCACAATGATTATGAATCCATTAAACAACTAACTTAGAATATGTGTCCGGACTTATTTAATCGATTTCTACCAATGAAACTTAAGCGTGATAAACGAGGGAAAGCATTTAGGTTTCTTGCGTACCGTACTTTAGGTTTCATGGTTTTAATAAAAAGTATCTGGTTAAGTTGGATTTTAAACTTGCCTTTCTCAATACAATTAACAAATCCCTAGGTTTTCGTAAATGGACATTTAGCCTTTAGCCTACCTAATCTAATCTAATTTAAACTAAAACAACTAATTAAAATGCTGACGGCTTTTTACAGAAAGTTAAACCCAGACCATGTCGGAAAATACTATGGTAACTCACAACGTATTGAATTGTTTACCAATGTTTCCGTTGTGAGTTTAATTGCTTCGCGATGTTTACATGATAAGTACATTGTGATTGGAGGTGTACAATACTCATGGCAAGTCCACGTAATCACATTGCATTTTATAATACTTGCATGACGTTACAATTAAAAACATAGTTTTTACACAGATAACTATTGACCGAGTATCGAGGTTCGCGACTCCTCTTTACAAGATTACAATCACGTTTGTTAATCGAAAGGCGAATATAAGTTTTAGGTTTAAAATCACAAGATAAGTCCGTTCACAAAGTTTCCAATTTTATAACGTCGATCAATAATACAACTACCTTCGGTCGTTACTGGCTTCCATATATTTGTACTATGCTCAAAAGCATTTCCAATACTATACCGAGTAATTAGTCGAATAGGGGCCGTCATATTATCTCACGACGTATTCAAAGTCATCCCACAACTATATATACTGACTACATCACAACAAATACAATAGTAATCTACTCGCTAATCATGGTAATAACGATCGCAAACATAATTAAAGCAAACATGTTTAATTAAGATAGATAAGGATAGAGATAACCGAGATTAATATGCGAGAAGGAATAGACTTGAATTAATGATCGTAACTCCAAGCGTACACCAAAGATTACAACACGTTCCTAGCTTTCTTTCTACTCTAAACAAGATGCTAAACTAACCTAATGCTAATTTAAAGAAAGTAGAATGAGAAAGTGAGAAAGTAACTAGTGCATATGTGATATATGTGGGTGTAGGTGTGTTTTCAAATGAACCAAGAGCCTCCTATTTATAGGTGAGCTTTGGCTCACATTAGCACAAGTTGGCCTTGAGGTGCATGTTAGAAAGCTTGCCAAAAGGTATGTACCATACGAAAAGTAGGCGCACCGGGTACTGTACAACGCGAAAAGTAGGCGCACCGGGTACCAAAACTTGCCAAAAACGGAAACCGGGATGGGGGTAGGGTGGCCGGCGGCGCCAGCCAGGTGGCCGGCGGCGGCTGGCTGGTGGCCGGCGGCGGTGGGCCCCACCCCGCCCCGTTGCGCGATCTTTTGCTTCGTTTCTTGATTCGTACGTGTTTTCTTCGTTATACGTCCGTTTGAGTCGATTCTTTTTTTGTTGGATTTGTAATTCAAAAACGAAGATTTTGACATAGGATATGCCTTAAAATGAGGTCCCTAGCTCTAGATATTGCGTATGGATCATTTGGATCTTCCGGCGGGCGCGAAATCTTCATTTTTTACCCGTTTCAGTTGATTCTTCTTCTGTTGGATCCGAATTTCGAAAACGAACATCTTGGAAATAATGGATGTTGGTGAAGGGCACTTTGGTCTTGAAATCTCGTTTTTATGCCTTGAATCTTCAAACGTGTGTGGAATCTTCGTTTCACATCCGTTTTACTTGATTTTTATCGTGCAACCTCGTTTTGACCTTCTTGGCATAATGTTACTGATTTGTGCTATATTTGAGTTAATTTTCCAAGAATCGTTCCAGAATGAGAGAGATATCGGTAGTAAAAACGTGACTTTTTACGCGATATCACGTACAAATGTATCGGAACGAACCCGACAAAAATAAATAACAAAAGTTGGTGACACAAAAATAATTAATAATTCAAGTATTAATTACGAGAAGTAGTACATCTATAACATAAAGATAAAACGATTTAAATATACGTTTAACATAAAACGTATTATAAGATGAACAGAAATAATTGTAAAACTTACCCAGAGATCACAAATCACAAAAACGATATTTTTATTATTCATTCGAAAGGATTTGGAACATTCCCTCAAAATATGAATTCGTAATTCAACTGAAATTTGACACCCAATTGGACGCGAGCAGTAACAAATGCACAAAATATACAACTGTCTAAAATAATGAAAACCTCATTATTCTAAGTTTAAATAACGAACCAGGGGAACATCTACATAGTAAAAATATAAATTGTTAATTTTTATATTGCTATAATTATAAACCCGTACTCGAAATTAACGGGCTTAAAATTTGCACCTAACTTCAATAATGCAGAGACATTCTCATGTATATCTCCGTACTCGTTTGATTTTAATACTCCCTCCCTCACTGGATTCACTCACGGCGACACACACACACATTATCAATTTTCTTGTTCTTCTTCATGAAGTAAAATCACAGAGGCAACAACAAGCAGGGGCAACAACAAGCAGAGGCAACAACTCAACAATAACGTATCATCATCATCTCAGATCATCATCTTCACCATCTTCTCCTTTGTAAGGAAAATTCTTCCTTTAATTTCTACATCCAAATTTCGTTATAAATCATGCTTCTATATCATAATCTATGTGTATAACATCATAAGTTGATAATTTGGTGGATTGTTCTTGAAAATGGTTTCATAAAACCAAAGCTTTGAATCCGAAAATTGATAGGAAAAACGAGTTAATAGGTTGTTAAAATGTGTTACTACGATGCTATAAATGATTAGAACTTGACACAAACAATTTTGAACCAAAAGCAAACTTGTATATATATGCTCTGTTGCGAACAGGTTCTGTTAAAATGGTGTTACCCGGCTGATAACCCCTTATCCAGCGGGTATCCAGCCCAAACTCATATTCTGATCGTGTAAAAACACGGTTACCCGGCGGGTACCTCGTTACCCGGCTGATACTTTCGATTAAACGATAACCCTGTAAAAACTTGACTTTACCCGGCGGGTACCTCGTTACCCGGCGGATAGTCAGCACAAAATTGGACTTATGTAAAAATGGGCTTTGCCCGGCGGGTAACCCATTACCCGACGGGTACCCTACTTTGAGCCCTGATCCGAATTTAAATTCCAAGGACTGGCTTGTAATCTTAAACGGCACAAACATTTAACGAGTATACAACCTCATGTGCAACGGATACAGTATATTAGTAAATACATACGACAAATGGAATGTGAACGAATAAACATATCATTGAGACATTATTTGTACAATAAACGACAAACTTTAGATGTACAAACTATATATATAGGTATAATACATACATATATACGGACTTTATATGATATACGATTTTGGATACGATTACATTATCGGGACACTTCAAACTTATTAAACGCACATGACGGTTTTAAAACAATGATGTTTATTTTATAAACACGATAAAGGTTTTATAACAAATAAAACGTATAACATTTTATATACGTAAACAACGTATTAATATATATATATATATATATATATACATATATATATATATATATAGATATAGATATATATACATATATATACATATATACATATATATATATATATATATATATATATATATATATATATATATATATATATATATATATATATACACAAACGACATCTATGAATTATATATGTGTGCACATATACATGTATATACAAATGAGAACTCGTGTTTAACAAACATACATTTAGGTAACATACGTTTAACCAACGTACGACTTAATAATATACAACAAGTATATTTACATACGTATACATATATAGAACAAATATATGTACAAGGGGGACGAAACGACATTCAAATATATATATAATTACATACTTGTATATATACTTAACCAAGTATACGACGAGTGAAATAATAACAATATTTCAACACAATGTCACCAACGAAATCAACGACATACATGATAAAGAAATCAACAATTTCTTCAAATAAACAAACTATTAGCATAAGTTGATTAAACAAATCAAACGTACTTATGTTAATACATTTATTGGATATAGGTTAACATACCTTGGGCAATCATCTGTCGGCTGCTAGCATTCATACCGAGCAAACTACCGTGAGTTCACAACCCCTACTTTTCAATGTTTTATGCTTTTAAACATAGGGGTGTAAACATAGAAACTGCATGCGAACACATGCAGCAAAACTATATAAATGCTTTACTGCTTTATACAAACTGTTTGATATGAAATTACATTTTCATAACTGCTTTGGGAATTAGACAACGAATCCTAGTACGGACCCAGACTCACAATGTATGCATGAAAAGTCCTTATGTCATGCAAACTATAAACATTAGCTAGGTGACTCTAGCCACTGAGTATACGAATAGTACTATTGCCGTGACGACCCTCCTACTGGATTGGAGCGTATACTTACAAGTCCTATAGGCAAACAACATACTGATTGGTCGTGGTTTGGTTATAGGGTTAGGTCGCGTTACTTTAACCTGCGAGGTTTAGCTCACCTTTCAGGGGATCATAGTCTAAGTATTTCCCACATAATGTATAGGATGAACATATCCTGCATCTGTTTTATACCAGAAAACATACTGGTCATCTTTATATATACTGGTGAACAACCAGACTTACAATTTGGGTAACAACCCACATAAAACGGTATTCTAGGGTAACAACCCTACAATATTATAGTTTCAAGAACTTGCAAACAATTCTTTATTGAATAACATTTCAATAACACAAACATAAATGGTTTAAAATGCCACATACTTATATAAAACCTTTGAATTCACTCAACATATTTTGTTGACGACTATTTTCTATGTTTTACAGGAAATTAGCTACGTAAGTAAGAATCCCATGCATTCAGGATGGACAACCCTGGACTACTTAGGATGCTACATACTTTTGGGACAACTTTTGGGGATTTCCTTAGTATAAATGCAGACATTGCAGTCATACTTATGAAATCTTATTTTAAAACTTATGTATTGTAAAACTTAAACGTTTTCAACTCTACTACTACTGTTACGACTTACATAGTCGTATTACTTTTGTACAACTGTTTAAATTGGCATCTTAACATATTATGTTATGTATGATCATATGCTCTGATACGGTGAATGCACAATTGTAACGTCAGCACCCCCGCTGTTAAACTGTAAACACATAACGCTTCCGCTAATTACAGATTGCTTCCGCTAAACATTAAATAAGCACGATTACCGATTTTAGGGGTGTGACACTTTACCATTTTAATTAGTACAACATCGAATGCAAATCGTACAAACATTTGAAGCAATAATTTATTTTTATTTTTTGTAAAACTCATATATTTAATTATGATTATCAAAGGTAGATTGAAAAATCGTAACTCAATTATTTAAACAATAAGCTATTATAATTAGGGGTTGCAATTAGAGTCAAGTTAACTTAGGGGGTTTGTATTTGTGGGTCAAAATTTCAAATTAAACCTAAACGTAAAACTTATTCCATAAACGCAATCAAAATATTCAACTGGAAAATGATCCACTTAACATGTTTAGGTAAATGAGTTAAAAGACTTGATGGGCTGACAAATTGAATCTTTAACAAAAACAAAAAACAAAATTAGTAGGCAGTTGACCCGTTGACTTGAACTTTAACCAAAACCAGACCAAAAAAATAAAATATTTGCGATTTTGGTTAATAGCTAGATTGACCCAGATTGAAAATCCAACCTTAATTTTTTATTTTTTTTGTATGTTAGTCTTAGATCGAGTTTTTGATTTTTCTAATATCTTTCACCGTTAATTACATATAATAATTTGAAATATAATGTATTTAATAAAGAAGGAACATGATATATCACATTATTTGTCAATCTTCATGAAAAGACGACATATAATTGAGAAAAAAATACAATCGTAAGATAAAATTTGTATTTCCGCTGCATTGCGCAGATAAGATGCTAGTAAAATATAAGAAGGAAGGAGTATAGAATATAACTTCACAATTTGTTACTTTATCTTCTTAAAGCCCGTAAAGCCATAACTTAACTATCATATTTATTCAAAACACATAATGTTCAATGCAAATGACACAATGATCTTAACATATTATTGAGAAAAATTAAAATATTGATTTTTTTTGACAAAAAAGATGTAATTGTCTCACTTTAAAACAAGAAAATTATGTTAAAACAATAAATGAAAATTATTTATTGAAAATTATGTTAAAACAATAACTTTAAAACAAGAAAAATTAAAATATTGGAGTTAGGAGTATCAATAATGGGTAAATTATGTTGGATATCCGATTGTGTCTCGGCACATAACTGATTTTGGAACCTTTAGTAACTCGATGTTAAAATTAAACATTGGTCAGTGATCCGTACATCACTGTTTTTAGCTATACACCACCAAATATGTTACAACGTGTTGTACTGTACAACACTGTATAACACGTTTAGTGATGTATGGCTAAAAACAAGTGATGTACGAATCACTCCCCTTAAACATTAGATGGTATGCACTTTCGTAGTGGAGGAATTTCTCTTCCTTATGGTGATTTGTCAAACGAGACTCGAGCTTTGAATTTGTTTAGGTCATTGGAAGGGGATAAAAATTAAATCGATAAACCAATTAAACCAATAAACCCCATCTTAATCTTCAAGAGTACTATATATACTCAAAGCTTTTAATTACATGGTGAAAGAGGATTTAACACGTGAAATCTAAGGGGTTATAAATACCCCCAACGATGAAAGTTCGGGGAGCTAAGATGGTACATAAAGGTCTACAATAGACATCCACCACCCCCACCCCAAATATGGACTTATTGTCGATACAAGAAGAGTTCAATGTAAACTAGCTAGTACATAAATGTTTATCATTCTTCTTGCATTTGAATTAGAAAACATGGCCTTGTAATGTTTTTACAGGTTGTGCTATGTTTCGAAAGGTTGTGCTATTAGCTGCTTGTCATACATATAACCTGTCATGCGTATGTACTTAATCTTTTATTTTGATAGATTAAGTTTTTTATGTAGTTCTTCCACATTCTTGTAATTGTAACACTTATCATTCATTTATAATATTTGGCGGGGTCAATCCCCTAGTCCCCTTTACCTAAAAAAGATTAGAAATAAAAACTCAAAATTCGTGAAAGTGAAAGGAAATGATAAGATAATGATACACCCTTGAGGTAACTTGCCAAAAAATACCTTGAAGAAGAAGACTATATTTAAAATTGTTGGTGCAATAAATGGGGCACGGAAGTGATGTATAATTTTCCTCTCATCGTACCACTTTGAATAGTTTGTCTGATGATACTTCTACATAACTAATAATCATCTCGAATAGAGTAATAGTAAAACTCAACGATATGAAGAAGATGGAAACGCAAATGGCAAGGTTTCAAGACTTCATTCAAGATACGCTTATTAGTAATAAATCAAGTGCAACAAAAAAGGATTCTAATGCAAACGAATAGTGAGGTACTTGCTTATTAACATATCTTGAAAGTGAGCTTTTTTATTTATCTATACTATTACATATATAATATATTTGTGATGTTTTTTTAAGGGGAAAATTACAATTTACCCCTAACATTATTACGAATATTTAAAAAACCTACTTGAAATTACTAACATACCCATACATCTATTAAAATCTCTTTAATACCATCATTATTAAACTTTAAAGTATTAAACATATGACATTAAGTTCTAATTAATTAAAGCTTTTTTCTATATCTATCTATATTAATATATCCTACATTTCAATATATTTTTTTAAGATTGAATTTACTAATTTACCCTAGCATCATTATTAATATTCGAAAAATCTAGTTGAAATTACTAACATACCTCTACATATAGTTAAATCTTATATAGACTATCATCATTCAACTTTTATGTAATCAAAATATGACATAACTTTTTAACCGGTAGGAGTTACGAAATGTGTCAATTATGGACGGGAAGGTCAGAACGAGACGAACATGTTAGCAAACTGCCGTAGACGGTTTGTCCACCGTTTGCAGTCAAATTCTATCTCTAAAGCCTCCAAAATCAAATTTCCCCAATTTTACGCATTTTTAAAAGTGTTGTAAGATATTAAAAACGAACTCTCAAAAGTGTTTTTTATGAAATTGTAAATTTAAGCGATTGTTTGTATTTTTTATTTCATTTTTGTACAATCAATTCCTATATTAAAAGTTTCAATTTTTTGATCAAATTTTACGATTTCAATGTGGTATACACAATGTTTAGTATCTAATACCCACGTAAGAAATGTATTTATAGTAAGTCTCGAAACAGCCCACGATCACAACTTAAACCTAGCGATTGTGAACATGCAATCTAACATCCGCAACTCGAAACCCGAGCATCGAGTTTGCAACGACATTTCTTATATATATATTTTTTGGGTATTTTGTTTTAGCTTTTTTTTTTTTATTTTTAAAATTAAGAGTAAAGAAGTGATTTTTTCCATTAAAAACAAACTATATCGTAGTGTATTGTAATATATAGATTTATTTATGATTTACTTACTACATATATAATAAAATAAAACAAAAGGCTTGTTCCGCTGCATCGCGCGGGTATTCTGCTAGTTTTGTTTTATGGGTTTCAATGATAATTATGATTTAGAGTAAACTATTTAAATCGTCTTTGTGGTTTTCAATTTGTTCCATAGGTCGTCCCTGACTTTCAAAAAGTATTTGAATAGTCCATTTTTTGAAACTTTTGTTCATCAGTAGTCCAAAAAAATGGACTACTGGTGAACAAAAAATCAAAAAATAAATTATTTAAATAGTCGATTTTGGACTATCGTTGAACAAAAGTTTCAAAAAATGGACTATTTAAATACTTTTTGGAAGTTAAGGACGACCCGTGGAATAAATTGAAAACCACATTGACGATTTAAATAATTTACTCTATGATTTATATTAAGTACGATTGTTTTGATTTTGAGAGGCGTAATTTTATCGATTAGCCAACGGCTGAATCTAAACCCACCCCCAAAATTCTGCTCCTACCCCTTGGCCCATCATTTTCAGTCTAATTTTATTTAAGTTTGATCCAGTTCAGTACAAAATCAGTTTCAGTTTTAGACTAAACAGAAAATATAGATAAAAAAAAAGGGGTAGGAGCGGAAAAAGAGCGGGCCAGGGGGTATGGTTAGCAGCCCCCTTAGCCAACATGTTGGATGACTGTCATTTGTGACGACTTGCTATTGTTTGAAAATAGTACTCCGTAGCTTTTTTGGACTGTTGTTGAAAAGTTACTTATCATGGATTTTCAACTTTTGAGACAAAAGAAATTGTTATGAGGTTGAGACTTGAGAGTATACAAACCCGACTAGCAATCATGCCTAACCCACGGCCCACCTAGCACGGCCCGGACACCATACGTAGCCCAGCTCAATAATCTAATAACAGCAGCAGCCCAATAATCTATTCTTGTTACTTACAAGTAGGGGCGAACAAAACCGGTTTTTTCGAATACTCGACCCGACCCGAATACCCGAACCGAGTATTGGTCAAAGTCAACAAACCGGGTTTTTGACAACCCGACCCAGAACCGACCCGGTTTTAGGTGGGGGAAAACCCAACCCTATACTAACCGGTTTGTACCGGGTTGGAACCGGTTCGGGTTGAAAACCCGGTTCCAAACCGGGTACGGTGTACCCGTCGGGTATCTATAGTTCCCGCTGGGTATACTGGGTTCCCACCGGGTAGACAGTGTTCCCGCCGGGTACTTTGGCCTGATACATTTCTGTCAACATTTTACAAACACTACCCGCCGGGTACAAATGTACATGCCGGGTACTAAAGGCATGATCCAGCATTACTGACCATTTTCCGCTGAAATTTCACCTAAATTCAAATAGAAAAGTGTTTTGGGATGTCGTTGTACAAAAACGTACCCAAACGCCATCCACAGTCAAGCATTCCAAAATATCCAAACATAAAATTAAAAGTACTTAAATAAACCATAATCAAATTGTCTAGAAAAGTGTCTGAATCACATGAGGCACGCAAGCACTCAAAATGGGGAATAGTCATAGGGGAATCCACGCTCCTCTTGCTCTCTCCTGCTGCCTTCAATACTCTTCCTGCAGCTCTGCCAAGGCGGCACCCTCGTCATAAACCGGTGGTGGATAGCTTGCTTTAGACTGACCCCACATGAAGGGTAATGGTAGGATGTAGGTCGGTAGTTGGGCACCACTTCAGAAAGTCTTTGTGTGTTGTGTACTGACCAAGCGTTGTGGTAGCGCTGTGCTCCAAGCTCATAGTTGACTTCCTGCAAAAAATCATTATGGCTAACCTGAAGGCCCTGAATACCATGCATAATATTCAGCATGGATGGCAGTGCTGCGCCTTGCTGCTGGAAACCTCCCTGCTCATATGCAGCTTCTTCCTCTTGATGTTGTTCATGTTCCACCTGCTGTTGTCTTCTTCTTCTTCTCGGTGGTTGAGCCGCTTGCTCCTCCGGTGGTGGTTCCTGGTAGGGCACGAAATGCCCCCTGAAACTGAACTAGCCCTACTGTTTTTGGCCTAGTCGTCACTCGCTCTAAATTCTCAAAACTGATGTTGAAGGACTTGGTAATCCTAGTCACAAATTGTCCCCCACAGATAGGGGATGCCCCTCTAATCCCACTAGCATTATGATGTAAATACCAGGCAACAGCGTATGGAACATTGATATTCTCCTCCGCTACAAACTTCCTCATATACCATAAGTCGGCGAAACCGACTCTCTCTGTGTTCCCCCTTCTATGCGAAATGGTGTGCGCAAGACATCGTTGGATAACCCACAATGTAAGACTCCGCAAATTTAAACCCGATTATTAACGTTAATCACTTGCATTATTAGGTTAATTCCCTACTTAAGTGAATTCACAACACATTTTAGAGGTAAGTCTAGCAAATCCCAACTAGTTAATTCGCGTAGTATTACGTATTCGTAATTAGTTGTAATTACGTACTGAACAATTTAAACAAACGCGACAAAATATACGACTGTTGGTGAACAAAATTATTTATTAAAACGAAATTATTAAATAACGTCGTAAACAATTAAATATTATGTCGATAATATTTACATATCATTTTATAACGCAAAACGTTAACTTGTATAATTAAAATAAAACAAAGTTTAAAAATTTTATAACTTAACTTAAATTGTTTCATAAAAAGATCCTAATTAAAAATATAATAAAACCCAAATATATAATTTTATTATTTAAAATATTGTAACATTTAACGATCGGGTAAACAAACGTGGGTTAAAAACCAAAAATGGGGAACAAACCACCTACCAAAACCCACCTCCCCACCCTTTTCTTCTCATTTTTCATCTTTCATTTCTCTCTCTACCTCCCTATTTCTCTCTATCTCTTTCTCACTCTAAAACAAACCACAAATCAAACAAAAACCACAAAAACTACCACAAAAACGCTCCAAATCACCTAGCTCTTTTGGAATAAAGTGATCACGAGACCACGATCTACATTTCTACCTTCTCGGATTTCAAATCCGACACCCGTAAGTTTCTGACAAATCCCGCAAACTCTTAGATTTCGTCATTTCTTTTCATATTTCGTGTTCAATATACTTAATATAACATGTTTTAGTGTTCTTAACAACCGAAAATGTCCAAAATCGACCAAAAACCCGTTTTTACCAAGCTGTTCGTCGAACAGTTGGAAGTGTCGCTATGTGCCAAAAACAGTGCTAGCGACACTAGCTAAGTGTCGCTATGCCTAAGTGTCGCCCCTATAGCGACACTACTTAAGTGTCGCTGAAATCCTTAACCAGATCCATCCTAGCGACACTACCTTAGTGACGCCATATTGAACTAGTGTCGCCTATAGCGACACTGACCAAGTGTCGCTACTCAATTAAAAATCAGAAATCTAACGACACTCAGTAAGTGTCGCCTAACTAGTGTCGCCTATAGCGACACTAGCCCAGGGTCGCCAAAAACAGGAAGTTTACAACTTTTTCACTAAGTATTGAACATAATCGGGAACGGATATTTACATACGACACTATACACAAACCATACAAACATAACAAACACACTTACATTATTGAAATTTTGATTTCAAACTATCACCAACGAGTCGTATACATTTTCACAACAACGAAATACGAACTTAAACGTTTAACAAACACTTTGGACATAACATTGGTTGTACGAACACTAGCATGGATGGTTAGATTAGACATCCACATACTTATTAAATCTCGTGCGTTAGGGACGTTAGGAGATTTCGGACTGTACTTGGGCTTAGGTTTGCTAGCACTCGCACCACTACTTAACTCAACAGGTGAGTTTACAGCCCCTACTTTTACTGTTTTAATTACCTTGGGGTGGAAAACATAGTCAACTGTTTAAACTGTTTAACTGTTTTATTAATTGCCATAACTGCTTTTACTTACATGATTGTTTATCATACGTGTTTTACTCGAACTATTAGAGTACTTTGAACTATTGAACTGCTGTGCGAACTTTGTTTATGAAATAACATTTTCATACTATAAACTAACCAAACGTGATAAACTATTTGACAAACTGTTTTAACTAGACCGGAGAACGACCGGTAAACTGTTTTGATTTGGCCGGAGAACGACCGGTACTTTTATGAAAACGCTAGAGAACGACCAGCAACGTATTTTAGCGCCAGAGAACGACTGGCCACTGGACGGAAGAATGACCCGTGCGTCTTTGGATGGGAGAACGACCCATGCGTATTGATCGGAGAACGACCGGTACTGTTTTTCGCTGGAGAACGACCAACAGTGTTTGGACGGGAGAACGACCCGTGCGTATTAAACTGTTTTATTTGAACGGGAGAACGACCTGTCCGTATTTGGCCGGAGAACGACCGGTACTGTTTGTAAACCGCTAGAGAACGACCAGCACGTGTTTTAAACTGACATTTTGAGTAACATCCCACGTATCTGTTTTGGGTAACATCCCACGTAAACTAAACTTTGGGCGAACAACCCACTAAACTTATACTTTGGATAACATTCTACTAAACTTTACTTGACTGTTATGGCAATAACTATTTGTGAACGTATTTGTGAACGTATATGATTTAAACAACTGTGCTTACAACTCGACTCTACGATTGCAAACATAAAACCTTTGAATTCACTCAACCTCGTTGTTGACTTTTACTATGTTTTTCAGGGAATTAGCTGCGCATGTAAGAATCGCCAACACACATGGAGAATTAGGCGACCCGTGAAGTTCTAGGATGCCAACTTTTTTGAAAACATATGGATTTCTCTAGTATAACTGAAACTGTTTTAGTCATATTCCAGAAATCTACTTTTGTAAACTTATTACTTTTAACTTGTACGATTCGATGAATCGTAAACTCTGTAATTAATACTTTTGGCATCTTAATATATTATGTTCTGTTGTAATCATATGCTCTGATACGTATGCATGCTTTGTTATTGTGGCACCCCCGTACTTAATCCAAATGCTTCCGCTAAACAAAACAGACGAATTTGGGGGTGTTACCGATTGGTATCAGAGCCATTGGTTATAGCGAACTACGAAACTTTAGGTGACTTAGAGACCTAGAGACCTAGACTATAGCCTTGGCTAGAACGCTCATGCATACACACATTTGCAAACGTTGAAAATATCGTTACGACACGTCGATACGCGTAAACTATTATTTGAACTGTACTCCGTTCGATTCATTCTGCTATCATTGAACCTAACCGTATTAAACGATTGATGGAAAGAAGTATGTGGTTAGTATCATATAATGACGCCTGGCCAACGTGATTATATTATACTAAGTACATATGGGTGTTTCATAGTCGCATGATACGTAAAGGGGAAAACTTGTCAATCTTTCCAAACGCTTGATAACTAGAACTTTGTTATTCGCATTTACCTTCTTTGGCATTGACTTCTGCAATTTCTTTCCTTGCAGAACGTCATCATGCCGCCTAAAAGAAATACTCGAAACAGTCGACGAAATGTTCCTCCTCCACCTCCGCCTCCAGAAACAACCGAGCAAATAATCGAACGCAGCGTGGCTGAAGCCATCGCTCAATACGAGGCCAGCTGCAATCGTGAAAACCTGACCAACAATAGCGGAGCCACTCCAGTCAACAGTGAAACCCCAACCAATACCCAGTAGGGGTGTTCCTACAAAACCTTCCAGTCTTGTAAACCCAGCACCTTCACCGGGACCGAAGGGGCCATCGGCCTGGTCCACTGGATTGAGCAAATGGAATCGGTGATTGATATCAGCGACTGCGCCACCGACAAAATCATGAAGTACGCCACGTGTACCTTAGCTGACAAAGCGTTGACCTTGTGGAATGCTCAGGTCCAGATTATTGGACGCCCATCTGCTTACTCCATGACCTGGGGAACTCTGAAACAGATGCTGATGGAGGAATTTTGCCCTCCCAACGAGATGCAGAAACTTGAAACCGAGCTTTGGAACATTCAAATGATCGGCGCTGACATTACCGGGTACACTACAAGGTTTCAAGAACTGGCACGCCTGGTACCCCACATGGTGACCCCCGAGAGCAAACGCATCGAGCGTTACAACAAGGGCTTAGCCCCACAGATCCGAGGCATGGTTATGTCCTCCAAACCAGCTACCTTTAGGAGCGCAGTGGATCTGGCTCAAAGCTTAACCGACGACTCCATTCTGAACGGCACTTTGAAAGCTACCTCGAGAAAAACTGAACCTACCCGTACTGATGCGGGTGACTCTGGAAACAATAAGCGGAAATGGAACAACGAGGGCAATGACCGCCAGGGTCAACAAAACAGGAACCCGGGAAACGCCCGAGCCTACGCCACAATCACCAACTCTGGACCCAAAACCTATCTTGGCAACAAACCGAAATGTGACAAGTGTGGGAAGCACCACACAGGCGAATGCGCCTTCTGTCAAGACTGCAGAAACTGGGGTCATTTGGCCCAAAACTGTAAAACCAACCCTCTTCCTCGAACAAATGCGTGCTTTGAGTGCGGTGAATCCGGACACTTTCGAAATCAATGTCCACGACTGAACAACAACCAGAACAACCCTGGGAACAACAATCAGAACAACAACAACCGCATCGCAACCATCCCACCGGGTCGTAGCCGCGCATACATCCTCCGGGCTCTGGAAACAGTTGCGGACCTCGGCTAACACGGTATGTCTTAACAGCTGTTGCTACGAGTTAACATTTCTTTCCTTCGGATATCGATTCAAACCTGATACTTGATAAACGTCGATTCCTTTCGAACATACAACTTATCAAACTATACCGCGAGTATACACGAACTGTTGAATCTATATTGGCAAACATAGAGCGCCACGCAAACTATTACTACTTTCAACGACATAATTTATCGGAGAGCATACGCCGCGGGCGATCCGACTTGACTTTTAAATCTCGGGTCGAGATTTTTCTAACATGGGGAGAATGTAACACTCCGCAAATTTAAACGCGATTATTAACGTAAATCACTTGCATTATTAGGCTAGTTCCCTACTTAAGTGAATTAACAACACATTTTAGAGGTAAGTCTAGCAAAGCCCAACTAGTTAATACGCGTAGTATTACGTATTCGTAATTAGTTGTAATTACGTACTGAACAATTTAAACAAACGCGACAAAATATACGACTGTTGGTGAACAAAATCTAAATATTAATAAAAGAAAACTTGTCTACCTTCAATTTGCTCAAAATCAACTCCTATTGACCAATCAAATGCTTTGATTTCATCACACTTTCAATTAACCAATCAAATCTCTTTAACCTCCTAAAAATTCTATTTAGATAAAACTTACAAAAAAAGTCACGAAAGTTTATATTTAATTATCCAATATTTGTTTATTTGATCTTATCAAGTATGGAGTATATGTGTGTGTGTGTATATATATATATATATATATATATATATATATATATATATATATAATAATAATAATAATTAATAATTAATGGAAAAGTCACGGCAACTCTTCTAAATCTAAATTGAAATTGAAATATATAATAATAACAATAATAATAATAATAAGTGGCTTTAGTAACCTACTTTTAACGAATCAATATATTTATTTTACTAAGAAGTCTACAACTCTACATAGTAAATCAGGATGAAAAGATTGAAAACACAACTTATTGTACTTTTAGTTTATAGAAGAGAAAGAGTATAAGTCATTCAAAAGTTTTATATTTACTATATTATATCGAAGATTCAAATAGGTACACTTTTTATGGTGTGAACGGTAAGAACGAACTTTTAAAATTTTACTTTTAAATTGATTAACTTTTTTGCTAAAAAGGTTATATATCAAAATTATTGAAATTATATGCTCTTTAATGTGAGATAAATTTTTTAAAAAATTATATGATACACATCATAAAAAAATTTAGCATGTATCACACATAAAAGTTGTGATACATAACTTTTGTTTATATATCATATATTTTTTATTTTTTTAAAATCGATCAAGAGGATAAAACTTTAATATGCATTCTTTTTTCTTGAAAAAAATGTAGATATGTTAAAATTAACAATGAAAAAGATGTTTCTACAGTTCCTACCATAAAGAATGTTTCTACAAAACCTCCCACGTAATCGTATAATATTCGTGATACACTAATTATTATCTTTTTAGTCAAAGTTATAGTTTATTAATAAACTATTATAAGTATGAACATCCAAAGTTATACCCTTTTTCTATTGAAATATAAACATAGTGATTGTATTAAAAAAAAATAGGTTAATAGTTTAGTTATGTATCAAACTTTGGACGTTTTACTATTGTATACAGTAAACTTTAAAACTTTCTATTGTATATATCGAACTTGTAAAAATATCTATTGTATATATTGGGTAACCTACCAAGCAGGTATAAGGTTATCTTTCTTTTTTACAATTTTTCCTTTGTTACAAAAAATCCACTTCACATGCCATGTAATCAATTCTTGTCACATATGATGCCAAACCAACGCCATGTAAGCTTGACCGGCGCCACATCAACAAGCATCAAGTTTCAGGTCAACCAATACATACAATAGACATTTTAAAAAGTTTGATATAGACGGTTTGAAATTTGTTACATACAATAGTAAAATTTCCAAAGTTCGATACATAACCAAACCATAAACCCTATTTTTTTTAAAAAAATCGATCTAATATTAAAGAAGATAAAACTTTAATAATTTTGGCATTCCTTTTTATTGAAATTATGGAAATATGTTGAAATAAAAATTGAAAAGATCGTTTATACAGTTCCTACCAAAAGAAATGATTCTACAATAAACATCCAATATGCATGATACAATAATTATTATATTTTTTGTCAAAAGTAATACCGTAGTTTATTAAACTATTATAAGTATGAACGTCCAAAGTTATACCATTTTCTATTAAAATTTAAACATAGTGATTGCATAAAAAAAAATATTATTTTCAAAAAGTGTGTATACACGGGTTTATAATTATCTTATTAATAATAGTAATAACAATAATAATCATAATACATAAATAATGAATATCTATTAACCAATTGAATACTTACATATCACCAAACATTCAATTAACCAAATAAATGGTTTACTTAAAAAAATTATTTTGAGAGTAAAACCTTAATCAACAACGTGGTTATGAAGGTCATTTGATCCGGTTGCCCACTATTATGAAACACTTTTAAGTTTTGTTACGTTTTCACAAACGTATATACATTTTTAATAGCTATCAGTGCTGGTCATTTTTTTTTCCCTAAAGTTTTTGATTTCTCATTCATTTGAGCGGCTTCTTCTAATAGTATATGAGTTTTTCCATTTTACAATAGATATAAAGAACAATATAATTTTAAATTGTAACAATTACAACAAACTAATATTTTCTTCCTTAACATATTTCAACTATGAATATTTTATTGGGTTTATTGTTCACTTTTTACTATTGTATGAGACATGCTTTCATTTGTTTAATTGTGTGTATTGAACTTTTTAATATCGTCTATTGTATGTACATTTTTCTTTTTACAATAGAAGTATTTGAAGTTCGACTCCTACAATAGTAAATGGTGTAAAGTTTAATACATAAAGAAACAATAAACTCTATTATTTGTGATTTTAATAAAAGCATTTCTAGGTATTATACATGTATAATGTAATATAATGCAATTGACATTTAACATTATTTATTTATTTATTTACGTTTAACAATTACATATTAACAATGGAAAATGCAAACTAACGATTGTACGACATAACTTACACATATATTTCAAATTACTTCTTACACAGCCCGTGTTTATACACGGGTTTAAAACCTAGTTATTTAATAAAACGAAATTATTAAATAACGTCGTAAACAATTAAATATTATGTCGATAATATTTACATATCATTTTATAACGCAAAACGTTAACTTGTATAATTAAAATAAAACAAAGTTTAAAAATTTTATAACTTAACTTAAATTGTTTTATAAAAAGATCATAATTAAAAGTATAATAAAACCCGTATATAAAATTTTATTATTTAAAATATTGTAACATTTAACGATCGGGTAAACAAACGCGGGTTAAAAACCAAAAATGGGGAACAAACCACCTACCAAAACCCACCTCCCCACCCTTTTCTTCTCATTTTTCATCTTTCATTTCTCTCTCTACCTCCCTATTTCTCTCTATCTCTTTCTCACTCTAAAACAAACCACAAATCAAACAAAAACCACAAAAACGCTCCAAATCACCTAGCTCTTTTGGAATAAAGTGATCACGAGACCACGATCTACATTTCTACCTTCTCGGATTTCAAATCCGACACCCGTAAGTTTCTGACAAATCCCGCAAACTCTTAGATTTCGTCATTTCTTTTCATATTTCGTGTTCAATATACTTAATATAACATGTTTTAGTGTTCTTAACAACCGAAAATGTCCAAAATCGACCAAAAACCCGTTTTTACCAAGCTGTTCGTCGAACAGTTGGAAGTGTCGCTATGTGCCAAAAACAGTGCTAGCGACACTAGCTAAGTGTCGCTATGCCTAAGTGTCGCCCCTATAGCGACACTACTTAAGTGTCGCTGAAATCCTTAACCAGATCCATCCTAGCGACACTACCTTAGTGACGCCATATTGAACTAGTGTCGCCTATAGCGACACTGACCAAGTGTCGCTACTCAATTAAAAATCAGAAATCTAACGACACTTAGTAAGTGTCGCCTAACTAGTGTCGCCTATAGCGACACTAGCCCAGTGTCGCCAAAAACAGGAAGTTTACAACTTTTTCACTAAGTATTGAACATAATCGGGAACGGATATTTACATACGACACTATACACAAACTATACAAACATAACAAACACACTTACATTATTGAAATTTTGATTTCAAACTATCACCAACGAGTCGTATACATTTTCACAACAACGAAATACGAACTTAAACGTTTAACAAACACTTTGGACATAACATTGATTGTACGAACACTAGCATGGATGGTTAGATTAGACATCCACATACTTATTAAATCTCGTGCGTTAGGGACGTTAGGAGATTTCGGACTGTACTTGGGCTTAGGTTTGCTAGCACTCGCACCACTACTTAACTCAACAGGTGAGTTCACAGCCCCTACTTTTACTGTTTTAACTACCTTGGGGTGGAAAACATAGTCAACTGTTTAAACTGTTTAACTGTTTTATTAATTGCCATAACTGCTTTTACTTAAATGATTGTTTATCATACGTGTTTTACTCGAACTATTAGAGTACTTTGAACTATTGAACTGCTGTGCGAACTTTGTTTATGAAATAACATTTTCATACTATAAACTAACCAAACGTGATAAACTATTTGACAAACTGTTTTAACTAGACCGGAGAACGACCGGTAAACTGTTTTGATTTGGCCGGAGAACGACCGGTACTTTTATGAAAACGCTGAAGAACGACCAGCAACGTATTTTAGCACCAGAGAACGACTGGCCACTGGACGGGAGAACGAACCGTGCGTCTTTGGATGGGAGAACGACCCATGCGTATTGATCGGAGAACGACCGGTACTGTTTTTCGCTGGAGAACGACCAGCAGTGTTTGGACGGGAGAACGACCCGTGCGTATTAAACTGTTTTATTTGAACGGGAGAACGACCTGTCCGTATTTGGACGGAGAACGACCGGTACTGTTTGTTAACCGCTGGAGAACGACCAGCACGTGTTTTAAACTGACATTTTGAGTAACATCCCTCGTATCTGTTTTGGGTAACATCCCACGTAAACTAAACTTTGGGCGAACAACCCACTAAACTTATACTTTGGATAACATTCTACTAAACTTTACTTGACTGTTATGGCAATAACTATTTGTGAACGTATTTGTGAACGTATATGATTTAAACAACTGTGCTTACAACTCGACTCTACGATTGCAAACATAAAACCTGTGAATTCACTCAACCTCATTGTTGACTTTTACTATGTTTTTCAGGGAATTAGCTGCGCATGTAAGAATCGCCAACACACATGGAGAATTAGGCGACCCGTGAAGTTCTAGGATGCCAACTTTTTTGAAAACATATGGATTTCTCTAGTATAACTGAAACTGTTTTAGTCATATTCCAGAAATCTACTTTTGTAAACTTATTACTTTTAACTTGTACGATTCGATGAATCGTAAACTCTGTAATTAATACTTTTGGCATCTTAATATATTATGTTCTGTTGTAATCATATGCTCTGATACGTATGCATGCTTTGTTATTGTGGCACCCCCGTACTTAATCCAAATGCTTCCGCTAAACAAAACAGACGAATTTGGGGGTGTTACAGATTGGTATCAGAGCCATTGGTTATAGCGAACTAGGAAACTTTAGGTGACTTAGAGACCTAGAGACCTAGACTATAGCCTTGGCTAGAACACTCATGCATACACACATTTGCAAACGTAGAAACTATCGTTACGACACGTTGATACGCGCAAACTATTATTTGAACTGTACTCCGTTCGATTCATTCTGCTATCATTGAACCTAACCGTATTAAACGATTGATGGAAAGAAGTATGTGGTTAGTATCATATAATGACGCCTGGCCAACGTGATTATATTATACTAAGTACATATGGGTGTTTCATAGTCGCATGATACGTAAAGGGGAAAACTTGTCAATCTTTCCAAACGCTTGATAACTAGAACTTTGTTATTCGCATTTATCTTCTTTGGCATTGACTTCTGCAATTTCTTTCCTTGCAGAACGTCATCATGCCGCCTAAAAGAAATACTCGAAACAGTCGACGAAATGTTCCTCCTCCACCTCCGCCTCCAGAAACAACCGAGCAAATAATCGAACGCAGCGTGGCTGAAGCCATCGCTCAATACGAGGCCAGCTGCAATCGTGAAAACCTGACCAACAATAGCGGATCCACTCCAGTCAACAGCGAAACCCCAACCAATACCCAGCAGGGGTGTTCCTACAAAACCTTCCAGTCTTGTAAACCCAGCACCTTCACCGGGACCGAAGGGGCCATCGGCCTGGTCCACTGGATTGAGCAAATGGAATCGGTGATTGATATCAGCGACTGCGCCACCGACAAAATCATGAAGTACGCCACATGTACCTTAGCTGACAAAGCGTTGACCTTGTGGAACGCTCAGGTCCAGATTATTGGACGCCCATCTGCTTACTCCATGACCTGGGGAACTCTGAAACAGATGCTGATGGAGGAATTTTGCCCTCCCAACGAGATGCAGAAACTTGAAACCGAGCTTTGGAACATTCAAATGATCGGCGCTGACATTACCGGGTACACTACAAGGTTTCAAGAACTGGCACGCCTGGTACCCCACATGGTGACCCCCGAGAGCAAACGCATCGAGCGTTACAACAAGGGCTTAGCCCCACAGATCCGAGGCATGGTTATGTCCTCCAAACCAGCTACCTTTAGGAGCGCAGTGGATCTGGCTCAAAGCTTAACCGACGACTCCATTCTGATCGGCACTTTGAAAGCTACCTCGAGAAAAACTGAACCTACCCGTACTGATGCGGGCGACTCTGGAAACAATAAGCGGAAATGGAACAACGAGGGCAATGACCGCCAGGGTCAACAAAACAGGAACCCGGGAAACGCCCGAGCCTACGCCACAATCACCAACTCTGGACCCAAAACCTATCTTGGCAACAAACCGAAATGTGACAAGTGCGGGAAGCACCACACAGGCGAATGCGCCTTCTGTCAAGACTGCAGAAACTGGGGTCATTTGGCCCAAAACTGTAAAACCAACCCTCTTCCTCGAACAAATGCGTGCTTTGAGTGCGGTGAATCCGGACACTTTCGAAATCAATGTCCACGACTGAACAACAACCAGAACAACCCTGGGAACAACAATCAGAACAACAACAACCGCATCGCAACCATCCCACCGGGTCGTAGCCGCGCATACATCCTCCGGGCTCTGGAAACAGTTGCGGACCTCGGCTAACACGGTATGTCTTAACAGCTGTTGCTACGAGTTAACATTTCTTTCCTTCGGATATCGATTCAAACCTGATACTTGATAAACGTCGATTCCTTTCGAACATACAACTTATCAAACTATACCGCGAGTATACACGAACTGTTGAAACTATATTGGCAAACATAGAGCGCCACACAAACTATTACTACTTTCAACGACATAATTTATCGGAGAACATACGCCGCGGGCGATCCGACTTGACTTTTAAATCTCGGGACGAGATTTTTCTAACATGGGGAGAATGTAACACTCCGCAAATTTAAACGCGATTATTAACGTAAATCACTTGCATTATTAGGCTAATTCCCTACTTAAGTGAATTCACAACACATTTTAGAGGTAAGTCTAGCAAAGCCCAACTAGTTAATACGCGTAGTATTACGTATTCGTAATTAGTTGTAATTACGTACTGAACAATTTAAACAAACGCGACAAAATATACGACTGTTGGTGAACAAAATCTAAATATTAATAAAAGAAAACTTGTCTACCTTCAATTTTGCTCAAAATCAACTCCTATTGACCAATCAAATGCTTTGATTTCATCACACTTTCAATTAACCAATCAAATCTCTTTAACCTCCTAAAAATTCTATTTAGATAAAACTTACAAAAAAAGTCACGAAAGTTTATATTTAATTATCCAATATTTGTTTATTTGATCTTATCAAGTATGGAGTATATGTATATATATATATATATATATATATATATATATATATATATATATATATATATAATTATATAATAATAATAATAATAATAATAATAATAATAATAATAATAATAATAATAATAATAATAATAATAATAATTAATGAAAAAGTCACGGCAACTCTTCTAAATCTAAATTGAAATTGAAATATATAATAATAACAATAATAATAATAATAAGTGGCTTTAGTAACCTACTTTTAACGAATCAATATATTTATTTTACTAAGAAGTCTACAACTCTACATAGTAAATCAGGATGAAAAGATTGAAAACACAACTTATTGTACTTTTAGTTTATAGAAGAGAAAGAGTATAAGTCATTCAAAAGTTTTATATTTACTATATTATATCGAAGATTCAAATAGGTACACTTTTTATGGTGTGAACGGTAAGAACGAACTTTTAAATTTTTACTTTTAAATTGATTAACTTTTTTGCTAAAAAGGTTATATATCAAAATTATTGAAATTATATGCTCTTTAATGTGAGATAAATTTTTAAAAAAATTATATGATACACATCATAAAAAATTTTAGCATGTATCACACATAAAAGTTGTGATACACAACTTTTGTTTATATATCATATATTTTTTATTTTTTTAAAATCGATCAAGAGGATAAAACTTTAATATGCATTCTTTTTTCTTGAAAAAAATGTAGATATGTTAAAATTAACAATGAAAAAGATGTTTCGACAGTTCCTACCATAAAGAATGTTTCTACAAAACCTCCCACGTAATCGTATAATATTCGTGATACACTAATTATTATCTTTTTAGTCAAAGTTATAGTTTATTAATAAACTATTATAAGTATGAACATCCAAAGTTATACCCTTTTTCTATTGAAATATAAACATAGTGATTGTATTAAAAAAAATAGGTTAATAGTTTAGTTATGTATCAAACTTTGGACGTTTTACTATTGTATACAGTAAACTTTAAAACTTTCTATTGCATGTATCGAACTTGTAAAAATATCTATTGTATATATTGGGTAACCTACCAAGCAGGTATAAGGTTATCTTTCTTTTTTACAATTTTTCCTTTGTTACAAAAAATCCACTTCACATGCCATGTAATCAATTCTTGTCACATATGATGCCAAACCAACGCCATGTAAGCTTGACCGGTGCCACATCAGCAAGCATCAAGTTTCAGGTCAACCAATACATACAATAGACATTTTAAAAAGTTTGATACAGACGGTTTGAAATTTGTTACATACAATAGTAAAATTTCCAAAGTTCGATACATAACCAAACCATAAACCCTATTTTTTTTTAAAAAAATCGATCTAATATTAAAGAGGATAAAACTTTAATAATTTTGGCATTCTTTTTTATTGAAATTATGGAAATATGTTGAAATTAAAATTGAAAAGATCGTTTATACAGTTCCTACCAAAAGAAATGATTCTACAATAAACATCCAATATGCATGATACAATAATTATTATATTTTTTGTCAAAAGTAATACCGTAGTTTATTAAACTATTATAAGTATGAACGTCCAAAGTTATACCATTTTCTATTAAAATTTAAACATAGTGATTGTATAAAAAAAAAATATTATTTTCAAAAAGTGTGTATACACGGGTTTATAATTATCTTATTAATAATAGTAATAACAATAATGATCATAATACATAAATAATGAATATCTATTAACCAATTGAATACTTACATATCACCAAACATTCAATTAACCAAATAAATGGTTTACTTAAAAAAATTATTTTGAGAGTAAAACCTTAATCAACAACGTGGTTATGAAGGTCATTTGATCCGGTTGTCCACTATTATGAAACACTTTTAAGTTTTGTTACGTTTTCACAAACGTATATACATTTTTCATAGCTATCAGTGCTGGTCATTTTTTTTCCCCTAAAGTTTTTGATTTCTCATTCATTTGAGCGGCTTCTTCTAATAGTATATGAGTTTTTCCATTTTACAATAGATATAAAGAACAATATAATTTTAAATTGTAACAATTACAACAAACTAATATTTTCTTCATTAACATATTTCAACTATGAATATTTTATTGGGTTTATTGTTCACTTTTTACTATTGTATGAGACATGCTTTCATTTGTTTAATTGTGTGTATTGAACTTTTTAATATCGTCTATTGTATGTACATTTTTCTTTTTACAATAGAAGTATTTGAAGTTCGACTCCTACAATAGTAAAAGGTGTAAAGTTTAATACATAAAGAAACAATAAACTCTATTATTTGCGATTTTAATAAAAGCATTTCTAGGTATTATACATGTATAATGTAATATAATGCAATTGACATTTAACATTATTTATTTATTTATTTACGTTTAACAATTACATATTAACAATGGAAAATGCAAACTAACGATTGTACGACATAACTTACACATATATTTCAAATTACTTCTTACACAGCCCGTGTTTATACACGGGTTTAAAACCTAGTTATTTAATAAAACGAAATTATTAAATAACGTCGTAAACAATTAAATATTATGTCGATAATATTTACATATCATTTTATAACGCAAAACGTTAACTTGTATAATTAAAATAAAACAAAGTTTAAAAATTTTATAACTTAACTTAAATTGTTTCATAAAAAGATCCTAATTAAAAATATAATAAAACCCGTATATAAAATTTTATTATTTAAAATATTGTAACATTTAACGATCGGGTAAACAAACGCGGGTTAAAAACCAAAAATGGGGAACAAACCACCTACCAAAACCCACCTCCCCACCCTTTTCTTCTCATTTTTCATCTTTCATTTCTCTCTCTACCTCCCTATTTCTCTCTATCTCTTTCTCACTCTAAAACAAACCACAAATCAAACAAAAACCACAAAAACTACCACAAAAACGCTCCAAATCACCTAGCTCTTTTGGAATAAAGTGATCACGAGACCACGATCTACATTTCTACCTTCTCGGATTTCAAATCCGACACCCGTAAGTTTCTGACAAATCCCGCAAACTCTTAGATTTCGTCATTTCTTTTCATATTTCGTGTTCAATATACTTAATATAACATGTTTTAGTGTTCTTAACAACCGAAAATGTCCAAAATCGACCAAAAATCCTTTTTTACCAAGCTGTTCGTCGAACAGTTGGAAGTGTCGCTATGTGCCAAAAACAGTGCTAGCGACACTAGCTAAGTGTCGTTATGCCTAAGTGTCGCCCCTATAGCGACACTACTTAAGTGTCGCTGAAATCCTTAACCAGATCCATCCTAGCGACACTACCTTAGTGACGCCATATTGAACTAGTGTCGCCTATAGCGACACTGACCAAGTGTCGCTACTCAATTAAAAATCAGAAATCTAACGACACTCAGTAAGTGTCGCCTAACTAGTGTCGCCTATAGCGACACTAGCCCAGTGTCGCCAAAAACAGGAAGTTTACAACTTTTTCACTAAGTATTGAACATAATCGGGAACGGATATTTACATACGACACTATACACAAACTATACAAACATAACAAACACACTTACATTATTGAAATTTTGATTTCAAACTATCACCAACGAGTCGTATACATTTTCACAACAACGAAATACGAACTTAAACGTTTAACAAACACTTTGGACATAACATTGGTTGTACGAACACTAGCATGGATGGTTAGATTAGACATCCACATACTTATTAAATTTCGTGCGTTAGGGACGTTAGGAGATTTCGGACTGTACTTGGGCTTAGGTTTGCTAGCACTCGCACCACTACTTAACTCAACAGGTGAGTTCACAGCCCCTACTTTTACTGTTTTAACTACCTTGGGGTGGAAAACATAGTCAACTGTTTAAACTGTTTAACTGTTTTATTAATTGCCATAACTGCTTTTACTTACATGATTGTTTATCATACGTGTTTTACTCGAACTATTAGAGTACTTTGAACTATTGAACTGCTGTGCGAACTTTGTTTATGAAATAACATTTTCATACTATAAACTAACCAAACGTGATAAACTATTTGACAAACTGTTTTAACTAGACCGGAGAACGACCGGTAAACTGTTTTGATTTGGCCGGAGAACGACCGGTACTTTTATGAAAACGCTGGAGAACGACCAGCAACGTATTTTAGCGCCAGAGAACGACTGGCCACTGGACGGGAGAACGAACCGTGCGTCTTTGGATGGGAGAACGACCCATGCGTATTGATCGGAGAACGACCGGTACTGTTTTTCGCTGGAGAACAACCAGCAGTGTTTGGACGGGAGAACGACCCGTGCGTATTAAACTGTTTTATTTGAATGGGAGAACGACCCGTGCGTATTTGGCCGGAGAACGACCGGTACTGTTTGTTAACCGCTGGAGAACGACCAGCACGTGTTTTAAACTGACATTTTGAGTAACATCCCACGAATCTGTTTTGGGTAACATCCCACGTAAACTAAACTTTGGGCGAACAACCCACTAAACTTATACTTTGGATAACATTCCACTAAACTTTACTTGACTGTTATGGCAATAACTATTTGTGAACGTATTTGTGAACGTATATGATTTAAACAACTGTGCTTACAACTCGACTCTACGATTGCAAACATAAAACATGTGAATTCACTCAACCTCGTTGTTGACTTTTACTATGTTTTTCAGGGAATTAGCTGCGCATGTAAGAATCGCCAACACACATGGAGAATTAGGCGACCCGTGAAGTTCTAGGATGCCAACTTTTTTGAAAACATATGGATTTCTCTAGTATAACTGAAACTGTTTTAGTCATATTCTAGAAATCTACTTTTGTAAACTTATTACTTTTAACTTGTACGATTCGATGAATCGTAAACTCCGTAATTAATACTTTTTGGCATCTTAATATATTATGTTCTGTTGTAATCATATGCTCTGATACGTATGCATGCTTTGTTATTGTGGCACCCCCGTACTTAATCCAAATGCTTCCGCTAAACAAAACAGACGAATTTGGGGGTGTTACACACAAAGCCGGCAAATGCTTCTCGACAACGATCCGCTTGGTATGTGAAAATACCTCCATCCCGTGACATGGTTGCTTGACCCTCCTCCGGATTAGTTTTGTTTGCACTACAATACTTTAAAGTATGTTTGCTCAACGTTGAGTTGGAGTCGGCTTTTAAAAAACTCCCACATCGTTTACAATGTGCTTTAGTCGAACCATCCGACAACAACACTTTGTCAAAGTTACACCAAATCTCCGGATTACGTTTTGTTGTAAAGACTTGAACAATGGTTGGTGCATTTGACGCATTTGACGAACCAACAAAATCGTTAGTTGAGGAACTTTGAGTTGCCATTATGAGAGCGTTTTGAAATGATGAGAGTAATGTTTTGAGAGTTTCGTATGTAAATCGTAAGCGTTTTGAGTGTTTTTTCACTAGAATGAGTGAGTTTGAGTGTTGTAACTAACCCAAACCCAAGGTATCTATTTATACTAGTTTTAGGATGACAAAATGGTAAAAAAAGCAAAAAAAACGGATATAAAACGGCTAGGAGCTCAAACACAACGGCTAGTGTAAAAACCGGGTACAAACCGGGTATTAAAACCGGTTTTTGGAACCGGTTCGGGTACAACCCGGGTCCAACCCGATTTGAAACGTATGGGGGCGTACCCGGTTTGGTACCCGGCGGGTACTAGTAAAACCCGAATCGGGTAGAGTCTACCCGGGTATTGACCGGGTCGGGTTTCCGGGTATTGACCGGGTCGGTTTCCCAACCCGGTTTTTTTGGTCACGCCTACTTACAAGGTTATTAAGTGAAAGGCAAGTACGTTCAACTGATCAAGACATATGTGTTTAACAATTAACACGAAATTATAATTGTCAAATGAATAAGAAAAATTAATATGTAGTTCCTAATTCTTGTTATATACTCCACTAGTGGGTAGAGCCCGTGCGATGCACGGGTTTTATTACTCCATATTTTAGTCTTTGCATATTTATGTTTTGATGATTGTTAGTACGTACTACCAGCTCTTATAATTTGTTCTCGCACAACATAGAAGTCAAGTACAAAAAGCTTTATTTGCAATCATGTATATACATATACCATAGTTATAAGTTCGAAATTTGATCAACCATGCCAAAATCATTGTATATATGACTCACTGTATACTCTTAAAGGAATTAAAACAAAATTCTCTATTCTGCACAATCTCTATTCATCGGAGTGTATTTTTGAGAAATAAATAAATTGAGAATCAAGGAATATTATTAGTTTATTTATTACGCGCATAACCTAATATTCATATTCATATATTGAGCATTAAAATTTTCAATTATGAATTGTTTCATTAATATTAATGCTTCACAATTCACAGAAAGCAAATATATATATACATACATACTACAAAAACAAACTGAATTTGTCATACTAAAAATACACACGTTTAGAACATACAACATATTTGTAGTTCGCTTCAAAGAACTATCACCGTTAGGAATAGACATTGGAGATGAAGACCCACTCTCTCTATCATTTCACCTAAAGCAAAAGTCAACATAAAAAATGAAAATAGAAAAACTAAAATCGATTATAATATCATAAAACTAATTATTAATATCAAGAAATAAAATGGAACTTGATAATTAAAGGGATCCAATCAAAAGTCCATGAATACGTAAATCAAGGAGTTGAACCATATATCTAAAAGTAGTGAATTCATAGCAAATTAGGAACACTTTCCTAATGCTTACCAAATGCAAATATAGATATTGGATATTCGGATTATAAGAAAACTGCGTAGAAGGATCAATAAATGTGTACCTGTGTTACATCATTTATCCCACTTTTATACCAACCAAATTCGTTCAGATATATATATGGATGGTGAGGGACTATCGAACATCCCCTATTTATTTACACTTAGATCGAGTTATATTTAAATTATATTTAAATGGAGGTTGCACTTATTTAGATAGACATACGAAAGAGTTGATGTAAATTGATTTGTAACTATAAGCGAATTTATGTATTGCATTTATGAGAGAATTGTAAGTTTTCAAGCAATTATTACAATGCAATTATAATTTGTTGTTGAGCTTCTCGATCAGTTAGTTCTTAATTAGAGAGGAAAATGAATGATTAAAATTTTAATGATTATTAATTAATAAACTCTAGAAAGTTCATTCAAGTCATTATAGATAATAACTTAAGAAGTAAATACTACGAAATATTAATTAAGACGAACTGATCAATTTTTATGGCATGCATTATGCATTTATAGTTATATATTATCATTATTAGCATCATTAGTATTATTTATTAAACATAATATTTAGTTTTGTTATATGTTGTTATTGTCATCATTTATCATAGTGGTAATTATCATTATTAGATCCAAGATATATTTACCCTCACTTATATAGTGGTTAAATTTTTTTACCATAATTTATTATAGAGGTAATTAATCATTATTAGATCCAAGGCTCAAAATTTAGAGTATTGTAGATGTTTAATGTTTAATATCCACCACCTCCATGATTCACACGAGCTCCATGAACAATATGAAGAAGGTGCTCAAGCAACTTCTGTGCTTTCGGGTCGTCCTGAAACACAAAGGCAGAACATCTTACATAAACAAACATTGTCTAAGAGTCCAAACACTAACAAATCCATTCATATACATAATACTTACGCGGATACAAGTTAAAGGTACCATCTCGCAGCATCTGTGGAAGACAACTCTTCAGAGCATCACGTGCTCTGCAATATTCAAGTACAAAACCACATGTACGAACATACATCAATTTTGAATATCATATGTAGTGTACCAAATCATAATCAGAGGTTGAAAACTAGAAATATGGTCAGGTTGGGTAACATGTCAAAAGGGTCAGGTTGACCCAAATCACTTTTTGTCTAATACTTGTACATAATTAGTGTATGAAAAATGATTAGATGAGTTTTATTGTTCCAATAATAATCCGGAGTATAATTGTAGGATGATTTATGCACCAGAATACCCTTTGGTCTACTTTTGACCCGTTTAATTTAATACTTCACCCGTTTGATCTTTGGGTGATTGGGTCAAAATTGCAACATCTAATCATAATATATACCAAATGTATTAGACTAACCTTGGATTATCAGAAAAGTTGATGTAACAAAGGATGATTTGTTTTAGTAAATCTTTAGAGGGGCGCTCAGCAAGCACACCAACCATGTTTCCTAGAACATTAGTAATTGCATAGAATTTTGGAGCAGTGCTGCATACATAGTTCAAGCCCTCAATATTCAACAAGATCTTTTGTATTATAAATGTTGCCACCTGGATTCACTATCAACCCTCAATTAATAACCAATAATACAGACATTCAGTAAGAGAAGAGATATATGAGAACAGGATAGCAAAACACTAACCCTTTTCGAAAAATCAATGCCCGTCTCCATTGTGCGCAGGCACATGGGAATTATTTCTGTTGACAACAGAAAGTTAACAACTTCAGTATCATCCACCTGGTAATAATATATGTCAATTATCAGTTTTGTATCGCTCTTAAGAAAATAAGTTTTCATGAAAAACAATAAGACTGACAAAAACAGTAGTACCCTCACTAGGGCAGCAATGACGCCTAAGCTAGTAATCCTGAGGAACTCAAAATGCCTTAATCTGCTTGTTGTATTCAGGAATGGGTGAAGATATAGAGGAATAAGAGCTGAAAACAAGCAAAAAAATTAGTACACACTCCATCAAAACTCATAACATGAAAATGACGCGAACACTATAATTTACATATTAAGAAAACATTACCTTTCACAAACAGCTTTCTTGAGTCCTGGTGGGAGGCTAAACACTGTAAACAAAATATCAGTAACAAACATATACTTCATTATTTTATGCCACCAAGCTATTTGATCCAATATTATCAGATAAATCAATACAGAACATAAGTGCTAGACCGCTATGTGCTTAGTATTATGCAAAAAAGAAATATAGAAAGGTACAACACGTGACTCATGAAACATATTTACGGTGGTTATAACAATACTGATGAAATAAAAAACCAAAAAATACCTGAAGAAGAGCAAGTACATTGCAAACTCTGTTTAATTGAGCTCTGGTTAGCTTAGGTGGTGATAAGTAGGGGTATATTGAAATGATTTCCTGCGAATAGTTTATGATAGCATTATTAACCCTATACTTACTATACTACTTTACAAGATAATATTTACATGAAAACATGCAACATTCCATAAGTGTTGTGACAACAACAACAACGAATCAACCGACTACAGTTTCACAAAGGAAAGACGTAATGGGATCGTTGTATATCTTTCACGAACCTTCCCTAAAGAAAACGGAGAAAAAAAAAAGTCAGTTAATTTGTATACCTGAATGAGTGCAGCAACGGTACTCCCAGAGAGCCACAACAAAGGAGCCATTTCTTTTAATCTGTTCATGTCCTACAAAATAAAACCAAAGAATGAAACTGGCATACGCACAAACCTTGTATTAACAAATTATAAGATGACTACCATTTTATTTTATTAGTATAAGGTAAAAGGTCTTAAGTAACATGGCTTCTATATAACGTGTAATATTTATATATTAATGAATCATAATTTGAAGCAATTGTTAACGTGAATGATGTGAAAGAGAGAAACTAACGATGAAATACCTTACAGAGTTGCATCAGCGCATTTTCTCGAAGATCCGGATTGCAGATATCGAGTATCAGTTTCTCAGGGGACTGCATTTTCTTTGAATATAGAGAAGAAGAAAAAAAATGCAGAATGGACGTATATTTGTATTTATTATTAATTTATGATATCAATTAGTTATAGTTCAGAGATTTACTCCTAATTATTTTCAAAACATATCTAAATTTCCGGAGAAAAACATTATCTACTGATTAAAGGGCCGGGCCCAAGTTGCAGCTATAATTAATGAGGGTGATCAATCTATGGTTTAGATTTTACGTGATTATATTATACTCCGTAGCATATAAGATGTGATATTTTTGATTAAATATTAATTTGACGATAATAGCTGCTTATACTAAATGGGAAAATCACAAATTTGATCCTTTGACATAAATCAATGGACAAAATAATCCCTTAACTTTTGTTTTAAAGAAACTAATCCAACTATTCACGCTATAAAAGGCGTGAAGGGCGCGAACCTAATAAATCAAACCCACAACACTGATTATTTCAAAAATTGGGGGCCCAAAGCGTGTCAGTGTGGGGCCGGCGCGTTTCAGTGTCACATCCATGGGAAATCACCACACACACAAAATTCGAGTCGCGCCTAGTCAAATCCCTACGCGCCCTTTGTACTTTTTGAGTTTAAATTCGTTTTTTTTAATTTTATATGTGTATATTTAATTTACTTAGTATATACGTTTTTCTTTGATAACTTTTTCTATATAGTTATCAAAGAAAAACGTATATACTAACTAAGTAAATTGAGTTTGGTCAAAGAATCAAATTTGTGATTTTCCACTTGGGTCCATATTTAAATACCCCTTTTTATACTTTTTTTCATCTCCTACCCCCTCACCCATCTAATCAATCACGTCATGTTTTTATTTTTTATTTTCTAGGTATATCCCCCTCTTTTTCTAATTCCTACCCCCTGTTTAATCTAAAACTGAAACTGATTTTGTACTGAACTGGACCGATCTTAAATAAAACTGGACTGAAAAAGGACTGAACAGGAACCGGAAGTGAGCCGGGGGTATCCTGTAATTGGGGGTATCTTTATAATTCCCCTTACTAAAAGAAGTTAAATAGTAACATTAATTTTTTTGTGCAGAACACTATAAGTTGTGATACTAACAAAACTGAATGAATTGTTGTAAACATTATTGTGATTAAATATTCTTCACCAAAATCAACAAAACTTTGATGTAATCAAGTGAATCCTCCGATGAACTGATGAAGTCAGGTATAACATATTTTGTGATCACACATTTTATCATTGTTTAGATCCAATTTCGGTTTTGTACAGTCTGCTGTGAACCAATGTGTACCCCTAGCTAAAGGGATCACAGATTCACAATCATCCAAGAATACTACATTCAACCAAAAAGGCTATATTTGACAGTTAACACCAACGTAAATTACAAACTTTTTACACATCTATTCGGCCTTATAATTAGTTACGTTCAATGATGATGTAATTTTGTAATTTGTATCATATTTTTATCCAGCCTAAAGAATATACATATCCCACACGTTCCGCTCATTCCACACTATGTGGTCAACAGACTTACTGCTGCTGCTGTTTCTTCGGATAATCCCTTGGTCCAAAAACGGTTGATCCAATTCTTACGTTTGTGCTGCCCATTTCAATCTGCAAGTACCCGGATATATGTTATTAATCAACTTCCCTTTCCACCAAAGCAAGCAATCCATATATTTACTGTTTACGTTGCAAGTTGAAATTATATGATGAAAAATGACAGTGGGGCTGCATCACAAGATGATAAGTTGATAACATCCATCAATGAGATTTACTACTCTTTCCTAATATACCCAAATTTATGTCATTCTAGCCTAGCAAAACCTAAGCAGAGACACTTATCTAAAACGATCTCTATGCATACAATAAACCAAATATTATATTTCAACAAGTTAACAAAAACTGTATAACAGTCTGCCACAGTTTCCCAACATTTAGTGACTGTCACATTTACTCTTTATACAACAATACCACTTGACCTAGTAGCAACATATAACATATTTGTAGAGACCACTACTAAAGGCAGCGATTCCAGCTCAGTTACTTTTGAGTGAGTTAATTGGGGTTAAAGTGAGGTAACAGGTAAAAATGTAGCTCTAAACGAAATGGACCCAACAGGTCAAAAGGCCACCAAAACGTATTTTTAATGTACCAAACCTCCTAAATCATTTTATTCACGAAAATAGATTATTATTAGAAGCATAAAATTTTGGTCAAGAAGTGTATTAGCCAACCTAACCAATGCGGCCCATTTTGACACCTCTAACTAATACCATATGTCCAAAGACTACTTGCTAGGTGCTGAATGTAGTGTTTGTAGCATATAGCAATTTGAGCCCATTCTGACACCTCGATATCAAACGTACCATTCTAAACGACAGTCTAGTTCAAACCAATCCAACTGCTAGCATGATAAGCATATGGTACGTACAAGAATTCTACAATAACGAGAAATTCTATAATGACTACTAGCAATTAAGAAAAGATATATAGTCAGCATAACAAATGAAATTGCAGAATCTGAAATCATAGAAGAAACAAAACAGAAAGGCTGTAAAGATTTTGCCCATATTCTTTATAAGGGTCAAAACAAGCAGGGTTGAGTGGCCCACTAACATTTGTTGTCTCTTTATTTCTATAATTGAAGTGATAAAATAAATATAATGATAAAAAATCATTATTATAGAATTGATCTAGTGTCTTATTGATTTATTTATTTATTTTATCTTTTGAATAGAACAGGGAGGTTATACAAAGTTATGTAATGGGCTACTTTCAACCAGCTCAACCCGTTTCACTTGAATCAATAGCATTAAGGTACAGCCCAAATCAAACCCATGTTCACATAAATGAGTTGACTGCTAGCATGGTTTCCTCACCGCTAATTCAAAGTCACCAGACATGCCCATTGATAGTTCACACTGGTTTTCAGGCATCCCAAGTTCCTCGCAGATCTCAGCTTTGCATCTTGATAGAGTCTAGAAAAACCAAACAAAGAAACATCAGTTACCTCAACTTCTTATGAAAAATAGTAAATTGATAAGCACAGTAGAAACAAAAAAGTGAGGTGGAACAAAAGGGTTCCAAATATAATTAAATATACTCCTTATAAGTTTTCCAAAGTGATATAAGAAATTTACCCAACCATGAGGTATTGAGGTCACCCCAACCATGGGGTTGTGGGTTCAAGTCCCGGGGTTGGACATATGTGTATATTGGTGAAAAAATGTATAAATTCGTGGAGTGTGTGTGTGAGTTATTGCGTTTCTAGAAAGAAAACGCTAATTACCTTGAAGTTCTCCGGAGTGGATGTGTAATCTGGCATTCCAATAGTCATTAAACCAGAAAACACGAGGTTTGGGCAATTAAACTTAACATGCTTCACAAGCTCTACACAACTTGATGGTTCAATCCCAGATTTTGCTGCAGTGTGATTAGTTGTGATTGTAGGGGTTATAATTTATAAAACTTTAAGCAATTAAGACCAACGAACTTGATTTGCAGAACTTTAACAAAAGCATCAAACAGAATTGTAGTTCATATGGTATGATAAGAAATCACACAAGACACATGATAATGCCAGTGGCGGAGCTAGAAAAAAATCTCACAGGTTGCAAAAAGTTTTAAGTACGTAAATTATAACTGTAAAAAATTACAATGGTATGATTTATTGAATAATACAAATTATCATTACCGAAAACAAAATAACTAAAACAAGTGGCATGTCATTACCCAAGCTGCAAGATATAAATTCAAGACATAGCCTAAAAAAACTCGAACAGAAGTAAAACTATTGGACATGTCTAAAGTTTAGTTGCAAATGGGATTAAAGTTAGGCTAATTTTACTGAATTGGGCTTTATTTAAAGAACGGGTCTAACAAACTACATAAACAATCATATAAGGATTTAATTATGTGCAGTGCCTAAGCTTTATTAAAATAGTAATATTTTTTTCTACATTAAATATATAAAAACCATATGTAGCATATGCTACTCCTTGCATCCAAATACATCCGCCTCTGGATAATGCTAAAGTTCTAATTTCATGATAGAAAAAAAAATGTGTGTTGAGTGTTGTTCACCTACATATCTCTCCACTGGTATTTACTTGGACCATAACAGGCAAAGGCTTTCGACCAATGCTTGACACTGCACGATCAAGATGATTTGCAATCTGTGAATCATGTTAATACATATTTTAAATATTTGTCACCTACAAATTTAATATTTTACTAGAAACGATAGAAGCGATATTACATGTTACCTTCTCATTATCTACACCTTGTACCATTGACAGGTTTGGAACAGCAGCTGAATACAAGGAAAAAAATATACTTCAATATACAAGATCAATTTTACCACTAAAAATGAGCCATATATATTTGTACAATAACAAAACCTAACAAATACACAATGACAGAGAGTTAACAGGAACACTGCCATGATATTCAATGCTATCTAAGAAGACTAGCATCCGAGCTAAGATATACTATTATTGACCTAACTTATACACAGTATTCGGAATGACCAGCATCAAAACAAGGTAATCTAACTTAAGAGCTGAAACTCATTGCAACAGATTGGTGATGCAATATGCGTTTATACACATTATCGAGTGGTTTAGTTTGGTTATAGGTTGACTAGGATGTGTTACTATTTTTCATTCCCAAAAAAAGTGATATCTTGATTATAATTTTCTGATTAATGAGGGTCAACAATTCAGATGCAGTGATGTATGCAAGTAGCATTGACTTGAGTATTAACAAGTAGTTTTATTGGAACATCAAAAGTCAAAACACGCTACTAAATAATTTGGGGGTGTTTGAAGTTGTTTATTTTAAAACGCTTATCTACTTAAAAGATAAGTAGGTGCTAACATGCTTACGGAGTATTTTAACGTACTTATTCCTTCTAAAATGTAGCATATGAGTAGCTTTATCTGCCATAAAAATAAGCAATCTTAAATTATATATAAGAAACAGTTGATGATGTCATCAAAAATTTATTCAACCAATAAAATTACTCAATTTTGTCCAATTAGCTAAATTATAGGATCTAATGACATCATAAATCATTAATTATATATTATTATAAAGAAAATTAATTATGATAACTTTATCCAAATAGGTATTCGTAATACATTAGAACTATTATCATATCACAATAGGTATTCGTAATACATTAGGACTATTATCATATCACATGCGTTGATGAGATTTCATCCTTCGTATTAACAACTTTTAAAATCTATTTGTTTTCGTCCAATCCCGTGTAATACACGGGTATAGAGGCTAGTAAACACATAAACGCTCCCATATAAAAAAGGATGGTGGATGGAATTGGTACCAAGTAAGGATTTTGCTTTATTGCTCTGTAAATGTCCAATAAAGTGCCACTGAATGTCCTCGGGGAGCTGCGTATCGAAATGCAAATTGACTTTTTGTAATTAAATTAATACGGAGTATTAAATTAAATATAACAATAATAATCGAGATATAATGATAGAGGAAAGAATTGTTGACCTGAGGAGCTTTTTCGATGAATTCTTGGACATAGTTTTCCCCAAAACAACGGTGTCCGGCGTCGTAAACTTGGCGGATGAGAGATACAGGTTTTGTCTTGCTAACAGCAATCACCCGCACATCATCAGCGTGACGTCCAGATCTCTCAGCCGCCTGCCGGACACGGTGGAAAACAGATCGGAGAGCCTTCACCGCTGCACCCTCCACAGCCTGAGCAGCAGCCATTGATGCTTTTGCCTCTGTTTCTGCTGTTGATCAATATCATGAATTTGTTGTATGAGGTTGTTATTCAAACATGTTCACTTCACAGTACCACTTATTTTTATATTTTGTGGTGGATTATATATTTGGAAAATGATAATGAGATCCGAAAATGTATTAATATTTGTACTCGTATTATAATAAAATCTCTGACTTTTAGTTGACCTCATAAATATCAATTGGGTAAAACCAATTGATGCACGTTTGTAACGCCCCAAATTTCGTAAGTTTAAAACTTTAAATATACAATTTTAATTGTATAAGTTAGTGGGACTAACTATGTAAACTATTTTATGTCCATAGGACTTGTAATATTATGAAATATGTGTTTGAGGGACTAAATGTGTCAAGTGTGAAAAGTTGAGGGGTTTAATTGAAATTTGCAGTATAAAAACACTGCTTCTGTATTATTCTAGCTCATTACAGACACTGCAAATAGAAAACCACGTATATGTTCCTATATGAGTTGGCTCTTGAAAGAAATCAAGCAAGTGAGGTTGGGATTTAAGAATTGAAGCTTGTAATCTTGCAAACTAACTTCTCTAAGGTATGATTAACACTTAATTGTGTTTAATTTCATGTTATAAGTGAAATAGGATGAATAGCATAAACCCTAATCTTGGTTTTATAATAAATTGATAAATAACATGATGAATTAAGGTTTCATACCTAATGAAAAACTATATTTTATGGTTAATTGATGAATTGAATGAATTGAGTTAAACCCTAATCTAGGGGTTTTGATGAATTATGTAAATGATGATAGTAATTGGTAATTGATGAAAGAATAATGATTTGATAAATGAATTCATCTAATTAGCATGTTGAATTATATTCCTTGTGTAAAGGAAATGAAAATCATGTATAAATGGGTAAATGATATATGATGAATATGATTATACACTAAGAGATGATGTTCTTGGTGATTATTGAGGAAATTGATGATATGATAATGATAATTACCCATTTACATATGATTATGAGTAAAGTGTATGAAACATATAATGAGATCATATGATGAAATTATTACTTGTATTATATGATACAAGTAATGAATTGGAGGTTGAGTATAAATTGGATATAGGTGTTATATGAATTAACATCTATGTCATATGATGATTGAATATTGAATGTGTAATTGATATGTGCTTATGTGATTATGTGAATAGGTGATAAAAGTATGCCAAATGTTATAAGTGATTGCTTATGTGGGCTATCGCGAGGTAAGTTAATGGATGATGCTATATTTCTTCAAGTAATGCTTGTTCCATTTACTTGGAAGGACCGGTAATGGATATGTCATTTATTTGATGAGTTATGATTATATACCGGGGTGTAGGCCCGAAGATGTTAATTCTTGCGGGAATTAGCATATGATATTATGGATCCTTAATATACGTATGTTGTGAAATGATATTGATTATCATAGATAGCCCATTTCTTACTAAGCTTTATGCTTACTCGATTATGTTTATGTATTTTTAGGTGAGCCAAGTGCGACCCAAAGGGATTCGGGTAAAAAGCCCGAAGGTTACTAGTGGTGGTGCTTGTTGCTTTGTTGGTAATAAGCTATTTCTCTTAATCATGCTCATGATATGTTGTTATACCCCTTTTATGAAGAAAACAAGGTTTTGACACTTGGTGTTGTAAATGTAAACCTTTTGGTCAAAGTCATATATAACATGTTGAAAGTCAACGGATAGTATAGTCAATGAGCATGTTATGCTTGTTGATAGTTTTGAATGTGTAAATCTTGAATTTAAAGAATTATGATATAAATATTATGATTATAATAGTTTCCATGGGACAATTGAGATTTTATAGTCTTAATGAGTTTTGATAGAAACATCAGCTTAGTTTGACTTAGAATAGTCGAAGGAAAGTGAATTGGGTGTTGGAATGGTGGTTATATGGGTTAAGACCCAAACGGGTCGTTAAAGTGCCCAAATGGGTCACTAATAGGTCTAGAGGTCAAAATGAGTTGTGATTATGGTATGACGAATGTTAAAGTGGCCTTAGGTTCTAAATGTAGTATTGAATGAGTGGTAAAAATGCTAGAACCTGAATGTACATGGTTTAGAATTTAGTATGTCAACGAAAATGAGTAAAAGTGGTCATTTTGGGGTCAACGGTCCAAATCATGATAAAATGCGAATTTGCGAAAAGTGAAAATTGGGGAACTTTTGTATTGTCATTATACACGTGCCTACAAATTTTCATGGTCATTGGACTTGTCATTTTCAAGATATGCACGTTTGAAGTTCGATAAATGGTAATTAAGTGTGCAGGCTTGATTCCCGGGGAATGAGAGTCATTCCTGGGGAATCTGAAGTATGATGGTAACAGCAGGCTTCATTCCTGGGGAATGCGAGTCATTCCTGGGGAATCTCTTATAAATTCAACATTTTCTTATTTAAATCCTTATTTGATCTAGGGAATGATACAACAAGTCTAAAATGTCATATTTTAAACGTGGGACTTTACGAAATGAGAAAAAAAAAATTTTCTAAATTTCGGGGTGTTTCAACGTTATTGATAGTCCTCAGGATTGTCATTAACAATACCCTAAATATTTTTTATAGAAGATTTATTTGTAACGTCATGAAATTCATTGTATTACTAACGTTTTTGTAAAGTTGATTGTGATATATAGAGTAATGCTAAATAGGACTACTTAGTCAGACCTACAAGTAGGCCTAAAGATGTGATTGGTTGGATTTTTTCTCTCTCTTAATCTCATCCAATCAATTTTTCAAACCCACCAATCACAACTTTAAGCCTATATTTAGTCTTATATAAGCAGACATACCAATCATTTTCCTGATATATTTAGTGTGTTAAACTTGGTTAGTGTTTAGACTTTGAATGTATAAAATTGGTCAAATTGTGGCTAAACTCTAAAGTATGAAAGATAGAGATTAAAGTGTAATTATTGGAGGTTTGAGGATTAATTAAAATACAAATTAAATCATAATCCTCCTCATTATTTTCTTGAAAAAGTCAATCAAGAATGGGAGGATGTAGGTTGGGCGCATTCTAGGGTTTATAAAAGAAAGGGAATTGTTGTCTGATTTCAACATGAAAATTGTAGGTAATTGTGAGGTGATCATTAACATACTAACAGATGAAAACTTCATGATCAATGTAAGTTAATTATCCATGTAAATTCTTTTTAGGGTTTATGTTGAGTAAGGATGAATTAAACGATTTGTTAGTTAGATAGACTATTTAGGGATGTTTCAGAATTGAGTTATGTTTCAAAAATCATATAAAATTGAAAACAGATCCGATTAATACTTGTACTCATATCATAATAAACTCTCTGACCCCTGAATTTTAGTTGACCCTATAAATATCACTTGAGTAGAATCAATTGATGCACGTTATTGATAGCTCTAAGGGATGTCATAACAATACCCTAAATATTTTGTATAGAAGATTTTTTAATATGCTTAAATATGATAACCACAAAAGTAAAAATAATCATAAGCGAAATAACTGAATTGAAAGAATTGAATGGAAGGCGAAACCAACTTCTGGAAATACATACATAATTTATTATGAGGGTGTTTTAGGGATTTTTTTTTTTAGTTTATTGTGTTGGGATATGATTAAAAAGCTCTATCGAATGTGTGGAATTTTGATAAGCTAAAAGTTTAGAAGCCCCGTATTCCTGCCTTTTTGATAATGCAGAAGTTTAAAAGCATAAGTCAAACCAAACACCCCCTAGGTCTGAGTTCGATTTGAGTTTTCCATAAAAAGCGAATTGTTAATAACCGAACTAATATTTAATAAGTAACTAATTATATATTTATATTACTTTTTAATTTTTTATATACAAACTGATGATATATTATATTAAGTTTTTTAATGATGTTATCGACCCACAAACTTTAATAATGATGTTACCGACCCACAAACTTTAAAAATACATACATATATAATAATTATTTCTATCATACATACTTATGCGGGTTTATTGTGCATACTTCGATTTGATTTCTGCAAATTAAATTGAATAGAATCATGAGCACCTCTTATACTTATGCAGTTTTTATCTTAAGAATCTTAATATATTTAAGTTTAGCAAAATCTTTATTTTAATTGGAAAGTCAATTGATTACCATGACATAATACAGTAGCAATTAATCTATTTTTTACTAATATTAATAACATAATTTAAGATAATATATATACTCCTTCCATACCAGTCAAAATGTCCACTTTGACTTTGCACACAGTTTTAGAATTCTCCACTAGCTACACTTTCCATCAATCAAATAACATATCTACTCACTTAAGTCTATTTCAATTGGTTAGAACATGAAAGTGGACACTTATTTGGGACAACGCAAAATAGTAATATGAACACTTAAGGTGAGACGAAGAGAGTAATATATTTACTTAAAAAGAAAACCTTGAACTTCATTTTTTACCTAAATAACATTAAGTAATTATACTTTCTATTTTGATTTTTACACATATTTACCCGTAGTCTTTTATATCATCTCACATGCATTGTAAAATTTCAAATGAAATTATATAGTAAGGTTCAAATGAGTACAACAACTTTTGGTGAGAATAAGAGAATCAATAGGAATGAGCCACGTGTCATTTATTATCTCTCCTCCAAATTTTTAAAAATTAAATATCTTTCAAATGGTAGGTCGAAAAATTATAAAAATTGCACCATAAAAATCAGCGTTTTATTCTCTTCGATTAGAGATGTGACAAGGTATACTTTTGACGAATTTTTTTTTTCGGTTTTATTTGTGGGTTTCGAAATCGAGTAACACATGTGTTAGAAGCTGATAACACATGTGTTACTCGCTGCTAACACATATGTTACACGTTGGTAATACATGTGTTACTAGCCTAGTAACACATGTGTTACCAGCGTGTAACACATGTGTTAGCAGCGAGTAACACATGTATTAACAGCAACTAACACATGTATTAACAGCTAGTGACACATGTGTTACTAATTTTGTAAAACCCAAGAAAAAAAGTTCGTCGAAAGTATATCTTGTGAGATGGCAAATCGAAGAGAACAAAATGCTGATTTTTATGGTGCAATATTTATGATTTTTTGACTTACCGTTTCGAAGATATTTAAGTTTAAAAAACATGGAGGAAAGTGGGCTTTGTGACACGTGGCACGTTCTAGTTGTATAACACCCCACATTTCAGAACCACATTTTTTTTATACAACACATCGGAAGCGTAGGTCAAATCATTATATTATATATTAAACATATAAAGTTATATTGTTTCAAATCCCAGCAAATCAAATCAGGTGTTATATAATTCCAAAACACAACTTTAAGTTATCAAAGCAATATCAGAGTAACCGCTAGGTCAAACATTCCATGCCATTAAAGCTTCTTGCCCGTCCGTTATATCAAAATCAAAATCTGCAAGAAGTGGGGTGGTGGGATTAGCATAAAGCTAAGTGAATGAATAAATAACCAACAGCCCAACTTAGCATAAAACCCTGTTTACAGCAAATAATCGTAAACACATAACAACTCTGTTTACAGCATAAAGCATCGTAAACAGTCAACTTTAAAGAGGATTGGTGGTCCTTGAGGTACCCTCATGCTGCGGTGGCCCCCAAGCAACGCTTATCAACCATCTGTATTGGCCTATACTGTCGCACCCCCAGAACACGTGGCAGCGGAAGTATGAGGTGTCACGGGGGCGCCGACCAAATCAAATATCACAACACAAAGATTACAACAAACGATCTCTATATGAGACATTTTAATAAAAAGTTACATTTCCATAATTCAAAGTTTACAATATTGGGAGTTCGCATAACCGTTAAGAGATTTCTAATACATTACTGAATATACAAAATACAGCTAAATGCAATCTAATCTCTTGATGTTTGAAAACAATGCGACTCGAGCTAAGCTTCCTACTGCGGCGGGTTACCTGAGAAATACATACTAAAAGGTCAACATAAAGTTGGTGAATTCATAGGTTTGTAAACAATCGTTTAGTTATGATCCACAAGTTTTCAAGTTAAGTTGTACCATTCAACAATGATAAGTAAAAGTATCGTTAGCCAACGATAAGTAAAAGTATTGCATAATGCAATATAAGTATACCATTTGCCATGAGTCTCATAGTTCGAGCTTAACGTTGTTTGCCTCCGGTAAGTGTACTAATCAGATACACTTCTAAATCACAAATAATATTGCATCCGTGGGTTGACTAGCGCGACTAGTCCGGATGGGGATTGTCAATCCCCGATAGTACTATCCAATAATATTCACGCATATATTAACGAACTATGATGGGTAGAGGACTTTAGTGGATTAATCAGGTCTCATGCAATCCGTATAAAAAGTTGTTACAGTACTTGTGATCATATAAGCAGTTGTATAAAACAGTTGTATGTATTCTCACCCCAGTTGAAAAACAGTAAAAAGGGGCTATGAAACTCACCTCAGATTAGCAAGTAGCAAGCAAATATCAAATAAGCAAGCAAGCCGATGTGTAACCTTCTAACGCCCTAAACGTATAAAGTTGTGTAAGTAGATGTCTCATAAGACCATCTATAGCGATTGTATAAGTGGGGGTTAATGTCCACTTAAGCCAATCGTGTAGGTGGAGGGTTAATGTCCACCTAGAGCTAGTTCATCAACTAGTATGTCCAAATAAGTAGTTCAAGTTCGTTATCAAAAACGTGTAAGGCCCGTTGGTGAAAGTTTGTAATAATAATCTTAAACCATTATTATTATGTGTTGTTTCATTGTATACTGATGAACGCCAAAATGTGCTATTTTATAGTACTAATTACCCCTTATTTTGATTAATTTCTTATGCATTTTATTTGAATTTGATACTCATTTCGTTCATATTTGCATTTAGGAATTTTCTGGAGTTTGAATCGGAAAAGAAACTGAAAACGTGCGAGAATCGAAGAAAAGAAGCGAAAAAAGAATAAAGGTTGAAGAATGGAGGTCGATTGGCTGAGAAGTTGGAATTTGCAATCCATACGGCGTATGGAAATCCATACGGCGTATGGATCGAATGAGCCGGGCCGCCAGTTCACGCAGATCAGATCCATGGGCTTTGTGATCCGTACGGCGTATGGAAATCCATACGGCGTATGGATCGCCTCGGCAGAAACCCTAAAATCTTCATTTTGCCTTCATTTTGAAAACACTTAACCACACTTTCTCCAGTCGATTCTCTCTGCAAAAACCTCAATTTCTGGAGTATTTTGGAGGCAAAACATTAAGGATAATCAAAGGCTTTCATTCGTTCATTCGTTATTTCATTATTTCGGTTCGATTTCTTTTATATCTTTCATTCGATTATGATTATGGATATGATATTGAATCTGATTTTCTGTAAAACTATGATTGGCTAAGTTTTTATTGTATTTGCTTAGATGATAATACTTATTTGATGGATTGATTATTGAAAATGCGAACGTATCGGATTTTATTCAATGTTTATGTGTTTATTCGTTAATCCTTGGATATTTGATGATTGTTGCTGATTACCTAGCGTGGTTTCATAATTAGTTGAGATTGATTTCCTGTTGGTTGTGGAATTATTGATAGTTGTTGATTTTGATTGATAATTATTGCCGAATATATTGAGTTTGACGGGCTAGGGTTAATAGTTAGTAATGGTCATTGATGGACAAGATAACCTTAATCAGTTATAGACTTTGTTGATTCAAGTCAAAAGAATAAGTCACATAAACGGTGTTGAATTAATCTAGAATACAATTTTGTGGACAACGTTAAATTGAACTGTTAATGTGTTGAAAACAACCCTGTGTCTTTCTTAATTGTATTTAATTCAACTTATCTTGTAAGGAGGGTTGATATATTTGAAAGGGCACGATAGAATCCATACGTGAGCATTCTAAATAACATGATTTCCAGATTTTAAGGAAAGTAATCTAATCAAATGCATTTCTTTTACCATTTGAATTAAACCTTTTATTTTAATTAAGCTATTTTAGTATTTCTTTATTTTAATAAATTAGTTTTCTTTAATTAATCATTTCTTTTATAATTGTTACTTATTTGTTCGTCCGGAACTAAAACGTCTCCACTTTTACTGCTTAAATTAATTGTAGCAATTTCCAATTTGTTAATATTGACATCCGTTCCCTGTGTTCGACTCGGACTTACTGAGCTATACTATATATGATCAGGTATTCTTGCCTGTGTTGTGTATAGTAAGTTAGGTATTTTCCATTTTAAAATAAAACCCCGTTTACACGACATCAAGTTTTTGGCGCCGCTGCCGGGGAGCGGTTTGTTTTAATTTGACAAATTGGAACTTGATCTTTGTATATTGTTATTTAAGTTCAGTTCTGCTTTATTTATTTTTCGAATTATATTTTTGTGTTTAGGATTGTTTAGTAAATAGTTCAATTAGGGTCTTGTTCTACTGATTCGGGAATTATATCACAGGAAGTTTATGACCCGATCAAGGAATCCTCATCTCGCTGATCCTTTTGAAAATCCTGAAAGAGTTTTTCGTCAGAGAAGACGGTTTGCTTCTGTACCACCCAACTCAAGTTTACACCACAACCTTCCGTCGTATTTAGAGGGGGATTTTAGAGAGTATCTTCGGTCCTTATTCGAACCTCTGATCAATCAAGCAGACCCAAGAGACGCAATGGCAGAAGATATCGCCAACATAACGCTCGAAGAGTATTCGAGTCGGATGCGTAATGACCGTGGCACTGGAGTAGTAAGGCCAGCGATTGCACAAGATGTGGAGTTCGAAATCAAGGGACAGTTCCTCAAGGAGCTTAGGGAGAATCCTTTTCGAGGAGAAGAAAGGGAGGATGCTAATGATCATGTGGAGAAAATCGTTGAGATAGCCGATATGTTCAACGTTCCTAACATCACACGCGATCAAGTTATGCTCAGGGTATTCCCAATCACACTCAAGGGAGCTGCAAAGAGATGGATTCAAAACGAGCCAGCTGGATCCATAACCACGTGGGAAGATCTCCGCATGAAGTTTCTCAAGATGTACTGCCCGCCATCCAAAACTTCAAAGATGATTGACGAGATCAGAAATTTCAAACAGGAAATGGATGAGTCACTACACCAAGCTTGGGAGAGAAATAAGGACCTGATGCATAAGTGCCCGCAGCACGACCTGAACGATCAGCAAGTCGTGAGTATATTCTATAAAGGAGTGGATCGTGCCACGAGACAGCAACTGGATTCCCTAGGGCCTATTCCCAAGAAAGTCCCTCGTGATGCGTTGACTGCCATTCGCGACCAAGCGAAACACTCTCAGTTGTGGGATGATGGCACGTCTAGACGGAAGAGGTCTGTGAATGATGAAGATGGATTTGCAGCCATCACCGCTAAGCTAGATAACATGGGCAGAGATATCAAGAAGGTTACTGAGACTGTCCATGCTATCCAAGTGGGATGCGACAACTGTGGAGGAAGCCATTTAGTAAAGGATTGCACCGAGATGCGAACGGGAGAACAGACTGAAGAAGTCAAGTATGGAGAAGCTCAAGCACCATATCGTCAGGGCCGTGGAAATTTCTTCAGGAGACCATACCAAGATGGAGGGCGACCGTTTCGCCAAACTCAACCTGGATTTTTCACCAAGGAGCAGCCTGGTGCCTCATCTTCAGACAAGCAAGCTAATTTAGAAGAAATGATGGGTAAGTTTCTCATGTCCAATAAGAAATTCATTACGAGCTCTGGACAAAGAATGGATGCTACCGACGCTGCATTGAGAAACCAAGGAGCTGCGATTAAGCAAATTGAAGGGAATGTTTCCAACATAGCCAAAGTTCTTCAAGAAAGATTCCTTGGGACCCTACCTGGATACACTGAGACCAATCCACGGGATCAGGCGAAAACAGTGATCACCCGGAGTGGAAGGGGTTTTGAAGACCCCATTCCAAAGAAGAAACCTGTTTCTCAACCCCTACCGCAGAAAGAGAAGGAAGTAGAAGTTGTGAAAAGTCCCAAGGTGGACACTGAGGCTGAACAAATTGCAAGAGATAAGCAATATGCTAAGGAGCATGCACCGCCGCCACCTTATCCAGCAGCTTTGAGAAGAGGGAAAGATGATGCTCAATACCACCAGTTCCTAGAGAATCTGAAGCAACTGCACATTAACATCCCATTCGTGGAAGCCATTGCTCAAATGCCAAAGTATGCAAAGTATCTGAAGGAACTTTTAACTAATAAGAGCAAGTTGGCAGAGGCGACCACGGTGACAATGAACGAGAGATGTTCAGCAGTTATGCAAAATAAACTTCCACCGAAAATGAAAGACCCTGGGAGTATTACCCTTCCTTGTCTAATTGGAAGTTTAGACCTTACTCATGCATTGGCTGACTTGGGGGCAAGCATATCAATAATGCCTTATACAATGTATGCCAGACTTAAGTTGGGGGAACCAAAACCAATTAGAATGTGCATTGAGTTAGCAGATCGTTCAGTTCAATATCCTAGGGGTATGGTAGAGAATGTGCTAGTTAAGGTGGATAGGTTTGTTTTTCCGTGTGATTTCATCATTCTGGACATGGTTGAAGATAAAAAGGTACCTATCATTTTGGGAAGACCTTTTCTAGCCACTGCAAGGGCATTGATTGATGTTCATGATAGAAAAATCACTCTTAGGTTAGGAGAAGATGAAGTAGTGTTTGATGTCAACAAATCAATGCGATATCCTGCTGCAGTTGATGATACGTGCTACTTTGTGAGTGCAAGAGAAATGACTGATGATGAAGAGTTCCTTCAAAGTCTCATGGAAGATGAAGATCTTGATCCCATGATTCTAGAAGGATGGACGGGAAGCATAGAAGCAATTAGAGATATTCAAGAATTCGATAAAATGCTTGAGGAGTTAGAGTTCGAGAATGATGAGGAAGTAGAGGGTGATCAGCCGACTGAGAATGAAGAATCGGTTGAGACTAATGGTATTTTAGTCAAGAAAGAGACTCGCATCACTATGCATGGGATTCCCTGTTCACGAGAAGAGGTGTTGGCATGTAAATCTTCTTTTGAAGAACCACCAAGGTTAGAATTGAAAGATTTACAGACCCATTTGGAGTATGCATACCTACAAGGAGAGTCGGATTTGCCAGTTATCATTTCATCCAAGCTATCAGCAAACGAAAAAGAAAGTCTGCTAAAAGTTCTGAAGGAACATAAGCATGCTATAGCATGGACGATCGGTGATATCAAGGGAATTAGCCCATCATATTGTACGCACAAGATCCTTATGGAGTCTGATTTCAAACCAGTTGTGCAACCATTAAGACGATTAAATCCTAAGGTTACGGATGTTGTGAGGAAGGAAATCATTAAATTGCTTGACTCTGGATTGATATACCCGATTTCTGATAGTCCATGGGTCAGCCCCATTCATGTTGTGCCTAAAAAAGGAGGTATGACAGTGGTTGCGAATGAGAAGAATGAGTTAATTCCCACGAGAACTGTTACTGGATGGAGGGTCTGCATCGATTATAGAAAGCTGAATGATGCGACACGCAAGGATCATTTTCCTTTGCCATTCATTGATCAGATGCTGGAACGTCTAGCTGGAAAAGAGTATTATTGCTTTCTAGACGGATTCTCCGGGTACTTCCAAATCCCAATTGATGCAAATGATCAAGATAAGACTACTTTCACCTGCCCTTTCGGAACTTTCGCTTATCGGAGAATGCCTTTTGGTCTATGTAACGCACCCGCCACATTTCAACGGTGCATGATGGCAATATTCCATGATATGGTAGAAGACAGCATGGAAATATTCATGGATGACTTCTCTGTGTTTGGAGATTCTTTTGATAAGTGTCTGATGAATTTAAAAAGGATGTTGCAAAGGTGTGAAAGTTCAAATCTCGTTTTAAATTGGGAAAAGTGTCATTTCATGGTACGAGAAGGAGTTGTGTTGGGGCACAAAATTTCAAGAGCTGGTATTGAAGTTGATCAAGCGAAGATTGAGGCGATAGCAAAGCTACCTCATCCAACAAATGTTAAAGGAATACGAAGTTTCTTAGGACATGCTGGGTTCTATAGAAGATTCATCAAGGATTTTTCAAAGATAGCACGTCCTATGAACAAATTGTTGGAAAAGGAAGCTAAATTCGAGTTTTCAAAGGAGTGCCAAGATGCGTTCAAGATTTTAAAGGAGAAATTGGTATCTGCACCAATTATGATAAGTCCGAATTGGGATCTTCCATTTGAATTGATGTGTGACGCCAGTGATTACGCTGTGGGAGCAGTTTTAGGTCAGAGGGTTGATAAGAAGTTTCAACCTATTTATTACGCAAGCAAGACTTTGACGAGTGCACAGGAGAATTACACTACGACTGAGAAGGAATTGCTTGCTGTTGTTTTTGCGTTTGATAAGTTTCGCTCTTACCTGGTTCTGTCAAAAACGGTTGTTTTTACCGATCACTCTGCATTAAGATACTTGTTTGGGAAACAAGATGCAAAACCAAGGTTGTTGCGATGGATTTTGTTATTTCAAGAGTTTGACATTGAGATTCGTGATAAGTAGGGAGCAGAAAATCTGGCTGCAGATCATCTGTCAAGGCTGGAAAATCCGGAATTGGATAAGTTGGATGAAACGGAAATTCGAGATAAGTTTCCCGACGAAAGCTTGTTGAAAGCAATTATGAATGAATTCCCTTGGTTCGCTGATATTGCAAACTTTCTAGTTACAAAGACTCTGCCACCCGGATTGGACTTCAACCAAATAAAGAGGTTTTTCTCATCTTTACGGTATTACTTTTGGGAAGATCCATATCAGTTCAGACAGTGTGCTGACGGAATTGTCCGACGATGTGTAGCTGGAGAGGAATGTGATATTATCTTAGAGCACTGTCATGATGGTCCGGCTGGAGGACATCATGGTCCAAACTACACTGCAAGGAAAGTGTTCGAGGCTGGTTTTTATTGGCCAACAGTTTATAAGGATGCATTCAAGTATGTGAAGGAATGCGATGCCTGCCAACGTACTGGGAGAATTTCAAAGAAGGATGAAATGTTGCAAAATCCAATTATGGTAAGCGAGATTTTTGATGTCTGGGGTATAGATTTTATGGGCCCGTTTCCACCTAGCAATGGAAACAAATACATCATTGTGGCTGTGGACTATGTTTCTAAGTGGGCCGAAGCAAAGGCATTACCCACAAATGATGCTCGTGTTGTGGTAAATTTTCTTAAGCAGTTATTTTCGCGCTTTGGAGCACCAAAAGCTTTGATTAGTGATCGAGGGACACATTTCACAAATCTGCAATTGGAAAAAGTGCTGCGAAAGTACGGAGTTAGACATAAGTTTTCAACTGCTTATCATCCACAGACGAGTGGTTAAGTGGAAGTGACTAATAGAGGGTTGAAGCGTATTTTAGAACGTTCAGTTGAAGGAAACCCTAAGAATTGGTCATACAAGTTGGATGATGCATTATGAGCGGCACGAACAGCATTTAAGTCGTCAGTTGGAACAACACCTTATCGCCTTGTTTATGGAAAAGCTTGTCATTTACCTTTTGAGTTAGAGCATAAAGCATATTGGGCTTTACAGAAGTGCAATCTTGATGAGAAGTTAGCTGGAAAGGAAAGAATGGAACAGCTAGACGAGTTGGATGAATTGAGAATAAATGCTTATGACAATTCGAGATTGTTCAAGGAGCGAACTAAGAAATGGCATGATGCTCGTCTTAAGTCGAACCATACATTCGAGAAAGGTGATAAAGTTCTGTTGTATAGTTCTAGATTACATTTGTTTCCAGGAAAGTTAAAGACACGTTGGACTGGCCCTTTTGTTGTTGACAAGGTTTATCCGTTTGGAGCTGTTGATTTGCAAGGATATTCTGGAAAAACTTTCAAGGTCAATGGAAGTAGAGTGAAAAGGTACTATGGTGATATAAGGGACTCCAAGCGTGATTTGGAGATGGATTTGAATTAAGTGGTGAAGAGAGATGTCGAGCTTACCGACGTGATAAACAAAAGCGCTTTCGGGAGACAACCCGTTATTTTGTTAATTTGTTATTTTGTTTTATTGTTTTTGTTTGCAGGTTTGAACTTTGTGGGTGTGTTCTCTGGAAACCCTCACGAGACTACAACTCGTCCACTCGGGATACCGAGGGGTTTAAAGGCTTATTGCATATGCTAAATGCAATCGTGTTGCCTACGGAAGTGTGCTGTGTATTTTATTTCTGAATGAAGTCCTTCAAGCAAATTGCCATCAGGGGAGTTTTCTGTTTCACTTCTTTTCTATTCCCTTTATTTTTATTTTCTTTTGCAATGAGGACATTGCATGTTTCTAAGTGGGGGATGGGGGAAAAGAAGTCTAATTGTCCTTAATTTATGAGTGGTAGCTATTGAAAAAAATATGGAGGTTAAGAGGCATTCTACGTGTTAGTCATTTTTCAGCCCGAATTTTTGTTTTAAAATTGTTTCTTTGTAAAATTTAGCAATCTTGTAACATAGTTTGGGAATGCAAAGAATGAAATAAATTTAATTTTTAAATATTAGATAGTTCATCTTATGATGTACCGATAGGCAATCTATATGAAGGGTATTGAGCTAGTAAGAAATGTAATGAATTAAGTAGGGATTTATCCTATGAGGATTTTTTTAACAAGGTATGACCTTAGTCTTAATTCTTGTATGATAGCGTGTTATAATCCATAATTTTGGGATCCTAATAATCATCATTTGGGAATATACTGGGTGTTGTCTCCTCTGTTGTACGAAAGTACAGACCTGGTTTCCGTCAGTATATTTGATATCAAAATAGATAAAAATAAATGAGTACAAAAGACTCATAAATTGAAAAACCAAAGCCAAGTTATGTCGCTCTGTTGTACTGAGGTACAAACCTGTCACCAATGTCTTGGTTTGAAAAATGATTGATTTAATTGGATGTTCATTATTTGGAGAATTGTGACGCGTTATCTATATGAGAGTATTTTGCTATTGAAAATCAAGGGTAAAGCCTGCTAGAATAATAATAAGTTAAGCTCAATCTCTGAAATTTAGATTGTTTAAGTGGACAACAATATCAGTAATCTGAGTGAATTATCTTTTATGAGTAATAATAATAGAATGGCTTCCCATGTAGAGTTTCTTGATTGCTGAGTTTTAAGGAAGAATCGATTTTAAGATGAAAATTTGGTTTGTTGAATGCTGTGTAGTTTGTAAGCCCTTTTATCCATTGTTTGTCGTTCATATTTAAAGTTTTGAATTTTTGAATCATTAGTCTACTTGAGGACAAGTAGGATTCAAGTGGGGGATGTTTGATGAACGCCAAAATGTGCTATTTTATAGTACTAATTACCCCTTAGTTTGATTAATTTCTTATGCATTTTATTTGAATTCGATACTCATTTCGTTCATATTTGCATTTAGGAATTTTCTGGAGTTTGAATCGGAAAATAAACTGAAAACGTGCGAGAATCGAAGAAAAGAAGCGAAAAAAGAATAAAGGTTGAAGAATGGAGGTCGATTGGCTGAGAAGTTGGAATTTGCAATCCATACGGCGTATGGATCGAATGAGCCGGGCCGCCAGTTCACGCGGGTCAGATCCATGGGCTTTGTGATCCATACGGCGTATGGAAATCCATACGGCGTATGGATCGCCTCGGCAGAAACCCTAAAATCTTCATTTTGCCTTCATTTTGAAAACACTTAACCACACTTTCTCCAGTCGATTCTCTCTGCAAAAACCTCAATTTCTGGAGTATTTTGGAGGCAAAACATTAAGGATAATCAAAGGCTTTCATTCGTTCATTCGTTATTTCATTATTTCGGTTCGATTTCTTTTATATCTTTCATTCGATTATGATTATGGATATGATATTGAATCTGATTTTCTGTAAAACTATGATTGGCTAAGTTTTTATTGTATTTGCTTAGATGATAATACTTATTGATGGATTGATTATTGAAAATGCGAACGTATCGGATTTTATTCAATGTTTATGTGTTTATTCATTAATCCTTGGATATTTGATGATTGTTGCTGATTACCTAGCGTGGTTTCATAATTAGTTGAGATTGATTTCCTGTTGGTTGTGGAATTATTGATAGTTGTTGATTTTGATTGATAATTATTGCCGAATATATTGAGTTTGACGGGCTAGGGTTAATAGTTAGTAATGGTCATTGATGGACAAGATAACCTTAATCAGTTATAGACTTTGTTGATTCAAGTCAAAAGAATAAGTCACATAAACGGTGTTGAATTAATCTAGAATACAATTTTGTGGACAACGTTAAATTGAACTGTTAATGTGTTGAAAACAACCTTGTGTCTTTCTTAATTGTATTTAATTCAACTTATCTTGTAAGGAGGGTTGATATATTTGAAAGGGCACGATAGAATTCATACGTGAGCATTCTAAATAACATGATTTCCAGATTTTAAGGAAAGTAATCTAAGCAAATGCATTTCTTTTACCATCTGAATTAAACCTTTTATTTTAATTAAGCTATTTTAGTATTTCTTTATTTTAATAAATTAGTTTTCTTTAATTAATCATTTCTTTTATAATTGTTACTTATTTGTTCGTCCGGAACTAAAACGTCTCCACTTTTACTGCTTAAATTAATTGTAGCAATTTCCAATTTGTTAATATTGACATCCGTTCCCTGTGTTCGACTCGGACTTACTGAGCTATACTATATATGATCAGGTATTCTTGCCTGTGTTGTGTATAGTAAGTTAGGTATTTTCCATTTTAAAATAAAACCCCGTTTACACGACATCATATACTATCTAAGTATATGTTTCATGTGTTGTATCGTATACAAGTATTGAAGTTGTGTAAGTTCGACACTTAGTGTGAAAATTAGTTTTGAAGTTTTTGTTTTATGCGTCACTTAGGGGCGACACTTGATGGGGCAGCGACACTTGGAAAGTGTCGCTGAATTCGATTTCTAAATAGGTAGCGTCACTCAAGTAAGTGTCTCTATGGGCGACACTTGGTTGGTTGGCGGCACTAGGTTAAGTGACGCTAAATAAGTAATTCAAATAATTTATGCGGCACTAAGGGTAAGTGACGCTAGATTAGGCGTCACTTGGGTAAGTGTCGCTGGTTAGGCGACACTTATGCCTGATCAGATTTCCAATTTTTATTCCGAGTGTTCTAAGTGTCGGTTTTTCATTTGCGAAACTTTCTAAGTTTAGTTTTTGGTCCAAGTTACTAACTAAGTCACCCAAACCCATTTTTGTTACCACTTTCCAAAAATAGTAAGTTTTGTCGTTTTTAGAAACCGAGCCGTTTTTGTTGACTTGGTCAAACTGACTCGGTTTGACCCGAAACTTTTACCCAACCCATATATCAGTTTATAGAGTCCAAATAATTTGTCGGTTCGTGTCGGAGTTCACCCAAAGTGTCGGTTTCTAACATGCAACCTAAAAATTCAAGATTTCATATTTTCGACTTTTGTCGGTTTGGTTCGCCATTTAATTTCTACCACTTCTGGTACAAACTAGGGTCTGAGATTTTTACCAACTGATCATGTATGTATCTAGTGTAACATATAATTTTTACAGCAACCATAGTGTCCATTTATATATTTAAACAAATTCGCGTATGAACCGTACTCATTTTCCAAAAACTTCCAGACCAGGTTCAAAGATCCGAATATAACCAAAAATACGTAGAGATCTGAAAAAAGTGTAAAGCACGAAAATTGTAGCTCTTTTCAATACGCAACTTTTAAAACAAAATTAGTTGTCTAACTCCTCCTATAACTCAAGTTATGACCATTTTACCAGACTGACTTTTTGATGGCAGATTATGCATGTTCTTGAATAAAGTATAAAAACGTATTTTAACCTTTTATTTGGACATAATAGTGTTAGATGAGCTACAAAACAAGTAAATAAACATCATGAAGTCAGTTTTAGAGAGAGAGAGAATGGGTATTCATACTTAGAAATGATGAAGAAATGATGAAGATGATGGAGGTGGTGATCTTGATTCTTGGTCTTGCTCCTTTTTCTTCTTAATTCTTGGTGGTGTTGTGGTGGTTCTTGGTGGTTTTGGGGGCTGATATTCTACAGATTTTTGAGAGAAAAATGGAGGTTGGTTGATAAGGGAAAATGAGGAAATGGAAGAGAAGATTGCATGTAGGTGGAGTGGATGGAGAGTGAAGAATCTTCATCATTACATTGCATGTAAAAGGAGAGTGCAAAGAGGGTGGTGACCACATGGGGGGGCCGGCCCATGGGGGTCCCACACAAGGGTATTTTGGTCAATTCACATTTTCCTTTTAATTGGTTACGTTTCCCGTTCGTTTACCCGATTGTTTAGACGTTTATTTATACGTTAAACGTTTTATACACACATTTAAGTAACGATTTAAATTCCGATATTTTCAATCGAAATATTTATCTAGATACTTGTAAACATTTATAAAAATGTTCCGTTAATTTATCGACCTCGATTTGCGTGCACGTTTTACGGAGGTTTAATCGCGTAGCGATTTAAATAGACGTTTTTCATTGACGAACTATTATATGATGTTTACAATAATAATTTCATACAAAATAATATATTTAAATTATTAACATATATTTTGGCTTTCGTTCGATTGTCGGGCGCGTTCCGCGCGTTTCTGTTGCGTTTGAGACGTTTTAGCCAAAACGCCTTAGTTTTTCGTGTATTATTTTAACAAAATAATAATATATGATAAATAACTTCTAAAAATAGATTCAAGTTATTTATAGAAATGTTTTCACCAACGTCGTATAATTTGTCGGACTCCGTCCGGTTGTTTCGCACAATTTCACCAAATTGCGTAAGCGTAATATAAATCAATTACGGGAGTGTATATTCACATAAATATACAAATAGTTACAAGTAATTACAAGTATTTAGCCTAATACTAAACTAAACACACGTAATTAGGATTTCTAGTAGGTTAATCAGTAACCCTAAATCGTCGGGTGTCACATTCTCCCCATGTTAGGAGAATTTCGTCCCGAAATTAGTTCGTTGCCGAAGCCTGAGGGGTATCTAAAAATAGATGTGGGTGTTTTAGTCGCATTTGGTCTTCCCGTTCCCAAGTGAATTCAGGACCGCGCCTAGAATTCCACCGGACTTTAACGATGGGAATACGACTTTGTTTCAAGCGTTTGACCTCACGGTCCATAATTTCTATCGGCTCCTCGATGAAATGGAGTTTATCATCTATGTGGATTTCATCGAGCGGGATTACAAGCGTCTCACCAGACAGACATTTCTTCAAGTTAGAAATGTGGAATGTGTTGTGCACGCTACTGAGTTGGGGCGGTAGCTGCAGTCGATATGCCACCGGACCAATTCTTTCAAGAATCTCAAAAGGTCCGATGTACCTAGGGTTTAGTTTACCGCGTTTACCAAAACGAATGACACCTTTCCAAGGTGACACTTTTAGAAGTACTTTGTCTCCGACCTGAAATTCGAGGGGTTTGCGTCTCACGTCAGCGTAACTCTTCTGACGATCACTTGCGGCTTTCAGCCGGTTTTGAATGGTCACGATTTTCTCGGTCGTTTCATGGATGATTTCAGGACCGGTGAGTTGGCTAACGCCGATTTCGGTCCAACAAATGGGTGATCGGCACTTTCTTCCATAAAGTGCCTCGAAGGGTGCAGCACCAATGCTGGTGTGGTAACTGTTGTTGTAGGAGAACTCACACAAAGGTAGGTGGTTTTCCCAGTTTTTGCTGAAGTCAACTACGCACGCGCGCATCATATCTTCTAAAGTTTGGATGGTTCGTTCACTCTGACCATCAGTTTGAGGGTGATAAGCAGTACTCATATCCAGACGAGTACCGAGAGCTTTCTGAAGTGTTTGCCAAATTCGAGAGGTGAAGCGGCTATCTCTATCGGAGATGATCGAGATGGGTATGCCGTGTCGGGCTACAACCTCTTTGATGTAGATGCGAGCCAAGCGCTCCATCTTGTCGGTTTCTTTGATAGCTAGGAAATGGGCAGATTTCGTGAGACGATCAACGATCACTCAAATGGTATCGCAACCGCTCGGTGTCTTTGGTAGTTTAGTAATGAAGTCCATAGTTATGTTTTCTTATTTCCATTGAGGTATTTCGGGTTGTTGCAGCAACCCAGAGGGTTTCTGGTACTCGGCCTTAACCTTGGCGCAGGTTAAACATTTGCTAACATAGGTGGCGATTTCAGCTTTCATGTTGGGCCACCAATACCGTTGTCTGATGTCATGATACATTTTGTCAGAACCAGGATGTATGGAGTATCGAGATTTGTGAGATTCATCCATCACCAAATCTCGTAGGTTTCCAAAGTTTGGTAAACAGATTCGGTTAGAGAAGTGTCTGGTTCCGTCGGGTTTGATTTCAAATTTTTTTTCCATGCCGCGCAAGGCTTTCGTTTTTGATGTTTTTCTCATTGAGTGCTTCGAGTTAAGTGGAATGAATTTGAGAAACAAGATCGTTGTGGATGGTTAAACCGAGGGCTCGAACTCGAAGGGGTTTCACTCGTTCTTTTCGACTTAGGGCATCGGCAACAACGTTAGCCTTACCCGGGTGGTATCGGATTTCACAGTCGTAGTCACTAAGTAACTCGACCCAACGACGTTGTCTCATGTTTAGGTCCTTCTGATCAAAGATATGTTGAAGGCTTTTGTGGTCGGTAAAGATTGTACATTTGGTACCATACAGGTAGTGTCTCCAGATTTTGAGTGCAAAAACTACAGCTCCTAATTCGAGGTCATGGGTGGTGTAGTTCTTTTCGTGAATTTTCAATTGTCGTGAGGCGTAGGCGATGACTTTTTCACGTTGCATTAACACACAACCTAGTCCTTGGTGTGAGGCGTCGCAGTAAACTACGAAATCATCGGTGCCTTCGGGTAAGGACAGGATTGGTGCACTGCAGAGTTTCTGTTTCAGAAGTTGGAAGGCTGACTCTTGTTTATCGGTCCAATCGAATTTCTTATCTTTCTGAGTCAGTGAGGTTAAAGGTAGGGCTATTTTGGAGAAGTTCTCAATGAATCGCCGGTAATACCCAGTAAGCCCTAAGAATTGTCTTACCTCGGTTGGAGTAGTAGGTGCTTTCCAGCACTTGATGGCCTCGATCTTGGCTGGATCAACATGTATCCCTTGACTGTCAACGACATGCCCTAGGAACTGTACTGTTCGCATCCAGAACTCACACTTGGAGAACTTGGCGTATAACTCCTCGTGTCTGATTAATTCCAAGATAGTTTTGAGGTGTTGGCCATGTTCGGTTTCGTTGCGAGAGTAGGTCAAGATGTCATCAATGAATACAATGACAAACTTATCTAGATATGGTTTGCACACCCGATTCATAAGGTCCATGAATACAGCCGGTGCGTTGGTTAAGCCAAAAGGCATCACTTGGAATTCGTAATGCCCGTAGCGGGTTCGGAAGGCGGTTTTCGGGATATCGGCGTCTCGAACGCGGAGTTGGTGATAACCAGACCGAAGGTCGATCTTTGAGTAAAAGCTCGAACCTTGTAGTTGGTCAAATAAGTCATCGATTCTAGGAAGTGGGTATCGGTTCTTGATGGTAAGTTTGTTTAGTTCACGGTAATCGATACACATTCGGAAGGATCCGTCCTTCTTTTTAACGAATAGGACCGGAGCTCCTCAGGGTGAGGAACTTGGTCGAATAAATCCCTTGTCCAGGAGTTCCTGCAATTGGGTGGACAACTCCTGCAACTCGGATGGGGCTAATCTGTATGGGGCTCGTGCCACGGGTGCAGCACCGGGCACAAGGTCGATTTGGAATTCGACTTGTCTAGGCGGGGGAAGGCCTGGCAAGTCTTCAGGAAAGACCTCTGAAAAGTCTTTGACGATAGTCACATCCTCAAGTCGCTTTTCAGCCGACTTCTTCTCGGTTACATGAGCAAGGATTGCCGGGTACCCTTTCCTCAGGTACTTCTGGGTTTTCATACAAGAGATGATGTTTAGGTTTCGCCTACTAGTCTCCCCCTGTATGATCAAGGTTCCACCGGTAGCGAGAGGTATACGCACAATCTTTTCAAAACAGACAATTCCAGCATGATGCTTGGACAACCAGTCCATGCCTACGATGACATCGAAGCTCCCAATTTCAACAGGATGAGGTTTATGGGGAAAATTTCGTTGGCAAGGTTTAGAGTGCAATTAGGTATCACACTATCGGCCTCTATCGGTTTGCCATTTGCTAATTCTACGGTGAACTTAGCATCTAAGGCAGTGGGAGTAATGTTGAGTAACGGACAAAACTCATCAGATATGAAACTTTTATCAGCACCAGTATCAAATAAAACTGAAACGGTTAGATCGTTGAGGAGAAACATACCCGTAACAACGTTGGGATCTTGACGGGCCTCTCCAGCATTGAGTACAAAAGCTCGACCGCGAGGGTTGTTGTTGTTATTGTTGTTCCTGTTGTTGTTGTTTCGTTTCGGGCAATTATTCCTGAAATGGGCAGTGCTGCCACACTCGAAACAAGCCTTTGGTGCATTGGGGTTGGTATTTGAGTTGGGGGTTCGGCAATCTTGAGCTAGATGTCCCTGCCGTTTGCACTTGGTACAGGTACATGGGCCTTCGTGGTGTAGAGTACACTTGGAACAGTAAGGTTTGTTCCCAACGTACCCTTTCTTGTCCCCCGACCCTGAACCGGAGGTGTAGGCCTTAACAGTCTCGGCCTTCTTGGTTTGCTGTTGCTGCTGATTGTTGTTATTCCCGGACCATTTCCGTTTGTTGTCCCCGGTGGATTTCACTGTGGGTGTCCCACGGCGGACGATCTGAGCCATAAGCTCGTGTGCCATGCGGACGGCACTCTGGATGGTCCCGGGTTTGGAAGAGATGACATTGCCTTGGATGGAATCAGGTAGCCCCCAAATGTATCTTTCGACACGTTTGGATTCAGGGTCCACCATGGATGGACAAAGGAGAGCAAGCAGGTGAAATCTAGTTGTGTAGCCAGTAATGTCGTTTCCTTGAACTGTGAGGTTCCAGAATTCATGTTCGAGCTGTTGGAGTTGCTCGTGTGGACAGTATTCTTCCCTCAGCAAGTTTTTGAGTTCATCCCAAGACATTTGATCGGCATCATCAATACCATGGGTTTGGGCGTATGAGTTCCAGAAGGTGAGTGCACCCTCAGCTAGCGTGTAGGTAGAGAATTTGAATTTGTTCTCGTCTTGACAGTTACTTATGCGAAAAACGGACTCCATTTTCTCAATCCATCGCATGAGACCGACGGCTCCTTCGGTTCCTTTGAAATGGAGAGGTTTACAATTCATGAAATCTTTGTGGGTGCAGGGCTTTGGAACAGGTGGGTTGTTGCCTACCCCTCCAGGGTTTCCTTGGTTTGGATTGGGATTGTTTCTGGCAGCTTCTAGGGCTGCTTGAACCCTCTGATTGATTAGTCTTTCGATATCAGCGAAGCTCATTTGACGTTTTGGTGCCATGATTCTAAAAGAAAGAAAATAAGAGGCACATAAGATTTCGTTGAGCAAGATCTAAAGTTATTGCAGATGCATAAGAGTGAGTATGATAAGTATCTATGGCAAGTCGAGACAATCAATAAAGCAAGGAAGCAATTTTTATAACCAAATTGAGGTGCAAGATAAACGATTACAGAGTTTGAAGTTTACAAAACATGCCGGGCATTGTTACATCCGGACTTAATTCGAGAGTTTACAAAAGCTAACTAATTGAGCACATCCTGCCTCAATAGGTTACAAAATAGAGTATCGTACTAATCTAATCCTGACGTGGATTCGGTGGTGGATTTGATGGCGGGAGTTATAACACCCCAAGTTTTAAGACATTTTTTTTTTTTTTTTTTTATTTCGGAAGCGTAAATCCCATTCATACCAAGATAGATATAACATTATATATACGACATTTAGTCATACCAAAACATTACAAGTTTATAAGTATTAAGTATAATTACAACGCTAATACAATAACTGGGTGTTATGTTAACAAACATGATTTATCCAAAACGATCAGAGTTCCCATTGTCAAACATTTCTTCAAAACAACACCATTGCCTAATCATATCCCAAAAGTTAACCTGCAAGAGTAGGTGGGGAATTAGCACAAAGCTAAGTGAATGAACTAAATCTAACAATCTAACTTAGTATAACAATCAATTCACAGCAATCATCTAAATAACAATCAAACAGAGGATCGGTGGTTCTTGAGATACCCTCAGTCCGCGGTGGCACTCCAAGAACACTTAATAATCAACTGCAGGCCAATACAGAGATTTTTACCGATAGTTTATTGCTATCTTTAACCAATATGGATTAATTCACAACGAATGTTCATCCGACCCATAAGGATTAACCTATAGCAACTAAACCCAAAATTGACCTCTATCATTCCAACCTATCATGGAATTATTCACTAGCAAACAATCAATCTATCAAACCACAACTTTAATCAACAATCCTATCATTATCGTAATGATAAATCAGTCAATACAAGCAACTTAAAAATTGATGCAACTAACTGTTAACACCAAGATTAAATTATGAGAACCAGTCCACTCACCTGTCAGTTTCGGTCTCCAAACTCAAAAGTCTTATTTTATTGAGTCTTCGGTGTCTCTGTAAACACAATAAAAACACAAGTTAATAACTTGTCTCAAAATTTAATTATGACTATACTTAATTACATACATTGATAATCAAGAAATATCGATAACTAAACAATATAAGTGTTAGATTCACATAAGTTCACAAAATATCAAATTCTTCAAAATTACAAGGACAAACGCGATCCAGCTAAAGGTGGTGGGATCGCGTTCCCAAGAAGAAAACTTTCGGTTACCAAATAACACTAAGAAACGCGATCCGGTTAGGGGTTTGGGATCGCGTTCCATAGTTCAAAATTTGCTGAGCCAAAATAACACTGATGAACGCGATCCGGGTTCGAGGCTAGGATCGCGTTTAATAGTCTAAATTGCGAAGAACCCAGTTTATAACTGAGGAACGCGATCCTGGTCAAGTGGTGGGATCGCGTTTGTATGCTTTCCAGCTCCAATCAGACCTGCAACTTACAACTACGAACTACAATCCAATTTTACCAAATGCCATTGAAATGTACTATTTTTTACCAGCAAATAACCTTACATAACATGTAATAATATGTATTAACAACAAACAAACATCATCCAAATTCTAATTACTAACATGCATTAATCTTCCAATCTAATTTAAACCAAAACCCACTTTTATACTAGAAACCTAAGAAATTTGCATTTAAGTCAAGAACAAGAAGATGATGATGTTAATTTCAGTAACTACAATCCATTCCAGCACCATTGATCATACATGCATAAGTTTTCTACTTAATTTCACCAATTGAGTTTAAGAACACAAAATAAATACTTACAATGGAAATGGAGAAAACTAGATGAACATGAAGAAGAAGAAGAAGAAGATGAATTCAGTTGCTTTAACAAATTCACAGCTCCAATTTTTGATCACATTCAGATTAGAAATTGGTTTATGAGTGTGTGTGTGTTCTTGGAGGTTTCTAACCAAAAATCAGGAAATGAAGGAAATGAAGGTCGACCAATATTACAACCTAACTCAAATACAGTGAAATATTATACCCGTCCTAAATCTATTGTCTGGAACCTAAATTTCAATTGCGCGAAAATTATTTTATTTTACTGTTACCTAAAATTATCTAAAACAAATAATATTTCACTAGTCACAATATTTCCTGAGGCTCACTTACATATTAAATTTACAATCAAACTCAGGTAATAATTTAAATTGCATAAATAATTTAGAGAAAATACCTTTTTCTCCTAGGCCCGATTTGGGGATGTTACAAATCACCCCTCCTTAGAAAGATTTCGTCCCGAAATCTAATTAGACACAAATAAGCTAGGATATCTAGTTCGCATATTCTCCTCCGTTTCCCAGGTGAGATCCGCTCCCAAACTATGCCTCCATTTAACTAACACCATAGGGATTTCTTTCCTACGCAATTTGGTCACTTTTTTATCTAAAAGCTCGACAGGTTCCTCAACCAATTTCTTACTTGAGTCAACACGAAGATCTTGCAAAGGAAGGATTTGGGATTGATCCTCCACATTGCACTTTCTTAAATAGCAAACATTAAATGTATCGTGAATACCATCTAATTCAGGCGGAAGATCTAAAGAAACCGATTGATCATTAATCACCTGACGGATTCTAAATGGGCCAATACATCGGGGAGCTAACTTACCCCGTTTACCAAATCTAATAACACCCTTCCACGGTGAAACTTTTAAATAAACTAATTCACCTTCAACAAATACAACAGGTCGCCTACGTGGTTCAGCATACTGTTTCTGTCTATCACGTGCCGCTTTCAGTTTCTCACGAGCAATCTTAACTTTGTCAGCTGTAATTTGAACTATATCGGGACCCGCAAACTGTTTTTCTCCCGCTTCTAACCAACATGTAGGTGTTCGACAACGGCGCCCATACAACATCTCATACGGCGGCATACCAATGCTAGAATGATAAGAATTATTATAAGCAAACTCTATCAATGGTAAGTGTGAATCCCAAGAACCGCCATACTCAAGTACACAAGCTCTCAACATATCCTCGAGTGTCTGAATAGTACGCTCTGACTGCCCGTCTGTCTGAGGATGATACGCTGTGCTAAGATTAACTCTGGTACCTAATTCACGTTGCAAACTCTGCCAAAAACCAGAAACAAACCTAGAATCTCTATCGGAAACAATGGATAAAGGAATACCATGTCTAACAACAATCTCATGAATGTACAATTGAGCAAGTCGAGTCAATGATGCCGTCTCACTGGTGGCTAGAAAATGTGCACTCTTGGTTAATCTATCAACTATCACCCATATCATATCATTACCTTTCTGAGTGCGGGGAAATTTGGTAACGAAATCCATAGTAATGTGCTCCCATTTCCATTCCGGAATATCTAACTGTTTCAATGAACCATAGGGCCTCTGATGTTCTGCTTTAACCTGGGAACATATATGACAAGTCTCCACCATTCGAGCTACATCGGTTTTCATAGTTGGCCACCAATACAAGGGTTTCAAATCATTGTACATTTTCGTACTCCCTGGATGAACAGATAACCTCGATTTGTGTGCTTCTGACAATATCAAATCCCGAAGTCCCCCAATCAACGGAACCCAAACCCGAGACTGGAAGGTTTTCAATCCTCGAGAATCATCAATTAATAAATCTTTCCGTTTCAACAAAATCTCAGATTTTAAATTTTGATCCAACAATGCCTCTAACTGTGCAGCTTTTAACTGGGAAATCAAATCAGAAGATATTTCCAAACGCATAAAATAAATTCGATCGGAATGTACATTTCGGCTTAAAGCATCGGCAACCACATTAGCTTTACCCGGGTGATATCGGATTTCACAGTCATAATCCTTAATCAACTCCAACCATCGGCGCTGTCTCATATTGAGTTCTTTATGAGAAAACATGTACTGGAGGCTTTTATGATCCGTGCATACGACACATTTAGTTCCGTACAAATAGTGTCTCCAGATTTTCAACGCAAATACCACAGCTGCAAGCTCTAAATCGTGTGTGGGGTAATTTCTTTCGTGAGTTTTAAGCTGGCGAGAAGCGTAAGCAATAACACGATCATGTTGCATTAAGACAGCACCCAAACCAGCATGAGAAGCATCACAATAAACTATAAAACCCTCGGAACCATCAGGTAATGCTAACACTGGCGCCTGACATAACAACTGTTTAAGAGTCTGAAAAGATGTTTCTTGTTGATCACCCCACTGAAATTTAATATCCTTTCTAGTTAGCTTGGTTAACGGGCCAGCAATTTTGGAGAAATCCTTGATAAATTTTCGATAATAACCCGCTAAACCAAGGAAACTTTTGATCTCAGAAGGTGATTTAGGAGCATTCCAATTCATAACAGCGTCCACCTTGGAAGGATCTACTTTGACACCATCCTTACAAATAATATGCCCGAGAAACTGTACCTCTCGGAGCCAAAATTCACATTTGGAAAATTTAGCAAAAAGATGCTCTCTTTTCAAAATCTCAAGAATCAATCTTAAATGATGTTCATGTTCAGCCTCAGACTTAGAATAAATCAAGATATCGTCAATAAATACAATCACAAACTTGTCTAGAAAAGGTCGACATACACGATTCATTAAGTCCATAAAAATAGCAGGAGCATTAGTCAATCCAAAAGGCATAACTAAGAACTCGTAATGACCATACCGGGTACGAAAAGCAGTCTTAGGAACATCTTCCTCACGAACTCGTACCTGATGATAACCGGATCTCAAATCGATCTTAGAAAAATAGGATGATCCCTGTAACTGATCAAATAACTCATCAATTCTGGGTAATGGATATTTGTTTTTCACGGTTCTTTTATTGAGCTCTCTATAATCAATACACATTCGAAGAGTACCATCCTTTTTCTTAACAAACAATACTGGAGCACCCCACGGGGAAGAACTCGGTCGAATAAACCCTTTATCTAACAGTTCCTGAATTTGACCCATCATCTCACGGATTTCAGAAGGAGCTAATCTATAAGGAGACTTAGCTACAGGAGTCGAACCAGGAATCAAATCAATCTGAAATTCTACATCTCTTACAGGGGGTAAACCAGGCAATTCATCCGGAAAAACTTCCGGGTATTCAGAAACCACCGGAAAATTTGTCAAAGATTTCTTTTCTAACTTGCTATCTATCACATATGCCAAATAAGAATCACATCCCTTAGATAGAGATTTCCTAGCTTTCAACAAGGAAATCAATGGTAGACTACCCTTTACTCGTTCTCCTCGAGCCATGACGTATGACCCATCAGAAATCGGAATTCTTATAATCTTTTTATGACAATCAATGTTGGCCTTATTCAAACTTAACCAATCCATACCAATAACTACATCGAAACTAGGAATTGGCATTAACAAAAAGGAGACTAAGAAATTATGACCCTCAATAAGTATACTAGCTCCAGCTACCGATGTGGTAACAGGAACTAATTTACCGTCAGCAATTTCAACTTCTAAAGGTTTAACAATCAAAGAGGGGATCAATTTCAGTCTATCACAAAAGTTCACAGATATAAACGAACAATTGGCACCAGAATCAAACAATACACGAGCTGGTATAGAATTTATGAGAAATGTACCAGTGATGACATCTTCAGTGGCGACAGCATCATCAACTGTCATTCGGAAAGCTCGGCTAGCAGCTACTGGTGGATTTTTCCTCTTTTGACCAGATGATGGCGAACCTTTACCCGTACCCATACTCTGTCTCTTCGCCTCAGGACAATTCCCTGCACGATGCCCTTCTTTATGGCAATTCCAACACACGCTATTTGGGTAGGTACAATCCTTTGCAGCGTGACCAAAAATTCCACACTTAACACATCTAGATGTCTGTGGAGTACAAGGACCATTATGTCTAGCTCGACATCTATTACAATAGTTACTATCCATTGGAATACCAGAATTTGATCTCCTGTTTTGTTGACTACCTTGTCCTTTCTGTTTACTCAAAGAATCTCCTTTGTTTTTCTGTGAATACCTTTCTTTATTCAACACTCTTTTAGCCATAATATCCCCATCAACCGAACGAGCTAAATCATAAGCTTGAGGAAGTGAACCTGCTAGTCTCACTGTGGTACGGTAATCAGGAGGTAATGTTTTCACAAAGTGATCAATTTTGGTCCGGTCAGTTGGAACCCACTGTTGCACAAACCGCAATTTATCTGAAAACTGCTTAATTAATTCATCAATCGTCATTTGATCAGTCTTTTGTAAGTCAAGAAACTCTTGCCTAATCCTGGAAAGATTATACTCCGAGCAAAATTGCTTGCAAATCTCAGCATGAAAATCTGACCATCTTATATCATTCAACTGTTGTGGAGATAATGGTGCAGTAATTGAATCCCACCATGACATGGCTTGACCCTTTAATAACTGAACAGCATAAGGTACCTTATCCTCCTCCTCACAATGACATACCTTTAGTTTTCTCTCTACATCACGAAGCCAGTCAAGAGTGACCGTAGGATCGGTACTTCCAGAATAAGTTAAAGGATTGCAAGACATAAAGGTTTTAAGAGAACAACCTTTCTTCAACTGTTGAAAAGGTGGAATAGGTATTTGATAATTAGTATAACCAGACGAAGGAAAAGGACCCGAGGCCTGATATGTATAACCCTGTTGCTGCTGTTGTGAAATAAAAGGATTAGATACCGGAATCCGTGTAGAAGATACAATAGGTGGTACATTAGTCACAATGTGAGGACGAGTAGAAACTGGATGTTGAGAAGATCCAGCTCGTTCTCTCTGAAGTTCCAACACTCTATTCTCCAATCTCATAATATACTCCTGATCAGTTTCAGTTTCTCCACCGGCTAAATTAGATGTACCATTATGACCCGGGTTCTCTGGTGGTGCATCTGTCCGCGTAGTATCATTGAGAGTATGGGAAGGTGGCTCATTATCCGCCATACCTGTCATCACATCACATCTCAACATTCGTTAATTGTTAGTACTAGCAACTAACCAAATCAACTATCATAACTAATCCCCACCACAAGAAATGTTTGACCAACATGACTAAGTTTAGGATTGAACACTTTAAATATTCAATTCACCTAAACTTACGCTCTGATACCAACTTATAACACCCCAAGTTTTAAGACATTTTTTTTTTTTTTTTTTATTTATTTCGGAAGCGTAAATCCCATTCATACCAAGATAGATATAACATTATATATACGACATTTAGTCATACCAAAACATTACAAGTTTATAAGTATTAAGTATAATTACAACGCTAATACAATAACTGGGTGTTATGTTAACAAACATGATTTATCCAAAACGATCAGAGTTCCCATTGTCAAATATTTCTTCAAAACAACACCATTGCCTAATCATATCCCAAAAGTTAACCTGCAAGAGTAGGTGGGGAATTAGCACAAAGCTAAGTGAATGAACTAAATCTAACAATCTAACTTAGTATAACAATCAATTCACAACAATCATCTAAATAACAATCAAACAGAGGATCGGTGGTTCTTGAGATACCCTCAGTCCGCGGTGGCACTCCAAGAACACTTAATAATCAACTGCAGGCCAATACAGAGATTTTTACCGATAGTTTATTGCTATCTTTAACCAATATGGATTAATTCACAACGAATGTTCATCCGACCCATAAGGATTAACCTATAGCAACTAAACCCAAAATTGACCTCTATCATTCCAACCTATCATGGAATTATTCACTAGCAAACAATCAATCTATCAAACCACAACTTTAATCAACAATCCTATCATTATCGTAATGATAAATCAGTCAATACAAGCAACTTAAAAATTGATGCAACTAACTGTTAACACCAAGATTAAATTATGAGAACCAGTCCACTCACCTGTCAGTTTCGGTCTCCAAACTCAAAAGTCTTATTTTATTGAGTCTTCGGTGTCTCTGTAAACACAATAAAAACACAAGTTAATAACTTGTCTCAAAATTTAATTATGACTATACTTAATTACATACATTGATAATCAAGAAATATCGATAACTAAACAATATAAGTGTTAGATTCACATAAGTTCACAAAATATCAAATTCTTCAAAATTACAAGGACAAACGCGATCCAGCTAAAGGTGGTGGGATCGCGTTCCCAAGAAGAAAACTTTCGGTTACCAAATAACACTAAGAAACGCGATCCGGTTAGGGGTTTGGGATCGCGTTCCATAGTTCAAAATTTGCTGAGCCAAAATAACACTGATGAACGCGATCCGGGTTCGAGGCTAGGATCGCGTTTAATAGTCTAAATTGCGAAGAACCCAGTTTATAACTGAGGAACGCGATCCTGGTCAAGTGGTGGGATCGCGTTTGTATGCTTTCCAGCTCCAATCAGACCTGCAACTTACAACTACGAACTACAATCCAATTTTACCAAATGCCATTGAAATGTACTATTTTTTACCAGCAAATAACCTTACGTAACATGTAATAATATGTATTAACAACAAACAAACATCATCCAAATTCTAATTACTAACATGCATTAATCTTCCAATCTAATTTAAACCAAAACCCACTTTTATACTAGAAACCTAAGAAATTTGCATTTAAGTCAAGAACAAGAAGATGATGATGTTAATTTCAGTAACTACAATCCATTCCAGCACCATTGATCATACATGCATAAGTTTTCTACTTAATTTCACCAATTGAGTTTAAGAACACAAAATAAATACTTACAATGGAAATGGAGAAAACTAGATGAACATGAAGAAGAAGAAGAAGAAGATGAATTCAGTTGCTTTAACAAATTCACAGCTCCAATTTTTGATCACATTCAGATTAGAAATTGGTTTATGAGTGTGTGTGTGTTCTTGGAGGTTTCTAACCAAAAATCAGGAAATGAAGGAAATGAAGGTCGACCAATATTACAACCTAACTCAAATACAGTGAAATATTATACCCGTCCTAAATCTATTGTCTGGAACCTAAATTTCAATTGCGCGAAAATTATTTTATTTTACTGTTACCTAAAATTATCTAAAACAAATAATATTTCACTAGTCACAATATTTCCTGAGGCTCACTTACATATTAAATTTACAATCAAACTCAGGTAATAATTTAAATTGCATAAATAATTTAGAGAAAATACCTTTTTCTCCTAGGCCCGATTTGGGGATGTTACAGGAGTAGTGTGATGACTCGTTCCATGTTTGCAGTAAGTCGGCCAATCATTCCGACCGCTTCTCCCAGTTGTTGCTCTAGCAAGCGCACATGATCCTCGGTTTCTCGTAAGCATGTCTCACTTTGTTGCAACCTCGATTGTAGTACAACGATTTCATTTCGGTTACCGATCACTTGGTTTTGAACAGTTCCCATGGTTTCGGTGATGTCCTCTTGGTCTAGGTGCATTTGTGCAACCCGGCCTTGAGCCAAGTGCATCCAATTTTGGTAAGTTTCGTGCTCCTCAGCTTCCACATCATCCAGTCGCCTTTCGTGACGATAGATTCTGGCAGCGAGCACAGGTATGGTAAGGTGAGGAGGTTCATCGGTGTGTAAGGTGTGTTCTAGGTCTAGATCCTGTGAGGGAATTGGTATGTCCCCATCGGATTTCCAGGCGCAGAGAGTATAAGGTAACCAGTTCCATCGAGGGGTATCGGTCCGACGGCGGGCTTGGTTAGGTGTAGAAGTGGTTGTGTTACGAGGAGGGTAAGGGCTAGCTCGTGCTGGCCTAGTGGCTCCCCAACCTAAGCGAGAGTTGCGTGATCCCGAACGAGAGCGGGAGGAAGGTGTAGTTGCGTTGGGATTTGTTGCCATTTCTGTGGCAAGGAATTTAGTATACGTGAGGTTGTATATAGAAATAAAGTAAACTAGCACATAAGCACGTATAAAGGTTGGTCCCGTTCTAGCCTCGGTTTACGTTACTACCGTATTCTCATTTACTACAACCATTTCAGGTCTTGCATCGATTCTCCTTTAATTGTACATAGTTGATCAAGCTATGTTAAATTAAATTCAAATGATGCAATTGCTGAACCAGTCATACCAAAAGAGGAATACTAACCTAACGGTCATAGTCTAGGTCACTAATGCAATCCTAGTTCGCTATAACCTTAGGCTCTAATACCAATCTGCCGCACCCCCAGAACACGTGGCAGCGGAAATATGAGGTGTCACGGGGCGCCGACCAAATCAAATATCACAACACAAAGATTACAACAAACGACCTCTATATAAGACGTTTTAATAAAAAGTTGCATTTCCATAATTCAAAGTTTACAATATTGGGAGTTCGAATAAACCGTTAAGAGATTTCTAATACATTACTGAATATACAAAATACAGCTAAATGCAATCTAATCTCTTGATGTTTGAAAACAATGCGACTCGAGCTAAGCTTCCTACTGCGGCGGGTTACCTGAGAAATACATACTAAAAGGTCAACATAAAGTTGGTGAGTTCATAGGTTTGAAAACAATCGTTTAGTTATGATCCACAAGTTTTCAAGTTAAGTTGTACCATTCAACAATGATAAGTAAAAGTGTCGTTAGCCAACGATAAGTAAAAGTATTGCATAATGCAATATAAGTATACCATTTGCCATGAGTCTCATAGTTCGAGCTTAACGTTGTTTGCCTTCGGTAAGTGTACTAATCCGATACACTTCTAAATCACAAATAATATTGCATTCGTGGGTTGACTAGCGCGACTAGTCCGGATGGGGATTGTCAATCCCCGATAGTACTATCCAATAATATTCACGCATATATTAACGAACTATGATGGGTAGAGGACTTTAGTGGATTAATCAGGTCTCATGCAATCCTTATAAAAAGTTGTTACAGTACTTGTGAACATATAAGCAGTTGTATAAAACAGTTGTATGTATTTTCACCCCAGTTGAAAAATAGTAAAAAGGGGCTATGAAACTCACCTCAGATTAGCAAGTAGCAAGCAAATATCAAATAAGCAAGCAAGCCGGTGTGTAACCTTCTAACGCCCTAAACGTATAAGGTTGTGTAAGTAGATGTCTCATAAGACCATCTATAGCGATTGTATAAGTGGGGGTTAATGTCCACTTAAGCCAATCGTGTAGGTGGAGGGTTAATGTCCACCTAGAGCTAGTTCATCAACTAGTATCTCCAAATAAGTAGTTCAAGTTCGTTATCAAAAACGTGTACGGCCCGTTGGTGAAAGTTTGTAATAATAATCTTAAACCATTATTATTATGTGTTGTTTCATTGTATACTATCTAAGTATATGTTTCATGTGTTGTATCGTATACAAGTATTGAAGTTGTGTAAGTTCGACACTTAGTGTGAAAATTAGTTTTGAAGTTTCTGTTTTATGCGTCACTTAGGGGCGACACTTGATGGGGCAGCGACACTTGGGAAGTGTCGCTGAATTCGATTTCTAAATAGGTAGCGTCACTCAAGTAAGTGTCTCTATGGGCGACACTTGGTTGGTTGGCGGCACTAGGTTAAGTGACACTAAATAAGTAATTCAAATAATTTAGGCGGCACTAAGGGTAAGTGACGCTAGATTAGGCGTCACTTGGGTAAGTGTCGCTGGTTAGACGACACTTATGCCTGATCAGATTTCCAATTTTTATTCCGAGTGTTCTAAGTGTCAGTTTTTCATTCGGGAAACTTTCTAAGTTTAGTTTTTGGTCCAAGTTACAAACTAAGTCACCCAAACCCATTTTTGTTACCACTTTCCAAAAATAGTAAGTTTTGTCGTTTTTAGAAACCGAGCCGTTTTTGTTGACTTGGTCAAACTGACTCGGTTTGACCCGAAACTTTTACCCAACCCATATATCAGTTTATAGAGTTCAAATAATTTGTCAGTTCGTGTCGGAGTTCACCCAAAGTGTCGGTTTCTAACATGCAACCTAAAAATTCAAGATTTCATATTTTCGACTTTTGTCGGTTTGGTTCGCCATTTAATTTCTACCACTTCTGGTACAAACTAGGGTCTGAGATTTTTACTAACTGATCATGTATGTATCTAGTCTAACATATAATTTTTACAGCAACCATAGTGTCCATTTATATATTTAAACAAATTCGCGTATGAACCGTACTCATTTTCCAAAAACTTCCAAACCAGGTTCAAAGATCCGAATATAACCAAAAATACGTAGAGATCTGGAAAAAGTGTAAAACACGAAAGTTGTAGCTCTTTTCAATACGCAACTTTTAAAACAAAATTCGTTGTCTAACTCCTCCTATAACTCAAGTTATGACCATTTTACCAGACTGACTTTTTGATGGCAGATTATGCATGTTCTTGAATAAAGTATAAAAACGTATTTTAACCTTTTATTTGGACATAATAGTGTTAGATGAGCTACAAAACAAGTAAATAAACATCATGAAGTCAGTTTTAGAGAGAGAGAATGGGTATTCATACTTAGAAATGATGAAGAAATGATGAAGATGATGGAGGTGGTGATCTTGATTCTTGGTCTTGCTCCTTTTTCTTCTTAATTCTTGGTGTTGTTGTGGTGGTTCTTGGTGGTTTTGGGGGCTGATATTCTACAGATTTTTGAGAGAAAAATAGAGGTTGGTTGATAAGGGAAAATGAGGAAATGAAAGAGAAGATTGCATGTAGGTGGAGTGGATGGAGAGTGAAGAATCTTCATCATTACATTGCATGTAAAAGGAGAGTGCAAAGAGGGTGGTGACCACATGGGGGGGCCGGCCCATGGGGGTCCCACACAAGGGTATTTTGGTCATTTCACATTTTCCTTTTAATTGGTTACGTTTCCCGTTCGTTTACCCGATTGTTTAGACGTTTATTTATACGTTAAACGTTTTGTACACACATTTAAGTAACGATTTAAATTCCGATATTTTCAATCGAAATATTTATCTAGATACTTGTAAACATTTATAAAAATATTCCGTTAATTTATCGGCCTCGATTTGCGTGCACGTTTTACAGAGGTTTAATCGCGTAGCGTTTTAAATAGACGTTTTTCATTGACGAACTATTATATGATGTTTTCAATAATAATTTCATACAAAATAATATATTTAAATTATTAACATATATTTTGGCTTTCGTTCGATTGTCAGGCGCGTTCCGCGCGTTTCTGTTGCGTTTGAGACGTTTTAGCAAAAACGCCTTAGTTTTTCGTGTATTATTTTAACAAAATAATAATATATGATAAATAACTTCTAAAAATAGATTCAAGTTATTTATAGAAATGTTTTCACCAACGTCGTATAATTTGTCGGACTCCGTCCGGTTGTTTCGCACAATTTCACCAAATTGCGTAAGCGTAATATAAATCAATTACGGGAGTGTATATTCACATAAATATACAAATAGTTACAATTAATTACAAGTATTTAACCTAATACTAAACTAAACACACGTAATTAGGATTTCTAGCAGGTTAATCAGTAACCCTAAATCGTCGGGTGTCACATATACAGAGATACAGATAGCTTAATGCTATTCTCATACGACTAAGGTTCCTATTCAACAATAGCAACTAAGCCCAGCAACAGTCTTTCCTCTATACCACATAATGCCCAATGGCTATATATCAGATAATCACATAATCAATGATCAACATATTAGACTAAACAGTCTATCAACAGTAATAATATCATGGCATACTAAACAGTCTATAAAAAGTAAAACTACGTTTACCAGTTGTAACCAAACCTGTTACAACTAAATCACACTGAGGATTACAGATCCACTCACCGTTACCTCAACCGCAAGCTCAGAAGTCTAATATTACTGAGCCTTCTCCGTATCTGAGAATACAATTTAACAAATGAGTTAGTTAACTCGTCCCATAACTGATAACTCAGTTTATAATCATAATATCAACTCATCGCAATTACCAAGTTATAATATCAATTATAACTACTCAATTGCATTTTAATCAAACATCTCAATATACGTCATTAACATACTACAATTATAATCGAGTCGTAAATAACAATTATAATTACTCTAAAAACATATTTACCTAAGCAGGTAAATCCCGCAGGTCTAAGGAATCAAAAGTCCAATCCGAAATTAAATCGGAAAGTCCCTAAAACAAGGTCCAAAAACTGAAAATGCCAATTGCGGCCCCAAGACAGCCCCGAATGGCCAAAAACCAACTAAGCTCTTAGAATAGAGCATTGATCATTGGGCCATTTTCGAGTGACCATGCGAATTTTAACCCAATCCGAGTTAATGAAATTTATCACTTATTCGCTACCCTAAAAACACTTTCGGCTCTCATCTCCTAGCCGATCGGCTAGCCATCTTTACCCGATCGGCTCTCATCCCCTAGCCGATCGGCTAACTTTACATACCCGATCGGCTCAATAGTTATAGCCGATCGGCTATACAGTAAAACCCAGAAACCTGCAACTTTTCTGCACGAACTTCACTCGAATTCAACCTCAAAAACACTACAATTCAGTTACCAAATGAGTATTACAAGCTTTCTAACATCACAATAACATCAAATATCATCAACTATCAAGTTATTTAACCTTAATCTTCATACAATCAATTACAACTATGATTTCTACAATAATCAAAACAAATCAAGATATCACTTACAATTTAAATAGCAAGATGATGATAATGATGATATGAATCTGATCAAAATCACAACTCAATATCAAACTCATAGTTTGATTTCAACTTAGTTTAGGTTTCTTAGGGTTTTAGGTTTTGAAGTTTCAATAACAAACTTTCCAAATTAGGAAAGTTAAGAAGAAAAGAAATAAGTCGGCCTATCATTTTAACCGACTCCGTATCCACTTAATATTAGTCCCCTTTCAAACCTATTGTCTGGAGCCTAAAAACCATTTGCGATTCCAACAATTTTATTTTACCTTTAACTGTAAAAAGTTAAAACAAACAATAATTTACTAGTCACAATAAGTCATAAGTCATTTGACTTTTTGACTAATCATTTACATTAAACTTAGTAAATAAACAAATTAATTTCCTAACACATTAAACAAATAATGTACAGTCAGAAAATTATCATAATGCCACTAGGCCCTTAAGGTGGGTGTTACAAGTTGGTTCCTCATTTCTCACCAAAAATTTCATTCTCATTTGAACCTCACCCATATAAAAGATCAAGCATGAATTTTTTTTGGCTAATCTTATGTAACACCCCTAAAATATGTAAGTTTAAATGTTCTAATATATACGTTCACTCTTCAGTTTTATATGTATTTAAAATGTTAAATGGGTAAAGTAACAAGATTTTTAGAATGTGGTTAGTGGACTAATCATATGAAAGAAATAAAGTTACAAGGGTTATATGTGTTAATAGCCAAAGTGGAGGAGAGTAATATGAAAAATGAGTTAAATAAATCCCTACAGTATTCTTAATTGTTCCAGATATAGAAAACTAGTGTATATGTACGTACGTATGAGGTGAAAGAGAGGGAAAGAAGAAAACAAGTAAGAAATCAAAATTTAGCAAGAATTCAAGTGAATTAAGGTGTGAGAACTTCAAATTAAGCTTCCACAAGGTATGTATGATCCTTAATTGAGTTCAATTTGATGTTAGAATGAAATTCTATAAACCCTAGATTGTTGGAAGTTTATGAAAGTTAGTAAATTGAATGAATTAAGGTTTTATATATGTTCATGAGTCATGTAACATGATCAATTCAAGTTAGGGTTTGAAGTTTATAAACCCTAGAATTATAAAAGTTGATGAAAGTTAATTAATCTAAGTAATTAGTGTTCCATACAAGTTTACGAGTTATATAGTATACTTAATTTATGTTAGTTTGATTAAAGAAAGTATAACCATGTGTAAATGGGTATATGTGAGTTTATGTATGTATATATATTGGTGTAAGAAGTGATGTTGATGATGATCAATGATGATCATGAATAGAAAAGTGATTTATACCCATTTACATGTGATGGTAATTAAGGTTAATTGTATGAAACATAGGTTAAAATGATAAGTGTTAGTAATATAGCACCTTGATCATGTGGTTAAGTTAAAGTAATAAGATATGTATAAGAGAAGAGTGTTAGTAAGTAACACCTAAGTCATGTGATCAAAGTTAAAGAAAGAAGTCAAGTGTTATGTTAAATGATCATGTATGTGTTTATATGATAGGTGATCAACATTCATGGCATCCATGTTCAATTATGAAGTCATACAAATTCTTATAATCAAGGTGAGTTATATGGGGGTTAAATGGGTAAGGGTTGTATGTTCTAAGCTGCTTGTAGGCAAGAAGTTCATACAATCAAGAAATATGATGTTTATGTTTATGGAGTAGATTAATGTTATAGTTTATATTTAATTGACTAGTTATGTTTTGCTACTATATGTGGTAAGAAAAGTTGTAAAGTAGTAAGTATTGAAAGAACATGAGAATATGTGAATGTTATGTGAAATGAGTGAATTACAGGGACAAGGAAAGAAAGCATGTTATGCACTTGATCAAGTCAATGAATGTTAGTATACATACCACCTAGAGGTATGTTACTAAAGGTAAAGGTTATAGTATGTATACCACTTAGAGGTATGATACTAAAGTAATGATGTTGCAATTACACAATGTTTATGTGGTAAAGTAAACAATGGTTATAATAATGTAAAAAGTGGAAAGGTTGTGTAATTATTCATTTAATTGCTCATGTACTCACTAAGCTTAATGCTTACCCCGTAAGATGTTTCATGTTGTAGATGATTGGTTCTTTTGAACCAAATGGCTAAAGTGGATAGAAGGTGGATGCAAGAGATTAGCATGGAATGGAGCTTGCTTTACGGTTAGATAAACTCCCTTCTCCTTGAATGATCGTTATGAATGTCCAATTGTGTAAATCGCCCAAAGAAATGTTTTAAAATGAAATGTGGTAATTGGTCATGACATGTATAGTTGACTTTGAAAAAAAAGAGAGAAAGGGTTAAGAATATGGTTAATGTTTATGTATGAGTAAGTCATGAAAAGTAAAAGTCCAATGAGGTCAAATATTGAAATGAAGTCAATGGTTAAAATGAGTGGTGACAAGTAGTCAACTACTTTGAAATGGTTAAACTATGTGAAAGATGAAAGTATAATGGTCAAAGTATAGTAAATGAGAAAATTTGAATCATGGAAGTCAAAATGGTCAATTAGTGATGTTATAGTAAAGCGATAATGTTATCAAGTTAGTTTGACTTGAATAAGTTAATTGAATGAGGTTTGATTAAGAAAGTGGGTCAATATGGTCAAAGACCCAATCGGGTTGTTTTGGTGTCCAAATAGGCAACCAATGGGGTTTACGAGTCAAAAGGAGTTAGACATGGTAAAGGTCAAAGGTCATGGTGTCAATAAGTTGCAAATGGTGATTTGAGAGTGTGGTCAAAAGCTTAAACTCAGAATGCTAGTGGTTTAGAAGTTGTCATGTCAAGTATTTTGGTCCAAAATGGTCGAAATCGGGTCAATGGTCCAAAATGAGATAAAATGTGAAATCTAAAAAAGTGGAAATAAGGAAATGTTTATATGGTCAAAGTGAAGGTGTACGTAAATTTTCAGGTCAAAAGGATTCCCGAGTCAAAAGTTATGCGTGTTCGAATGTCAGTAGTTTTGATAAAAGATGGCAGTTTTGAGAATAGTGTTGTGAGCAACGGGGCAGTTTTGAGGGCAAAGAGGCAGTCTTGAAGGGAAAGTGTAAAAATGAAAAACGTTCATTTTGTTGTAGTAAAGGTGCCTACAAAATTTGGTGGTCTAACTGTTAACGAGTAAAAAGTTATGCGTGTTTAAAAAGTGCAGTTTTGACCAAAATGGGCAGTTTTGAGAACGGACAGTTTTGCCCATAACGTATAATGAACATTTAACTCGCGTAGTCTTGCGTGTGTGATCTCGTATCGTATTTTAATTGATTGTTGGGACAAAAAGAAGAGTATATTAGTATATATATTTAAAAAAAAAATGTCACGTTTTTGGAGCGTTTCATCTTACTTGACATACAATAAATTGTTTAATAAGAGGGTACATATGATTAAAGAACATTAACGAAAACAAAAACAAAAAAAAAATAGTAATAATTTATTTTCTCTTAACTTTAATACTCCGTACATTATTAGACTTACCATGTGTCATACTCACATTGTTTAGTTCATTCTATATACTTTCTAATTGATGAAGTGTCACAATGATACTACTCAATTGCCCCATATATGTTATCGAATGTACCTCATTTATTGCTCACAATAACTCATTTATTTAATATTTCAGTTAAACTTGTTTTTAATCAAATTATCATAATTAAATCTAACAAGTTTTCCTGTGTGACATTTTTTGGGACAAAGAGAATATAAATTCCTACCTCCGTCCTATAATTATTATTAAAATTTTGACTTTTTGCAGTCTTTCTTTTCCAACTTTGACCTTAAATATTTTTGTTTGTGTTATATAATAACTGATGCAAAATATATGAATGAATTGGGTTTTAAATGTATTTTCATTGGTATAATTTTTATTAAGTATTATATAACATAAACAAAAATATTTAAGGTCAAATTTGGAAAAGAAATACTTCAGAAAGTCAAAAATAGACAATAATTTTGGGACGCATGTAGTATATTTTCACTAGAATAATTCATTATAATTTTATAATAATTTCAACATGCTATGTTTAATCATCGTAATTCAAGATACAAACCAAATGATCCAAATCCAAAGTGTTCGATCTAGTTAAATTTATATAATCACCATGAATTGAACACCCTTAATTAAATTTATTTCGAATCTGCCAGCTCGATCTTTGATGCATGCAAACGTTAAATATATTAGCTTTTGGATGCGGATAAAACCGTGAAAACAAAAGGTAAATAAAACAGAAAAGATGATGGAATATGGTAAAAAAAAAAAAAAAAAATTAAAAAGTGTAATGTGCAAGAAACAAACACGTGTTTTATAGACGACTTTTTATGGGAAACTTCTAATATGAAACACAAAAAGTTTTCCACTCTCTTATTACTACGCAAACGATCGATTATTAGCTGGAATTAAGGTATAATAACAGGAACATGCATGCATGCTTGCTTGCCAAAAATATCAACCTAATTTTCACTTTTTCTGTTGCTTGATTACATGTTTTGCCCAACTTAGTACTCCCTACATGTTTTCTTTAATAAGCAATTGCTTTGTAATTATAGAGGCTAGTCTTTGGTGAAATTAAAAAAAAGTTATATCTCTTGCTCAATGCGTATAACCTAGCTTCAAGTTAAAACTTTTGTAATTTTGGCTAATGAATGCCTAGATATCGAATAATTCATAAGCTAACTTAAGTACGACAAGTTTATTGAAACTATTCGATCGATCGATATTCATATATCAATTGGTCACGGTGTATTGGTGGTGTAACTTATGGGTCATTTTGTTCGTTTTCGTTGTAGTTGTAGGGTCAGGGTCAACTGGTAGTATAGTATGGTATGGTATGGTACAGTACGGTACGGTAAGATATGGTAAGGTATGGTTGTAATTCCTAGCATCTTGCTAGATTTTATTGGTAATATTAATTGTCTGCTATTTCAAAAAAAATATATCAATTGGTACGATTGATCATATATATGTGACATGTATTTAGAAAAATGTAACAGCTAGACATGTAATGACAACAAAACATTAATTAATGTACTAATGACTCAAAACTGGGTACTAATTGATATATATATAGTGAAATTAACAACATAAATTAAAATTATAAAAGCGTATACAGCATTAAGGGTGACCAGGCTGATCATGGACAGGGTCATTATTGATACCATAATTAAGATGCCTATGAACAATTGATTAATGTAAGTATGTATATAAATGATGATATGATCCATCAAGTACTAAAGAACCTCTCAACACAATTTCGAATTAACACGGAATAATTAGGCGTAATTGCAAAGGCCGTAAATGCAATAACCACCGGGCATACACTTGTTACCACACCATCCGCAATGCCTCTTGTCATAAGCCAAATTCACACACTCTCCTCGGCAACACGAGCTCGTAAACTTGCACTTATTCTTGCATGCTCCACAGTTATGCTTATCCTCGGTTAAATCCATACATTTGTTGTTGCAGCACGTAGAGTTATTACCTTCTAAGATGTAACAAATCTCGTTGTCTTTCTTGCAATGGTCCGCGGCTCTAGGGTTGTTGTTTTCGGCTAGAAACCTACTCACCCTTTTTGGGAACGTGGACACTACTGGTGGACCAGGTGGACCAATTAGCGTTGTTTCTTGATTGTGAGCAGTGTAAGCGATAGTAAAGGTCATTGCTATGGCTATCACCATAGTCGTGGTGATCATAAAGATTATTTTCATAATCTTCATAGTTGTGCTATTAATTAAGGGAGGAATATTAAAAAAATCTATGAATTTGGATTGTTTGATGTTCCTTTTTTTTTCTTTCTTGAAGGTAGTTGGGGTGGGATTGTAGGTAGGGTTTTGAAGGTTATATAGGGTGACCGGAAATGGTGGGGGTTTGACCGGCGGAGATCGAGGTGAAAATGCATGTGGCAACGTTAAACATGTGAGTTGAATAAGAAACAGCGTGGACAATTATTTAATATTTAGAATTTAGAATACATATATATAAGTTGATTATATATATATTGTGTAAGGCCTACGTAGATTATATTATAGTGAACGAATTAATTAATTAGTTTGAGAATATATAATACTACGTATAGGATGTCAAACTGCCAAAGTCAAAGGCTATTTAATGAAGCAAGCAACTATATATAAGTTATTATCAATTAATAAATCATTTTAACGATCGATCCAAGATGTACGTTAAGTGTGCTTCAACTCGGTTATTAAACCGTCCTTGAAGAAACGCGCAGTCACAAACATATATTCACTGCATTCATCATGAATTATATAATAAAGCATAATAATAATATCAGTTTATTTGTCGTAGACAGTAGATCGACTTATCAAAGTAGTTTTGATCAGATGTCAGATTGTCAGAACAGGATACGATTTCATTGTTTCTTAAATGCATGTCGTTAATTGGCAAATGGCAACCGATCATATATCACATCTATATATATACCTAGCTTGGAGCTAGATATTAAGCATCGGATCGAATTAGCTTGTATATTTCAGTATGTTTATCTGTTCAACTTGATTACATTACAGTCGCATCGGGTTAATGAATTTTGAAGGTCCTGCATGACTTGGCATCATGAGAATAATAGATTATGGAAATTGATATGACCACATTGTAATTTTATTAGAAATCTACAAATGTAAGCCGACCCTTTCATTTTATTTCATTCACTAAAGTTTATATTCTCTAATACAATAGAAAAGAAATTAAGACGACGCCAGTAGCTAGCTCCTGATCCATTGTGTGACCTGTAGACATTGTAGCAGCTTCATTGACTTCGGGCTAACGTAAGTCAGTTTTTGCTGCGACCAATTTAATTTTGACCTGCCCGTGACCAATGTATTCGACCCATTAATTCTGTTTCAAATGCAAATCATATCGGTTACACTTGCAAATCGATCAAATGACTTTGATTTTCTTTGGTTACGAATTTATTTTTGTTGGGTGCAAACCCAATCCCACATCGGAAAATAAAAGAAAGTAATGTCTGCATATAAGCTCATGGGCTACTCCCTCTATCACCAATTGGTTTAGAGTGGAACCTCAATGGGCTTATATGTTGGACATGTTGTTGGGCTAAAATATCGGTCTTAACAAGTGATATCAGATCTACGGTTGTAGCAGTGGCGCACAGCAAAGTTGAAATCAAGGATACCAAGGGTTTGCTAGAGAAGGTTTTTGACATGGAGGGTCTCGCAAACAAGGTTATTGGTATGGTGATTGTCAGGAAGAAGGGTAGCCGAACCTTGAGGGCGTCTCAGTCGAGGTATGTAGACCGAATTTTGTGTGCGCGGTGAGTTTTATGAAAGGCTCTGCAGAGGTAAGTGCATGGAGGAAATAAAGGTGAACACGAGAATGTTAATGGTTTTAAGGACCCTGACGAGGGTAGGTTGAAGACCGGGTATGTGTTCATGATAAAGGGGTGTGCGGTTCAGCACATGGCTACTACAGAAGCGGAGTATGTTGTGCTTACTGAGGTTGTGAAGGAGGCTATTTGGCTAAAGAATCTCTTGAGCGAGTTAGGAGTTGAGCTAAGGTTACAATACCTGGTTAATAAGGTGGTCCCTGGTTCGAGGTTCCAGCATTGTCTGAAGATGCTGAGTATCGAAGGTGGTTAACTATGACACTAAGGTGGAAATTGTTAGTATTAGTATGTATAGTTAACATAGTTTAGGGGGTTAAGTGTATGTTAGCTCAATGTTTAGTTGAATAGGATTAGGATTAGGATATGTTAATCTTATCGTCCTAGAATTAGGATTGTTTACCCCTCGATCACTTCTATAAAAGGAGAAGAGGGGGGGGGGGGGGGGGGGGGGGGGGGGGGGGGTGTGAGGCTTTAATTTATACCTTCTTTCTTTTCCTTTGCTCTCGTGAATAAAATGTTACGGTTGAGCATTCTTGTGTGTGGTTTATTCGAGTCATTATTCCGCTCTAGCATTAAGGTTTGTTGGTTTTCTTCCAACAATTTTGAATGAAATGTTAGTGGTACGTAGTTGTAGCTGTTATATATAGAGACTTGATGGCCGTTACGAACTGCATTCTGCTTCGTCAATTTCTTCTTTTGCTTACCTTGAATATGTTAATTACCGTTTCAGCTGTTTCGATATATTGTTAGCATAATAGCCCATTTTTGATAGACCCACATTTTATTAACTTAGTTTAGGCATGTTTAACATTTAGGGTTTTGTTAGCTCTACCATTTAGGCATCTCTTTGTATTCAGTTTCCAATAAGTTTTTGTAATCGCATTCTATTGTTCAATAAAATTGTCGTAGTTTCTACATATTTAACTTGATCCTATACAACAATACCATACAATACCATATTTGTTCAACCTTTTTTCTGAAACACTATATAAGTGACAGATTCACGATTGAACGCAATCAATATATAGCACAAACTTTTTTGATCCCCTTAATATATCAAATATATATCTAATGTACAATTTAATTAGAAAATGATCAATAAGTTAAGATATAATAACAAGTTACCTTATAAAAATAGGGCTCAATCCTTTCATAGTTTCATGTGATATAATTGGTATCGATCTTTTAATGAATAAATGACTCGTTACATGTAGAACATGTATCCCAATGACCCAATTCCTTTGGACTGTGGTACCAACAAATAACGCAACTTTATGAAGAAAAAAAATCATACTGAAGCAGACCCGTAAAATGTAACCATAACACGTACTGCCCGTATCTTTATTGTGGCTCCGCCCTTGGTTATATGTGTTTAAATTTATTAAATATAAATATAAAGCTCTATTGAATAACGACTTGTAGTACACCTTGAGAAAAGAAGAAAAAAGGTGCTGTAAACGCAAAACCAACTTAACGCATTTGTTGTATATTTTGTTTTTGTTCCTGTTTTTGGGTTTAACGTATTTTGTTGATATAATATAGACATGATAACAAGTTACCTCATTTCTGGGAAATGCATTTTGAGATAAATAAAAAACAATCCATTTTGATTATTTAACGTAAAAAAAATACAAAATATATACTGTATTGATGATTGATGATACACGATCTCTTCAATTTGATGCTATATATGTTTACACAAAATGTATATATAGTATACATGTATGAATAGTTAGTATTCAAGAATTAATCTCAGACTTTATCAGTCATGACAAAATTTAAGTATCAATCAAAATGAAATCACTCAAGCATAATTGCAAAGACCGTAAATGCAATAACCGCCGGGCATACACTTGTTACCACATGACCCACAATGTCTCTTGTCATAAGCCAAATTTACACACTCCCCTCTGCAACACGAGCTCGTAAACTTGCACTTATTCTTGCATGCTCCACAATTGTGTTTATCCTCGGTCAGATCCATACACTTGTTGTTACAACACGTCGAGTTCTTACCTTCTAAGATGTAACAAATCTCGTTGTCTTTCTTGCAATGGTCAGAGGCTCTTGGGTTGTTGTTCTCGGCTAGGAAACGACTTACCCTTTTTGGAAAGGGTTTCACGAGTTGTGAATTGGTGAGCGACGTCTTTTCTTGATTGTCACCAAATGAGATGATTGTGAGGGTGATTGTTAAGGCTATTGTAACAACCACCATGAAGAGTACTTTGATAATCTTTGACATTTTTGTGATGAATTGAAAGATATGAGATTTATGAGGTAGCTAGGTGTTTGTTTTCTTGTTTAAAATATGGAGAAATTAAGTTAGGGTATAGAGTTTTGGAAGTTATATATAGAGTACGAGTGCATGTCATAATTTGGGGTGATGGGTTGACCCGGGGAACTAGCTAGCTAGGTGGTGTGTGGTGGTCTTAATTACCATGCACTCTTTCAAAAAGATGGCTTAAGTGTGGTGCATGTGTGTAGATTAGGGTACACTCTAATATAATAGTCAATGACCTACGCGGTTGTAAAAAGGTTAAGTAAAAAATAAAAATATTTAGTTGACTTTTAAATGTCAACTTAATAATTTATACCTTACAGAAATCAACAAACATATAATATTTAACATTAAGGTTAAAGTCATTACTTAAAAATTAGATGCAAGTACTGTCCTTAAAAGAGGTATGCAATCTGCAAGTGTTGAATGATCGTAACTTGACCATTTACCAATTATTATCTCAAGGTTGTAAGTTCAATTAATGATCACAAAACTCAGAGAAGCACTACAAAATACATGCCATTTACTGACTGAATTAAACAGTCAGTAAAGGCCTAAAAACAGTCATTAAAATGTTAAAAGGCTACTCCTACTTAAAAAAAAAAGAGTCGGTAGCAAAGGGATCACTAAAGCTCTACCCTTACTAAGTATTTCAGTCAGAAAAGCCTTTAAAAATTTGCTGACTGAAGTATCAGTCGGTATAACACCTGCACAATAGGTGTTGGAAATGCTTTTATCACTCAACATTCAGTCATTAAAAGTTCAGTCAAGAAAAGTCTTAATAGATCTATTTGGATTTCTGTCTCCAGGTTTTTGCATTTTATTTTATATATAGACAAAATACTATTACATGAACATATCACACTGTGTGAACAAACTGCAATTTTATTGCTCAATACATGTTCATACATGTCGGTTCGGGTTGGACCAACCTTATAAATTAACACTTTATCAACCTAAAAGTGGCAAAAATCCATATACAAATTCAAACACACATCGCACTAATTGTGTAAAAGAACAAAAAAGATGACGATCTTTCAGGCATGCTCTGTAACTGCTTCGTTAAACTGATGCATTAAATCTGTAAGAAGCGTAATGTGAACATGTCAAATGGGTTAAACAAAACTATCCACAACATCCTATGATGAATTGACTGATTCAACTTCTAGTTCAAGCGATATAATGAACTTTTGCCTAGCAATGAAAAGGAGGATTAGTAAATTACCATGTGTATAACAATATGCTCATCCAAAGCATCCCATAGCATCATCTCTGAAGATTAGGATCGTCTCTGAAGTGAAAACGAAACACAAAGCACCGAGATTAACTTGTATTAGAAACTGTCTCTGATAAACTAATATGTACGTAGTACCAGTCATCACTTTCTAGTAGTAATTGCCCCTATTATAAGTAAACAAAACGGAGTGCATCTGGTCAAATATATGTATAGAACGATGCCTTTATAGTGGAACTTTGAACAGTTAGCAGATTGAGAAAGCTATAAGCTCGAGAAGATGGTTAGAGCCACAAAGAGTACCCATGAAGCAATATAAGTCTGCTGACTTCCAGCCACCGAGTACTAGTGAGCAAGCAATTACCGGACCCACTACACTTACCCATTTTGCCACTAGAACCTTACTAAGCTCGGCTTTACCACTAATTAGACCTATGCTGATAGAAGCCTTATACAAGGGTCCATATCCTTGTAAGGATCTACAAGTAATCAAAATACATAATATAATGGAAGATTTAAGCAGACTACACCATTACTTGTAAGGATATTACACGTGTATCAGATAATATATAAGTTAACACCTTTAGTGCTACCAAAATTATATTTGCTACAAAGTAATTTGACAAGGTAAAGTACACATTAGTGGTACCTCAAGCACTTCCATGGTTCAAGTTACCGCTATAGTATCATAGTTGATTGCATTTGACTTTCATCTTTAATAAAGCCTGAAAATTTTAAAATCGTTTACATGTACAAAAGTATATATCCAGAAAGTTAGTAAAGTATATAGAAAGGATATCACTAACTTACATGCCAATAAGCAAACAATGCGGATATTGGAACCATTGACAACCCATGCAACCTTTGTTAGTTCCATAAGACCTACAAGGCCCTGGACCATGATGTGTGTTATGTATTAGTGCTTGTTTAATCAACCAGATCTTATAGCAAGTGAATACCATTCTAATTAGAGTTGAACTGAAGTCCACATGTACAGGAGAAAGTAAAGTCAAATAAAAGATTCTCATACTTACATTTTCATGCGGCATTATATCAAACAGTTGGATGAAAACGGTTAACAAAAAGAAACCGCAAATCATAGGCACCGTATTTCTGACCTCAAGATCCCCTGTTCCATACTCACAAAGGATTAAACATATCACAATTTCATTCACGAATTTTATCAAACGCTTGTAGTACACATAAAAGTTACCAAATAGGAACTTGTTCATACTCATAAGGAGATGTAATACAGGTATAGAGTATAAGCATACCAGTTGTATGCAAGCAAATGTTCCTGAATTAGTATCTGTGGATTAACTTACGAAAAATTTGATGATTAAAATGATCAAACGGAAGGTCAGCAAATAAATGTATGAAGTTAGATAAATGATTTGCAAAAGGAAATTTGATGAAAAATGAAGTGTTAAGAACTTCAGTAATATCACTACAATACTCAATTAGGACAGATACGAGTAATAATAAGGTACGATTTGAAACTTATTAGAGATCGAATAGAAATTATACCGAAAACAAGAGCCAAAGACGTCGATGCGGTGGCAGATTAGCCGGCAACAAGGAAGGAGAGGGCGATGAAAATGCGGCCGTCGACGACGAAGACAATTCGGTCGATGCAAAGACAAATCGGTCAATGCGAAGACGGATCGGTTGACTACGTAGCAGCAGCAGGCAACCACGGAGCGCGCTGATAACGACAGAGCATACGGCGGTGACGATGAAGCAGACGGCGGTGTGACTGAGCAGAGGAGATTAGGGTTTCGAAAATGTGCGTGAAAGAGTAACCGTATCGAGAAAACAAATTTTAATATAATATTAATTTCATATTTCTTACACTATATGGTATTTCGTTTAAAGAGAAGAGTTCAATTGAGACCATTTATTTTGTGTGCGAATGAAGGAACCAACTACAATATATCATGTGTCACTTTTTTCTCTCTCATCCACGTTTTTGAAAATTAAATATCTCACAAACGACTAGTCGAAAAATCATGAAAATTGCACCATATTTTTCAGATTTTTATCCTCTTCGATTTGCCGTCCATCAAGGCATACTTCCGACGAACTTTTTTTTTCATTTTTTGGTGGGTTTTACATATTAGTAACACATGTGTTATTGATTGATTGTACATTTGATTTAGGGTTTAGGGTTAGGGTTTAGAGTTAGGGTTTAGTGTTAGGGTTTAGCAGGGTTTAGTGTTAGGGTTTAGCATGGTTTAGGGTTTAGGGTTTAGTATGATTTAGGGTTTACCGAAAACCCAAACTCCCAACCCTAAACCCTAACCCCTAAACCCCCAAACCCTAAACCCTAAACGCAACACTACGTGTTAGTAATGTGAAACCCACCAAAAATAATGAAGAAAAAAAACTCGTCGAAAGTATGCCTTAATGGACGGCAAATCGAAGAGGATCAAACGCTCAATCTAACGGTGCAATTTTCATTATTTTTCGATTTGTCGTTTGTGAGATATTTAACTTAAGGGGTAAATGGGTTTTGTATTCTCTTTGTACACATGACATCATATCATTGGTTCCTTCATTCTCACACAAATTTTTAGTCTCATTTGAACCTTACCCTTCGTTTATAACCCCCTTTATCTTTCTTTTTTTTTTTTCTATGTGAGCTATAATGACTCTTTTTTCTTAGGTCATTAAAACTTTCAGTCATTAAATGGCTATTATTTTGTAGTGAAGGGATTTATTATAAATAGAATAACCACTTCTTCTATGTTGGTATTTTGTTAATAAATATGTGTACTGTTAACATGATAAATTGGTTACACTTCTATTGACATTTATGAGGATTAACTAGATGCTACAAGTATTAATGCATGTCGTGAACTCTTATTATCGTTATCATTTTCTTTTGTATTTTTCAGCATAAATAAAACTTGTAATTCAATAATTGTCCATTAACATGTCTCATATTAGACAAAGGGAGTTGATATATACAACATGAAAATTGTTTAATACAACACACAGTACAACAATTTTAGCATACTGTACAAGTATGCAATAGCATATTTTTGTTGTATGCAACAATTCACATGTTGTATTTATCAGCTCCCTTAGACAAGCTCATTTATGTAAACAAATAAATTATCAAAAAGGTAATTATGACAACCAAAGAAAAATACATCGCGTAGCGTGAAGTAAATATTTCCTTTTGACCCCTCAAATAATTACTGTCGCCTAAAAGATTGCTAGATGCAACTGGAACCGACAGAAATTATTTGCAAGCTTCATAATTTTGCAAAATAAAAAAATCGTTAAACTCTTCCCTACTGGTAAAATAATCTACCTAGAGGAGGCCTTCTACATGTACAGAAGTTCAATGCTCGTTAGTACTATCTCTTCGATTTTCTGTTCTCTGCTGCAATAGCAGTTGTTGACATATACAATCTTCTATGAAGAGTATCTGGTTGCCTTGTCTTTCTGTTGAATGATCTCACACATATCGATCCTGTAACAATGTCAACCACTATATATATGAATACGACCAATATGACTTCAACCCAATTAAGGAAAAAAACCATTTATGTCGACCCATATAGAAAAGTAAAGGGGTCAAAATTGCCGTATCAATTCACTATGTTTATCAAATACGTAGAGTTGTTGCTTAGTACCTCTCCAAAACCAGGGGCGTCTCAATGATTTCGAGTGCCCTGTTCAATAACTATGTATAGGCCCTTCATACATAAAAACACTATGTATAGATAACGTAACAATGTTATGTAAAAGTAGAACCAGTTGAGTAATGTTACGCGAGCATTATATATATAAACAAATATAAAGATGACAACAAAGTGTTCTTAACTCACATAGTTATATTCATAATAATTTATCATCTGAATTGGATATATACATAATGGGTATTGGAAAATTGGGCCCCTTATAAATCGTGGGCCCTGTGCAAGTGCTCGGCTTGCATATGCTCAAATCCGCCACTGTCCAAAACATGCGCTGAATGAAATCGGTGGACAAACCTGATAAAAAAAAGGCTAGGTTAGCATTTAGTCGGCTAACCATTTTACTCACATTGTGAAACATAAAAAAAAGTGCTAAACACACCTCTAAATATTGATGTTGCAGATGACCCACAACCTAGTGTTCGAGTTGGCAAATAACATACCAGACGTCTTGGAACATCAATTGGAAAATGACTAGTTTCATCATCGGCAAATACCTGAATAATATGTTTATGATTATGTAGCAAACAAGCACCTAGAAATAAAAACTAGATGTTGCATTTTCGACCCAGTTAATCATGAACATGTCGAAACGGATTATGTTTGATCTCTAACAGATCGAGAAGGTGAATCATAAAATAGCTAAAAAGAAAACTGGTCAATCTGGTTTAACGGAATGAGCAGGTGGATTAACAAATAGCTAAAACTGAATTTGGTTAAGCGGCTCAAAAGTCACCCAAACCCCCTATCACATCTTTAGAAAAATATATTATATATACTTGTTAACCATATCTGACAGGATACGTTCACTATTAATAATAATAAAAAAATTCGATCAGCCCGATTCAGCCCTTACCAAAAAGAGTACTCGTACTTGTCACCCAAACCGCCTAATTTCCAATTTCGATTTTAAAAGCATTTAGGAAAAGCACACATACCTCGTTAACCTGAAAATATGTTCCATTAAGGGGAAATTTCCCTCTATTTGAATTCCAAAGGTATCTGTTAATGTAAAATTGAAATTTAACAATTTTAGTACGAATCATCATACAAAATCAATTCAAGTAGACATTATAGTATGTGGATTAGGATTTCCTCACCAAGATCGTTCCTTTAAGTGTTTCTTCTTGATCATTGTTGAACGAATTGCAGGCTCTATTTTGAGTATTTTCTAACGATTTAGGAAGTTCATCTGTTTGAGAAAAGTGATACAAAAACGTTAAAATATAAAAAACTTATAGCATACCCAAAATAGCTTGTACATCAATTTCGAGCAATTGAATTCAATACCTGGATGCCATACCCTAAGAAGGTACGGAGATGGATCATCATCTTCCCTTTCATCGAACTACACATTCAGAATTAGCATCTTAGAAGAGATTCATATACCTTTGGAACATGAAAATACGTAATACTCTACCATCACAAAAACTTGCAACATTTTCTGATTTGGGTTATTCCAAAACGATTGCAACTTTTCTTATTTGAAAGGGTACCTTTGCAGATCTACGTATATGTCTAGTAGCATAATTACAAGATACATGAGAGATTAATTGTGGTCTAGAAGTGTTCTCAATTTCGCTTAATGTGACAAGTGGCAATTTTGACCCATTTACTTATGCATTGGTCGAGCTGGGTTATGTCATTTTCAAATGGGTCAGAAGTTACCAAAGCGTGTTTTAAATATGTAACGCCTCTCAAACAATAACTTGTCACGCAACCTACCCAGTTTGCACATCTATGTCAAAGTCAAATGATAACATCAAATAGTACAACTTTTATATACTAATATTCCCTAGTTTTTGTATACTTTTATTGCATTTACTTGATAAAATATAGTTATTTCGTTCATATTTACAAAATATGTAGAATTAGAGTTTAAATTAGAAAATGAATAAAAATAGAGTTAAATAGAGTAATTTTTGTATAAAAGTTGATTGTACCTAAATATGATTGGGACAAAGTGGTTAAAAGAGTGATAAAAATAAATAAAGTTTGTAAATATTTGAGTTCAAAAAGATAGATGAGTTGAGCAAAAATAGTTAAATTGTATATTTATTAGAGTTTATGAGTTGGACCAAATAATTATGTGGGCTAAATAATAGTAGTTAGTATTAATAAAAATAATAAAGCTAAATAAATAGAAATTTAAGTAGTACTAAGTTCGTTAGTTAAGTATTAGTAATAATATAAATAATAAATAAGTAAATAATAATGATAAATAAATGTATGATGATCATAATGTTATTCTTGTTATGTGGTTGTACGTGAAGGTTTGAAGAAATCATGTGGGTGAAGCAAGCAGTTGGTCTCGGTCAAAGGTTTAAGTAAAAAGTCAACAAGTCCCACTCCAAGTTAAAAAGTAAAGCGCGTGACATTAAACCTGAGTACATATATGGCGGTGGAGCATTAAATGTGTGCATAAAATGGTGGTAGGTGAAGGTCGGCTAGCTTTTGCTTTTGGAGTACGAAATTTACATTTGACCGCCGGCTAATTCATTTAGCCGCCGGCTAAATTCGCGGCAGCCATGGGTATAAATAGAGGTCATTCTGCATACGATTTGACAACACATTTTAGGTTAGGGTTTTTATATATTTCGTTTGGGGTTTGTATATTACGAATTTTGGGGTTACTTTGGAGGCACGAGGGATCAAGATCGAAGCATATTCATTCTAGTTCTTCGTGATTCGTCTTGTGGTTTGTTATTACTTTTATTATTTCAATATTATTGATGATTTTAGTATTGATTAATTTGAGTTTTACATATCTTATGATGATTTGAATATTTTATGTGATTGCGTAATTGATTAAACTCGGATTATGATTATTGAACGATTATTATTGCGTATTGACTAAGTTATTCAATTGAAAACTATTATATTGCTCGGTGATCCTTGTTTATTGGTAACTAGTAATTATTGTTGCTCAACGTGATTAATAAGATTGATGAGATTGAGTTCCTTTAATGTTATTAATTATTGATGGTCATAACTTTAGGGTTTTGGTCATTGCTAAATAGATTGAGTTTGATAGGTTGAGTAAATGATAATTATCTACTATAAAATGAACAAGACAACAAGAAATTGTTGGGTATTGTTGAGTCATACCACTAGAGTTAATTATAATAAGTTGTGAATGTTTAATGCTCAATTTAGGGAAAGGCACATAATTGACTGATCATCTTGTGACATCGGAACGATGTTCCATGTTGGACCCTAAGTTGTAGGAATTAGTTGGACCCGAACCGTTGGCTAGTTCACATTCAATTTATTATCATTGAAGAATTTGGTATTAAATTGATATAAAAGAATCACAATTAGATAATCAATACGTAATGAATCGGGAAATATGAATCTGAGTGAAGTTAATTATACAATTACTTATTCCTTCTTATTGTTTCCTATTGTTATTTATTTTATTATTTTAATTTAAAGTTTTATTTAGTTTTAATTATTATTTACAAATCTTATGTTCGAACGGAACTAAAACGTCTCCCTTTTTACAGTTTTATTAGTTAATTATTATTTCCTATTTATATTAATAAACCACCATTCCTGTGTTCCTGTGATCGACCTGGACTTACCATAGCTATACTATTCCGATCAGGTATTCTTGCCTGGTTGTGTGATAGTATTAATAAGGTATTTCTTGATATAAATAATAAAACTAGACGATTTTCACACGCATCATCAAAACATTGTAACTATATGGGATGGATAGAGTATATAGACAGGTTATGAACACTTATCCCGGCTAAAATCGGATGAGAGTCTGGGAGCTCATGGCTGCATCAGGAAAAATAAATAATAACTTTCTTTCGTTTTCACCAAAAAAAGATAAGGAAAATATCATAAATAAACAAACAAAATTGAGCGACGAATTAGAAAATAATAAACATGCAAACTTACACAAGGTGAAAAGTCCTTGTTTTGGCTATAAACTTCATCTATGGCACAGGAAATGTGGTCGCTTCTGCAGACAAAGCAAGAGCTTTCGACTTGTCACCTTCTGGAAGAAAAATATTATGTGTGTCTTTTGTATCCTTCAATGTTTCCCTGAACTCTTCAGTGTTCAATTGGATGGTGGGAATTTCATTATCAGATTCTACATATAAATCTTCAATATCGCCTATAATTGGTTGTGTATCTTCTATTTCAGGCTCCGAAGATGGGGGTGTTAAGATATATTATATTAATAATATATATGTGAAGATTAATTTGGTTGAATGTCAATCACGTGACTACTAATTAAATGGAAACAAGATCATGGTTACGTAGGAAAGTTATGGCGGTGCATTTACGGTACTCCGAATCCAATTTAACTTGTTCCCAAAGTTAGGTTTAGCATATATAATTAAATCCTATGTACATGTAACTCTTGAGCCGTAAATATAATAAAAGAAGAACTCTCTGGTTTGGCCCCGTGGACTAAACCAATCTCCAAGTTGGAGATTGGACATAACCACGTTAAATCCTTGTGTCGTTTACGTTCTTGTTATCGTCTATTTATCTTATTGCTTTGTTTATTATTGCTAGTTTGCAAATATTATCCGTTTATTGTTTGTGGGTGTAACGTGATTACACGAGCATTGTTTGGGTTTGATTTTTGCTAACAATAAGTTGTTGTTAGATGGATGTTTCCGCTGCAATTCCTAACAACTGGTATCAGAGCTCAAGATTGAGCGATTGGGAACGATGACGGATGTAAGCATGATCAATATTAGGTGTTGTTGATGGTTAGGATTTTACTGGAAGATGGAGAGCTAGGGTTATTGTGGCCAAATAATCACAGTGGATCCAGATTCGGTTTAAGATAATCATCGCGGGGAACAATTGGAACGACACGGTTTAGGATTTGTTAGCAACATGTGATCAAGATCAATAGACTCGTTTTTTGTGTTAGATCGCGACGAACTCGACGAGTTGGTTTTCCGGATTGAACTGATTAGGGTTTTTTTTCTGGTGGTTGTGACGTGACGATACGGCCGGAGGCTGGTTGCGTTATGATGCTGATTGTTCGCGGTGGTAATGGAGTCGGTGATCGGGTTCGATTATTGGTTTGTTGCGGAGAGAGTTTTAGGATCCGGGTTATGGATTCGTGTTCATTATTCTTTGCGATCCCGTGCAAAGAATAAGTGAATGTTATCAAACTTAGGGTTTGATGTTGCGAGTGTAGGGACGTGATGTCTCGGGAACTTCATTGATACGGATTGGGTTATGCAAAGATGTGAGGTTTGTTACGGTGCTCATGAGGATGGTTTTCTCGGTTGGGTAGATGGGTAATAAATGGTACCACATCCGTTTGGTAATCGACGGTGGGAGTTATCGAGGGAGTTTGTTGTTGCTAGCTGGTTGAAATGGGAGACCATGCTTTTGGTCGGGTATTCCGCATGTTTGGAATGATTAGACAGGTTAGAGCTCGCACACTTGAGATTGTTGGTTGATATGTAGAAGAAGCCAGATAGAACGCGTTTGGCTGGGCTCGGGTATCGGTTGATGAGTTAGGTTCAACGATCGAGCGGATCTTCCAGGGGAACCGATTGGGAATTTTCAAGTGGAGTTAGAGGCGGATAATCTTGTAAGTCCTGTTGAGCTTTTGAATATTGTTGAGAGTGTCAGAAACTCTGGGAGTTTGGAAAGTAGTGAAAGTCTTGAGACGGTTGTGCGATTGATGGATCTCGAGTTTCTACAGGTTAAGTCTGCGGATTCCGACAACACTAGAGTATTTGGACCTTCGTTTTTACTCTCCAATGGCAAAATAATTTGCGACTGACCGAGTGTTATGAACCAAAGTCTTCTCAGAGAGCCGCGGTTGTTATTTTGATTCGTACAGTGGGAGCGGGCTGAGTTGGAGAAGATGTGTTCATAGAAATTGTACGTACGTTTTTGGGTCGGTGTACCAGCGGGAAAGCGAAAGTTAGTAATGTAGGTTTCAAGGTTGTGACTGCGTTCTCATGGATTAACCTTGATGATAATCTACGTGTTAGTTCTATCGGCGATTTTCTGATTGCTGGGAAGGAAAATCGGATGGACGAAATTCTGTACGGATGGTCGTTGACATGTCGGTGGCAGGATCAGATGTGGCTGTAATCGACGAGTTGAAGAGATAGGTGTCTCTTGAAAGAATCTTGTGGTTGAAGTTTCGCACGCTTCAACGAATCTTCTTGGGCCTAGAAGATGATGATGGTGTTAGAGAGTTGTCCCGGATTCATGATGTGAGTGTTCCGGTAGCTTTGTGTCGAAAGTCTTCCGACTCTGTGTGGTCGAGCGGCGTGTCCCGAATGGTAGTTCGACGGTATGAAGTTTGAACGGGTGACATTGGTGAATGGACGATATTGTGAAGGGTTACTGGTTTGGGGCTTGATTAATCTTCAAGTGGGAGATTGTTAAGATATATTATATTAATAATATATATGTGAAGATTAATTTGGTTGAATGTCAATCACGTGACTACTAATTAAATGGAAACAAGATCATGGTTACGTAGGAAAGTTATGGCGGTGCATTAACGGTACTCCGAATCCAATTTAACTTGTTCCCAAAGTTAGGTTTAGCATATATAATTAAATCCTATGTACATGTAACTCTTGAGCCGTAAATATAATAAAAGAAGAACTCTCTGGTTTGGCCCCGTGGACTAAACCAATCTCCAAATTGGAGATTGGACATAACCACGTTAAATCCCTGTGTTCGTATTGTTCGTGTTTATTATCTTGTTTGCTTTGTTTAATTGCTTGGTGAGCGATTTGTCTATCCGTTTATTGTTGTGGGTGTAACGCATTTACACGAGTGTTGTTTGGGTTTGGTTTTTGCTAGCAACTAGTTGTTGTTAGTTGGATGTTTCCGCTGCAATTCCTAACAAGGGGAACTTCAATAATGGGATCACAAGTTTGAACATAATAACTTGAACCCAAGTTGTTGGCTTCTACGTCAAAGCGTGATGTTGATGTACTAAACATAGAATGGTATTGCTCATTTTCAGCAGGTACAATTGAAGTTACATTACTACCTTCCTCTGATCCAGGAAGTGCGAGCCTACCACTACATTTGGCATCTTTACATCAGTTACGGGCTTGAAATAGACAGTTATAATACAAGTATAATTTATTTTATTATTAATCAAATTAAATATTATAGTATATTATATGGATAATTAGATAAATAATTCTTTTCTCATGCACACAGACTTGTATCATCCAGCTATCAATAGAAACATAGATATCTATAGGAGAACATGTGTGTGTGTGTGTCAAATGAATACGATACAAACCTAGCAACTGCACTTGCATAATGCCTACACTCTGCTCTCATCGGACACGCATTGCAGTTTGGTTTTATCTTGGTGCAAAATACCTATAAAACGTGAATTTCATTATCATACACTTTAATATTTAATATAATCAGAGGAAACAATTGATAGGAATAATGAAAGAACCAGAGGAAGAAAAGAAACATGCCTTTCCGAATGTGATCAACTGATAATGCAACTCGTACCTGTATCACCAGAAGTCTTGGTATAAGATTCCTAGTAAATATAGCGATGAATGATACTAGATAAGTGTTGGAGTTCAGCTTCTTAGTTACACAAATTTATGATTTATCACTGATCGAGTATTAGATTACTCGAGTGCTGATTATCGATTAAGTTTTGGGGGATGATCGGATTATCACACTACAATTGCTGTTTTAACCCGAGTTTACATGAACCAGGTGGTGAAAATCCGATCGAGTTGTGTTCTTGGAGAAAGTATGTGTTATTTCTCCGATTTGGATCTGTCTCTTCTCGGCGTATCCTCGAGCTTTTATACCTCCGAGGATAGCCGTTTACGTTTTCCCGCCCAACGGTCGTATTCCATGGGGAAACGTGTTGGTCAGGGTCCCTATTATCCATTGGGTGATGAGAGGTAAGAATTGGCTTTTGTCCGGCGAATAACGAGGTTGGTAAGTTGACCTGGGGGTACTTTACCTGCTACGCACGACTCCCGAAATATCCTTGTCAGGGAATATTCAGAGCATGGGTGCCGAACCCCAGGGTTGCCTCATCCTTCATCCATCGGTGATCCTCCGGGGATATACACTGCGTGAGCCCCGGGGGGTATTATGGATGCTGGATGTCCTGAGGGGTGGTTACACCATTAAGTCCCCCCAGTTTAATTTGGCGACGATCCGTGAGTTGGTGAGTTAAACTCATTTCCAGCGTTCATCCTCTCGCCCGAAGATGGGCTGCCTGCTCCGATACTCCCCGCAGCCTAGCATCTTGTGTTGTCAGGCCTGTCACATCCGCAGTGTTTTCTGCGGTGTCATGATGAGGGTAGTTGTGTGATAATGGCGCGTTCCAGTCACGCGTTTTAACTTTCCAATGACTTATTTTCGCTATACACGTGTAGGGCTTCGATCTATTGATCGTATTTGTGACCCGACCCGCATACCCGAGCTATTTAGGGTCAAGCGGTTTTTATGATTTCCATATTTTCAAAAAACTTCCCTTTTTGTTCTTAGGGTTTCCTGGTTCCTAAAACCGGTGTGTATTCCGTCCCGATTTCGTCAACCTGTTACTCGATCCTGCTTTCGAAGGTCCGTTTCCTTGTTCTTTCATTTGTTTTTTCTGTTATTTTCATCCGTTAGTTATGGATTCCACTTTACACGACGCTCCGGTTACGTCCACCGAGATTCCGGCTGAGAATATCGCGATGACGGTGGACGAGGGTGAAGATGAGCCCGAGGTTGCTAGTCATTCTAGTAAGATGACTGACGTTTCTCTTTCTGCAACCGAGATCGAGTATCCCTGCCTTAGCGAGTTTAATCCGACAGTGCCGTTGCCGGATGATAGGGCGAATCGCCCTCCGGACGGTAAGGTCGCCGTGTATCGCAAGTATTTTGAAAATTACAATTTTCGTTTACATGTGTCCTCTTTTGTTGTCGATGTGTGTGAGTACTACGGTATCGGGTTTCCCCAATTCCACCCTCATGGTTTGCAGCGTGTAATAATTTTTGAAATGTTTTGCCGTGGTCACAATAAACTGCCAAGCGTGGTACTTTTTCGTCGCCATTTTCGTATTTCGAAACAGGGCAGTTGGTTTTCTTTCGACAAGCGGCCCTCTTCCGGTTTTCAAAAATCGAAGGGTCCAGGCTTGAAACCCTGGAAAAACAGTTTCTTCTTCGTTGATGTTTCCTGTTTTCCTCGTATTCCTGCGGGTCTTCTTGATTGGAAGTTTGAGGGCATAGACAAAGATTTGAATGAACGTCCACGGGAGCGTGACAATGACCCACGACTGTTCAACTTGTGTGAGTCTGCATCGGTTCACATGCGGGCATATCACGAGGAGGCAATTCTCTTTGCTTTGGGTGTTAGCCGGGAATGGGGTTATCCTGGGAAGGCACCTGTGTTTAAGAAAAATGAAGAGGGTACGGTGCGGAGGTGGCCATTATTTTCGGCCATCCCCGGTCGATTTTTCCTTTTATTACTGTATTTTCAGCTTTTTAACTGCTTTTCTTTTTGCTTTTTACACTTATGCTTTTTAGAATGCTGATCCTTTGCGTTGTTCCGTGCAGTGATGCAGTCCACATGGATACTCTCCGATGATGAGTTGGACACTATCAAGATTGACAACGTTACGCCCGACGCTTCAGAGGGTGGTGAACAACCTGAGGGCGATGACCCTTTGTTGACGGTGGCCCCCAGCGCATCCAAGTCAGTGGCGTCCGCAGGTGTGACACACTCAGGACTGATGAGATCTAAACCCTCCAGCGCTGCTACCCCATCCAAAGCTTCGAGACCTCTCCGATCTGCCGCCAACAAGAGAAAGAAATTCTCTGCTAAGGATTTGGCAGGGATGAACGTGCCACATGCTGAAGCTGTTGGTGATTCTCTGCGCAGAGGTATGCGTACGTGCATTTTATTTTCTCTGTATTTTCAATCCGCTGCCATACATATGTGTCTCGCAGTCTTTGTGGATTGACCTAAATAGTTGACGTGCAGATCTCAAGCTCAAAGACGAAGATGAAGGTGACAATTTGACTGATGATCTGCAAGTTTCCAAGAAGATGAAACCCTTCTCTGTTGACTCCTGCGGCGAAGGGTTCGAAACAGATCAAGGCGAGGAATCCCCCGAGTCGCACTCCCGAGCGCCCGGTGCATTCCCCCAGCGTGCACCGTCTAACCACGATGATCGAGGCTCTGGTCTCAAAACTTCGAAAACCCATTCGGAGGTAGATCCCGAGGGATTTGACAAACTATCGAGTAACCTCTTCCCGAGCCATAGCATCGACCAGGTGAAGGATCTTTCTGATGCGGATTTATCCGACGGCTGCAGCAAGACGCTGCGAGAGCATTTGATGTGGGAGTTAAGGCAGCGCGCACGTGCAAAGATGTTATCTCACCAATGCTCAATCCAGCACAACCAGTTAGAGGTACAAGGTATTGAGGTTCAGCAACTTAGGATGGAGGTGACAGATTTGAGGCGAGAGAGAAGGACCTGGGTCGACTCTGCAGAAAAGATTTCTGAGCTCGAGGCTACCAAGCAATCTTTTGAGGATGCCCTTCTCAAGGCCAAATCTGTGGCTCATGAGCGATGTCCAGTGATCTCTGCGAAGGAAGAATTAATTGCTAACTTGAACATTCAGCTTAACCAGAAGGATGGTCAAATTTTGAGCCAGGGTGACCAGCTTGCCGCTCATGCCACCGATCTCAAGCGATTACAGGATCAGCTTCAAACAGAGACATCCGCTAAAGATTTGGCCGTTAGGGAATGGAAAAAGTTGCATTCAGGGTTGGATATTGTTGGCGCAAACGTGCTGAAGGATCCCACTGTGACGGACCCATTCACAGCGTATGTTGAGGGCTTGAAAGAGTATGGAGGGCATCGCGCCGCTTCTCTTGCCCAAAAGCTGCTGTTTTCGGAAGATCCTTCCAAGATGCCTCAGGAGTTGTCACAGCTGATCAAGCCTGGTTGCCGCGATAAGTTGAAGGAGCTTTTCGACAATACCAGTCAGGCGAAATCTGCCTATCTTGCTAAAGTCACTTCCGCCGAAGGATTGTCGGTCGATGAGATCTTGGCCATTGAGCCATGATTGCCCTGAAAGTGCTTGTTTACGTTATGACAATTTATTGCTTTTGGTGCCCGGTTTGGGCTTGTAAGGACATGTTTTGCTTCGCTTGCTATTCTGGTTTGTTGCTCATACCGAGCCTTAGACATGCCTCATTTTGAAACTTTATTAATTGTTATGGGTGTCCGTTTTGGGCTTTGTAAGTATTGTGGCTGATGTTTTTAGCCTCTGCTTATTTGCTTTATTTTAGCAGTTGTTTGTATAAATTGCGCGCTTTATTGTGTTGTTTGTCATGACTGGCAAGTCTAGATTGCCTTAAAAAGTGGTTGACATCTTGCTTGGTAGTGGACCTCTTGGTCTGCACTTAGCACGGGGCAACTTTCTGATCAACCCTTCAGGCTTGGTAGCCTGCGGGGATCTCTACCAGGGGTCGGGCTAGAACGCACCTCCCGCTAGGGTAGGATTACCTTGTCACCTTATTTCGGTGAGCCTCGGGCAATTGCCGGAGGATGGGGCGGTTCGACCAATTCAGGTCAAGTTCGTACTAGCGTTAATGATTTTACGCGAACATTTTTTGTACTTTGTTTTAGGCTGTTTCTTTTTATTGCACGGGTGGTATAGCAAAATGCAAATACGAGCTCTAGGGGCTGATCAGGCCCTAACTGAAGGTAGCCCGTTTGCCTTCATTCATATAAATGATTTATTTTGGGACATTAAACGTGCCCTTCAGAAGGCAGAGGTGTGTCCTATTACAAAAGTTCCATAGAGTACAATTATTCTAAGCAAAGTGCTAATGCGGTGACCGTAAACTTGTTCAAACGTAGCATCGCTTGAGGTTTGTGGCGTGCCATGTGCGTGGCAATGGGGAGCCGTTAACCGTCACGAGGCTATACGCCCCATTTCCATGGCAAGTTGCCACCCTGTAGGGACCCTCCCAGTTAGGTCCTAGCTTTCCGGTGTTTTCTGCACGGATTGCTTCATTTTTTCTCCATACGTAATCTCCAACGGCAAAAGTTAGGGGACGGACCCTACGGTTGTAATACTGAGCTATCTTCCTTTTGTTTTCCGCTTCTCGGATTGTTGCATACCCCCGCCTCTCTTCCACCTTATCCAGGTTATCCTTCAGGTTAGCTATGTTGACATTTTCATCGAATTGGGCTACCCTGAGAATAGGGACGCTGATCTCTGCAGGAATCACTGCCTCCGATCCATATACGAGGCAGTACGGGGTTTCACCTGTGGATTTCTTGGGGGTGGTTTTGTGTGCCCACAGCACATTCGGCAGCTCTTCCATCCACCCGCCCTGGAAACCATCCAGGCGAGCTTTTATTCCAAGGACAATATCACGGTTCGTTACCTCTACCTGTCCATTGGCCTGAGGGTGCGCCACGGATGTGAACGTTTGCTTGATTTCCAATCCGGCGCACCAGGACTTGAACGGGTTATCTGCAAATTGTTTTCCATTGTCACTTACGATTTCGTGGGGAATACCGAAACGGCACACGATGTCCTCCCAGATAAACGTCAGTATCTTGTTTCCTGTGACGACGGAAAGTGGCTTTGCTTCCACCCACTTGGTGAAGTAATCAATGGCTACCACCAGAAATTTTTACCCCTCCTTTGTCGGACGGAAAAGGGCCCACAATATCGATGGCCAACTTGTGGAAAGGCCACGCTGAGGAAACTGGGATAAGGTCATGCCTGGGGGATCGCTGGATTGGTGCGTTAGTCTGGCAGGCTCGACACTTCTGGATTATCTCGAGGGTATCTTTGTGCATCGTTGGCCAGAAATATCCGTGTCTGGCCACCTTCGAGACGATTGACCTTGGTCCTGCTTGCAGGCCGCACGCTCCCTCGTATATCTCTCTTACAATGTTTTCAGCCTGTGCCGGGCCGACACACCTTAGCTTTGGCCCGAGGAACGTCTTTCTGTGGAGCGTACCATTAGTTATTTCATACCTTGGCGCGTTCACTCGTATCTTCCTCGCCTGACCCGGGTCAGCAGGTAACACTCCAGTGTTTAAATATTCGACAATTGGGGTCATCCATGTTTCTCCTGTTTCCTGTACGTCCGAGACTGTGGGGTCTGCGACAATTGACTTTTGCTTGAGCACTTCGACCAAGACCTCCTTGGTCAGGTGTGCGAAAGTCAGCGAGGCCAGCTTGCTGAGGGCATCTGCCTTTTTGTTCTGACTTCTCGGCACTTGTTCAATCTTGAAGTATTCGAACGTTTTGATCATTGACTTTGCTATGTCGAGGTACTTTTTCATTGCCGGTTCCTTTGCCTCGAAAAGGCCACAGATCTGGTTGGCCACCAGCTGGGAGTCGACGTACACTTGCAACCTTTTGATTTCCATCGCCTGCGCCATGCGCAATCCTGCGAGGAGCGCCTCATACTCCGATTCATTATTTGACGACGGAAAGTCAAACCTAAGGGCATATGTGTGTTCTTCACCGGTTGGGCTTGTCAGAATCAGCCCAGCCCCGGACCCTTCTGAACTGGCTGCCCCGTCGGTATACAGCTCCCACGTTTCCTTTGGTGGTGGTGTCCCTAACTGTTGTTTAACCAGGCCTTCGGAGCCCACTGGTATTTCGGCTAAGAAGTCCGCCATTACCTGCCCTTTTACCGCATTTCTTGGCCCAAAAGTAATTTTGTGCTCACCTAGCTCGATCGCCCATTTCGCTAACCTCCCAGATACCTCCGGTTTTGACAATATTTGTTTTATCGACTGATCAGTTAACACTTTTATCGGGTGGGCCTGGAAGTATCTTCAGAGGCGCCTTGCGGAGTGCACCACGGCAAGAACCAGCTTCTCAATCGGTGTATAATTTATTTCCCCCCTTGTAGCGCCTTACTGACAAAATAGACAGGTAACTGTATTTTATCACGTTCAGCGATCAAGACTGAGCTGACAGCTTCTTGGGAGGCTGCGACGTAAAATATTAGTGTCTCCCCGTCAATTGGGGCTGTCAGCGTGGGCAACTCTCCCATAAACTCCTTCATTTCCTGGAAGGCTTTTTCTGCTTCGGTTGACCAGGAGAAATCTTTGTTGCTCAGACAACCCTTCAGGGTAGCGAAAAATGGCAGAGACCGATCCGCTGCGCGGGACAGGAAACTTGTTAGTGCCGCGAGTTTACCTGTGAGGCTTTGCACCTCTTGTCTTGATTTGGGAGAAGGCATTCCCATGACTGCTTCTATTTTTTTAGGGTTTGCCTTGATACCCCTAGGGGATACGATGTGCCCCAGAAATTTCCCTTCCTCCATTCCGAAGGTGCATTTCGCGTGGTTAAGTTTCATCCCGATGCTTCTAAGGGTTGCAAATGTTTCAACTACGTCCTTCAGCAAGTCTGTCTCTGTGTTGCTTTTTATTACGATGTCATCGACATACGCCTCGACGTTCCTTCCGATTTGATGGCGGAACGCCGAATCGATGACCCTTTGGTATGTTGCCCCTGTATTTTTCAATCCGAACGGCATCTTTGTGTAGCAGAAGATGCCATTGTCAGTGTGGAATGCTGTTTTATCTTCGTCTTCCTTGGCCATGTGTATTTGGTGGTATCCCTTGTAAGCGTCGAGGAAGCACTTCAGGCGATAACCTGCCAAGGATTCAACTTTCCAATCAATCTCCGGCAAGGGGTAGTTGTCCTTGGGACATGCTTTGTTTAGGTCTTTGAAATCAACGCACATCCTCCAATCCCCATTTGACTTTTTTACCATCACCGGGTTTGCCACCCAGGTTTGGTACTTCACCTCACGCATTACTCCTGCTTTGACCAGGCCATCTACCTCAGTTGTTAGGAATCGGCTACGTTCTGGGGCCATTCCTCTCTTTTTTTGTCGGACAGGTGTGAGGCTGGGGTTAATGTTCAGCCTGTGCTCGGCGATGCTCCGAGGTACCCCCGTCATGTCTGCGTAACAGAAAGCGAAAACATCTATATTCTGTCGCAGTATTTCTGTGAGCCTTACCTTTATACTTTCTGGGAGCGTGCGGCTGATCTTGACGGGCTGGTCCGGATATGCAGCGTTAACTACTACACTTTCTTCGTCCACCCCCGCGTGGTCATCCTCGTGGGCCAAGGCAATGGTGAGCCCTCGCCATGCTGCCTCTGCGGGGGAGCGTCGCAGGGTTGCTATGCCACCCATAGTTGGGAATTTCATCATTCCGTGCACGGTGGAGATGACTGCACCAAACGTCTGCATGCCCGTTCTCCCCAGTATCACGTTATGCCTGGAGGGTGACCTGACAATTATGAAGTTCAGGGTGGCCACCCTGTATTGCGGGTAACTTCCCAGACATACCTCCATTTCTATCTTCCCCACTGGCCAACTGGTCTCTCTTGAGAATCCTACCAAGGGGGAGTTGTATTCCGACATTGTTCGTCGTAATTCGTACGGGAATTTCAGAAAGCAGTGTTCGTACATTATATCGATGGCACTTCCACTATCCACATATACGCGGCCTACCTGGTGATTGGCTATCCTGGCGTTGACTACCAAGGGTTCCCTCGACGGGTTGCTGTCCTCGATTGGTGGGAAAGTGATTGCTTGCCTTTCCCATGTTTCCAATGCTTCGGCCTTTCGTCGCTGTCCAGCCCGCCAGCTATGTATCATATGGATTGTTCCTTCTGTCGGGGGCAATTCTACGGGTTTCTTTTTATCACCCCCCGTAGCTTTCATTTCATCTTGCTTGTGATAACTCTTTGCTCCAATCACCAGGTGCTCCAACTTTCCCGCCTTAACGGCGTTAATTATGGTGTTTTTCAGCTCTCGGCACTCATTAGTGTCATGCCCTTTTTCCTCGTGGAACCTGCAATATTTGTTATGTTTGCCTTGATATTTTGTTGTGAGTGGCCTCGGTGGTGGAAAATGCTTAGCCTCTGGCTCTGTTGCCAGGATTTCTTTTGGGGTTTTACTGAGGGACGTTAGTATTCCTCTTCGCTCGAATGGTCCATACCGATGGCCTCGGTTTTCGATCGGGTTACCCCTATCCCTTCTTGTCGAGTTGGAAGGCCCCGGCGCATGCGCAGGGTTGACCTTCGCTTTTACATGCTGACGGATGGCTCCCACTCGTATGTAGCTTCTTGCTTTGTCTTGCATCGAAGCTACCGTTGCCGGTAGGTCCGCGGATAGTTGGTCGATGAGGCCTCCAAACCTGTTCTTATCTAGGCACATTATGAAACCTGAGATTTGCTGACTTTCTGGTAAGTCGGGGATCCTGAGGCATTCGTCCGCGTGCCTCTCTATGAAGTCTGCCAGGCTCTCCTCAGGCTTTTGGTACAGGTAGTGTGCAGCCATGTGCGACAATGGTGCGGCAGCTCGCTGGTGGAACCTTCTTATGAATTTGTCCCGCAGGTTCGCCCAGCTAGTGATGCTTCCTGGCGGCTGCTCGTTAAACCATCTTCTTGCTAATTTTAGTAGCACTGACTGGAACATGTGGCAAACTACAGCGTCCTCCCAGTGTTGCGTCTTTATCGCGTTGTCAAACCCGCAGAGGAAATCCTCGGGGTCCGTTGTACCGTCGTAGTTGCCTACCGCCAGTGGTATTGATGTGTTATATGGTAGCGGCGTGTTGGCTATGTGTGCCGCCCTTAAATTGGCCACCATGGGGTATTCAGGGATCGGTATCGGTGGTGCCGGTGGTGGTTGCATCGCTTGATTCAGTATTTGGGTTAGCATTGCGGCTGGATTAGCACTGCTCGTTTCCTGATTTTGCGGCTGTGTTGCTACCAACGGCACGGACTGTACCAGCGGTGTTGTGAAGTGCTATAGAGGTGTACTTTGGTACAACGGAGAGTTTGTTTGTTGATTCTGATGAAACCATGGCGGGTTGTTTGGCGTTGCCGACACCTCTGGGCTGACAACGTAGCCCATTTGTGAGAGCAACTGGTGCGCCATTGCCGGTGTGAGTGTTGGTCCGGTTGGCGTAAAAAACGTTCTTGACTGATCCCGGCCAGTTGTATTTACGACAATCGCCTGGGTTTGTGCTACCGTTGTTGGTGAAGAGAAAATCAACCTCGTCGGGATCATTTCGGTTGTCTCTCGCCGGTGCATCTGTTGAGTCTGACTTGGACCGGAATTGAGTCCGGCCAGACGCTCCTCGAAAGTTATTAGTTCTGGTGTATTGACTTGCACTGGTGTTGTTGACACCGGCTGCGAGGTTGTTGTGTTACTGCCATTCGCGTTTTCGGTTTCCGACAAAGCGCTCGTACCCGTCGGACCTGCCATCGTTTGTTTATAACACGGTTACTGTTTTTTTTTTATATTTTGATTTCGTGGTATGAGTTGGTTTATGCGGATGGCGCCATTTGATCGAGTATTAGATTACTCGAGTGCTGATTATCGATTAAGTTTTAGGGGATGATCGGATTATCACACTACAATTGTTGTTTTAACCCGAGTTTACATGAACCAGGTGGTGAAAATCCGATCGAGGTGTGTTCTTGGAGAAAGTATGTGTTATTTCTCCGATTTGGATCTGTCTCTTCTCGGCGTATCCTCGAGCTTTTATACCTCCGAGGATAGCCGTTTACGTTTTCCCGCCCAACGGTCGTATTCCATGGGGAAACGTGTTGGTCAGGGTCCCTATTATCCGTTGGGTGATGAGAGGTAAGAATTGACTTTTGTCCGGCGAATAACGAGGTTGGTAAGTTGACCTGGGGGTACTTTACCTGCTACGCACGACTCCCGAAATATCCTTGTCAGGGAATATTCAGAGCATGGGCGCCGAATCCCAGGGTTGCCTCATCCTTCATCCATCGGTGATCCTCCGGGGATATACACTGCGTGAGCCCCGGGGGGTATTATGGATGCTGGATGTCCTGAGGGGTGGTTACACCATTAATCACCTTTTTATAAATTCTTGTTAGTATCAGTTCTAAAAATAAATGATAAGATTGAGATAAACTTATATTAGGATAGAATATGAAGTAGATAACACTTAAGAATGGTTTCGTATGTCTATAATTGAAACAAGATAAAATTATACATTTCCTGGAGCTTTAACAATAATAATTTGTGCGACTTAATAAATGGAGGAAACAAAATCAGCATATGGTCTCCATTTCGAAGAGTTCTAATTGTTGATAAGAATTTGACTATTGTAATAAACTATATTAAAGAGACACAGTATAATATTGTAGGATTTTTTTTTTCTAATCAAAACCCTTACAGGAAAAGCATGATGATGTAGCGTTAAAAGTCGTATACACTCTACACTTTTCAAACCGATTCCTTCTATGCTCAGCAAGAATTCCCTACAAACATAAAATATTGAACTCTATTGCGCAGTAAAAAGCAAACAATAAGATTGCGTTAATGACTATAACTCATTACATCACTTACTTTGCCATGTCTGGTGGAACATCCGTTAACCACTCAAGATCAAGAGTTCCATGGTCTTTATACATTCGATCTAAAAAGTCCTGCCAAAAAGTCAAAACACAAGTCACCTTTTGTATCAATTGCAACCACGTTTCACTTTTTTGCATTGATTGTATTAAGTTGACACAAGGTTACAAACACTAGTAACAAATCAATTTAATTACTCGTTATATAAATTTATGTACTTTTATTTTTCCAGCTAGGACATTATTCATTCCTCGCTTAGCTATGACGCTAGCAAGTTCTTCAACTGTACCACGCCTAACTGCATCCCAATCAACAGCATCCATGTAATTTTCATTGGTTTCTATGCTGCCCGTTTTGCAATAAGCTTTCCTCACTTCTTCCCAGTTAGTTTTCTTTTCTTGTTTTTTATCAGTCTTGCTATTCTTTTTTCCACTGCTCCCAGTTAAAGGCTTCTTTTTCACTCTCCGATGATCAACTTCAGATTGGATACTGTTGATTGGATTAACAACTTCATATTCCTCTTCATGAGTTGACTTTTGTTGACCTATGAATTCACTTGGAATCTCAAATGAACCAGTATTTAAATCAGGCAGAGCAGCAGAATGTTCATTAGAAATAGGAAAATCAAAAGATATTGCACTTTTGTGGACCTAATCCCGTTCATTGCTCGGATGTTATTAAGTATTTAGTGTGTTATGTAATATGTGTATAAGCCGAAGGGCTTTGTGTGTCAATATTAAAGTTAATAACCGCTAGTCGGTTACAGGAGGTTATTTCGGTTAAGGAACAGGTATGACTTTTCGTGAACAGTCACGATGGTTCATTAGATGTCTATATAAACAAGTGTATGTAACAGATTTCATATCAATCAATACGATTATTATTTCCTGTATAGTATATCTTTCATTGTGAATCAACGATAGGGACAACAATTGGTATCAGAGCAACAGGCCCTTGATTCCAAAACTGTGACCGGAAAACAAAGAACGCCAACCGGAAATACTACGGCGGTGGAACACGGTAACAGGAAGAAAAAGAAACTTACTTGAAATAAGATCGGAGACGCTGGACACGGTGGTGCACAACCGGAATTAAAAGGATAACCGGCGGAAGTTGCTGTGGCAACAAACACAGAAAATTTTTTGGCATAACTTCAATCAAACTCTTGAACGAGAAGAGGAACACACCAATTGAAGGAAGAATTAAACCGAATCAAAACCAGTGGAAACTTAGGGTTTCGATTTGATTTGGAACACTTTTGTGGGTTGCGGGATTTGAGAGATCCGACACAAAAGGAAGAACCACTTGAAAGAATCGATTGAACCAAATCAGAAAAGCCAGTGGAGAAATTTAGGGTTTCGTTTCTTGATTTGGGAAGAACACTTTTGTGGGTTGCGGGTCTTGAGAACCGACACAGAAGGAAGAAAGATAAGGTTTCATATCTTTGGGGAGAAATTATTGTTGTAGAATACGCATGAAACCAGACAGAGAAAAGAAGAAGACAACCCCTGATTCTTTTTGTTGATAGCGTACAAGAGAGAAACAGAACAAGGGATCTGGGCCAAAACAAAAGAAAGTCAGTTTTGGGCTTTTATTGTCGGGCCGATTAGGAGATTTAATTAGGCTTCAATTACAAACATTACTAAGTGGGCTGATCAGTGGACATTTGAAGTGGGCTTCAATATTTGGTCATCAAAAATACTCTTTGAGCAAGAACAAGGAGGAGACTTTTGTGGGAGCGGCATACGTAAAAGACCGACACAAAAGGAAAAGCCAAATTATTATTTTTGGTATTTATCAGAAACAACACGATTTTACAAATTTGGGTACTGACGACATTCAGGTTTGAAATCTAAATTTATCTTTGGATTTCAAGTATACTAGTAGTATAAATTTATTGCCTATACTATTAAGAAAACCCTAAATTTAGAAAGTGAAAATCATACGATTAGAAACCATGTCTGCTGCCGAAGACCCCAACAGCGCCTTAGTGACACAAAAAACCATGGACCAATCTCTCATTACCAATGCCCCATTTTAAAACAAACAAATTACACCGTTTGGGCCATTCAAATTAAAATTATACTTAAGGCAAATGGGTTATGGGAGATGATAGAACCGAAGGACGGTGTGCAACCGGATGAGAAAAAAGATAAGGCAACGATTGCCTATCTATATCAAGCATTGACCGAAGACATAATACTACAAGTCGCGGGATGTAAGACTGCGAAGGAAGTCTGGGAGGCGTTGAAGAAAAGACATGTCGGAGTAGACAAAGTACAGAAAGCACGCTTACAATCTTTGATGATTGGATTTCAAACACTCCAAATGAAGGAGGACGATACGTTAGATGCCTTTACCGCTAAACTAAACGGCTATGCCACTAAGGCTAGTGAATTAGGAAAAACATTGGACCAACCGTTACTGGTACGAAAACTTTTGGATTCGATGCCAGATCGGTTCATCCAAATTGTGGCATCTATAGAACAAAACTCTGATCTAGACGAGGTTACCTTAGATGAGATCATTGGAAAGTTGAAAGCCTACGAGGAAAGAATAAAACTCAGGAAAGGCGGACACAAAGAAAGCCAGGAAGACTTATTATTCGCATAAGGTTAACACTCTGGAAGAGGAAGACGATTCGGTAATCGCGGACGTGGTAGATCCAACTCTTCACGAGGAAATTGGCAAAACAAAAGAAATAAAAATGACTCGAAAGAGGAAGGCTCAACTCATAAGGCAAGAACAAACACAAAGTGGAACAAGCAAGTGAGGGACATGAGCAAAGTACAATGTCACAAATGCAGAAAATTTGGACATTATAGAAACGACTGCAAACAACTGCCGACAACGCAGGAACAATCAAACCTTATCCAAGAAGACGAAGAGCCATCACTATTAATGGCAAACAAAACTGAACACGAAGAGATACTGTTAAATGAAGGACAGTTTCAACCCGGAAAGTATGCTACAACAGATGAAAGCATTTGGTATTTAGATAATGGTGCAAGCAACCATATGACGGGGACTAAGAGTCACTTCAAGGATATTGATGAAAAGATAACATGACATGTTCGTTTTGGAGATGGTTCGTATGTAGAAATAAAAGGAAGAGGTTCTGTATTATTAAGATGTAGGAATAACGAGCAGAAGATTGTATCGGAAGTATACTACATCCCAAACCTCAAGAGCAACATATTGAGTTTAGGATAACTCACGGAAATTGGGTGTAAAGTTGTTATGGAAGGAAATCAATTGACTATACATGACAAGAATAAGAGGCTGCTGATGAGAATTGAAAGATCAAAGAACAGACTTTACAGCATCAGACTGAAAATTGGAACACCCATATGTCTCTTAGCAAATGTAGATAACCAAGCATGGTTGTGGCACGCTAGATTAGGTCATCTAAACTTTGAGGATATAAAGAATATGACAAGGAAGAATTTAGTGGAAGGAGTACCAAGAATAAACCATGCGGGACAGATTTGTGATGCATGCTTATTAGGAAAACACAGTAGAACTCCATTCCCAAGTCAAGCTAAGTTCAGATCAAAGAAACCTCTGGATTTAGTATATGGAGATCTCTGTGGCCCTATAAGCCCAACCACACACTCCGGGAAGCAATACATTTTCTTGTTAGTGGACGACTGTACACGTTTCATGTGGGCCTACTTTCTGACATCGAAAGATCAGGCATTTGACACTTTCAAGGAATTCAAACAGAAGATTGAAACGGAAATGAGGACAAAATTAAGGATGCTGAGAACAGATAGAGGAGGTGAGTTCACATCAAATGAATTCACAAGGTACTGCAAGGAAAATGGAATAGCACGGCAGTTAACAGCACCTTACTCACCACAACAAAACGGAGTCGTGGAAAGAAGAAATAGAACAGTGTTATCTACTACTAGAAGTATGATGAAAGCAATGAGGTTGCCACAGAAATTTTGGGCGGAAGCAGTCAGACATGCCGTATACATACTGAACAGGGTACCTACAAGAGCCCTGGTGGATAAGACTCCATATGAGGCACTCTACAACAGAAAACCAAATATGGAAAAACTAAGGATATTTGGGTGCACAGCTTATGCCAAGGTAACAATACCCCACTTGCAGAAGCTTGATGATAGAAGTGTTCCCATGATTTACTTAGGAGTAGAGGAAGGATCAAAAGCATACAGATTATATGATCCAGAAAAAGACAAGATACATGTAAGCAGGGATGTTAAGTTTATGGAGACCAAACCATGGAATTGGGATAACAACAGAGAGGAAACAAGAACACAAGACTCGAAATGGACAAGTTTTGTGGTTAGAGGAATCGATGATGGAAATACTACATCAATCAACACAGAAAGCAATGAAGATGCTTATCAGGAACAGGAACAAATCACTGCTCCAAACACTCCAGTTACCCCACAGACATATACTTATAACCCACACTCAGATGAAGAAGCTACTGTTAGTTCATTAAGGAAATCAGAAGAAAGATTTGATGATACACCATTACGAGGGTTCAAAGACTTGAATGCAGTATATGAAAATGCACGGGTAGTTGAAACTGAAAGTCCGCTACTTACGGAAGAAGAACCACGTAACTACAAGGAAGCATCAACAGATAAGAAATGGATCGAGGCCATGGAAGCTGTAACATCCTCGAAATGGACCTAGTTGTTTTATATTATTTCTTGATTTAAATAAGCATTTAAATGTGTTTGGAAATAATATTATTTGAAATAGTTGAAATAATTGGAATAGGAGTCGAATATTCCAATGTGATAAGTAAATTATTAAATGTTGTAAATTAATATAGTTGACGGTACAATAAAATGTTTGGACTCGCAAATGGTTTTCGGGTTCCAGACAATAGATTGAGATGGGGTATTAAATTATACCCGTATAATTGAAGGCGGTTTGTTGAGTCGGCATATATATCACTTTCCCTTTTAGGAAAGTTTATTTCATTTCATTCTTTGAATTCAATCAAACCAAAACTCACAGAAAACTTCAAATCAAAAGTAGAAACCGAATTTGGAGCTGTAATTCTGATTAGTTTCATCATAATCATCACGTTCTTCATTCAAAATTGTAAGTAAGTTTGATTGATTTTTGATTTTGTTTGAAATCTTAGAGGTTATTGATTTGAGGTGAAATTTGATGTTAGAAACTAGTTATAATCATTACATGATGTTTATGTAATGTTATTTGTGGTATATAACGGTTAGAATTCGAGTTTTGGTGATTTGGTTATAAAACTCGTGGGTTAGGGTTTTGAACAGATCGCAGGTTACAGGGACGAAGAGGGAATCCGCCGGATTCAGGCGGATTCGAGTAAAAATTAGGGAATCCGGTCGGATTCAAGGGAATCCGGCGGATTCAGGTGAAAATTAGGGAATCCGGCGGATTCAGGTGAAAATTAGGGAATCCGGTCGGATTCAGGGGAATCCGGTCGGATTCAGGGGAATCCGGCGGATTCAAGGGAATCCGGCGGATTCAGGTGAAAATTAGGGAATCCGGTCGGATTCAAGGGAATCCGGCGGATTCAAATGACTATGTGGGGATCCGGCGGATCCTATGCTAAAAGTTGGGTTGTAAATTTTAAAAGTGCGCAAGTCTTTTCAGGGTCGCGACTGAGTGACAAATTTATTAACTTGGATTGGGCTGAAATTTACATGGTCACTCGAAAACGGCCCACTGATCAAAGCTCTATTCTAAGAGTCTAGGTGGTTTTTGGCCATTCGGGGTCGTTTAGGGGTCGAAAATGGCATTTTACAGTTTTTGAACCTTATTTCGGGACTTTGATTATGTTCCGAATTGAACTTTTGTTTGCTGTGATCTTAGGGATCACCTGATACATGTAATTATGTTATGATTGTTTAACGGTGTCAATTACCTAAGTATTATCAGTTGAGACAAGTTACTAACTCATTGTTTATTGATTGTATTCTCAGATGTGGAGAAGGCTCAGTAATATTAGACTTCTGAGCTTGCGGCTGAGGTGTCGGTGAGTGGATCTGTAACCTCAGTGTGATTTAGTTGTAATGATTTGGTTACAACCAGTAATTATAGTATTACTTTGATAGAATGTATTTGTTGAGATATCTTGCCATGTTAGTTTGGTTGTTTGCTTACTTGGCTGTTTGAGCTAGTATGTAAGATTCTGAGGTCAACTTGACTTGACAGTTGGACTTGGTTGTTATTGTAGACGACAGGAGATCTTAAAACTTGAAATGTTGGTTTAGAGATCTAGGTCGTGTGTGATTAACAACTGGTTATCGGTAATTCTGTATAGGCCAATACAGATGATTGATAAAGGTTCCTTGAGTACCCAAACCGGTATTAGGGTGTCTCAGGAGCCACCGGTCCTCATGACGATTGATAACGCTTGATTGGAAGTTGCTTGATTGATTAATTGATTTTCTGTTTATTGTTATTTGATGTAAACAGATTATTATGCTATGTTGGACTGTTGTTTATAGTTTCATTCACTTAGCTTTATGCTAACCCCACCACAGTTCTTCCTGCAGGATAAAATAGATGGGACATATTAGACAGGGCAGGAAGTGTTTGGAATTGAAGGAATGTTTGACAGGCTTTTACTCTGATGTTATTTTGATAACTATAGAAATGTTTTTAATTATATAACACCGGGTTTGTTGAAATGTCATGTATTAAATTTGAAAAAGTTTATTGACATTGTAAACACATGGATAGTATGTTTGAAATCTACGCTTCCGAGTCGTTATTATTATTATAATCGATTAAAGTAACGAGGGGTGTTATAGAAGCTGAATTGGATTCAATTAACAGGAATAACACATGGACTCTTACTAATTTGCCTACAAATCATAAGGCAATAGGACTCAAGTGGGTTTTTAAGACTAAGAGGGATGCAAAGGGAAATATCATCAAATATAAAGCAAGACTAGTAGCAAAAGGATATGTGCAGGAACAAGGAATAGACTTCGACGAAGTATTTGCACCAGTTGCACGCATTGAGATAGTTCGTTTGATTCTAGCATTGGCTGCATACCATGAATGGCAGGTACATCATTTGGATGTCAAATCAGCATTTTTACATGGGGAATTAAAGGAAGAAGTCTACGTTGCACAACCTGAAGGTTTTATACAACCAGGAAGTTCAGGGAAAGTTTACAAGCTCTCAAAGGCCTTATATGGTTTAAGGCAGGCACCACAAGCTTGGAATACAAAGCTTGATCAAACTTTAAGGTCATTAGGCTTCAAGAAATGTAATCTCGAACAAGCAATCTACACAAAGAGAAGTAAGACTTCCACACTAATAGTTGGAGTTTATGTGGATGACTTGATAGTCACGGGCACTCCAAGGAAGGAAATAGACTTGTTCAAATCACAGATGGAAGACAAATTTGAAATGAGCGATCTAGAATTGCTGGCTTACTACCTTGGGATAGAAGTTACTCAGACAGGAGGAGAGATTACAATCAAGCAAATAGGTTACATCAACAAGATCTTGAAAGATGCAAGTATGATGGAAAGTAATGACACAAAGATACCTATGGACCCAGGAACAAAGTTGGTCAAGACAGAAGACGGAAATCTAGTAGATGCAACTTATTACAGAAGTTTAATTAGATGTCTTAGGTATCTACTGCACACTAGACCAGATCTAAGTTACTCGGTTGGATTACTCAGCAGATTCATGCAAGAACCAAAGGATCACCATTTAAAGGCGATAAAGCAAGTAATCCGGTATATCAAAGGAACCAAGGAGCATGGTATTATATATAAAAGAGATGGCGGCTGCAAGATAACAGGTTATAGCGAAAGTAGTTATGGAATCAATACTGATCAAGGAAAAGGAACTACTGGAATAGTATTCTATTTTGGAGAATCACCTATTACCTGGTGCACTCAGAAGCAACCAATAGTAGCACTCTCATCATGTGAATCGGAATTCATGGCAGCTACTGGAGCAGCATGTCAGGCTCTATGGTTAAAACGGCTACTTAGTGAAATAACGGGTTGGAAGGAGGAAAGAATAACACTAAAGGTTGATAACGTTTCAGCAATAGCACTCGTCAAGAACCTAGTTTTTCATGGAAGAAGTAAGCATATCGACATTCGTTATCATTTCATTCGTGAATGTGTAGAGAATGGACACATCAATGTGGAACACGTTAGTGGCGAACTACAAAGGGCGGATATATTAACTAAAGCTTTGCCAAGGCTGAAGTTTGTCACTATGCGGCAGATGCTCGAGGTTCAAGATCTAGGACGAAGCAACGATCGAGATTAAGGGGGAGAATGTGGACCTAATCCCGTTCATTGCTCTGATGTTATTAAGTATTTAGTGTGTTATGTAATATGTGTATAAGCCGAAGGGCTTTGTGTGTCAATATTAAAGTTAATAACCGCTAGTCGGTTACAGGAGGTTATTTCGGTTAGGGAACAGGTATGACTTTTCGTGAACAGTCACGATGGTTCATTAGATGTCTATATAAACAAGTGTATGTAACAGATTTCATATCAATCAATACGATTATTATTTCCTGTGTAGTATATCTTTCATTGTGAATCAACGATAGGGACAACAACTTTGCTCTTCCCCTTCTACTATGATTGTGCTCAAATGTCTAATAACTCTTCTCTCATTTGGTGGTGATTCATCAATGTCATACTTACAAAACTGCTTGAGAAAATCCACCTCCTCTACTTCTATAGACTTGCGGAAATTATCAGAATATCCATTCACACATGGCTTATCGTGAACAGGAATTGGAGTCATGTTGCTTACATCAGCACATGACGTACTTGTATTTTGTTCCATTGCATTATTCCTAACAAGACCGTCGATAACAAGGTTATTACTAGAGACTGATTCTTGGCTACATGCAACCAGAGTTGGAGAAACTGAATCTTGGTTAGGTTCCATAATTGGCATCACATTGCTTACATCAGCACATGTTTTACATGTATTTTGTTTCATTTCGTTATTTGTAAAGAGACCTGTTGCGACTGATTCTTGACTACATGCAAGCAGAGTTGGATTTGAAACCGAATCATGGTAACATTCCATAATTGGAGTCACATCACTCACGTCAACACATGAAGTACTTGTATTTAGTTTCATTTCATTATTTGTGAAGAGACCTTCAGTAAAAAAGTTATAACTTGTGACTAATTCTTAGCTACATGCAACTTCACCATTGTCAACAATTTCTTTGGTTCTAGACTTCGCCGGAAATCTTGCCGCCACAGACATGAAAGCAGAACTGAAGAAAAATATTAACATGAGCACTAAATAGATGGTTGAAATTATTCTTGAAAAATGAAAAACTTAGCAATATGTACATTTTGTAACATAACAAAAGTCAGATACTTATTTTGGAAACTTTAAAAGGACATTCTTGGTACAGATGCCTTTTCCGGTTTTAACTGAATTTGCATTTGACACCCATATGGTTTGGTAATTCACAAACTGTACTTAACGAGATTGGTATTATTAGTGTTTGTTGGTTCAGAACTTATCATAGAAATATATCGTGTGTACCTTGAAAGATGGTCTGTCACATTTTGAGTTAAATAAACACCAACCACAGAGTCAGTTACTGAGCCCTTCCATGGTGAAAAACGCCTGTCACCTGTAACTTGTACGAAAGTCAGCTCATGGTTTCTAAAAATATTGAGCAGAAAATAACTAAATTTCAAGGAATATGGCTACATAGGTTAAACTTAGGTAGCTATCTGCTTCTTTTGAATTCACACTTCTTTTTCATTTTTTTCATGAGGTGGCAACTTTGACCAATTAACATCATACTACTGGTCCAAACATTGTTATATATATGACCTCAAACGGGTTAAGCTAAAAACGAAATGGGTCGAATGGGCCATATAGGTCGAATACATTCTCCTAACTCACTTGTTCAAACAAATTAGATCATTATTTAGATAGTGTAAGTTAGTAATCTTATTTAATACATCAATAACTATATTCTCTTCTTTTAAACGTATATACTCTAGTAAATTGAACCCATGTAAAACATAATTGTTCTAAGTAAGACCAAAGTTTATATCAGAAAAAACTAAATATGACAAATTACCCATTTCAGTAATGTTGAGTAACATCTTTATTAGAGTTTTTGATATCTTGGCCATGAATTTAGATGAGATGCCATATTTAAGGATGGTTTAGTAAATTACAGCATTCAACTATTAGATATTACCTTGAATAAGATGCATTTTGGCAATAAATGAGTCAACTCGTCCATGAAATATTTCTCTTTGTCTTTCCCACCATTCTTCCTTAACTTTATCCGTTTCTTCAACTGGTTCACTTCCATCATTTTCCATCAGCAATTTCCTAACTCTCAACGACTCTTTGTCATGATCCACTTTGGGTAGCGCCTTACGCTTCTTGGAAGGAACTATCTTTACAAGTGCCCCACTAACATTTTGATCTCCAACCACAAGTTCCTTGCATTGACCATTGGTGTTTAGACTCGCTACATTTTGATCTCGTACCACAAGCTCCTTGCATTGACCATTTATGTCTAGACTCGCTATCCACCTTATTAAATTATTGATCCGTCCTGTTAATAACTCTCTTTTTAAATCTGCATCAATCAAGGCAAAATACATAATAAGTAATCTAATAAATTGCAATGAAAAAATAATAATATGCCAATTACATTGGCTTAATCACCTTCTTTATTTAATGAGATTTCTTCGAGTCTGGGTACCAAGCTTGGACTTTCAAGTACTTCATCCTCTTGTAACTGGGAGCGGTTCAAATTACCTACAGAATCATCAGTTTGTTGAGCATCCGAATTCACTGAAGTAAAACTCTCGATTCTAGGCATTCTGTTATTGGAAGAAAACTTTCATCACATCGAAGATACGTTTCATTATCATTAGGCATTATTTCAGTAATAGAAAATCCGTTGATAGTTCTCCTCACGCGAGTGTGCCTTACGGATCGATTCCTTCTCAAGAACCACCCTTTTATCACTTGATTACAAATTTTCACCTCCCCTATAATGTCTTTTGATTTACTGACCTGTTTTGTACCTTTTCTCCGGTAGTTTGTACTAGTTGTCTGAGTGATCTTCTCACATTACTCTCTGTATCTTCGACAGGTTTTTCGAAACACTTATTTTTCCATATGCTCACTTTTTTTCTTAACATCCTGCATTTCTTTAACATTTTTGGAAAATTAGGTCCGATTTTTTTTTACCATTTTGTAAACAATTATTTTCTCTAAACGTCATCTGATATACTTGCAATGTAGGGGTGCGACTGGCTGATTTTACCTTGATTTCCTTTCGCCGTTGATAGACGTGATCATATTTTCTACCATCTTGTTCTTGATTACTTAAAACACTAATATCTTCCCTTTGTTGCTGCCCATTATTATCTTCCAACAAACCCTCTGAAGCTTCTAGACTATTCTTTGGAAACCTACTTCTCGTTAGCGTACTTCTCTTGGAAGTAACAAATTTACCAATATAATCAGAATTTCCATGGTCATAACTAAGCCGTGGAGATTCTACTTCCATTTGTGACATGTGAAGAGACTCATCAACTACATTATTATAGTCAAAATCCAATGAACGCTTGCATGACTTAACATCAATTATGGAATCCGTAGAAGCTTCTTGGACAATTTGCATAACATCTCCATGGCCAAAACTCGTTGATCCTGTAAATATATTTTTTCTTGAACTCTTCCTTGTTTCTTGTACCCGATTTGGAGTTGCAGGTTTTGGTGCTTTTGGTTTAGGGGTCGAACGCTTTGGAGTTTGAGCCTTTGGGACTAGTTTCGGTTTGCTATCATCAAATACTTTAGGCCTGTGTTTTTTCACTCGGGGTCTTTGACTCGGCTTCTTGTTCAAGTCAATGTCGTCATTACGCCTTTTGCTGGTATATTTTGACTTAGATGGAGTTGGAATTGAATAAACACCAGCTTGTGACTCATGAACAGGCTCCGAAGGAAGAGCTTTGACTGCCTCCTCTTGTACACTGCTTGTGTTATCTGCACAAAAGGAAAAAAAATTCATACTACTTCCTTCACACACACACAAAAAAGAGTTTTGACTTCGTAAAGTCAAAATACTTTTAGCCACACACCATAGTAGACTATATAAGAGGTAATACAAATATAAGATAGTTTGGTTCTAAAAGAATTCAAACCAGATATCTTTTGACTCTCAATTGTCAACAGAGCAAGATAATCCAAAAAATAGAGCGTAAAGACTGCTTACATTGAACTGCTTTCGTAGGTTTCGGATCATCCTTCTCAGTCACACGCAAAACCGCTTCATGTCCATCATCAACAATGCCAGCTGGCATTTTATCCATTACAGAGTCATTTATGTACTTCATAGTATCAAAAGAATCTATACATGGAAACATCTTATTTGTACTTTCCTTTCCCGTCCCTTGTTCAGAAAACAATACTGCCGGGTACATTGCGGAAATTGACTTTCCAGGGGTCAGCGGCATCCAAACACTATCTCTTCCCATTGAATCAACTGATTCCATAATTAGAATCTATTTATCCTGGTTAAATAAAGAAACAAAACATATAAATGAATAAACGAGAAACCTACACATGGATTATCAAACAGCCAACTTGGCTACGTGTTAAATTAAAAATGTGTCATTGTAAAGGTTAAGATCATGTAATTTGTAGCCAAGTTGGGTGCACAATGCCTATGCTTCCCAATTATTTTTATTTGGAGTACCAAATTAACAACACACCACTACAAGCGCATACTTTAGGGGGGGAAACACTGAAGCTGCATTAAGTCAGTTGTTGGCTATATTAAACTTCAAACAAAAGTCACATTAAAATCAAAAGTCATAGCTTTTTCACTACATGCAAATGCTTAAAAAAAAATAAAAAATGATGCCACATTAAAATCAAACGGCCTTGATATTTCCAGCAGATATTTTGATAAATCTACCATAATTGGCATTAACAACGGTGGATTTATCATTGACCCAAATCAATTGGAAGCTAAATTAAACATCAAACAAACATAAATTTTAGCTGCTTCAAAATTCTTAATTATTTCACAACTACAAGCACATGCTTAAAATAATATAAACAGAAGCCACATTAATCAACTGGAAGCTAAATTAAACATCAAAGTATCAAACAAACATATATCGTAGCTGCTTCCAAATTCTTAACTATTTACGCGAAACAATATACTATAATCAAATAGATTGTGCAAATACATGAACTTTACTCATTACAGTAAAAAAATCAATGGAGAGAGGAAATTAATAAATAAAGACAATGATATCGATAAATTGGAAGCTAATAAAAAACCTGCAGTAATGTGAATTAAAAATTAGGGTTTATTTACTTACAATGAATTTGCGAACCGAAGGTTTTACAAAGGGAACACCAAACATAAAAAAGGGTTTTTGTTGCAGATAACTTTTTTTAAGGAAAATAATAATAATAAGTAAATTAATAAATAAAGTCCCATTTTTTACGTATGTTAATCCGTAAACGGTTTTAAGGAAGATTTTGGTAACTTTCATAATAAACCCTTGTACTTAAATTTAATAAACCAGCTGACACGAATCTTGTAGAGATGCAGAGTAATTATTGATTGGTCAAAAGACATCATTATTAATGCTTAATTGCTTACATTAGTTTGTTTTGTTTTTGTTTTTTGAAAGGCTAAGTATATTAAAAACATGTCTAATAGCAAGATGCTAAATAGACCCCAAAATGTACAAACACCATAAGATAACCCTTGGACTTAAATTCGAGCTGGAAGGATACTAAAAAGGATGAAAAAAACCTAAAAAGATTTCAGGAAAAATTCCCCGATAATAGGAGCCGAGCCACCGGTTTTCACCCTATATCGTTTTTGATAGTATCCCATGAGAATTAAGCCAAGGAATTATCTGTTATACACCAATACTATAACACCCCTCTTTCTATACAATAATATTCTATTATTTTACTCGGAAGCGTATGAATTTAAAACATATTTATATACTGTACATTAAGATAATGTACATAAACAATTACATGTTCAGAACACACCAAATTTAAACTGTTTAAAAAAAAAACTACACAAGCCGGGGTATTATATATTACAAAACAAGGTTTATAACAAAACCATATCAGAGTTCACAAGCTGCCAAACTTTCCCTGCAAAACATCCACTTCCTGATCACCCACATATCAAACATAATCTGCAGGAAGTTAAAATGAGGGATTAGCATGAAGCTAAGTGAATAAATTTATCTCACAATTCAACTTAGCATAACAATCTGTTTACAACAATTAAACGTAAACACATTTCGGTTTCAATTTCAATGAGGATCGGTGGCTCTGGAGATATCATAATACCCGGGGATTCTCCAAGAACACTTAACGTCAATCTGTATGGCCATTACAGAATAGACCGATAACTATTGGTTATTAAACTCATACACAGATCTCAAACACAACAGATGAATCAAAACCTGTGTAATTCACATAATAACCAAAAAGTCCAACTATAAGTTGACCTCAATAATCTAATACACATAGATTCACATATCACGTAGATTCATAATCAATAACACAGACTAAACAGTCTAACAATCAATCTACGTTTACTTGTTGCAACCAAACGGTTACAACTAAATCGAAAGATGAGTTCTAAATCCACTCACCGATACCTCAGAAGTCGTAACACTCAGCTTCTACTCACTGAGTCTTTGGTGTGTCTGAAACATCACACAACAACAAGTTAGTAACTTGTGATTAACAAAAAGTACTTATGTAAATAAACACATTACACTAGTACTCACATTATTAATCAATTTCACACATAAGTAACCATATATATATATATATATATATATATATATATATATATATATATATATATATATATATATATATATATATATATATATGGTATACATTTAAGTTTACAAGTTAACACAATCATCAAAATAAAACAGACAAACGCGATCCAGGAGAGGGATGGTGGGATCGCGTTACACAGAAGGAAAACATTATGTAACAAAAATGCACTGAGCAACGCGATCCGGAAACAAAGGCTTGGGATCGCGTTCCCAAGAACAAAATACGAGAGAGTCAGGTTTTAACTAACAAACGCGATCCTGGCTAGGGTTTCGGGATCGCGTTCATGCGTTTCTCAGTTCAAGTACAGACCTGCAACTGCACAACCCCAAACCAAAACTTCTCTATTTACCATTTCAGTTACGTGAATCAACATACTGAGTATTTTAACGCCACAATTACATCATATTGCAACTAGTTATCTTCAAATAACATCAAACCATGTCAAGAATTTCATTTTCATGCCAAAATCATAAAACCCATTTGATTCATCTTCTTGAATCCTAAATCACAATTCAAGAACATGAATTCACTAATTCTAGCTATAATAATCAGTTCACAATCCTCATATAACATCAATAATCTTCATAAACAACTCAAGAAATCAATCAATTTACAATTTCACTTTAACCTAGCTACACTTGCGTTCATGAAAATAAAAACACTTACACTATGATGAAGATGATGAGAATCAAGGAGATGCTAACTCAACAAGATTAAATCACAGCTTCAATTCTAGATGATCTTGATTATGGTTTTGATTTTAACTTTGAATTTGAAGGATATGTGTGTGAGTTCTTGAGGTTTCTGAGAGTTTAGAATTAAACAAAAGAGGAGGTCGGCCTCTTTACATAACCAACTCAATTCTACGGGTATTTTATATCCGTCTTACATCTATTGTCTGGTACCTAAATACTAATCGCGAGAAACTTATTTTATGGTACCGTTAACTATAGCAAATTAAAACAAACAATAATTTACTATACACAATAAGTTCTGAGACCTATTTATCTAAGTATCACAGTAAAACAATTAATATCAAGAAATTTCTAAAATAACTCAAATAAACAAAATTTAAAATTAGAAATTACCAGACCGCAGGAGGGGATGTTACAAATCTCCCCCCTTAAGAAGATTTCGTCCCTGAAATCTCAACACAATCAAACAATCCAGGATATCTGGATTTCATAGACTCCTCGGTCTCCCAAGTCAAATTAGAACCTAAACTATGTCTCCATTTCACTAAAACCATAGGAATTTGTTTCTTCCTAAGTTTAGTAACTTTTCGATCAACAATTTCAATAGGTTCTTCAACTAATTTCTGGCTCTGGTCGACCTTTAAATCTTGTAACGGAAGTATCTAAGACTGATCCTCAACATTACACTTTCTCAAGTAACAAACATTGAACGTGTCATGAATACCAGCAAGTTCTGAAGGAAGATCAAGCATAACCGACTGATCATTAACAACTTGACTGATTCTAAACGGTCCAATATATCGTGGAGCCAATTTACCTCGTTTTCCAAATCTGATAACACCTTTCCACGGTGATACTTTAAGATAAACTAACTCACCTGCAGAAAAAGTCACTGGTCGTCTGCGTGGATCAGCATACTGCTTTTGTCTGTCACGTGCAGCTTTTAACTTTTCTCGTGCCACTGCCACTTTCTCAGCCGTTATCTGAACAATGTCTGGACCAGCAAATTGTTTCTCCCCAGCTTCTAACCAACAAGTAGGCGTTCTGCAACATCTACCATACAACATCTCGTATGGAGGCATACCGATACTGGAATGATAGGAATTATTATAAGCAAATTCCACTAACGGTAAATGAGAATCCCAAGAATATCCATATTCCAAAACACAAGCCCGTAACATATCCTCAAGCATCTGAATCGTACGTTCTGACTGACCGTCAGTCTGAGGATGATAAGTTGTACTAAGATTTACACGTGTACCCAATTCTTGCTGCAAACTCTGCCAGAAATGAGAAATAAACCGAGAATCTCTATCTGACACAATCGACAAAGGAATTCCATGTCTCGAGACTATTTCATTCACATACAACTGTGCAAGCTTACCAAGAGATGCAGTTTCACTGGTAGCCAGAAAATGAGCACTTTTGGTCAACCGATCAACAATGACCCAAATCATATCATTACCTCGAGATGTACGCGGAAGTTTAGTCACAAAATCCATAGTGATATGTTCCCATTTCCACTCTGGAATTTCTAACTGTTTCAATGACCCATACGGTTTCTGGTGTTCAGCTTTGACCTAAGCACAAATATGACAAGCACTAACAAACTGTGCAATATCGGTTTTCATCGTGGGCCACCAATACAAGGGTTTCAAGTCATTATACATTCGGGTACTACCGGGATGAACAGATAAACGTGACTTATGGGCTTCAGTCAAAATTATATCCCGAATACCACCAATCAGAGGAATCCATACACGAGACTGAAAAGTCTTCAATCCTCTAGAATCATCAACTAACAAATCTTTTCTTTTTAACATGATTTCTGACTTTAGATTAGGATCTAATAAAGCTTTTAGCTGTGCATCTTTAATTTTATCCACTAAGTCAGAAGAAACATCAACTTTCAAATAATAAATGCGATCAGAAATACCTTTTCGGCTCAAAGCATCAGCAACCACATTAGCCTTTCCTGGATGGTAACGAATTTCACAATCATAATCTTTGATTAACTCTAACCATCGTCTCTGACGCGTATTCAATTCTTTCTGTGAAAACACATACTGAAGACTTTAGTGATCAGAATATATAACACATTTCGCACCATACAGATAATGTCTCCAGATTTTCAAAGCAAACACGATAGCTGCCAGTTCTAAATCATGGGTAGGGTAATTTCTTTCATGCTGTTTCAATTGCCGAGAAGCATAAGCAATAACTCTGTCTCTCTGCATAAGAACACCACCCAAACCAGCATAGGTTGCATCACAATAAACAATAAAATCATCTGAGCCATCTGGTAAAGCTAACACAGGTGCCTGACACAATAACTATTTTAAGGTCTGAAAAGCTGTCTCCTGTGACTCATCCCACTGAAACTTAACATCTTTACGTGTCAATTTGGTTAATGGACCAGCAATCATTGAAAAGTATTTAATGAATTTTCTATAATATCCAGCTAGCCCAAGAAAACTTTTAATTTCAGAAGGATTCTTTGGAACATTCCAATTCATAACAGCTTCAATTTTAGCGAGATCAACTTTGACACCATCATTACATATAATATGACCCAGAAACAGTACCTCTCGAATCCAGAACTCACATTTAGAAAAGTTGGCATATAAGTGTTCTCTTTTCAAAGTTTCCAACACTATTCTCAAATGCATTTCATGTTCTGATTCAGATTTAGAATATACCAGAATATCATCGATAAATACAATAACAAATTTATCGAGAAAAGGTCGACAAACACGGTTCATCAAATCCATAAAAACTCTGGAGCATTAGTCAAACCAAAAGGCATAACCAGGAATTCAAAATGACCATACCTGGTTCGAAAAGCAGTTTTAGAAATATCCTGTTCACGAACACGAACTTGATGATAACCTGATCTCAAGTCAATCTTAGAATAAAATGAAGATTCCTGCAACTGATCAAACAAATCGTCTATGCGAGGCAGTGGATATTTATTCTTGACTGTTCATTTATTCAGTTCCCTATAATCAATACACATAAGAAAAGACCCATCCTTCTTTTTCACAAACAAAACTGGGGCACCCCAAGGAGAGGAACTAGATCTGATGAATCCTTTATCCAATAACTCCTGTATCTGATTCATCATTTCACGTATTTCAGAAGGAGCTAATCTATAGGGAGCTTTAGCTACAGGCGACGAGCCAGGAACAAGATCAATCTGATATTCAACTTCCCTAACCGGTGGTAAACCAGGCAGTTCATCGGGAAACACTTCCGGATATTCAGAATCAACCGGAACATCAGTAATGGATTTCTTTTCTAATTTCACATCAATCACATAAGCCAGGTAAGACTCACAGCCTTTAGACAATGACTTCCTAGCTTTCATCATGGAAATCAGAGGTATACACTCACCATCCCTTTCTCCTCGAGCCACAATGTATGACCCTTCAGAGATTGGGATTCTAATCAACTTATGGTGGCAATCAATACTTGCTTTAAACTGACTCAACCAATCCATGCCAATAATCACATCAAAACTTGGAATCGGCATTAACAGAAACGAAATTGGAAAAGTATGACCATCTATTACAATATTAGCTCCAGTCACCGAGGTGGTAACAGGAACTAACTTGCCATTAACAATCTCTACTTCTAAGGGCTTAGTTATCACAGTAGGAATCAGTTTCAACTTATCACAGAAACACACAGATATAAAATGTTAGTACATGTTTAGTGTCTGTCAGTTGGTCTAGCTCGTAGTTTGTCTTTAGATTTGTGTTTCCTGACTCATGCGACGTAGCGCGTAACGTCGCAGGTGCGACATCAGGTTTTGGGCCTGCGACGTAGCCAACGTCGCATGGGCTTGGGCCTGCGACGTAGAGTGCGACGTCGCAGGTGCCAGTTTTGTATTTAAACGTTTTGTGTTTTCTGTTTTAGGGTTGACGAAACCCTAAACGCAATTAGTCGAAATCTCTGTAATCTGACCGATTATAATACAATATAATACGTTTCGTTTGATATTCATTGCGTATTGATTGTTCGTGTGTTTAGTGTATAACTTAATCGTTGATTCCGCAAACGATTGAGTGACTCGGTTCGTACTAGATCCAAGGTTAGGGACAAACAACTGGTATCAGAGCAGTGAGTGCTCGTTTTTGGCGATTCGGATCGAGTTTGGGATTTAAAAGGACGTGATATTCGTGTGTTTTCGTGTTTATCACGTTTGTTTTGTGTTTTTACAGTTTTTCGATCATTATTACTGGGATTCTTGAAGGTTTTCGTCGATCTTCATTCGTGGTTTTGGTGTTAGGGTTAAAAATTCGTTTTTAGGGTTTTTGGCCGCAGATTTTCGCGTTTTTGCGACGTTACCTGCTACGTCAGCTGCGACGTCGTGTGCGACGTAGTGTTTTTGGACTTTAATTAGTTCGTGCGACGTACCGTTGCGACGTCATCTGCGACGTCGCTATTTTGACTTTAATTAGTCTTCTGCGACGCTGTGTTGCGACGTAGCGTGATTCTGCAACGTCCTCTGCGACGTCATCTGCGACGTACCTCTCAACGTCGCATAAATCTGATTCTTAATTGAATCCTTTATTTTTGCGACGTACTTATCTACGTCGCATAATCTTTGTGCGATGTACCCATCTACGTCGCTAATATCAAAATTTTGTTTTTTCGATTAAGTAATTAAAATGGCAGCTGATAAAGAGGATATTAGAGGACTGAGAGAAATGATTAAACAAAGTAATGACATAGGTTCAAGTAATAAGCCTCCACTATTTACTGCGGACATGGATTACGTGTACTGGAGAGACCGAGTTGAGCAATACATTGATTTTCATTGTCCAGAATTATGGGGACCATTACGTGAGCGTTATGTACCTCCATTAGCTGAAGGAGAATACCGTGGTATTCGTCCTGCTAAGACCTATAAAGCGATGTCTCCCGAGGAGAAGAAAGATTTTGATACTGAAAGAAAATCTTTTTCAATGATTAAAATGTGTCTAACCAAGGATGTTCTTTGGCTTTTCAGAACTCATGAAACAGCCTTTGATCTGTGGAAGGCAATTGAAACTCGTTGTGGAGGAAATGATAAGTACAAGGAAGCCAAGCTCGAACTGATTAAGAAACAGTATGATATCTTTGACATCCTTCCTAATGAAGACATGACTTCTTTATTCACTAGGTACTCATGGTTAGTTGGTGAGTTGTTTGAAGGGGGTTATACTTTTCCTTCAATTGAAGTAAATAAGAAGCTACTGGATGTGTTGCCAAGTTCTTGGGATGTTAAAGTTCAATTTTTAAAAGAAAATGAAGAACTTGCAAACATGTCTTTGGATACGTTGATAGGGGATCTTCAAGCTCACGCGATGGAGATTAAGAAGAAAGAAACTAGGTCTGGTGCTGCTGTTCAGAATCCTAGTGTGTATGGTGTTCAGATCAACTCTGGAAAGACTTATGGATCTGGAGTCGCCTTCGTGACAAATACAAATGCTCCATCAACTTCTTCTTCTGCTTCCGATGGGATTCATTCTGTTTTCATGACTGGACCTTCTTCAAATCAACAACAGGTTCAAGTCTCACCTGCTATTCAGGAGCAAGCTGCCATTTACACAGCTTTCTTAAGCTCATACAAGGATTTGGTTACTCAACCAAATCTTACTTTGGAGCTGACTAAGGAAGACTATGCTCAGCTTGATGAAGATGATCTGGAGCAAATGGATTTAACTTGGAATGTGGCGATGATCACCCGAAGAATTCAAAAGTTCTTGCAAAGGACAGGGCGTAAAAGCTTGGAAGGTGATGGAAAGACTGGCTTCGGATTTGACAAGAGTAAGGTCCGATGTTACAATTGTCAAAATTTGGGTCACTTCGCCAGGGAGTGCGAGAAACCCAAAATGCCAGCATCGGGATTCACAACACCTTCTACTCCTCCAAAGGCCAAAGAAATGGAAGTTTCTAAGAAAGGGCCTGCTGATAATGCCCTGATTGCTTTTGAGCCTACAAGTCAAGATTGGACGCCTGTCTCCCAGCATTACCAGCAGTGTCTGATGGCTCACATTGTGAATGAGGTACATGATGAACCGTTAAATTGTATTTCATGCATTAAGTTAACTGAATCTCTAAAAGCATATCAGACAGAGACTGCTGAGTTGAGGAAAAAGAATGAAAAACTAACCGACTCAAATAATTTTTTAAAAGCTAATGAGAAACTTTATGAAAAACATTTTGAGGCTCATCGGTTAGATACTCAAAAATATAAATCTAAGGTTTTTAGTCAAGAAGATGCCATTAAAAGCTATCTTGTTGAAATTGAGCTGCTAAAGAAAGAACTTACAGATTTAAAAGATGAGTATGAGAATTATAAGAGTAAAATCTTAGGTTCAAATTCCTCAACGGTTGTCTTTAATGAAATTCTTAGCAAGCAAGGTACTAAAGGGAAAAAGAATGAGGGATACAACTCAGTCCCTCCTCCTACTACTCACTGTCCCCTGCCTGTTAAGGAAGGCTTTGAAGAGATTCCAGTTGATTGGTCAAATCTTTATGGTATAAAAGCCAAAGATGCTAAAGAGACCAAACATAACAAACTGGCAAAGGAGAAAACCAAGCGGCCAGAGTACCCCTTGCCAACGTTTGTTAAGTCTGTGCATGAATCTCCTGTTAGTGTTAAGGAGAGTGTTGAGTTAAAGAATGAATCTCCTGTTATTATTGAGGAGATTGTTGAGATTGAGGATATTACAGATCAGGAGTATCCTGAGGTTAAGAAGGTTGCTGTTAAACCTGAAAAAGTGATTTCAAAGGTTGAACCTGAAATTAAGGTTCAACCAAATAAGGGAAAAGCCAAGGTTTTAAACTCGAAACAACAAACTTTACAGTCACCTGTAAAGATTTTGCAAAGAAAATTATTAAATGAAAATGTTTCGTATGATAAACCATCAACTTCAACCTCTCAACCAAAACAAACATCTTCTAAGACGTGTACTCAATGTTCATGTTCTAGAAATGTTTCTCCACCTCCTGTGGTAATTCCTCAGCCTCAACCGTTTGTTGAGACTCGTTCTTGTTTCTACTGCAAGAAACAAGGACATTTAATCCGTGAATGTCCAAAGCTGTCAAATCAGCGATATGGGAGAGAGATGCCTAGGACATCTGTTTATAGAAACTCTTTTTCTAAATCTCCACCTAGGCGTTACTCAAACTCTCCCAAGCCTGTTTCGAAACCAAGTAATGTTGAGCAAAAATCTTTGCCAATTCAAAAGCCCAACATTACTTCGATTACCAATTCCGAATCTTCAAAAGTTTGGAAACGAAAAGAGTCTGATGTTGACTCTTTAGTCGTCAACAATAACACATCAGATAAAAATTTTAATTTGTTTAAAGATAAAATCCTATCTGACGTGCTTATTGTTGATGACCACGGTCGACCTAAGTCTGTAAAGGCTTGGGTCACCGTTTCTCACTAATCTCCTTCGTTTGTGTGTTGCAGCAGTCAGAACGTGTTAAAGATAGTGAATGGTATTTGGATAGCGGCTGCTCGCGACATATGACAGGCGATGTATCTCTTCTTGTGGATATTAAACCATACGCAGGAGGATATGTTGCCTTTGCTGGAGATACTGGGGGAACCATTTCTGGAAGAGGAACGTTAACTAACGGCAATGTTAGTTTTGAAAATGTGAACTACGTGGAACAGCTTACGCACAACTTGCTAAGTGTTTCACAAGTCTGTGATAAGGATTATACTACTGCGTTCACAAAGACAGAGTGCGTGATACTGAAGCCTGGGTATGTCATTCCAGAAGAATGGGTGTTACTGAGAGCACCAAGAAAGAATGACACATACATTCTGAACATGAGAACCGTTGAGACCTCGAACGAGTATACGTGTCTCTTGTCTAAGGCTTCTGAAAAGGAATCACTGCTTTGGCACAGACGAATGGGACATATTCATTTCCGAAAAATGAATTTCTTGACTAAAAATGACCTAGTGCTAGGAGTTCCAAAACAGTCATTTGCTCTAAAGGATGACTGTATCTCTTGCCAAAAAGGAAAGTTACGTAAGAAGTCCCATAAGTCTAAGCAGGTGAATTCCATAAATGCTCCATTGGAACTACTGCATATGGATCTTTTCGGTCCAGTTTCTACAAAGAGCATTGGTGGTCGATCTTACTGCTTGGTAGTTACTGATGTCTACTCAAGGTTTTCGTGGGTTTACTTTTTGACCACAAAAGGGGAAACTCCTGAGATTCTGGTGTATTTGTTGGACAAGTTGGCAAATCTGTGCAACTTGAAGGTGAAAAGGATACAAAGCGATAATGGAACTGAATTCAAGAACTCAACTCTCGAATTGTTTTGTGCTACAAGAGGTATTGAGCATCAATTTAGTGCTCCGAGGACTCCACAACAGAATGGAGTTGCAGAAAGAAAGAACAGGACAATCATCGAGACAGCTCGGACTATGTTAGCTGACTCCAAGTTACCAATTATCTTCTGGGCTGAGGCAGTTAATACTGCCTGTTATGTTCTCAACAGAGTACTCACGGTTAAGAAAAAGAACAAAACGTGTTATGAACTTTTCAATAATCGTAAGCCAAATCTGCAGTTCCTAGAACCATTTGGGTGTCCATGCTTGATCATGATAACAAAAGATAAGGTCTCTAAGTTTGGTGATAAAGCTGTTGAAGGGATTTTTCTCGGATATTCAGTCAACTCTCCGAACAAAAGAGTCTTTAACAAATCAACGAATCAGATTGAGGAACATTTTGAAGTGAAATGTTTAAGGTATACGGAACCTCCTCAAGGAACGGGTCCGGATTGGTTTTTCAACTATGGAAACCTCTTCAACTCTTTCAATATTTCGGAAGAAGATGAAACGGAAGAATTGGTTTCTATACTTCATGAGCTTGATCTTACTCAAGATACACCTGTTAATAATAAACCATCCAACCCAAATCCCAATGCAACACCCGCACCTCCACCGACTAATCCTACACCTCCACAAACTACACCTACACCTTCACCAACACCCACACAACCACCCACACAACCACAAACAACTACCAAATCACCACCATCAACACCATCTCCTACTCCATCATCTTCGGCTGCTCCTTCTAAAACAGTTTATAACTACACAAAGGAGCTTCCATATGATCCAAACATGCCTCCTTTAGAGGAACCTCAAGAAGAAGATGAAATGGAAGAAACAATGGCCTACTCTCACCTGTTTTCTCCTGAAGATGAAGGAGAAGAAGAAGAGTTAGTCATTCCTGAGTCTGCTACTACTACTGAAACTGAGGGAGATTTGAACAATCTGGGTGTGGATCTCGTGCCAGGTGCCATACCAGAAACTCGTATACATAAGGATCACCCCATTAATAATATCATTGGTGATCCTCATGCATCTGTTCAAACGCGACAACAAGCAAAGCAGACTTCAGCTCAGCAACTTTTGGGACTTATTGCACATATCGATTCATGTCATTTGTCTCAAATTGAACCTAAAAAGGTTGATCAAGCCTTAAAAGATCCATCTTGGGTCGAGGCTATGCAGGAGGAACTACAGCAAATAAACAAGATGAATGTTTGGGAAATTGTTCCTCTACCCAAGGGTGCTCACTTGACGGGTACTCGTTGGGTTTTCCGTAACAAAATGGATGATCGTGGGGCAGTTATTCGTAATAAAGCCCGTTTGGTAGTTCAAGGATATAGTCAACTAGAAGGTATTGACTATGATGAAGTTTTCGCTCCTGTCGCTCGTTTGGAATCAATTCGAATTTTTCTAGCCTATGCTTCATTTAAAGGATTTCGTGTGTATCAACTTGATGTGAAGTGTGCCTTTCTTTATGGAGATGTCGACGCAGTGATTTATGTGTGTCAGCCTCCTGGTTTTGAAGACCCAAAGCATCCTAATCATGTTTGCAAACTGAAGAAAGCTTTGTATGGTCTTCATCAATCTCCTCGACTTTGGTATGAGCGACTTGCCAAGTACTTGCTGAAGAATGGTTTTGACAGAGGACAGATTGATAGCACGCTTTTCATCAAACGGGAAGGAGCGGATTTGTTACTTGTGCAGGTCTATGTGGACGACATAATTTTTGGATCAACTAATGATCAGTTGTGCAAGGATTTTGAAAGACTGATGAAATCTGAGTTTGAAATGAGTGCTATGGGAGAACTTACGTTCTTTCTGGGACTACAGGTTGAGCAATCTGACAATGGAATTTATATCCACCAGTCAAAATATGTCACTGACATGTTAAAGCGATATGAATTGCTCAACTGTAAACACTACGGCACACCAATTGAAGCAAGACACAATCTTGGACCTAATGAGGACGATGAAGATTGCAAGGAGAAAGACTATCGCTCAATGATAGGCTCTCTCATGTACCTGACTGCCTCAAGACCAGATATAGTGTTTGCTGTTTCACTCTGCTCACGATTTCAAGCAAATCCGAAGGTGTCTCATATGAAGGCAGTAAAACGTATTTTTGGATATCTCGCTTTTAGGCCATCTCTGGGTCTATGGTATTCAAACGAGAAAAACTTCGAGTTAACTGCCTATTCGGATTCGGATCTTGGTGGCTGCAAGATAGATATGAAGTCAACTACTGGAGGATGTCAGTTCCTTGGATCGCGCTTAGTTTCTTGGCAGTGCAAAAAGCAGACTGCGGTTGCTATTTCCACAGCTGAAGCCGAGTATGTTGCTGCTGCAAGTTGCTGTTCTCAAGTTCTCTGGATTCAGCATCAGCTGCGTGATTACGGGTTCAATCTCTCTATGACTCCTATTTACATTGATAATACAACTGCTATATCTATAACACACAATCCCGTACAGCACTCTAAGACCAAACATATTGAACTTAGGTTCCACTTCATACGGGATTGCTTTGAGAAACACCTTATAGATGTCGTACATATAGAGACCCTTAAGCAGTGTGCGGACCTTTTCACAAAAGCCTTTTTGAGATCACGTTTTATAGAACTGGTCAATCTGATAGGTTTAAGGTTCTTTCAGTCAAAGAAATGATTTGTGACTTAGATTTTTAAGTTTTTTAAATTCAATTTAAAAAAAAAAAAAAAAAAAAATTCGCAACAGCCACTTTTTATACTCTTTAGTATTAAAGAAAACGCAATGTTGCTACATTTTTAAAATAGACGTTGAAGTTGTGTCTGTAAACAACTTGGGATATGATAGTACATCGGGTGACATGCACAAAATGGAATTTTAATGTTTATCTTGGATGTGTCAGTAGGTTTATCTGACACACTTAAAACAGTTTTTATCTAAATTATCTTCATCATACGATGTATTGGTAGGCATGGTACACACCGGTCTCTGAGATATTAAGAAGTCATTTAAATACTTGTCTATGATCATGTGGTAAACACCTTGTGATGTACGACTCTATGTCTTAATTCCTTAGCATAGCTTGACATACTTCTATTTTTAGATTGTATATCTGAGATCTTTTGGGGGAGTATGCTGATTGTTTCTTCTGTTGTACGTAAGTACAGACCTGGTCTCAATTCAGCTTACTCTCAAAACTAAGCAAACGTGAGTCAATGCACTTGCAAAGTCTTAAATTTAAGGTACTAAACAAGGTCGCCACAAATTTGGTTTGACTGCGTTTGGTTTTGCTTACACCTGAATCAAGTTATGTTGCTCTGTTGTACGCAAGTACAGACCTGTCACCGCTGGCTTGATTCTTAAAATTGATTCTCTTATATTCTTTCTAAATTTGGAAACTATGTTCATATCTAAGTTATAGGGGTATATCTATGGTGGGGACCATGGTGAAATATTCATACTAACAATAAAAGGTTAACTCACAGACACGGATGTAACGTGTTTAGGTGGACAAACAATACCAATAATTGTCTTGAAATAATTTTTATAAAAGGTGTTTTAAATGTGCCACGTAAATTTAAAGTGGACAAATATACTGATGATCGAAATAACACTTACTATTCCTAATAAATGCATGTTATTCCGATATGATCCCTAATCAGACAACTCAACTCCGTCACCAAAAATAGAGTGTTAGTATTTTTATTTTGTTCATTTTTTACTTTTTGTAAAATTAAAGAAAATACCAAAAAGATTTTTTAGTTTTATGCTTTATTTTTAGTTATTTTTCCCAAGTCACGAGTTATTTGGAAATTATTTGCTAAAATAACGAGTAAACGGTTTGAAAAATTCAAAATTGGATCAAAAATGTTATATGCGACGTCTCACTCTACGTCGCCTGCGACGTCCCAGTCTACGTCGCATGTAGGGTTAGACTATATATAGTCTCAACTGCGACGTAACATGTCACACTATTCACTATTCATGTGTGACGTACCCTGCGACGTAGCATTGGCGATTTGCGACGTAGCAATTTTCGAGCAATTTTCGTGATTTGTAGCCGTTTTCATTCCGATTCACTTACGTAGTTTTGATCTACTCGTTATTCCGCACACTTAGGTACCGATTTTACCATTTTTCACCGTGTATATTATGTTTAATTGCTATGTATGTATTACGGGTTAAAAGGGTTTCGGTTTTGGGATAAATTAGATGGTCTATCGCGGAAATTACTGGTTATAAATTATGTTTTCGTGATCACCATCGTTAGCCGCACCTTGTAGTGCTTTTGATTTTGAAAACCCCTAAATTCGAGGGTTAGGGTTTCTGGGTTGGGGCGCCTGTTCGTCAGTGCGACGTACGATGCGACGTCGTGGCCTACGTCGCTTTAATTAATTATTATTATTTTCCTACGTCGCCCTTCCCTACGTCGCTTTCACTGCGACATCCGATGCGACGTCCCACTCTACGTCGCTATTTTAAATAAAGTGATTAAATTCACAATAAATTGCAAAATGCGACGTCCCTCTTGACGTCGCTCGAATTTTCTGCGACGTCGGGCCTTACGTCGCTTTTCAATTTATTTTGATTTTTGGCGACGTACAATTCTACGTCGCTCTGTGTTAATGCGACGTAAGTGGCTACGTCGCTAGTTCCAGGAAGTTTGAAAAGGTTTTTCTTAAAATGTAACATTTTTGCTAACCTTTTTCGAGTTGCAATCTGTTTCTGTTTTTGCAGATATGGCTTTGATTTTTGAAGCTCGTCACAATACGGCTGCTTACCTTACTGACACTTCTGATAAAGCTGCACCGTATCGTCAGATGATCGCGTTTTTGAGACGTTCAAGGGTATTCCACGCCATTTCCGATAACACTATGGCGTTTGGAAATCTGATCAACCCTTTTTGGAGAAATGCGACTGTTGTTATTGATAACGACGTTAGACGATTGGTCTCTACCGTTCTGGGTACGGAGATCACTATTACAGAACAGAGTATTCAGGAACTTTTACAGCTGAATGATCAACCGGATATGCCTGTCGGTTTTGATCATATTTTCGTTACCGGAGCTATGCAACGGATAGGATATCCCGGGATTCCCTCTAATCAGTATAGAAAAGCGAATCTCATACGCGTCTGGAGATATTTGATGCATGTGATTATTGTTTGCTTGGGGAATAGGAAAGGTGGAACGGATGGGATGAGTCGAAGTCTGGCTTCTGCTATGTTAGCATTGGTATACAACAAGCCGTTCAACTTCTTGGGATTTATCTTCAAGGCTATGGTTGATAATGCGAATGCCGGGGATCAGAAATGGATTTTATATCCGAGATTTGTACAGTTGCACATCAATCGTCATCATCCGGAACTTCAGGCACAGGGTGATATCGATCAACAGCTAAAGATTTCACCAATGATGAGTCGGATTTTCACTATTTGTGCAGGGTATGAGAAAGGGGTCGAGGCACCAAGGGATGTTCCTTTATTCGGTGCTATTGTTGATGAAAATTATGTACCACCTCCGGAACCTCAGTATATGGATATTCCGGCACCACAGCAACCGCAGCAACAGCTTATGAATGTTCCTGTTCAGGCTGCGGGGGAGCATGTGGATGCTCTTTTGGAGAACATCGAGCAGTTTGGGCACGTGGACTCAGACAATCCAGCATCTCACGACATGGTCGAGAGTTCTGATTCTGAAGAACCGGCCAATGTAGGTCCTCAGGATGGGGGTCCGACGCCTGAGCATTCGGATGGTACTGTTCCGCATCCCTCTGAGATGGAACATATCAGGTTATCCGATTCATTCAGATATTTGAGAATTCAGCGTCGGATTAGGGCAGGACGCAAGTATGTACCTCCAAGGGATACTGGGAAACGTACACGAGACGGTGATGATTCTGCTGATGAAACTTATCGTCCTCGTCGTCGTGTTCGTCGTTCTTCATCAGCCAGAGCTCCAGTCAATCCACAGCAGCAAGCTGATTTTGAGATTCAACCGACTCCAGCATTCATGCAAAAGATTATGGAAGATATGCAGAAGATGACGCAAAAGCTGGAGGCTCAAGACGAAAAGATTGCTGAACAAGCTGCGTTGATCGAGGTTCAGTCTAAGGAGCTTGAGGAAACTAAGATTAGGGTTAATGTTTTGGAAGGCAGGTTACTTGCCTCGGGGGAGTATGGGTCTGGGATACCCACTTTAAAGTCAAGTGAACCTGCGTCTGTAAATCCCAACCCTGTAATTGAAAATGTTAATGAAAATATTTCTCGTTTGGATTATTTTTGTGTTGATGATATTCCAGGGCAACCGAGACCGCTGGCAGTTGACTACTCATTCGCTGACTTATCATTTATTCAGAGGATGGCCAGTGGAGTTGGCTCTGAGGAAGAAACAGAGAATGTTTTTGAGATGAATGAGGATGTTTCGATTGAAGAAGAGCAGTTGAATGCAGATGAAACGTATGATGATGCACAATCTGGGGAAGCTTACGATGGTGCACCAATTATAGAATCTGATTCAAGTGAAGACGAGAGTCCTGATAAAGCTCAACATGGAGAATCAAGTTCTGCTGCAACTCCAGCTTCAGAGACACAGGCACCGGACTCAGCAGCGAAGAAATTAACTGCTGAAGAAAAGAGAGAGAGAAACAAGAAATGGTGGCCTAAGGGACGAAATCCAGTTCCTATTCCAGTTAAATGTCAAGTGTACCGGGTTAGTCGAAATTATACCGGAGTTATTAAAAGCTGGAAGTGTCAGAGGAATCTTTTTATGATTAAGAGAGAAGATGGAGTTCAGTACTTCAGAATGCGTTTTGATAGATTGAGCACGTTGCCAAAAGGAGAGATTAATCGATTAGCTCAGCTTAAATTGATTAATCCTTTCGAGAATGATTATGCTGAGTTCATTCAGAGAAATTTACGTCGGGAAGTGTTATCGAAGACATATTCGAAATTGAAACCGACGTTGGGAACTCGGTATACGTGGAAAAAGAAGATTGATCCAGTCACCAGGAAGCGTATGGTTAAAGTTCACTATTCGCCTGCTAAATGTTTGACTGAGATACCTCTGGAATCAGTTCCTTATTATTTTCTGAGAAGACTTGTAAAATGGGAACTTGATCCACAGACTGGTGAAGCGGTTATTACTTTCGTTCCAGATTCTGAACCGTGGCCAGAAGTTGGAGGTATATGGAATTTAAAGCGAGCAACGTTTAGACTGTATGATCCGATGAGTTTGATTAATTTTCATGAAAAAGATTTAAGAAAACTCTATGATAATCGGATTCGTGTTGGTCAGAAGAATGAATTCAACAGACGTTTAGCACAGCAGTTTTACAATGTTGTTACTGTTTGTGTGGCTAATGGAATTCATGCCGACGGCCAATTTCCTGCGGGATGGGTTTAAAGAAGATATTTGAAGACCAAGCTGAAGACACGGGGGAGTTTGTTAGTACATGTTTAGTGTCTGTCAGTTGGTCTAGCTCATAGTTTGTATTTAGATTTGTGTTTCCTGACTCATGCGACGTAGCGCGTAACGTCGCAGGTGCGACGTCAGGTTTTGGGCCTGCGACGTAGCCAACGTCGCATGGGCTTGGGCCTGCGACGTAGAGTACGACATCGCAGGTGCCAGTTTTGTATTTAAACGTTTTGTGTTTTCTGTTTTAGGGTTGACGAAACCCTAAACGCAATTAGTCGAAATCTCTGTAATCTGACCGATTATAATACAATATAATACGTTTCGTTTGATATTCATTACGTATTGATTGTTCGTGTGTTTAGTGTATAACTTAATCGTTGATTCCGCAAACGATTGAGTGACTCGGTTCGTACTAGATCCAAGGTTAGGGACAAACATAAAAGAGCAGTTTGCTCCAGAATCAAATAAAACACGTGTTGGTACAGAGTGTATAAGAAAAGTACCAGTAATCACATCATCTGTGTGGACAGCCTCATCGACTGTCATCTGAAAAGCCCTACTTGTAGCTAGCGGAGGATTCTTCCGCTTTTGCCCGGAAGATGACGAACTCCCGACCGAAACCGAACCCTGTTTCCCCGCCTCTGGACACTGACCGACACGATGCCCTTCTTTCTTACAATGCCAACACACATAATTAGGAAACTTGCAATTCTTAAACTCATGTCCAAACTCACCACATTTAACACATTTATTTGTCTGAGGTGTACACGGCCCAGTATGTATAGACCTACAAGTACTACATCAATTGGAACTACCAGAAGAAACACTTTTACTACCACTTTTCTGGCCCTGTCGGTTCCCCTGCCACCTTTGTTTCCCCTTTACCTGAAGATTTATTTCTGTATTTCTGATCGGATTTATCTCTAGCTTGAGAACCTGAACCTCTCATATCACTATCAACAGATCGTGCGAGGTTAAAAGCTTGAGATAAAGTACCTGCTAATCTCACAGTAGTACGATAATTAGAAGGTAGAGCATCAACAAACTGTTCAACTTTTGTTTTCTCATCAGGGACCCACTGCTGAACAAACCTCAAATTCTCAGTAAACTGGGTTATTAACTCATCCATTGTCATTTTATCAGTCAATTGCAAATTTACAAACTCCCGTCTGATCCGAGCCATTTCAAAATCTGAGCAATACTAATTACAAACCGCTTGATGAAATTCGGACCACTGAATGGCTTCCTTTTGTTGTTGGGTGTCGTCACTCCTATCGGTCAGTCGGATTTGACTCCGGTCGTTGTTCCAACAGCAATAGAGGCGGCGGACAGTGAGTTTTAAATTTATATGAGCTGGGGCTCAAACTATAAGTACTACCTACCTTGGGAGCAAGCAGTAAGTATAACTCGAGGTCGTTCTTAAATCGGAGCGAATTGAAATGAAGCGAATCACCAAAGATTATGGTTGCTAATAGGATAGGGGTAGGTAGATAGATTTTGGATTGATTTGGTTTTCTAATTTTCCTAAGTGCAGTAAAGTAAATAACAGAGATAAGAGATAGGGAATAAGCAGACAGGTAGAGATGTGATTGCTGAAACTTGGATAATTAGGGTTTCGGGATGATGTTCATTATAAAATTGATTGGAGATTTACCAGATAGAGAGTAAACATACTTTCGGTGTAAACACTAGGACCCTAAGTTCAGGTGAAACCCTAGAAACATATGTCACTGAAATCTTAGGTTATCATGATTCTGATCAGATCGGGCTGTTTTCAAACCCCCCTGAACCTTTGCTTAACTAAGACAAAGTCACCCTAAATTTTCTAGGGATCAGGCATAAGGCAACAGACCGCAATTGTATTTACTGACCTTTCTTAACACCTAATCGTCTATTTACTTTTATCATAGCAAATACTGATTGTATCCTGTGTATGTTAAACTATTGGTGTGATTAGGGTTTTGCATGTCTAGGTATATGATTGACACTACCCTGTATTGTTTCTATTGAAGCACATTCTTAACCATCGTAAATATAGACCCTCCTTTACATACAGGCGTTCATCCCTAGGAATAATCACGGTGTACAGGGCAATTAGGCATTTCCACAGTGTTCCAAACCCTAGATGTACTAACGGTGTACTGGGCATTTAAGCATTTCCACAGTGTTCCAGATCTTAGGTGTACTAACGGTGTACAGTGCAACAAGCATTTCCACAGCTTTGATTCCTAGACCACAGTTCTAGAAGGGTCACTTCTAGGTAATTCACGATGAAACAATCCATGGCATTTCCTTAGCTTCCACGTATTTGTACTCCACACGAGGTGTTTCCAACGCTATACGAAGTACCGTGCCTTTTAAAGGAAAGTTCATAGTTTCATACTGTAACTGGAGATAACTGTATATTCATAGTATTAGGGTTGATCAGATCCTATCCTAGGACAACAGTCACGTGAAAGTCTGGAAAGGGTGATGAGAGACTAGATCTATATTCAGGATAAGCTTAACCAGATACATAGCACAACAATTTCCAATCATATAAATGAAATATTAATTTAACATCATCCCTACTCCTAATATCTACATTTCAACAATCACAATATTAAACTACTCTATAAACATGGCAATATGCAGAATACAAACTGAAATAACATAAAGCACAAGCATTATAACAGTAAGTAAAGTTTAGATATCACCGGGAATACAGCAGCGTAATACTGAGGATTACAAATAGTCTGAACTTGAAAAACTCGTTACAACATGATTACCAAGCTAAACCTTCCTCTAGACTCGAACCGTAAGCTCAACCCTAACCTTTCTCCTCTAACTCCTAAGAGTAGTGCTAGAGAGAGAAAGTTAGAGAGAGAAAGTGAAAGAAAGAGAGAAATGAGAAAAGTGTGAGAATGTGAAAGTGTGTTAAGGTGTGTGGAATGAGGAGGGGTGACCCTCTTTTTATAGGCAAAGCTTCAAATCTTCCGTACAACTCGCGAAACAGCACGTACAAGCAAATGAAGCAGCATACGGGGGCAAGGGGGCCGTATACGGCCGTGGTAGGGCCGTATACGGTGTATACAAGGCGGTATACGGTCTGTATAGGGCCGTATACGGTTCCCTAGGCCGTATACGGTGTCCGTCTGATTGCGTTCGTTGCTTAAAACGTGCGTATCTCCTTCGTTATGCGTCCGTTTGACCTGATTCTTTTGCCTGTGTCTTCGTTATTTCGTTACACTTCTAATGATGCCAACTTCACTGAAATTGGATGTGTATAGCTTAAGCATAGCCGAAATGACTTTATAGGGTCTGATAACGCTCAGTCTTCTCCGTCCTTTATCCAATTTGCATGATTCTTGATTTTCCCGTCTCGATTTTACCTGTTTTATCATATGATGAAGTTATAATGTGATCTATATAGGGTAAATGAGGCCGGAGGATTTTGTGCACGTTTATTCGCCCTAATTTGCTTGTTATTTGGACGTTTTAGGTGATTTTTGCAGCAACGCCTATATTTAGACCACTTTAGTGAATTTTAGTAAATAATGATCATTTTGGAATGTTTTCACTAAAGATACGTCCAAAAAGTGCGAAATATTGCCCTTAAAAACATGACTATTTGAGTCACATCAAGTTATCCCACACTTGGGCGTTGCTTGTCCTCAAGCAACACTCAGTTAGAAAAACATTTATTTTTGGTTTTTAAGGGTGAGTCAAAATAATTTCAAAATGATACCACTTCTAATATGACTAAGACTGTTTAAGAATAAGGGAAAGGATAAGATGATCCTTTCAGAAGCAAGAAGCAATTATCATCAAGCATACTACCAATCCTCGTGATCTTGGAGTACACATGACTAGGCGATCTCACTAAAGGTGGTCACTCAATTCACTCAAAGTGTATCGGGTTTCCTAACAATCTAGAACAAATGAAATCGCTCAAATAAGCCAGTCATGCAGCACTCATCGTCATAAACTTGGTCGAGAATCGGATCTCCGCCACTTAGGTGAGGACGGTGCTAACTATCCCAAGACATTCAACGGGTTGTAGTGTTTGGTGAGGTTTAAGGGTATGGGTAGTGGTATATGTTTTGTTGTAGGGGTTTGACTTATCTTAAAACTCAAAGATAGTGAAAAACTTTATTTCAGAACGGAACGGAGGATTTTGTAGCTGCTCGTCTTCTATCGAATTTTCCTTGAGAAGGTGATACTTGAAGCACTCAGCTTTATTTGATGGAACTATTTCTTTTTCTTTTCTTGATTTTCTACTTTTTATTTTTCTTTTCTTCTTCAGAACTTCTTTGCCGGAGAATTTCTAAGGATATTTTAAGTTGATTCCTTCAGAAATCCTTTTCATAATTATGATCTTTGATCTTGAACTTCAATTTCCTTTATCGTGCCAATTTTTTGCACTTTTGATTTTTAGAGTACACAGAAGAGGAAGACTTTGGAGCATAATTGAAGAGGATGTTCCAAAAGATGTTTTTCACGACCTTAGAAATTCTAAGATGAGCTTTTGGAATTTTTGGGTGAGTAAGGGTTTAGTGTACGAGGGTTTTTTTATGAAATGAAAGGTTTAGGCTCAACAGGGTTTACTAGGCAGATCATCGATACTGAAAATAAGTATCGGAAGGGTTTTGGGCTTGAAGAGATATGTAAGAATTGGGTTTAAATCCTAAGGAATGTCAAGGTCATCTAGCTGCACCTATACCGCGTACGGTACACACCAATGTGGTCTTGAAACGTATGTCTGGAGCAAGTTCTAATTCTGAGATGCAAGCATCGGCACACACAAGAAATGAAAGTGAAGCATTAAGGATGAATGCTTTTAGGCTCAAGATACCTCACTACAAAATAGGGTTTTATGTGCCTAGCCATGCTCCTTTCAGATTATTGTTTCTTGCTCGAGAAATTTCTACCTTATTTTCCCTATATTCCAAAATACCTTACTCATATTTTGAGAATGATTCTTTTCGAAAGTATATAACTCGAAAACTTAGAGTTAATTTCACAATCTAACTTATGATTTTAACTTTTTGAAAAAAATTTGAAAAAATTTATTTGAAAAGGTTCGTTTTTGGGGAAACATTTTCTGAGTAATGCTATTTTGGACATAAAAAATCGCCTAAAATTATCCAAGGTATTCTATACCTAGCTATCCCACACTTAGAGGAACATTGTCCCTAATGTTCTCTTGAGTTGAGTTTTTACCGGAGGTAAAATCCCACACTTAGAGTTTGAACATGTAAGAAAATGTTTCTTAAATGTTAAATTTGGGTTTGAATCCCACACTTAGTGATAAGCTCAGGATAGGGTATAGATTATAACAAGCTAATAAGACAGAATATATGTGATCATGAAATGGATAGAGGGTTAAGAAACTCCCCAGATAACGTTTTGATGTTTTAAAGCTTATGAAATTTTGCAGGAAAGAGAGAGTCGAAGCGAGCTTTCTTCTCCATTCTTCTTGAAGGTCAGTAAGCTTCAATCGGGTTATCCGGTGTCATGTATCAGAAATCAACTTCAATTCTTTTAAGTAGGGATCCTTATGGTGTAGAATCCCATACTTTAGGTTTTGAAGAAGTTTGAGTGATTTCGATAAGTATTTGTAATGTGGGAAGTGATCCCACACTTAGTTCTTTGAAGTGCTTGGATACAAGGAAGTTTTGAGAAGAACGAGGTCCCTCCATGAGATGTTGATTGTTCCGTAGTCTGCAAATATTGAAAGCTGGTTCGGGTTGCCTTTTGACTTCACAGATTTTCTTCTTGAAAGTGCGCCATCTCGCCTATTTTCACGTTCATTCATCACAACATTTCTACTTATTTGACAGAAAGAAAATAAAACATAATAAGTAATAGCATAATGTAAATAAGGATAGAGTGATCAACCAACTAGTGGCTGATACAAATATGTTCCAAAAGTAAGGTCCAATAGTAGCCAAACAAACACAAGATAATAATAATAATGTCTGAAACCAAAGTCAATTGATGCAAATGGGGCAGGTCTATGAGGCTGGGGATCCCTGATCAGGTATGTCATCATGCTGAGTAGGGGTTGGTGCTGTGGATGGTCCTACGACTGACTGCTGACCACTCGACACTCTCTGTCATTCTTCAGCAGTGATAAGCTTGAGTTGTATCAAAATATCTCTGAGTGTAGCTGCCGGCAGCTTCATCGGATATGTAATACCCCACTGTAGCAGAATGTCTGATGTGATCTTGGCATCCTCAAGTAGTTTCATATAGGTCTGACGAAGCATGGTCTCGGTGGGCACATCTGAAGAAGAGATCGGTCCAAGGTTTAGTAACATCCTGGAAGTGTCAAAAGATAGAGCATCCGTGCCCAAATATACTGTGTCAGCACGGTAAGATCCACTGGCGACAGGCTGGGTTGGATGAGAAATCACAGGTGCAGAAATCACTGGCTGAACTACCGGTATCTCGGTCTCAACTGACTGGACCTGCTCTGGTACTGGTGTGGTCCGGATAGCGGGTGATGGTGTATGGGTGGTATGTGATGGGATGGATGTATGTGGTGGAGCTATGGCTGGTGGTGGTAGTGGACCGCATCGGTACATGTAAGGCTCCGGGTCAGGAATACCAAGTTTCCTGCAAAATCAACAACTTATGGGAACGGCTAACCTGAAGAGCATGCAAAAGATAATACTGTGTTAGCGAGGTCACTGGATCTGTGTAGTGAACAGTAGCCTGAGCTGGTGGCTCGGCTGTCTCAGTTCCTCTATGCGGGACACTAGCATGAGTAGTAGGTGCTCGGGCTCTATCAGATGGGCCATCTTCAGTATCTGCAATAGGTGAGGATCCTCTAACACGCTTTCCAGGGAGATGACATCCTGGAATGATATGTTCGGTGTTCTTCCATAGGCACTGCCTCTGCTCATCTACCTCAACAAGATGGATCAACTTGCAGTAGTCCAAGTTGAATGACAAAGAGCGAGAGCAAACAGTAAACTCCTCAGTGTGGGCCTCAGTCAACAATCCCATACCATACAGCAATCTAGTAATAATCGACCCCATGAACATGTGCCTATCCAAGTCTGTCTCATCCCAAAGTCTCTCAGCGATCAAGAAAGCAACATTCAGATTCCTTCCTCCTATGATTGCTTCCATGAACTTCAATTCTTCGGCACTCACAGCTCCACCTTCCTTTTTTCCAAATATAGAACATGCTAGCAACTTGTGAAGGATGTGATGAACCGGCTTGATGAAAGTTGATGACTTAACACAGCTCCTAAAGTTTGATCCTGCTAAATCCATCCAAATATCCTTATGGTTCCTGTTTGGTAGGCTGGAGATGTCTTGAACACTGTTTCCGAACCATGCAGAGTTGACCTGAGACTCTGTATATAAACCAAGATACACTCCCAAGTCGGCAACTGAGATATGATGAATCTGTTCCTGAAACCTGAATGAGATCTTTCTTTTGTCGGATACACTCATTTTTGGATTCAGCTGGTAAGTCATCATGAACTCTGTCACTACTTCTCGGTATGCATACTCATCTATATCGAAAAGACGGAGAAGGGCATTGTTTACTTGACCCTCGGTCTCATACATCAACAAACTCTTCAACTCATCCCTGATTCCTAGCTTAATCATATCTTTCCATACCACATACCGATTACTTCCTATCGGTCGCTGCAACCACTGGCGAATGAGTGACCTATTCTTTGAAGATTTGGCCAACTAGCTGAGTGAAGGTGGGCAATTATCCATCTGTGACAAAAGACAAGAAAAAATTAAACCATAATAGTGGTACATTAATGGATATGCTAAAGTACTTCCAGATTTTCAGAAAAAATTGGAAATGTAGGCTTTAGAAATGGGCATATCCAGAAATTTTAAAATTGCTAAACCTAACCGCAACTAATCACAAATCCAAAAACTTTTATCAACTTATGTCTAAATAAGGGTAAGTGGCACAAAGCTTCAAGTTCCTAGCATAATCAAAGCAAGTCAACAAGGTACCTAACTTAATTATCCCAAGCACTAAAAACTTAAACACTTCATGTTCATGGTTAATCAATCTAAATGAGCTTAATACTTTGGATAAATCCAAGGTCATATAATTACCTCAAGTAAATCAATTAATCATAAAAGGGCATATTACCAATTAAATATGCAATCCAACGTTCCGCAATTTCCAAAAGACATAAAGCTTTATTTACATGATTTCAAGCAAAGAATGGAAGTAAACTTATTTGACAAAATGGTAGTTTTTAGAAAATGGCGTTTTTGTTGGTTCCATTTCAAAGTGTCATACACTTTATTATTTAAAGTGATGAACTTTAGAAATGATTAAATGAACCGAAGCTTGTTTTGACAATCTTGTAAGCTTTTTAAGTTTAGAAAAGTCATAAACATGGTTTAAGAATAAAAGGTTTAAGTGAAAATGATGTTTATGATGATTTTATTAAAAATTAGCTTACTTTAATTACCAAAAACTAGCTTAACCATTTTCTAATTGCAAATGATTAATCAAAGTATGTTAACTTATCATATTTAAGCATAACTCAATCAACAAAAGTCAACATAAGCAATTAATCAACCAAAAAGTCAAACTAGCTATAGTTCATCCAAAAAGTCAACACTTTAATCTCCAATCTTGCAATTAAGCCAACAAATCACTAGATTAAGTTTGTAATCATGTTAAGCATCAAGATAAGCATGAAATAACACTAAAGATTGCAACTTTTAACCATGAAATCTATGAAAATGAGTTACAAGCCCTAATTTTTAAAGTTTCATGAAAATCACAAAATTAGGTCAAGAATTACCTTAAACTTGATGTAGTGATGTTGTGGATGCAAGAAAGATCATAAAATGATGAATTTTGAGCTTGGAATCATGCAAAATGGTTGAGTAATGGAGATTTGGTGATGGTGGGGGTGAGGCCGACGGTGGGGGTGGAGGAAGAGGGAAGAAGATGAATTTTTTTTGTGTTTTGTCATTTTGTGTTGGCTAAAAGTCCCTTTTATACCCTTTCAAACGCGCGCGATTTAAAATTCGCGAAAGATACGAAACATACAAGTAAAATTTCAAAGTTTAAAATTTTTAATAAAATAATTTTAAAAAGTATGTTCGTAATTTTCTGAATCTTTACGCGCAGTCTGAAATGATATTACGAATCGTATGCGAAATCGTATACGTTTTTATTTAAAACAAGACAATCTTTTTGTGTTCTTTAAAATCCAAGACAAATTCAAAATTAATTTTTCAAAATTTAAAAATAAACTTTTTCGAACTTTCTGAAAATGTCTGAAATTCGTTACTGTGTTGAGCGAATTTGAATTTTAAAAGAACGTTTTCTTGTGTTTTTAAATGAAAGCTTTTTAAATTTAATAATTAACCACTAATATTACTCATCCTAAATACTTAAAATAAAACTAAATTAACTAAAGTTTGGGTTGCCTCCCAAAAAGCGCTTGGTTAAAGTCGGTAGCTTGACTTTTGGACAAATTTATTGAGTATTGCCCAAGAGCAATTGTTTAAGTGAATTTGGTGCTCTTGGCTGAGGGAAAGTGTAGCGAGGAATAAAGTCACAAGTGAGGATCTTAATGACAGAATCAACTAGGTCTGTGGGATGTAACGAGAATCGTTCGTGTTCAATGAGAAACATACGTTCCTTTTTGCATAAATCTAGAAGATTGTCGATAAACTTGTTAAATTCCTTTCTAACTTTTTTAGGGTTTGAAATTCCGTTTCGTGACCCGTCATCTATAAGGTTTAAGTCATGAAGAAGCATTCCTAGGGTTTGTTGAAATTCCCATTCTTCTCTTGAATCGGGATCTCCGGTGGTAGTGTGAACTGACTCCGTGATTTCTTCGATTAAAGATGTTTGTGAAACAGTGAAAGGAAATTTTGACTGAGCAAATAACAAAGTGAGTGAGACGTTAATATCCTTCCTTCCAGCAAAGAAAGTAGCTTCCATGTTATCGTCAGTGGCTCCAGGGAATATTTCTAACAACTTGTTGATCATGTAAGTAGCGAGGTCAACGAAGAATGGAATTTTATCAGAAATGACGAGAGATATAGCGGGGTCTTTGCTGATCCAGAATTCAAGCTCATAAATCATAGCCGCAACATAACGATTAATTAGGGTTTGGGAAACCGGCTGATAATCGGTGCAGGCGAATAGGTCCATTAGTAGGTCTATTTCTGATTTAAGCTTTAGTTCTTGCTCTCGATAATGTGTGAAGATACCTTCCTCCTTTTGATTTGGAAGATGGTGGAGAATATCAACCTGTTTCTTTATCCTACGAGTGACTTCTCTTTATTTAACTGAAAAAGGAAAGTCAGACGTTTTGAGTTGTCTAGCAAATGCCCGACAAACATCCAATCTCCTATCAGGATCAAAAGAGTTACCTACGTAGCGGATATTTTCTTCAGGTTTGATTGGTAGAGTCCTATCAACAACACGATAGATGGTGTACTCAGGTTCGGGTACAAGGTTCAAAAAGATAGGTGATTTTGGAGGGTATTCGTAAACTTCTTCATCCCAGGGTGGAAGACGTTCTTCAACGGGTGGAAAACAAAAGGGTTGAAGGTGTTCAGAGTTACTCTCGACAAAACCAGATGAAGTAGGGAATTGAAAGAAGTTTTCTAAGGAATATGAAATCTCAGGAGCAGGTATAACCTGGTAGCTTAGAATGCTAGACGCAGAAGTTGAAATCTTCAGATGAGAATCATGGGTTCCTAAGTCAAGGTCTAAGAATTGCCCTAAAGTTCTAGATTCATCGTCTGAATTAGCGGAGATAACTTCGGAAGAGGATAAAGATGAAGAGTAGACGTCAGATTCCAACTCTCGTTCTAAGCAGGCGAAGAACTCAGCGTCATTCATGGCCATCATTTCTTCGGACGTCTTGAGGGCGAGTGGAGAAATGGGGCTAGATGGAGATGAATCATAGAAAGATATTTTTGTATTTTTTATTTTTAATTTAACTAAATTAAACTATCTAAATTATTCTAAGGAAAGCAAATAACTACCAATTAAGTTTGGGAAAACCTAACTGGAAAGGATCTCCTAAAAGCTAGAATATCTAAGGCGGCTTCAAATCGGAACGCTCTACGATACCCGGCAGCGGCGCCAAAAACTTGTCGTCACTCCTATCGTTCGGTCGGATTTGACTCCGGTCGTTGTTCCAACAGCAATAGAGGTGGCGGACAGTGAGTTTTAAATTTATATGAGCTGGGGCTCAAACTATAAGTACTACCTACATTGGGAGAAAGCAGTAAGTATAACTCGAGGTCGTTCTTAAATCGAAGCGAATTGAAATAAAGCGAATCACCAAAGATTATGGTTGCTAATAGGAGAGGGGTAGGTAGATAGATTTTGGATTGATTTGGTTTTCTAATTTTCCTAAGTGCAGTAAAGTAAATAACAGAGATAAGAGATAGGGAATAAGCAGACAGGTAGAGATGTGATTGCTGAAACTTGGATAATTAGGGTTTCGGGATGATGTTCATTATAAAATTGATTGGAGATTTACCATATAGAGAGTAAACATACTTTCGGTGTAAACACTAGGACCCTACGTTCAAGTGAAACCCTAGAAACATATGTCACTGGAATCCTAGGTTATCATGATTCTGATCAGATCGGGCTGTTTTCAAACCCCCCTGAACCTTTGCTTAACTAAGACAAAGTCACCCTAAATTTTCTAGGGATCAGGCATAAGGCAACAGACCGCAATTGTATTTACTGACCTTTCTTAACACCTAATCGTCTATTTACTTTTATCATAGCAAATACTGATTGTATCCTGTGTATGTTAAACTATTGGTGTGATTAGGGTTTTGCATGTCTAGGTATATGATTGACACTACCCTGTATTGTTTCTATTGAAGCACATTCTTAACCATCGTAAATATAGACCCTCCTTTACATACAGGCGTTCATCCCTAGGAATAATCACGGTGTACAGGGCAATTAGGCATTTCCACAGTGTTCCAAACCCTAGATGTACTAACGGTGTACTGGGCATTTAAGCATTTCCACAGTGTTCCAGATCTTAGGTGTACTAACGGTGTACAGTGCAACAAGCATTTCCACAGCTTTGATTCCTAGACCACAGTTCTAGAAGGGTCACTTCTAGGTAATTCATGATGAAACAATCCATGGCATTTTCTTAGCTTCCACGTATTTGTACTCCACACGAGGTGTTTCCAACGCTATACGAAGTACCGTGCCTTTTAAAGGAAAGTTCATAGTTTCATACTGTAACTGGAGATAACTGTATATTCATAGTATTAGGGTTGATCAGATCCTATCCTAGGGCAACAGTCACGTGAAAGTCTGGAAAGGGTGATGAGAGACTAGATCTATATTCAGGATAAGCTTAACCAGATACATAGCACAACAATTTCCAATCGTATAAATGAAATATTAATTTAACATCATCCCTACTCCTAATATTTACATTTCAACAATCACAATATTAAACTACTCTATAAACATGGCAATATGCAGAATACAAACTGAAATAACATAAAGCACAAGCATTATAACAGTAAGTAAAGTTTAGATATCACCGGGAATACAGCAGCGTAATACTGAGGATTACAAATAGTCTGAACTTGAAAAACTCGTTACAACATGATTACCAAGCTAAACCTTCCTCTAGACTCGAACCATAAGCTCAACCCTAACCTTTCTCCTCTAACTCCTAAGAGTAGTGCTAGAGAGAGAAAGTTAGAGAGAGAAAGTGAAAGAAAGAGAGAAATGAGAAAAGTGTGAGAATGTGAAAGTGTGTTAAGGTGTGTGGAATGAGGAGGGGTGACCCTCTATTTATAGGCAAAGCTTCAAATCTTCCGTACAACTCGCGAAACAGCAGGTACAAGCAAATGAAGCAGCATACGGGGGCAAGGGGGCCGTATACGGACTTGGTAGGACCGTATATGGTGTATACAAGGCCGTATACGGTCTATATAGGGCCGTATACGGTTCCCTAGGCCGTATACGGTGTCCGTCTGATTTCTTTCGTTGCTTAAAACGCACGTATCTCCTTCGTTAATCGTCCGTTTGACCTGATTCTTTCGCCTGTGTCTTCGTAATTCTGTTACGCTTCTAATGATGCCAACTTCACTGAAATTGGATGTGTATAGCTTAAGCATAGCCGAAATGACTTTATAGGGTCTGATAACGCTCAGTCTTCTCCGTCCTTTATCCGATTTGCATATTCTTGATTTTCCCGTCTCGATTTTACCTGTTTTATCATATGATGAAGTTAGAATGTGATCTATATAAGGTAAATGAGGCCGGAGGATTTTGTGCACGTTTATTCGCCCTAATTTGCTTGTTATTTGGACGTTTTAGGTGATTTTTGCAGCAACGCCTATATTTAGACCACTTTAGTGAATTTTAGTAAATAATGATCATTTTGGAATGTTTTCACTAAAGATACGTCCAAAAAGTGCGGAATATTGCCCTTAAAAACATGACTATTTGAGTCACATCATTGGGTCAAATGGCCGGCAATAGAATCCCACCAGACCATAGCTTCATCCTTAAGACACTGTACTGCATATGGAACTTTAAACTTTTCCTCACAAAAAGTCACTTCAAATTTTCTTTCAATGTTTCTCAACCAATTTAAAGTAACAGTCGGATTAGTGCTACCAGAATATTCAGGAGGTTTACTGGCCATAAAGGTCTTGAAAGAACATGTCTTACTAGGCTGAGATAAGGGAAACGTGCCAAATGGATAGATAGGTTATTGAAACCGTTGCTGAGATGACGCAGCTTCAGTTTGTCTTTTGAATTCTCTAAGGGAAATCAATTCATCTTCCATTTCGTGCATGTATTCATCCTGATTAGATTCTGCACCAACACGAGCAGAAGTACCATCATGAGCCGGTGGTTCACTCTGAATGTGCAAAGGAAGAGCATCGGTTCTTGAGAGATTGTTAGGGTTGGCGGTCGTTTGCTCGTTATCTGCCATATCTATTTTCACCACAACAACTCAACAATTGTTAATCGTTAGCACCTAACTACTAACAATTCATATCCAATGCTAAATCCCATACCCAGGAATGTTTGACAAAACATGCTTCAGAATTAGGGTTGAACACTTTACAATGCTCAATTAACCCAAAACTATGCTCTGATACCAACTTATAACACCCCTCTTTCTATACAATAATATTCTATTATTTTACTCGGAAGCGTATGAATTTAAAACATATTTATATACTGTACATTAAGATAATGTACATAAACAATTACATGTTCAGAACACACCAATTTAAACTGTTTAAAAAAAAAAAACTACACAAGCCGGGGTATTATATATTACAAAACAAGGTTTATAACAAAACCATATCAGAGTTCACAAGCTGCCAAACTTTCCCTGCAGAACATCCACTTCCTGATCACCCACATATCAAACATAATCTGCAGGAAGTTAAAATGAGGGATTAGCACGAAGCTAAGTGAATAAAATTTATCTCACAATTCAACTTAGCATAACAATCTGTTTACAGAAATTAAACGTAAACACATTTCGGTTTCAATTTCAATGAGGATCGGTGGCTCTGGAGATATCATAATACCCGGGGATTCTCCAAGAACACTTAACGTCAATCTGTATGGCCATTACAGAATAGACCGATAACTATTGGTTATTAAACTCATACACAGATCTCAAACACAACAGATGAATCAAAACCTGTGTAATTCACATAATAACCAAAAAGTCCAACTATAAGTTGACCTCAATAATCTAATACACATAGATTCACATATCACGTAGATTCATAATCAATAACACAGACAAAACAGTCTAACAATCAATCTACGTTTACTTGTTGCAACCAAACGGTTACAACTAAATCGAAAGATGAGTTCTAAATCCACTCACCGATACCTCAGAAGTCGTAACACTCAGCTTCTACTTACTGAGTCTTTGGTGTGTCTGAAACATCACACAACAACAAGTTAGTAACTTGTGATTAACAAATAGTACTTATGTAAATAAACACATTACAGTAGTACTCACATTATTAATCAATTTCACACATAAGTAACCATATTGTATATATATATATATATATATATATATATATATATATATGTGGGGTATACATTTAAGTTTACAAGTTAACACAATCATCAAAATAAAACAGACAAACGCGATCCAGGAGAGGGATGGTGGGATCGCGTTACACAGAAGGAAAACATTCTGTAACCAAAATGCACTGAGCAACGCGATCCGGAAACAAAGGCTTGGGATCGCGTTCCCAAGAACAAAATACGAGAGAGTCAGGTTTTAACTAACAAACGCGATCCTGGCTAGGGTTTCGGGATCGCGTTCATGCGTTTCTCAGTTCAAGTACAGACCTGCAACTGCACAACCCCAAACCAAAACTTCTCTATTTACCATTTCAGTTACGTGAATCAACATACTGAGTATTTTAACGCCACAATTACATCATATTGCAACTAGTTATCTTCAAATAACATCAAACCATGTCAAGAATTTCATTTTCATGCCAAAATCATAAAACCCATTTGATTCATCTTCTTGAATCCTAAATCACAATTCAAGAACATGAATTCACTAATTCTAGCTATAATAATCAGTTCACAATCCTCATATAACATCAATAATCTTCATAAACAACTCAAGAAATCAATCAATTTACAATTTCACTTTAACCTAGCTACACTTGCGTTCATGAAAATAAAAACACTTACACTATGATGAAGATGATGAGAATCAAGGAGATGCTAACTCAACTAGATTAAATCACAGCTTCAATTCTAGATGATCTTGATTATGGTTTTGATTTTAACTTTGAATTTGAAGGATATGTGTGTGAGTTCTTGAGGTTTCTGAGAGTTTAGAATTAAACAAAAGAGGAGGTCGGCCTCTTTACATAACCAACTCAATTCTACGGGTATTTTATATCCGTCTTACATCTATTGTCTGGTACCTAAATACTAATCGCGAGAAACTTATTTTATGGTACCGTTAACTATAGCAAATTAAAACAAACAATAATTTACTATACACAATAAGTCCTGAGACCTATTTATATAAGTATCACAGTAAAACAATTAATATCAAGAAATTTCTAAAATAACTCAAATAAACAAAATTTAAAATTAGAAATTACCAGACCGCATGAGGGGATGTTAAAAATACATTAGTAATCAAATTACAAGAGATTCTATCCTCCTAGATATATTCCAAGCTTGCTTCCATCTGATGAGCCAAGATCTTTACGCAGCTACTGAAATATCATCCCATCGTTCCAAAGACAATTCAACGTGTTAATCTATCATGAAATCTAACCATTTATGCTCCTCTATACTCCATTTAGGGCACCGATTTTTAATCCATAAGAAGCCCATTGATTTGATTTCGTTCAATATTCCACAGACGTTAATCTTCGATCCCTTGAATATGTTTTCATTACGAGCTTTCCAAACCCAAAAAGCTACCATGATTATCGATTGAATAATGAACTTTCTAGAATTTAACCCTTTCACATAATTATGAAAGAATATCAAATCTTTCACCGAGAAGGTAATCATCGGCTGTAACTTGCACCATATTTCTATACAGTTCCATACTTCCCTTGTTATTCTGCATCCAGTCATCAAGTGCTCCACTGATTCAACATATTCTCCACACAATGCGCAATCTGGATCTGCTATATGTATCCCTCTTCGCTGCAACGCATCTTTGGTAGGAAGTCTATTCAACAATAATCTCCAACCAAAAATGTTTATCTTCCTAGGCAACACCTTGTTCCATGGAAATACATCTTCCTTTTCGGCCATAGTATATGACTTTAGTAATTTCCGAGCTGATCTAACCGAGAATGCATTGGAGCCTTTCGAACCCCATTCCCATCTATCTTGATTACCATTAAAATTAACTTGAATACCCAGATTATGCAGATTAACTAGCTCGTTTATTGCCTCTTGAGACCAATCACCAACTTTCCAATTCCATTTATACTCACCACTATTTGTTATTCGACTAGCAACAGTGGTGTTCTTGACCGATTCAAGCTTGAACAAATTTGGAAATAGCTTGCATAATACACCATGACCCGACCAATTATCCCACCAAAATCTTAACATTTTTCCATTTCCTATCTTCCCTCGGAACCATTCATTAATGTCTACTCCTTTAGCAATAAAGGAGTTGTCTATTGAACAAATAGATTTCCAATTTCCAGATGCCATAAACTTGCATGGGATAGCCTTTTCCTTACGTTGTTTTTCATGCAATGCATTTATGCAACACCTCCATAGCCATCCTTCTTCATTTCTAAACCTCCAATGCCACTTAGTGAGCAAGCTTAAGCTGAAATCTTTTAGATCCGTCAATCCTAATCCACCGTAGATTTTTGGTTTTGTAACTATATCCCAAGAAACCCAACTGATTCCCCTTCATCTTTCGATCCACCCCATAGAAATCTTCTCCTCAAACAATCAAGTTTACGTATTACACATATCGGTGCTTTATACAAGGAAAAATAATAAACCGGGAGGCTTTCAAACACAGATTTTATTAACGTAACACGACCACCAATCGATAATGTGTTAGCCTTCCATAATGATAATCTTGTTTCCACTAGATCGATCACCGGTTTCCAATTTTTAGCATTATTCATGTTAGCACCGATTGTAAGCCCAAGATGTATAAACGGAAATTTTCCAACGCGACAACCCAAGTCCGAAGCTACCCTTGTAACCTCAGAATCATACAAGGAGGATTTATGGAAGTTGATTTTTAAACCCGAGATTAGATTAAATGATCACAAGAATCTTGTCAAAAAAATTAACATTATTTTTTGACCATTCCCCAATCACCATGACATCGTCTGCATACATCAAATGCGATAACAATGTACCATTTTTTGGTGTTTGCACACCCTTAAACATTTCCAATTTACAACCCTTCCACATAAAATACGTAAAAGCTTCCATAGCAATTATAAAAATAAAAGGTGAAAGAGGATCACCTTGCCGAACGCCTCGTTCATATTGGAACTCCTTAGAAGGTGATCCATTAATTAGGACCGATGCCCTAGCCGAAGACAACACTCCACGAATCCAACACCTCCATTTATCCGAAAAATTCATATAACCCATAATAATATCCACAAAATCCCAGTTTATTATAATTCTGTCACCGGACAAGAAATACACGGTTTTTAAAAATTACATTTATTATTGTTGATTACTAATAGAATTTCATCTTTTAACATTTTCAAGCATTCTAATCTCTTGATTTTTGAAAATAACAATTATTTTAGGACATACCATAATGAAAAGGTGAACAAATAAATTGAGATGGTAAAAATAATAAATAAATAAATAAAAATAAACTTAATACACTATAATATCTTATTACCTCCTAGTAGTTACAAACTTGTAATAATGTAGTAATGGAAAATTGAGTCAAATTACATAATTAGTAATGCATCATCGTTAAGAGTAAAAAAAAATCAGCTACTTATATTAGGGGTGGTAATTCGGGTTGGGTCAAGTTGATCCATTCGGGTTATCGAGTTAGTGGGTCAGAAGTAGTGGACTCAAACCCCACCTGATTTTATAATCGAGTTGAGTATTTCAACCCGACCCAACCTTACCTGACCCAGATTACTCATTTATCTACTGAGCTCAACATGTTTTCTGATCATTTTATGTTAACGGATCAATTTCGAGTCAAATAGATCACATTAATAAACATAAAATTGTTTATAAAATTCAAAAAACTAGTATCACCAATTAAGTTTATCAAAATTTAATATTAAAACACAATTAAATACGTCGAATTATTATATTAAAAAAAACTTCTAAAGTTTTAGCTACATATAACTTTTATTCGGGTTGTCGGGTCAACCCAAAAACTCATTAGGTGACCCCAAACCCGACCCAAATAATAGTCAGGTTGGCGGGTGTCGGGTTGATGGGTTCTTGGGTCAAATTACCTCAACCCAACTTTAATTTTTTCGAGTCAATTTCGTGTCAAGTTTTAAGTCGTGTCGAAAATTGTCAGCGCTAACTTATAATGACATAATGGAGTTTAATTATAGATAAAGAAAAACACTTTTCTATTAAAAATCGGAATGGTTGTGTCAAAGTGGTCATTCGATATAATTGGACCATTTTGTTTTAATATAAAAACTAAATATATATCCTTTTGTTTTATAATGATTTTAAGTAAATATAAATTAAGTTGGATCTCAATTTTTAGTGTAATCACAATAGGTAAAAATGCGCATGTTTTTAGGGGCGATACAAGAGACTCTATTTGTTAAACTCTTGCAACTCACGAGGAGAGTCAAAAATTCAAAAAACGAGGCGGCTAGTTTCCCGGCTCTTAAATGAATTTGACTCTTACGAATTGTTTATTGACTCCTCCGAATCGCGTGTGACTCTTAAGAGTCAGAAAATCATACAAACTTTTAGAGTAAGGGATACAAAAAATAAATGGACAAAATAGAAAACAAATGACTATAAACTATTTTAAATAAAGTATTTGTGTTTATTGCAGGTCAACGATTTAATTATCGACCCTTACCATATTTCACTTCATTTAAAGAACAAAAATCTTAATCAATAATATACATATACAAATAAATATACGTATTTACTATAAAGTAGTGAGTCTTACAAGTTGAGTCGAGTCATAAGTCACGAGTTAAAATTTTAAAATCCCGAATGACAAGTTGAGTCACGACTCGATGCTAGGGGGTGGAAACGGGCTAGTTGATAATTATTAATTTGATTTTTTTATGGATTTAATGTGACTTTTTTAGCAACAAAACAAACATGGCCAAAAAAAAGTTAACAACTCACCCTGCAAGAGCACAACCAAAATCTCAAAAATGCCAGACACAATCACTTTTAATCGGAAAACTAGAAACTAATATGCATAATTACCCAAGGAAAAGGGATCCAGCAGCCATAATCAGCCTTCATCGCTTTGCAAAGATTTGGTGTTTTAGAAGATAATTGGTTTCTAAGTTGTTAATTACTAACGTTGAGCTTCATTCAATATACTAAGTCGCCCAAACTATATTTTACAACTCTAAGCTTATATTAAGCGCCGACAATAATGACAATAACTTGTTCTGGTACGTTATTCAGTAAAATAAGCAAAAAGAATCCTGCAGAGTTTAGATGAAAACAGGGATGATCATGAAAGCACACGCTTTAAGAGAACGAATGATTAACAAGTTTTGCTGAGACTTCAACATGTAAACAATATATAATATAGGTAACAACGTCAACCCAGTAGCTTATGAATGGGATTTGGAGTATGTTTTACATTTAGCAGGTCAAATGGGTAAAACAATGAAATTAAATACAACTGACTAAAGAGAGAACGGGTCAAAAGTCACCCAAACGGTATTCGAAAGAAAAAAGAAAAAGAAAATACATAGCCACCTATAAAAAAATATGACCACCTAACTTATGACCACAAGTTAGAACAGATAATAGTGTTGTCCTATAGAAAAGCTTACAAGGTAGGAGTTCACAACTTATGTGCCAATATCTCAGCAGGATACCATATCTAGTATTTCTCCTCTAGGAAGATCGCTCCCTGATGAAGACTTTATTGGTTGTTTGGTGTCTGCTGTTTTGGTAACGACAGGCAATTGTGACTTAGAAAATGAATCATCATCCTGGGCCTTACTTTCTAATGGTTTAGTGTTTAAATTAACACCAACTGCTTCAGCTTGATCAGCAAACAAGACTTTGGAAATGGGTGAACCACAAATTTCTTTGTATACCTCATAACAAGCAGCACGGGTACAACCTCCTTCTAAAAGCTCTGAAAGGGGGTGCAAGACGTAAATTGCATCGTTTTTCTTCTCTATCTTTGACAACAGTTCAAGAAAATTGGAGACGAATTCTACTTTGCTAAATTGGACAAACACAGCAGTCCTATCCAAATGGTAGATAGATGTAACTGAAGTCAACCCAAAAACTTTACACAAATTATCTTTTATTTGCCTTGCCTTGAGATTCGACGAAAAGCCCCAAATTAACACAATATTTGGAAACAGAATCTTGGGTGATTGGATTTTGAAGTTCTTAAATGCTGAAGATTCAGTTGTAGTTTGACCAGTTTTTAAGTCAACTATGTCTCCACTGGTCCAGCTGAGGTAAAGAATATTAATGTACTTTAGAAGCTTCTCTTCTTTCATCAACGTTGAATGAGAGGTGAAAGCAATATCAAGATGATTGCAGGATTGAGCAAAAATGCACCCTGTCATGAAAGCATCATAACCAGCTTCATGCTTAGCCCCAGAGTTCCAGTTTGATGATCTGCAAATTAAGCTCAGTATAATATTATATCAACAAATAAATCACCAAATAATGCTAAAAATTAAACGAACAGCTATATTTGCAAATGTAAAATCCAAATCCTACAAAAAAAGCATACCTCATATCATCCACCTGAACCTCTACTGCAACAGAAGAATTATAAGCCAAACCAAAGCTGCTGTCACCAGAAGCAATATGTGGACACATGATGGCAAAAGCTTTGGCCAGTGATGTGCTGCTCTTCTTCATTTTCAGTTGCAATATGTTATTTGCATTCAAGAGAATCTTTGTGTCAACTATGTATGGGAAGTTTTTTTTAACCAATGTTACATATTCCTCAAGATTTGAAGGAAGAGGACCCACGAACTTTTTACAAACATGAGCAATATCTGTATCAGAAAGACATAATATAAGTGGCAGGACCAAAAAAATAAGTATTATATCTAATCCAGTCACATTTTCTTATAGAAGCCTCCATAATTTTTTCCTACCAAGAAAGCAATTGTGTCCAACAATCAATTTTTGTTCGGAGGAAAGAAGGTCAATCACATGCCGGAAGCCAATGGCAGCTCCAATCTTCATCTCCGCTTCCTTGAAAAGGCTTCCTTTAACCTCTCCCTGCGTAAAGTGGTACATGTTCTATAAACACTAAATACATATCCTGTCAAGTTTTATCCAAGTTTCCAACATAGCTTATTATATTTTTTTTATTATTATATTGCAATGGATGCATGATTGAAGCATTTCCAAGTCAAAGCCAAATACAGAGAATACTACGTACTTAATAAGCTCACTATAGGACACAAATTGCAGCTCAATAAAGTATTAGAACTAAAAAATAAAATTAAAAGTTTCGACTGATAGTGATTCAAAAAAGAACATTGAAGCTGACTACAGCCTGCATGCAGAAGACGACCAGTACATGTTCCTTGTATCACTATCACTGTATGTAATTAAATCTGCGATGTGATGTTTGACTTTCTACATTCGAAATAAAACAGGATAACAGATTCGATAAGTTTTAAGATTTAAATTTGTATAGCTGTATCTTACCATAAGCGAATTCAGGTCCCTTCTGGAGTCTGTATAGACAACAAATTGTTCACCATCCACACGGATGTAAGTTAAATCCTTAAAGCTCTTTTCTACAACCTGCACTGTACCAAAATTAAGTATTCTCTTTGCCCACAAACTACAACACATCTCTTTTCATGAGACTGGGTAAACAACAATTGTACCACATTTGCAAGTTGTAAACAAGTGCAACATCATAAAGATGAAAACATAACAGGTAACATACTAACAAATAGTCATAAAAAGATGTACTAGCTAGTGCAAATAATCAAATATAAGAAGCTAGACATTAGATGACTGCATCACCTACATATCAACTAAAATATATTTTACATAACGAAGAAAACTGTAACAATGTGCCATAGATTCATATGTCACCCTTTAGACTTTAGTTGCATAAAGCATTCCCCACTGGCCAAATAACAAACAAAGATTTTTGTGATACTAGAAGACTAATGTATACAACTATAACCAATGGATTCAAATTACTCTTTCAAGAGATTAGGCCAATAACTATATCTACATATCCAGAAAAATCTAACTTGTGATATTTCAGCTTGGGACACATTTTATTTGGCAGTTTTTTGGATGTTAAATACCATTGGATGGGTTACTAGAAGAAAAGCACCTATACCTAACAAGATTAAGTGAATACCTAAAATAAGTCACAAGGAGACCAAAGAGGTAATAGTGTGAAGTTGTGAACTTTCTAAACATAGCATTCATGAGTACAATTAACCACCAAGTATAAATAAGATCCATTGCCATTTAAGATGATGAAAAAGAAGTCCAGGACAAGATTAATTAAACGATATAGTAAAACCTAGGTCAGCGGGGCTTTGATGAGATGTCCTATATTAGTATTAGAAGCTCGTAACATATGCTTGAGATATGAATCAACGTCTATCCACCATTTAATGTTTTCATTAATTTGACACTGTAGTTATCAATATCAAACAGACAACAGTACATCTTATCCAATATATATCGCCTATACTTCTATACCATGTTCCATACAAAGCCTACAAAGTTACAAGGACTAAAAACATGTCCAGATTATTATACAAGATCATTTATTAAATAAAAAAAAAAAAACATTACCGACTTAATCAACCTTAGTTGGCGGGAAGTGAATCCATTCAGTTTAATAGCTGGACGCATTCTAAAAAAGATGGTCTGGAACTGATCAGTTGAATCATTAGAGCCTTCATGAGGCTGGTCAGACCCTCCATTTCTAATCTGTAAGAGGTCATCATGCCAGTCACTGATCTTGTTCCTCATTCTCTCAACAAAAAGAATATCTGCCATCCTGACTAGTGGAACATCTTTGATTTCTTTAGCTGTGGATGGTGACTCTGATACCTCATCTTCATGTGCTGAACGTAACTGCAACCTAGCTTCATCTTCTAGTGCTCTGGATAAATAAGATATTCCTGAATTTATCCAAAGTTGTAACAGCTCAAAAATGGGATGCAGATATACAATAACAATGGGTATTGTAGACTTGTAGTACAATTACAACAGGTTTTGTACGTGAACAATGTTCTAAAGAAAGTTAAGCAGGGCTAAATAATCAAATCGTATAGTTCCTGTTCCAATAATACGAGAACTCAAAATGGCTATAAACTTTCCCACCAATTCGACTTAAGTCAATTGATAACGAAAGGCGCTGAGACACACACAGCTCCTATATGGTCAATTAAGTGACCCTAAAAAACCAAGAAATACAGAGACGCTTAATGCCTACGTGGTATCTAAGCAGCCTTAATCAAGGATTTATAGAACAATGAAATTGTTCAACTTTCATACCACATACATGCAGGCAAAGATTACTTATTATAGATGAAACCAGCATAATAATAATAGCTTTATGGATAAGGTACCTTCTTTGACGCACACATTGAAGTCAAACTGGTACTTAGCCAAGAAATCAATCGAAGAAGTCTGGCACAGGAACTCATATGATGCGTCGTTGCCTCCAACTTCTTGCCGTGGAAAAATGTAAAAGTTGTGTCTGTCATAGAGTTATTCAAATCAAAAAGTTATTAAATGGCTGAAGAATTTCATCCGCACTGTAATTTTCAAAAATGGAAAGTTAAAAGGCAAAGAGAAAAGACTAACGGGTGGGCAATAAAGGACTGCTTGGTTGAGTCCCACCGAAAGGGACAAACTCCAAACTGAACAACTGCAAACTTTTCAGCAGAGTCCTTCACCTTGAGATAACGAACGTCAAATCTGTCAAACTCAAACGAGTCTCTCCAGGGAGCACTCGTAACTCCTGTCATTTCCAAGTCAATTGCCACGAAATCAGAGTCTTTGACGTGACGTCGAAGGTCAGCCAGAGACGAATCGAAGTTGGATTTAGTAACATTCTTGATAGCAAAACTCGAAGAGGAGGTGGAAAATGAGGCCCGAGAAGATGAAATTAGGGTTAGGGTTTTAGAAAGTGCCCTAATCATCAAACGTTGCTTCATAAGAATATGCTCTTGTCACCTCTTCATGACCCAAATTCTGCACAGCAATTGTGAGATGTAGCTTAAAACTTACTGTATAATTTTCATGAAATCATTCAGAAATTATAGATTGAAGTTTATGCACTGATAGATTAAGGTTGAATTACATTAAATTAGGTTTTTATCAAAGGATAATTAGAACTCCAATATATAGTCTATACTACTACGGAATATAATGAAATAGTATATGATATAGCAACGAAATTTAAAAATTATTTATAAAAATGGAAGCAGAAATGAATTATTGCTAGTATGAAAATAGCGAACGAGCATAATCTGTGACCTAGAAAGGAATCAAAAGAGTTACCTGATCTCCTAGAGCTGATAGTGGTAGAGATATACAGACCAAATTGTGAGCAACGATGGATGATTAGGGTTTTTGCTTTTTACACAGGGTTTTTCGAGTTCACGGAAGAAATAATAAATAAATAAATAAATAAATAATTATTATTTTTTGATGATTATTATTATTATTTGATTATTTGATGATTATTATTATTTACAATAATATACGATAGTTTAATTTAACTGGTTAAATTTCAAGATTGGATAATCTTATACGTAAGAGTTAAGTTGTTCAGAAGTTTTTGAAGGTGAATAGAATAAAGATGACTAAGTTGTAGAGCCCGAGTTATCTTTTTCATAGAAGAGAAGATAAACGGATAGAAGAAAAACCGCACATTGCGCACGTAAAAGCGACGGGTTAAACTTTGAGCTAGATTCTTGATTTCCGATGTTTGACATGGAATAAAGGTTCAACGGATTTGCTCAATTTGTATATTAGTATTTTTATGTTTTATCTATTACTAATATATAAAGCATCTCTATATGTTGAGTCTTAACATCTTAATTTTTTTTTACCAATTTACCCCTATTACACTAATTAATGAATATTACTTCAAATAGGAAAGTCATTTTTTCAAATATTATTATTACTTTTTCAACCTTAGTATATTATGTGCTTTTTATTTAGGGTACGGTTCTGAGAGGAACCCTCACTTTTGAGAGGGAAGGGAGCACACTTACAATATTACTCCCTCCACCTTTTCAAATTTACATTTATCCCCCTTCTCATTACAAAACACTCATTTTCTTTCTTCATTTCACAAAACACACACACAAAACACTCTCATCTCTCTTCTCTCTTTCTTCACCAAACAAACACTCACCACCACCGGCAACCACCACCGGCCACCATCGCAGATCCACCGTAGCTCAACCGCCACCGCCACCACCACCGTTACCATCGCCGTGACCGGAAAACCAACGGATAAAACGATGACGGTTTTTTGTGGCCGGAGAGTTAATATGAAAACCACCACCGTTGGTGAACCGACTTCCACCGGATGTAACCAACCGTGGTCGTTTCTCCATCTCCTCCCACCGCCACCGTCGCCGCCGCCACTCCACCGCCACCAATCGCCGATCAAACATCACCACCACCAACGCCGCTCCTCTACCACCAATATGTAGATCTAGATCTGAAAATTCGTAGATCTAGATCTAGATCTACTTTTTAGATCTGACTACATCGTACATTTTTTCACTGCATCCTATGTTCTTTCTACTGCATCGTACATTTTCAATTGCATTGTTCCTTTTTTAGTTCCGAAAAAAACTACTACGAAAGTAGTACATATTTGCTGCATCTTTTTTAAGATGTAGTGATGTTAAGATGAAATGCTTTTAAGATGCAGTGATTTTGTTAGTGCGTCATGAATATTTTTACACAAATTATATGTTAAGATGAAATGCTTTTACTGCATCATCTTAAGTACTCATAGTACTATTGATCTAAATTTACCTTTTTATATCTGAAAAAAACTAAGCATCATATATTTCTTTTACTGCATCTTACTTTTTAGATATATAAACATGTGTGTTTAATTTAAAGTATGATGCAATGTATTTAAATGATGCAATGTTGCTAATTAAAAAACATGATGCAGTGGTTTTGATTTGATGCAATGTATTAATTTAAAATCAAGATGCATGGTTTTAAATTAAACACAAGATGCAGTGGTTTTAAAAGTATGATTCAGTGGTTTTACATTGTCATGAAACATGATGCAGTGATTCTAATTAAACACAAGTTTTAAAAGTATGATTCAGTGGTTTTACATTGTCATGAAAACATGATGCAGTGATTCTAAGGCCATTCCCAACCCAAAAACCAACTGACAGAAACTGACAGCGCCACGTCAGCCTTTTCACAAAACTGACTGAAACTGACATACCACTCCCATCCCTGCTCCAGTGCTCCGTCACTTCCATTTTCTGGGCTCCGCGACTTATTTTTAATTCAACAAAAATACAAAACTATTTAAATTAAACACAATATAATTTAAATAACACACATTCCATTAAAAATAAAAATTACAACAATTCCTAAAAAAATAAAAATTACAACAATTCCGAGAAATAAAAATTACCACAATTCCTAAAAATAAAAAATACAACGATTCCTACAAATAAAAATTCAAACAAATACGTTATTATCCAACAAGTCCTAACGAACACGGTAATTTGGTGGAAGTTGCGCAATGTGTCGGATTAGAGCATTGCGAAGTCGATGATGAACTTCCCGATCCCGTAATTCATTGTCCATCCGCAGTTGAGTTGCAACTCTTTCTTCCCATGAGCGGTTTGGTCTATTCGACGGCTCCTCCGGATAATCTTCTTCAAGGTCACATATATTTCGCCCGTTATCCTCCGTTATCATGTTGTGTAGAATAACACAAGCATACGTGATTCTTTTTATTCTATTTGTGTTGTATGGTCTAGCAAGGTTCTTGATGATTTGCCAGCGGCCTTGAAGGACACCAAATGCTCGTTACACATCTTTCCTTGCAGATTCTTGGTATCTCTTGAATCGAGCCTCAGCTTCAGTTAGTGGATGCCTGAACGACTTAACAATTGTAGCCCATTCCGGATAAATTCCATCCCCCAGATAATATCCCTTTTGTGAAAGTTTGTCCAACAATTGTAAAGTTAACTTGGGGAGCTCTATCTTGTAGCAAATCAGAGAACAAATCCGATTGATTAAGAACGTTAATATCGTTGATCGAGCCCGCTGGACCAAAGAAAGCGTGCCAAATCCACAAGTCATAAGACGCAACTGCTTCGAGCATGATTGTTGGATGACCTTGATCACCCCTAGTGTACTGACCTTGCCATGCTACAGGACAATTTCTCCAAGGCTAATGCATGCAATCGATGCTTCTGAGCATACCCGGAAAACCATGCAACTCGGAATGACGTTGATGTAAACGTTGCACATCTTGTACAGTTGGTTTTCTTAAATACACCGTAGAGTACAAATGAAATACACATTTGCAAAAATTATCCAAACAGTCGTACGAAGTTTGTTCACCCATATGCAAGTATTCGTCAAACGCATCCGCGGCACAACCATACGCTAGTTGGCGTACGGCGGAAGTGCATTTTTGAAATACATTAAAACTTTGTCTGCCGAGTGCGTCAATACGTTGTTGAAAATATGCAAAGTAATCCGGTAACGGATCTTGAGGAAAATTAATAATATTTTGGCATATATGGATAAATAATGGCTTACTCATTCGAAAACGGCGCCGGAATACATCCGCCGGAAATGTTGGGTTGTCGGCAAAGTAATCTTGAAACAAATGTTGGCTCGTCACTACGCGATCTCTTGGAAAGTATCGACGGGGAGCTCGCGGGATAGGAATTACTTCTTCGTCTTCTGATTTGGAGGATATCGCGTTGATAACATTTATCGCCCATTCCGGATTGAAAATTTTGTTGAGCGCCTCCAAATCTTCAAGATCGGAATCCGAAGACATTTTTAAAATTTGAAAGTGTATAAAATTGTGTAGTATGAAAGTGTGGTATGATTTGTGTGAAAGTGTAGTATGAATTGTGTGAAATAGTTGGAAGAATATAGGAGTATTTATAGGAGAAAGTGGAAATTTTTTAAAAAATATTTATTTATTTTTCCTTGCCCCGCTCCTCCCAACGGTTATTTTTCAAATTTTAAAAAAAAAATTTTTATGCAAACGGTCATAAACACACAAAAAAAAAAAAAAAGGAAATGGGCCCACTCAAAGCGACGACCCACTTCGGTTAACCGAAGGACGAAGCCGACGGCGGCAACCGACGAGGCAGTGCCAACCCCGTCGGTTCGTCGGTTTGAAGCCGACGTGAAGTAATTAAAAAATATGATGCAGTGGTTTAAAAGTAAACACGGGATGCAGTGACTTTAAAAAGTGTGATTTTAAAAAAAAAAAAAAATTTAAAAATTCTAAAAAAAAACAATTTAAAAAAAATAAAATTTGTCACCGGAATTTGACGGCAGCGGCCGGAATCCTACAGCGGCGCCCGGAATCCGGCGGCGGCTAGGTGGGGGTGGTGGGGTAGGGTTGGGAATAAGATGGAATAATGAGAGAGAAGAAAGTGATGAGGTAAAAAATAAATGGGATGAAATGTGGAAGGGGTGTAAATGTAAAATAAATGTTATGTTTTTTTTCTTAACATATGACCTCACTTTTCATCCTAATTACAAAAATGTCACTCCACCCCTTTTTTTTGTTGGTGCCCTTTGGTTCCCTCCAAAAAGAGGGTTCTCCTCTGATCCCAATCCTTTTATTTATTCCTATTAAAATTAAGATATTTTGATTATCATGTAAGGGTGAAATGTTATTTAACGAAAATATTATCTTACGTAATGAATATATTAGTTAGTCGTTACCGTCGCATTGCGCGGGCAATGTGCTAGTATTATTAATGGATGATGGATCACTTATTATGTTATACTAATTAAATTTATGGCCAAAATAGTCAATTTTGATTGAATATTAATACCAATGATTTAACTATGTATTATAATATAAGTAGTATATTAGACGTATGAAAACTTGTGAATAAGTAGTGATCATTTAATTAATAAAAAGATACGATTTTTAATTAGTGATCATGTATATGTTGAAATTATAGTTATTAAAGAGTTATTATGTTGCTAAAATACTTTACTATTTCCAAATTAAGAAGTCAACCTTAGGGTAGTTTTGGTATTTCGCATATCCTTTTTTGTAAGTTTAAGCCAAAAGGGCAAAACTATTTATAAGGGTTATAGATTATAGATATAGATTATAGATTATAGATGTAGATATGTAGTGTGTTTTTTAGATTTTTTTTATGGAGAGAACAAAAGAGGAGTGGAAGGAGAATTATGTCATATTTTCTCTCCAAACTTTATCTTCAATTTTGAAAAGAAATGAACGAATGGAAGGTTTTTTTAGTTATAAAAAAGTCATTTTTTTCATTTCTCTCCAACTCAGGAACAAGAAACGCCGTTATTTTCTTTCCAACTCCTGAATACAAACATTATTCTTTCTTTTCTTTTCTTTTCTTATCATTTTGTATTCCCTTCTCTTTTCTTTACATCAAAAACTTGGGTGGAGGCCCTTTAAGGTTTGAGAGTTGATTAAAACTCAAAAGTTAATAAGTTGTCAAAATAATAAGACAAATATTTGGATATTTCTTTTGAACTCCGTAATATTTGCGGATTGACATTGATAGTTGAAGGCATTTTTTTCTGAGAGAATAGATTATGAGAGTGGGTGACTTAACTACCAGGATTTTATAGTGGGCAATTCTTGACCGGCCTCGGGTCTTTAATTTGGCAACCGAACCATGATCTTTCCTTTAATAATTAATTGCATGATGTACAATTTCATAGTAAGAAATATTTAAAGTTGTGAAAATGATTGATAGTTGATAAACAGTATAAGTGGAAAATGAATGGGTTGGGTTGGGTCGGGTCGGGTTACAAGTTTAGATGGGTTTGGATCTAAATGGGTTCGGGTCTAGATGGGACTAAACGGGTTCGGGTCAAATGGGTCTCGAGTCGAGTCAACCCATCGGGTTTCCACCAAACTCTTATTTTACTTGAGTGAAAAATGAAAAAAATGAAATGAGGTAAAAAAAAAAATTACCTGCTATACCCGTTGGTTAATTGTTATACAATTGGAGGTGATATTAAATACTCATTTAGACTCATCCAAAAAAATGGGGGAGACCCAACAAACTCATTCCCTCATAAATATTAACCAAGTTAACCCATAAATAACCAATGAGTATAAAATTGAAACATCTTATAAACAGTTACTGAAAATAGTTGTAGAGGAAAAAATAGTGGTGGTGCTCTTTGCCTTTTTGTGTATACTCATTTCTTACATATGCATTGCGTTTACGCCCCATTCGATTGGAAAGAATATGACTACAAAAACTTGATTGAAGATTCTGTATCATCAAAAAATGCTATAAGAATGACATTTTTAAATAACAAATTTAGATTGTATCTACTTTAAGGATTGACACTTCTTTATCCAGCATTCATCTATAGAAGATTATATTTGAATACATTACACAATTTTATCTAAATACTCTAGAACAGTCATCCAAAGCGCCAAGATACTATTTTGATCATTGCACAAGCATACTTGACCTTGATGTTGTGCATGCTGCATTCCTTTCATTGGCTGCTAACCCCATTCACTTCATGGCCATGGCCTATGATGTATTCCGGTTCCCTCACAGTTATCCGGTAGCAATTGGCATTCCAGAACTTCAACGACTCAGATATAGAACTGCATCCGGTGTTTGCATATATCTCCTGTTGGATAAACTACACAGATGAAAAGTGTCATCAGATCATGAACATGGTGAATGGTGTTCGAAAGAAAACATTAAGTTTAACATAATAATTGTCAGTTTGGTTAAGAATACCTGTGTGACCCATGCGTTTTAACCGTGCTCTTATCCTTTAAATATAGTTTCTCTTCCATCAGAATATAAAATCAAGAACAACGGACGAGACGTGCTGCAAAGGCACCATCAAGAGAATGTTTCACAGGGCTGGAGATATAGTAACCCTCTTCTGTCAAAAATTCAGGCGATGTGTATCTCTTTGCAGAATCTATGCTGTATTCCTAGTAACATAAGAAAACACTATTTTATCATATAGTATAAGTTGCGCTTCTACTCGGAGAGTTTCTCAATTTCGTATGAGCAAACGAATCATGCAATCAATCATAAAGGTTAGTACCTGATGCCTGAGAAGAAATGCAGCCACCCTGTCCTCATTTTCTTCAGGATCAATTGAGCAAGTGCTGTATACTAGCACCCCACCAGGTCTTACCAACCTACAAAGTGATATAAAAAGTTTAAAAGAAAATACAAGGAGGACGTGTTTAAAATGGGTCAAAACGGGTTGAGTTGACCTACCAACACGTTTTAGTCCTTTTCATTTATTACAAAAACATTGACTAATTTGTACTAAATAAGATTACAAAAGCTATTCATTAAAATAATGATAGTAATATTTTTAATCACAATTTACTAAAAGATAGTAATATTTACTAAAAGATAGAAGTCTATTTTCTACTATAATATAGAGTTTGCCTCACTTGGAAGCTGCATCAAGAAGTTCATCTTGCAAACTTTTAAGTTCTTCCATATCTTCGGACTTCCTATTCCAGCGTAAGTCTGCTCTCTGCAAGATACACAAATTTATATAGTATTATCAATCATGTACGCGAACAAATCAAATCAGAAATACCTTACAGTAAAGTGTTTATCTAGATATAGATACCTTGGAAAGAACACCAAGTCCAGAACAAGGAGCATCCAGCAACACTTTATCATAGGCCACATCATTATTCTCCTGAAATATAGAAAGAAAATTGTCTCATTCGAAAAGGATAAGGTAAAAAAGATTAAAACTTTATAACAGATATGCTGATAATTGTTTACAGGAAATTCACGAAGATCGGCATGAACGGTATTGATGACATTATGAAGTTGTTGCAGTTTGGCCGTCTCTTTGAGGATCCTCAAGCGCCCTTTATTTATGTCAATTGCAGTCACCATGCCTAGACACCATTACGCAAGTACATGCAACATTATTTGAAGGTATTATTATTAAGACCATTGTTTCGACACCACCTTTGGTGGGTCACTAATCCACGGGATTTATGCAAAGCGCCCCCTCCACATAAACCGGGCAAATTTTCTTCCTTTCTGAAGGCAGGCTTGGCTCCAAAGAAATATCGTTGCCCATGGGGTTTGAACTTGGGACCTCCTTTAAAGAAAACCCAAGTGCCCTACCACTAGGCTACTCCTTTTGGTTAACACATTTGGTCCAAATCACATAGAGCGCATTACTATACATTGGTTTGTCAATATTTTGTAAGTAGAGCATCTCTCAATTCCAACAAGTAGAATAGTTACCTTGGCCATCCAAGCAGGCCGCCATGAAGAGCGTCTTCCCTCCAGGAGCAGCACAACAGTCAATTATGGTCTCCCCAGGTTGTGGGTCAACAATGGAGACCACCAAACCTAACCCACAAGTTCATAGACATTGGCAATGTACGGGTTAACCCGAGTGAACGAACACAACATGGTCAAGAATTCTTGATTCAAATAATAGTCCAGATGAAATATTGAAGAAAAACGCAACCTGCACTTTCATCTTGGACAGAACATAAGCCTTCTTTTAGAATCCCATCTTGTATAACACTCTGTTAAGAATTTAAATATAGAGTACAGCTCAGAAATGACCAATGTTATCACCAATGACCTTTTCAAGAAAAACACAGAATGGAGATTGTGAATCAATCCACATGGATTTCTTTAAAGAAAATAGATTTCATAAACAAAAAATGTATCAAAGAATTCCATAATAGCCTTCATTACACAAAGAATTTGACAGTTGAATCACCTGCAGTCCCGTGCTGATACGAACAAAATCATCCAGATGAGGAGAGAGCTCATAAGGTACCTGAAGTTAGACATAATGAACGTACAATTTAGTGAGAACTAGAAGTTGGCTATAACATTAAGTTTTGGCATCTGCACCTGATGTAAATTTTGCAGCATGCTTTTGGAATTGAAACTAGAGGTGGCAAAATGGGCAAGTTAGGTACAGGATCGAAACTCACAGTAGGTAGCTTTTTCAATGGGTCAAAACAGGTCACTTGGTACGGGTCAAAACGGGTCTGCCAGATAAGGTTCGGACTGACACACTTTTATGCCCAAATATGTTTGAAAACACAAGATAACTAGTGTGTGAGTTAGATAACAAAAATTTATATAAATAATGATATCTTTATATGAAGAAATGGATTTAGTAGGTGTTATGCATGAAAAGTACACACTTTGGCCAGCATTTGACCTGCTCGCCCCATTTTCTCACAGGGTTTAGTTTTTTATAACTCATTTGACCCATTAGAGATAACACATAACCTGATACAACTCATAAATAAGTAAGTGGGTTGAAACTGTCAGCTCTATTTACAACGAATGGAGAAAGATAGGACGTATAACCGCACACCTTCAATGTTTCAAGTCGTGACACAAGCTCTGATCGTGTAAAACCTTTTCCTCTATTAGCCCTGAAATATACTAACCATAATTTGTAACAAATGATAAAATGGTCATTTGATCGGTATCCACATAGAAGTAAGTTTCAGACAAAACCTCAGACTAAAACTGGGATCACTGTTATTCCACATCATCAGCTTAACAGCTTCTTCACGTCCAAGGTATTTTATCCAACGCCTCACCATCCACTACACAGACAATCAGAAAAATTTATAGCAGCGATGTACACAAATTATAAAATTGCTTTAAAAGTCACCCAAATTATATTTTAGAGTAAGCCTTCTAGAACATCTTTAATAAATGGGATTTGATCATTACTTAACATGTTAATTATTAATAAAAAATTGAAAGAAAGATAGAATAGCGGTGGAGTGTCAATCTACTTACAACGGGATGAGAATAAAGAGTAGCAAGCGCACGTGCTTGTGCACGATCATCACCTTCCAATTGAGGTGATGGAAGAGAGTTACTTTCCTGTATATTTGAACAAGTATATATTCAGTGAAACCTTGCTTTTACTTTCAGACAATAACAAATCCTTGAATTTCACTATTATAGAATACAAAGTTGAGTAATATAAGAGATGGGTTAGACCTTAAGCATAACTAGCTTCCTCAAAATCCCATTGACCATGTTACCAGCACCCGGCCTAAGGGCAACTTTTGCTAGCTGCACATTCTGCAGTTACTCAAACTCAAACAGTTAGACATATTGAGATAAATAATAACACACTTCCAATATGCTTTTAATTTGGTCACCAGCCTTAAATATAATGTTACTTAAACCACCTAAATCTCGGAAAGCGTTATAACAAGAACCTAGCTTTCGAAACCGTAATGAAAATCTGACTTTCCAAAACCATTCTATTTTGAACTCTGTCATTTTAGAATTTTACACGTACTTGATCATTACCCGACAAAATATTTTTTTTATATGTAACGTGGTTCACCAAATACTAAAATCTGATGATCATATTAAACTCAAGCCATTGGCTCCTTTTATATATGAATTTGTAAGCATTGTAAGTCAGAAGATCTTGAAAGAGCCAACTTTTAACAGGAAGAATAGTGCGCCCTTTATTCCAAAGTAGTTGGTGTTATTGCAGATTATCCTCCAACCAAAGATGTCATATAGTTAGATTACCTCATCTACAACAGCGTATGAAGGGACCTCGAGCTTGACAATCTCATAGAACCCTATCCGAAGAATCTATAAACACAAATTTTGGAATTAGGAGAATTTGTGCCACATAAAGTGGTTCTCAAGTAAGGATCTATAAGAGCTATTATTTTTTATACTAGTATCATAAAGGAATCCCATTAATGCGAAAGAAACAACGCACAGCCATGTACCTGTAATAGTAGAGGTTCCATACGACTAAACACGTTTGGATCATGGCATAAAGACAAAATCAAATAGTCAAGATATTTTCTCCAACGAATCGTACCTCCAACAATGTCGGTTACCTGTATCCCAAATAGATTTAATGGACGAAGTCGAAAATACATAGCATAATAAGGAAAATTAAATAATAATAGAAAAAAACTATTTGCAATTATCAGGATATTATCAATATCTCAAAATGCTTAATCTTTCGAGAATCTCTCACTTGTGAGTGTTAACATAAATATCTTGAAAGAGATGAGATTTTTGGGTACTGATCTAGGGATTGAAGCTGAAGTCCCTTACGACATGCAGCTAAATGGAAAAATGGGCATGTCGCACGGGTCGGTTAATGGGTCAAAACGAGTAATGCTGTGTAGATGTCAGATCAGGTTGGTTTGTGCTGACCCAAAACACTTATTGTGAAAAAAATCTAACGGTACTAATCTGTTTTTCTTTGAAACAAATGGATTTAGGAGATTATATGCATTAAAATTACACGTTATATAACTTTCTACACGTTTGACCCATTTCACCCGTATCCTGTTAAGCTATTTTTTTTCAAGTTCATCCGTTTAGCCCCTTAGAGACAAATTATAACCCCAACCAATTCATACATATGTATGTGGGTTGCAATTTCCACCTCAAAGGTAAAGGATAAAGTAAAGAGATACTACGTATAAGAATTTGAGTAAGAGAAGGACCATTCTGATATCTCTATCATCCAAATCTCGAGTACAAAACCCAAGAGTTCTTTCAACATATCCCATCTCGTTATCACCTGACCCCTTCCCTTTCTCATTTAAAAGGTCGGCAAAGGCACCACCGAACTCTATCCGCATTAATCTCACAGCAGACACTGCACAATCATCATAAAGAACATGTGTGAGGATTTAGGAACCGTCTAACTTAATCAAACAACCGTGGAAGTGAAAACAGTATGATTCATTTATGCCAAACAAAATCAATTTTTACTCAACATTTCATCTAGGAAAGTCCCCCAATCCAGAAAACAAGAAGTAGCTGGAGTTAGAGCTTATATATAGAGGTGTTTGGAAAAGTAGCTGGAGTTAGAATATGTAGATGACTTAAATAGGAAATGCAAAAAAGCACTCTCTTCTTTTAGCTAGAGCTAGATATAGTTGTTTTCCAAGGGCGATCGCTCGCCCATGCTCACTAATGCAAGATAAAGGGTAAGTGATATTTTAAAAGTTACTGTATTATGATAATCTTTTATGACAAAAGCTCAAGCTAGTTTTTATATGAAGTAACTTCTAACATAAGAGCTTATAAATTTAACAAGCTCTAAAGATTTGGTCAACCTAACAAAAATTATAGCTGGAGCTTTCTAAAATCACAAGTTTAAGCTCACATAAGCTCTCATGAGCTATGTGCAAAACATGTAACCAAATTGACTCATCATAGTGGCTATTTCAGATTAAGAAATTGCCCCATAATTTACTATAACAGTTAGTGTAAATGAGTAACAAAGTAAGTGGGAATATTGGGAAAAATTGCAACAAATTATTACACTTTACCTGCTCTGTGAGGTGAAATTTCAAGATTCACCTTCTGAGGTTTGCGTTCTTGATGAAAAGAACCTATTTATATCAATCAGGTGTGAGTAAACATAAATATAAAGGTTAAAATGTTCAAGAAACCTATAAAAATCAAATTAATGACGGGTTCTGTTGAAGAATTAGAATTTTGCATAAAAAATTCAATCTTTATGGTAAATTTTATAATAAGAGTAATCAAGATTACCTTTTCTGTAAGTTGTTCTTGAATTTGATTCCCCAAACTTCAATGAACAATGTGTATGCTTCTTGTCTGCCAAACAACAGACTTGGATGGAAGGCAAGTGAAGTAGTGCCATTATATGGTTGGATTGTGTGAAGTAAAGAAGGGGTGACTGACAGAAATAGGATGTGGGCTCTTTCTGTGTCTTGAATGGAGAAGAAGGTTACACAACCATAAAGAGTCCTTTGACTTTCCAGAGAGTTACAGAACTAATCCCTGAATTATTCATAATTATCTGTTGTAGTCTATTAACTTTTAGCTCTTCTTTTTTATTTCAACATTTGTGATTAACGAGGGTGACTACCGACTACCATGCATTGCAGTTGATAGTAAAATACTAAAATGAGATGATCATTCGTTGCATATTTTATTTATTAGTTTGACCATAAGAGATTTTTTACAAGCAAGTGTATATTCATTAAGGTAATATGATGCGAGTAATTCGAGTTTATTCAAGAATACGACTAAATCACCGAAGATTGAGCCATCGATAAATAGAAGTGAATAATACAACAAAGTAAAATGAATGTTATACAAAACTTTTAAAAAAGTACGAGCTACGTTACAGAAAGAAAACATAAAAGGCCAATAAGATCACATTTATTACATTGTATATTCTGACTATATTGTTTTGATATCGCAATATTCATATAATTAGATTTTTAATACTTAACATATGTAATTTATTTAATGTCTTAACATGTAAAATGACTATAAAGGACATTATTGTAAACTATGAAATTATTCAATCTAACATATAACAATATTATTATATATTTTAACTTGCAACAATATACTCCATTTAACTTCTATACATATAAAGTGGTCTTTTCTACAATAATGGGATCATAATATGCACACTAAATCGTTCACTTTTATATTTTTAGCATCGTCTACCTTACTTTACTACTGAAAACTCAGTTCATAATATTAGTAGCATCGACTACAAATTTCTACGACAAATAAACAATTTAGAAAATTGAGTAATCCAATTCTAAATTTTTTATCAATAGATTATTAATCACTACCAAAAAGTGATCTCAAACATCTTTTTAATTCGATAAAGACGACAATGAAAACTCTATCAAATATGTATACAAGTAATTTTCACAAATAAACCGAAGAAGAAAGAATGAGATTGATTTGGGCCAGAAACAACTAAATATAAAAACCTTGAAGGACTAAATTGAAACTAAATAAAATCTGGAGTAATATCTAATACTTTACTGTACGAAATAAAGCCACTGATAAACCCTTATTTTTTGGGGGTTCTTCAATGGCTACTGCTTGGAGTGGCATTGAATGAAGTTGATGGTGACAATACGTTGCCATCTCTTCATCTGATCGAGTTCAAGAGTAAGCCCATTTTCTTACTTAAGCTGCAACCATTCATTTCATGCTTACTTATTACATTCAAATTGATATTTATTTTTTGAACACCTGGTAGCAAATTCCCTAACAAACCCTAAAAAAAGAGACCCAAATCAATCCACTGTTCGATTTTTGTGATAATTTACGTAATGTTAATGTTTCGCAAAAATTTGGAAGTGTGGGATGCGAAAAAAAGTTTTATTTTATGTTGAATGTAACTTTTTATGCGAAAATTTTGATTTTTATGTAATATAAGCGAAATTATGTATTATTCCAAATTTATTGTGATTTTTAGGGGATTGATATTCTAGTTTAGCAGAATATGAAACTCGCAGTTTGGTAAATGTTAGTCTGAATTATTCCATGGCAGTAGAATGTAGAAACATGTTTTTTCGTGTTTTCTTTTTTTCTCTAAATTAAAATAACCTGCTAATATATGTATGATTGTCATTGCTGTATTAGTAATCCATTCACCCTTATTGGGGGCATTCAATGGCTACCGCTTTGAGCGACATCAAAGTTCCAGTGTTCGTTGACACAAGTTTAGGAACCCATGTTGCTATCTCTGTCTCTCCTCATCTTACTGTATCTGAATTAAAAAGTAAGCCCATTTTCTTACAAACTCTTCAACCATTGTATGCTTAGCTTATTTACAATGAAAAGTGAATTATAAACTTTCGTTTCATTCCTAATAAATTTGTCAAAGAGTTTCTAGTTTTTGAGTTTGTTATGTATTATACTATATTAGATTAGACTCTATAAGATTAGACATGCTTGTAATAACAAATTTGTGCTTGCTTCACTTTGTGACACAGAAATTGGAAATGACAATTTTAGAACAAAAAAATTGTTTGTTTTGGAAATCAAAAGGGCTGTACACTTGTACAATAATAACAAAAGTAAACCTCATTTCTATAGCTATATGGGTATTGATTAGTTTGTAACATAGAAAGTGGAAATGAGTAAATGACATGTTCAGTTTATGAATCATGAGTTCATTTTGTACCCTGACCTTATTTTGTAGTCATGATTACTCTCGGTCTCAGTGGTAGATCATGACTCTAAATTTCTCTAATATCCATTTTTTACGTACACAATGCATGTTGTGGTATGCATTTAGAAAGTTCATTAGTATATCCATAGACGACGCAGTATCTTGATTCCTTGTTTGGCTTTACTGTTATAAATGTAACTTTACGAAAGATAATGACTTACTTGAATCAATCATGGAGATCTTTTGGTTTATATAGGGATGTTCGAGAATGTGCATTTACATTGTTACCCTGAACTTGGAAATATCAAAGTCGATGGAATAATGGTATATTTATTTATTCAATTTAAAGCAAGTTCCTGTTTCACCTCATGCCATGGGCACACCTACATTAAGGGCAGGGCATGCTGTTGCCTCCTGGTGTATGTTTTATTGCTTGTTATTAAAAAATTCGTTTTGTTGCCAAGCAGGTTAAGAGGAAGTCTTACCTTTATCACTTGTCAGAATCGATGCCCATAAAGCATGCTTTTCAGGGGTACAAAGGAACATGGTTCTTGTACATTGAAGCATACCCTTCAGACAAGAAAATTTCATCGTTACCCCAAGCTCAAGTAGTTCATGGTAATCCATCTGAAAATAAAATGCAAATAAAGTGCAGAAAATCAAGAAAGAAAGTAACAAGAAAAGAGCTTAAAAGTTCACATGTGGAACCAACAAGTGAAAGAAGGTCAGAATCTATATTAGTTTCTGGTATCATCAAAAAATACTTTGCTGTTCATGATGATGAGGCTACTTCAAAATGTCAAGCTCCAAATTATGAACCAAAGACACCTCCAACCATAGCAAACGTTAGAACCTCGAGAAATAAGAATAAATGTAATGGAGTTGGAGAACGAGTTGTTACAGCTGCTAATAGTGTTGGGATTCCAACTAGTGATAGAAAACCATTGGTTTCTCTTTGCAAGTACAAATGTGATCAATCATCTGGGCTAAAATCGTCTTCCCTTGTAAGACATCCTGTTTTTGAGCTCGGTGAAGAATGAATGTTTTGTAAAGGAAATATTTTTATTAATAATGTATCATTGGTAGAGATAGTTTGCTTGTTTTTATTTTTATTAAATTATGGTATCAAAAGGTTTTTCACATAATTTTGTGTGATTCTTGGTCTTGTTTTATAAAACAAATATTGATATTGTTTTTTGTTTTTGCTTTTGTTGTATTACATTTGTGATCCAAGAATATTTTTAATACCACGGGACAAAGAAAACTACTAGTATGATTTAATATCACTAAACATATATAGCTTACGGGAGCTTAAACTTATTTTTTTTCATAAACTCAAGCTTTTAACATTGTTCGGTTAACAAAAATTTAAGAACTCAAGCTACTAGCTTATGAAATGATAAATTACTTAAATACCCCTTATAAATTATATATATCATATCTTGCTTATGTCAAGTCACATCTTTAAGCTACAGCTACTTTACCAAACATTATATAAAACAATAAGATCCATTATATAAAACAATAAGATCCGGCTTCCAACTTAAAAAAATATGCTTTGATTTTACCAAACACACCGTATTGTTTACATTTCCATTAGTTTTTAATATACAAAACAATTTCCAATCTTTATAGCTAAATGTGTATATGTTTACAAAAATCGAAAGCTATGTACATAATTTTTTTATACATACAACTTATATATTGCATGCAACATATATGTTATCCCAATTTAGTATTTAATATTCATTATTATAATAATGTCCATTACATTTATTTTATCTTTCTTATTCATATTAAACCTTTATTCATACAAGATTACAATATACTTTGATTCAATCTACTTATAATATTATGTATCGTGTTCATCCTATCCTTATTGTAATGTATATTTTCTTCATCACATTTTTATTTTTTGTTTAAGAAAAGAAAATAGTTAAACAAATTTATGAGGCCTATCACGAATACGTAGATTAATTCATAAATATATACATCTCAACTCGATATTGATATACTATTAAAATTTTGCCTAATTATATACGGAGTACATCTCAAGTTCTCAACTCGATATTGATATACCATTAACTTTTGCCATTAATTATTATTATTAGATTTGGGATCAGAGGCGCAAGGCCTTTAACGAGGGAACGGAGGGCAAGTCAATCGTGGCCGTCAGTTTCAATAATCAATGGCCAATATTAAGACAAGTCATGCGGGGACCATATTGCAAATGTTTTTGGGCGGAGGGACTAAGATGCAATATTTATTAAATTAGATGAAATGGGTAGCAAATCTGGTCAGCTTCATTTGACTCTCACTTTTCACAAAAACACACACAAATCTCTCTCTTTTTCTCTCTACAAAACACACAAACAAAACTAACACCTTCCACCACCTCCTTCATCGGTTACCACCTCCACCACCACCACTGCCGATCCACCGCCGCCATCGTCGCTCAACTGCCGCCACCACCGTCGCTACCGTCGCTCCACCGCCACCACCACCACCACCAACTTTGTGATCGGAGAAAATATGCAGAGAAACGATGGCGTATTTTGTGGTGGAGAGTTTTGAGGTGCGAACTACCACCGTTGGTGAACCGGCTTCCACCAGACGTAACCAACCGTGATGTTTCTCCACTCCTTCCGCCGCTCCACGCCACCACCGCCTCTCCTCCGCCACCACCGCTTTCGTCATCATTCTAACAACGCCACTACTTTATAAAAGCACTTAGATCTAAGAGGATCTAGATCTGAAAATTCGTAGATCTAGATCTAAAACAAGATCTGAAAAGTAGATCTACTTTTTAGATCTGAAAAAAAACGACTGCATTCTGCATTTTTCTGCTGCATCTTACGTTCAATTAGTTTATATTTGTAGTAGTACTTATTTAGATCCAGATCTACTTTTTATATATGAAAAAAATCGACTGCATTCTTCACTTTTTCTGATGCATCTTGCGAACTGTTTATTTACATTCATTTAATGTATATTTTGTAGTAGTACTTATTTACTGCATCTTGCGAAATTACTAATATATTTTTATTGCATCTTGGATATTTGTTACTGCATATTATGTTGTTTTTAGATTTAAAAAAATCGACTGCATCCTGCATTTTCCTACTGCATATTATGTTGTATATTTACTGCATGTTGTATATTAGTTATTGCATCTTACGATTTTTATCTTTTAATGTGTTGAAATAAAAGAACTACTTATACTTATTTGATGCATCTTATGTAAATCTTTTTTTTTTATTGAATCTATACCCCTTATTATTCATTTCCATGTTTTGGCTTAATTGACTTACTAGAGGGATATGGGAAATCCCCATAATACCCCTCACTTGTAATATAGATGCCTAATAACGTGTGAATTGCAAATGCAGCTGTTTTTTTAAAGGTCCACTATGTATTAATTTTTTTGTAAATTCCACTATGTAAATAGAGTAACTATTATAACGATAAATTACATTCCATCCAAAATCAATTCATACATACTACTAATTTACTCATTTTCAATACAATTCAATTTCAACATTAATACAAAATCACAGCCAAAAATAAATTGTTTCATCATAAGCTAATTAATCAACAAACACAAACTCAATTCCACAAACATTGCAAAATGTGGCATGCATTTGTGATATTCCTATTCCTATAACTCCCTACCCAACATCATAAACAAATAAAATTATCGTTTTCAGTATTTAAACTTGAATCGTCATAAACCAATATAATAAAATGATACTTTGATTCTTGTTCTTACAGCTAAATTTAGTTTTAACAGAACATCATTATACTACTCCGTATTATATTAACTGAAAATAATGGATATTTAAAGTCTTTACCCGGAGTGGTGATTTTGATTCAGATCTGAAGGACGAATCGAACAATCGGGACAGAATAACAGATCTAATCACTATAACTCTTCCGAATATTACTGTTACGGATATCCGAGAAGTGCTATCCAAAATTTGAAAAAAAATAAGCAACGAAACGCATCACAATCTGCTTCTAAGTTTTTTAAAAAAATATGATAAATAGTCAAATGAAAGATACAATATGGCATCTACGAGCATATATACAAACTATTATGAAAAGATTTTTTGACTTCTACACATATGTAGACAGAATCATATTATTTGCAAATTACAAAAAGGAAAACTAAGAAATATAATTTTCTAGACAAATTAAAGTAGTGTAGAAAGGAAATAAAAGTTAAAAGTAGTTCTCTTGATTGTTGGCTGCGTGAGGGAGGCCGGTGGGGATGAGGTGGCCGGACGGGATCAAAATCGTAGATGGGAACGGATTGATGGTGGGGTGGCGTGGGTGGGGTAGGGTGAATGTGTCGGCTGTAGAGTGAAAAAAAACTAGGGTTTTAATTTAGGTTTCTATAACACCCCTCGTTTCAATATAAACAATAATATAATAATGGCGACGCGGAAGCGTATATTTAAAACATACTATCAATGTACTCAAAATGTCAATAAACTTTTTTAAATCTAATACATGACGTTTCAACAAGCTCGGTGTTATATAATTCAAACATCACTTTAGTTATCAAAAGAACATCAGAGTAAAAGCCTGTCAAACATTCCATCCAGTCAAAACACTTCCTGCCCTGCCCAATATGTCCCATCTATTTCAACCTGCAGGAAGAACTGTGGTGGGGTTAGCACAACGCTAAGTGAGTGAACCAATAACAACAGTCCAACTCAGCAATACAATCTGTTTACATAAAACACAATAAACAGAATATAAATCACTGACTCAATCAATTACTAGCCGACATTCACACAATGTCATTCAAACTACGTCAAGAGGATCGGTGGTCCCTGAGCAACCATATACCGGTTTGGCACCCAAGAACACTTATAGTTCAACTGTATAGGCCCATACAGCACTACCGATAACGTGTTGTTGATCACACACGACCTAGATCTCTAAACCAACAATTCAAGTTTATGAGATCTCCTGTCGTCTACAACAACAACAACAAGCCCAACTATCAAATCAAGTTGACCTCTGAATCTTACATATTAGCACAAATAAGCTAAGTAAGTAACATGCCAGTCTATCATGGCCACATGTTTCACAGATGCATCATATCACAGTAATATAATAAATTACTCGTTGTAAATCAAATCATTACAACTAAATCACACTGAGGTTACAGATCCACTCACCGACTACCTCAGGCCTCCACTCAGTAGTCTAATATCACTGAGCCTTCTCCACATCTGAGAATCAACAATCAAATATAAGTTAGTACTCAAGAATATCAATACTTAACTTATATCAATCTTTAACCTTAGGAACTTAACATAATCAATATCAACATTACTAGTCCCTAATCATGTATTAATGATTACAACATAACCATTATCATATACTATCATACAACAAATACAAATCATATAACAATTAACAAGTTATAAGAAAGGCTGTGCTAGCCCATCAAGCCGCCGGCTAGGGTCTCGGACCCGTCGGCTTAAGGTCACCACCCGCCGGCTACATGTCCCCACCCGCCGGGTATATTACCAAATGTGGTAACAGAACAAAACCACTTTTTAAAGCCTACACAAGCCACCGGCTCAATATATTAGCAGCCGGGTTCCCATTCGGTCACACTACCCGCCGGCTTGTCTCTTCAAGCCGCCGGTTTCTAACAAATCACGACTACCCGCCGGCTTGACCACGAAGCCGCCGGGTTCTACCTTCGTTCCAGACCTGTGCGATCTGCAGAAACCCTAACTCACGGGTTTTATGCCCAAAACCCACCAAACTCAATTTCAAACCGTTATATACCACTAATAACATCGTATGAACATTATATAACAGTTATAACGAGTTTATAACATCTAAATCTCTCAAATCATCAATTTACCCAATTTAATCAAAATCAAATTCTTAAATACTCAAGAATACTTACTGATTGAAGAATCTAACGATGGTAATCTGATGATTAGGAAGTTTCACGAGGATCACAACTTCCTGATTTGATTTCTGGATTGATTTGGAGGTTTTCAGAGAGTTTCTGTGAGTTTCAGAATAAAAATGAATAACTTTCCTAAATAGGAAAGGATATATATAAGTCGGCTCATCCAACCGCCTTTAATATACGGGTATAATTTAATACCCCATCTCAATCTATTGTCTGGAACCCGAAAACCATTTGCGAGTCCAAACATTTTATTGCACCGTCAACTATATTAATTTACAACAATTAATATTTCACTTATCACATTGGAATATTCGGATCCTATTCCAATTATTTCAACTATTTCAAACAATATTATTTCCAAACACATTTAAATCAAGAAATAATATAAAACAACTAGGTCAAATTCGAGGATGTTACAACTCTCCCCCCCTTAAAGAGATTTCGTCCCCGAAATCTAACCTCATTCAATCTGTCTAATGTGAGATAATCACATATATCTTAACATACAATTGTCCTCAATAGCAACTTACAACTATACTTAGACTGCTTGAATTCTTTCCACATGCACATATCCAAATGTACATGCTTCTATCTTTTCCTATGCACACTTACAGTGTACCAAATCAATATCATCAATCAGATATATCTAATAACAAACACTTACTTTAACAAGTGAATCCTACAATCACTTAATCAACAAGTAAAACTTAACATTACTTAATAGGTCTATGCAATTCGAAATTAGCAACATGCTAAAATCTTTAACCTATTTTCACTGTTCATCACTGTTAACAATAAAACAGCAGTAATAATATTACAACGGTGTTTATTAAACCACAATGTACCTAGCAACATTGAAATATAATTCAGCTCACTACCAACAATCAATCTAATATACAGATCACAATCTTAAATCTCTACCATCAAAGATCTGAAATTCAAATCTAGGTCAACTTTTCATCCAAAGGTTTCATACCTATACTCTTTTGAATACCCTATCATATTCACATATCATTTCAATCATATGAAATCCTTTACTTAAAAGTAATCCAGATTCCTATCACCTTAATAAGTACTGCAGAGGTCAACTCAGTAGGTAAAACCACAATCAACAAGTACTTTGCTCAATCAACAAAAGTACCACAATCAATCTTACCTACAATCAACCAACCTCTACATTGACTTATTTCTGTTTGTAACTTCTTTCATTACAACCTATTAATTGTCGACAACAACAAAGTCAACAACAACAACTGTCCAAACAATAATCACAACACTAGTGATTATACATTCCAGTACGCCTATCCATACTTACTATGTATCTTCAAATCTAACTAACCATCAAGTTAGAATTTACATAACGCTTAAACTGGTAAGACAGCCATAATCTTATCTTAGCAACCAGTTAATTCAATTCACATTTTTTTTTTTTTTTTTTTTTTTTTTTTTTAATCTTAAACTACTAATCACAAGCAATTAGAAATTATATAACTTTAACCATACAATCACTTAGTACTAAATTCCATCAATCTAGTAACTAAGTCAGTCTTAATCAACATATTATGATACTACAGATCAAGCATCACAATATCACAATGTGCTACTTTCCAACACATTACTAACCAAATCTACATCAAGCTAATCATAATTAACTAACTTCTACACAACTTATGGCACATTTTAATTCATTCTATTAAAACTTATCATGCCATTTATTATCATGTATACTACACATACATATCTACACAACTTCAGGTACTCTCTTAAATGAACATATACACATCAATTCCATTTCATTCTATACACTAGGCCATTCAAACTATTAAAGTCTATACCAAGCCTTCTCAGTACTACTAGTCATCACATATCCATACCACAGGACATGGAACAATTACCAATCAGCAATTCTATGTTTCACTTGTATACATACCACTTAGTATATAACTTAAACAATTTAGTCCAAACTTACAAGAAAGTTTGGTGAATACAATCATCACCTACCAATTTCAAGGTTTCCCTTACTTCTTAACACTTACAATTATACATACAAAATTTCTTAAAACATGAACAATCTTCAATTCATATTCTCTCATTTTATCCAACAGCGATCAACTAAACCTTTAACACAATCCAACTCCAGGTATACTTTCATATCATACCCTACTTGGATCTAATCCTAATTTTCCACTTCATCACTTACTTCATTTGTATAAAATCAACAAATAACTAAAGAATCCATTCAATTCTTTCAATGTCTAAGTAACTCACCATGAGGTACCAATCAACCTAAGCAACTAATAATAATAACCTTCAATTATTCATCATCTCACAGTCTTATCCAATCAAAGCCATCATCACAAGCCTTATACACTGGTAAGACTTTCTTATCACAATCCTAATCAATGTGATTTAACTTACATCATTCAACAATTTATAACTGTCATATCATTCAATGACTTCATATCTGTATAATTCTTCAACACCTATTCAGTTCAAATATCAATCATTGCTTAACTGAATACTCAATTATACTTAACACTATTTCAATTACTTAACACTAGCTTTAAGTAATTAGTCAAGTTTCACAAACTTAGAAAATTTGAGAATTTAACCACATTCCCCACACAATTATAATATTACAGTCAATACTAGACTTTTCCAACACAAACAGTTGACTATATGTCAACTCTGGTTTCAATCAACCAATCTATAAAATTTTCAAATTGCTCTCCTCAAGTTTGACCCAAACTCAAACCAATCACAAGCAATTAATTTTATACACAATTCTCTATTCATGGTTTGACTTTCAAAGTTAACATACTATCAATATTAACTCATAACAAACCATATCATCTTATATGTTCACTTTCAAACATATATTTCAAATTATTACTTTCAATAATCTTATCAATCCTTCACAAGGACAAAGTCAACCTACATCAATTTTGGCTCCATACAATCCATTTCATATTTTATGTTTACTATCGAACATAAACTTCAAATTATTACATTCAATAATTATTAGTAATTCCTCAAACAAGACAATATCAACCTATTTCAACTTTGGCTTCATACAAGCCAAATACAAAATAGTGACTCATTTAAACACTATCAAATTCGCCTACATGTAATCTATCATTATCAATCACAATTACCTATTTAACAGAATCCAATTTGTCATTTATGTTCATCAACAAAACAACTATCAATGACAAACATTATTTACACTCTCACATTTACATTCTAGATGTTACAGTTCTATCAACCAATTGTTTTCTTATCAAAACAACTATTAAACCACTTAGCATACTTTCATGCTCAGTTTTCTAAATCACATTACATTTCTTTTATACCAAGTAGCCTCAACAAGTTCATGTGACACAACATAATATAACAACGGTGATCAGGCGTTGCAAGATTATGTTCTTCACAATCCATTCTCAGGCCACTTTACATTATAATTATCAATGTGATCTACTCTCACCTCATACGTATTAAATACTTCATGATTTCAAATCAATCATACTCCATTTAATAGTTTCTAACAGCTGATACCTACCCAAAATCAGCTTACTACTTTACATATTCAACCTTACATATGTAAGCCATCTCACATACACACAATGTTCTAATTTTCAACAACTGAATTACTCAGTATATAACTTATCTGAAACCTCAAACACATGATAACTCGTCAGCATAGTTTCATTACTTACACTCATCAATGTCCCTATTTACATTCAAAATTCAGGACACTTCTTACTTAATTATCATCACTTTGACATATGCTATCATATCAAGCATCACTGTCACAACAATTCTACTCAATCATGTTACTATAAACATTTCATTTACTAATTTACAATTGACCAGAAAGACCTATCACTTTCTCAATCAATTTAGCTTTATCATAAGCTATATTTCTCATAAACCTATCATTTTGTTGGTTTATATCAAGTGTTTAGCTATAATCCTAACACATCATATAGCCACATAAACACATATTTTCTCAAATAGCAGTCATTCTCAAATCAAATGACACCACTATCCTTAAACAGGATTCAAATCACACCTTGTGATCAATCTAATAATATAGTATTATCAATTATCTTGCCTCCCAATAAAGACACTCCTTAGGTTCTAACATCAATCATGTTAAACCTTAATCAACTCGTTTTCTACTCATTTAATCACATTTCTGCATTTTTCAATTCAATCAGAAATACTAGCAACAATGAGCAACTCATTTAATACCTCTATCTGATATCAACGTATAACAATCATAGTTGACTCAAACTGGGGAATCATATCAGTCTGACTCAATTAACTTCTCAACAAAGCTTACTCAACATAACAGAGTAAACAATTCAAGTTAATATAATATAACATAGGCTTATCGAAGATTACCTGACAATCTTAAGCCCACAAGCGTTGAGGAAACATGAAATATACTAATCAGATACCCATGTTCCTCCGTCTCTGCAATCAAACAACAATTCACAACTTGTTAAAGGTTAGTACATATTCAACTAACTACTTTCTCACACATTCACTAATCAACTAAACCCGCACCCACTGGAATGTTTGACTCAACTCAATCAAAGTTTAGGATTGAACATTCTATCAAGTCCAATTCACCCAAACTATTGCTCTGATACCAACTTATAACACCCCTCGTTTCAATATAAACAATAATATAATAATGGCGACGCGGAAGCGTATATTTAAAACATACTATCAATGTACTCAAAATGTCAATAAACTTTTTTAAATCTAATACATGACGTTTCAACAAGCTCGGTGTTATATAATTCAAACATCACTTTAGTTATCAAAAGAACATCAGAGTAAAAGCCTGTCAAACATTCCATCCAGTCAAAACACTTCCTGCCCTGCCCAATATGTCCCATCTATTTCAACCTGCAGGAAGAACTGTGGTGGGGTTAGCACAACGCTAAGTGAGTGAACCAATAACAACAGTCCAACTCAGCAATACAATCTGTTTACATAAAACACAATAAACAGAATATAAATCACTGACTCAATCAATTACTAGCCGACATTCACACAATGTCATTCAAACTACGTCAAGAGGATCGGTGGTCCCTGAGCAACCATATACCGGTTTGGCACCCAAGAACACTTATAGTTCAACTGTATAGGCCCATACAGCACTACCGATAACGTGTTGTTGATCACACACGACCTAGATCTCTAAACCAACAATTCAAGTTTATGAGATCTCCTGTCGTCTACAACAACAACAACAAGCCCAACTATCAAATCAAGTTGACCTCTGAATCTTACATATTAGCACAAATAAGCTAAGTAAGTAACATGCCAGTCTATCATGGCCACATGTTTCACAGATGCATCATATCACAGTAATATAATAAATTACTCGTTGTAAATCAAATCATTACAACTAAATCACACTGAGGTTACAGATCCACTCACCGACTACCTCAGGCCTCCACTCAGTAGTCTAATATCACTGAGCCTTCTCCACATCTGAGAATCAACAATCAAATATAAGTTAGTACTCAAGAATATCAATACTTAACTTATATCAATCTTTAACCTTAGGAACTTAACATAATCAATATCAACATTACTAGTCCCTAATCATGTATTAATGATTACAACATAACCATTATCATATACTATCATACAACAAATACAAATCATATAACAATTAACAAGTTATAAGAAAGGCTGTGCTAGCCCATCAAGCCGCCGGCTAGGGTCTCGGACCCGTCGGCTTAAGGTCACCACCCGCCGGCTACATGTCCCCACCCGCCGGGTATATTACCAAATGTGGTAACAGAACAAAACCACTTTTTAAAGCCTACACAAGCCACCGGCTCAATATATTAGCAGCCGGGTTCCCATTCGGTCACACTACCCGCCGGCTTGTCTCTTCAAGCCGCCGGTTTCTAACAAATCACGACTACCCGCCGGCTTGACCACGAAGCCGCCGGGTTCTACCTTCGTTCCAGACCTGTGCGATCTGCAGAAACCCTAACTCACGGGTTTTATGCCCAAAACCCACCAAACTCAATTTCAAACCGTTATATACCACTAATAACATCGTATGAACATTATATAACAGTTATAACGAGTTTATAACATCTAAATCTCTCAAATCATCAATTTACCCAATTTAATCAAAATCAAATTCTTAAATACTCAAGAATACTTACTGATTGAAGAATCTAACGATGGTAATCTGATGATTAGGAAGTTTCACGAGGATCACAACTTCCTGATTTGATTTCTGGATTGATTTGGAGGTTTTCAGAGAGTTTCTGTGAGTTTCAGAATAAAAATGAATAACTTTCCTAAATAGGAAAGGATATATATAAGTCGGCTCATCCAACCGCCTTTAATATACGGGTATAATTTAATACCCCATCTCAATCTATTGTCTGGAACCCGAAAACCATTTGCGAGTCCAAACATTTTATTGCACCGTCAACTATATTAATTTACAACAATTAATATTTCACTTATCACATTGGAATATTCGGATCCTATTCCAATTATTTCAACTATTTCAAACAATATTATTTCCAAACACATTTAAATCAAGAAATAATATAAAACAAATAGGTCAAATTCGAGGATGTTACAGTTTCTATCTTTAATGGATATAAGCTTATAAATCTATATCTATACCCCTTATTAAGCATTTCACTATGTTGACCTTAAGTCATATGGGAAATACCAATATTGCTCCTGTATTTAATCTTAAATCAAAGGATAATCAATATTAAATTAAAGGATATCATTACTTAAATGCCCCTACTTTTAATTTGTCAATTATAACACTAATGTACATTAATACATACCATAATATCTTTCAAATTACTTCCTATGTAATGTACTTTTACCAATTATATATTCATATCTTTCTAATACATTGACATATAATGATCTAGGATGCCAATAAAAAAAATGCGTTCAAAACGATTCCACGATGTTTTTTCGGAAAAAAAAAACATTATCGAATCACATAACTTTATTATTGATTTCCGCTGCATTGCGCGGGTTTTTATACTAGTAAAATATAAAGCAAAAATAAGTTGTATGGTTTTTAAGATTAAGCTTGGTCGGACGTGGAATATTATACTACTTCGTCCGTCCCAATTTTATTATCCCCAGATAAAAAACACGTAGTTTAAAAAAAAAATATCATCATCTCTCTTACTTTTTGGTAACAAGACAATTTTACTCTTTACTTTTTACCTACCTTTTTGTCTCACATATATAAATTAGGGGCATAAATAAACTTTATCACATCATCCCATTGTTCTTTTCTATTTATAGAAGTGGACAATAAAATTGGGACATCCCAAAAAGAAATACTGGACAATAGATACGGGACGGAGGGAGTAGTATATTTATTACGTGTAGTATTATTATAGTTTTTAAGATTAAGTTTGTTTTATTAGTGCAATATAATCTTTGGTTTAATTTAAGTTGTATAGCTTACATCAATTTTCAAATACTATTTCACTACGTTTTTTTGGGATTCAAATATGTTCCTCACTATCTTGTTTATTTTTCTTTTATTATAAACATACTAAAACTTATTTAGTAATCCTATATAATCTTAATACATTGTTATTGAATTGTCTATTTTAACTTTATAGAAATGGAACCCCTATTGTCATGATGTGTTTTCAACTCTTTATCCACCTAACGCTTGGTTAAAATTAAAATCTGTTCGAGTTTAATTTGTGTGGAAAGATGTTCAAGATGACAACTTGATTTCGTTTTTACTTGATCGAAATATAAGTATATTCAATATATGTACTTTAATCAATAATCTATGTGTTATATATTTATTAATCACAACATTTTGTATAATAGAGAGCAAGAATAGCGGCAGTCATTCCACGTCGTTTCATGAAAGCTTATGAAAGGATGACTTTAGAGGGGAATATGTTTTCACTCGATCATTTCAAAATTGAATTGAAGGAACGGCCTATCATTATTCGAAAATCACTCTTTCTTAATTAGGTGACGAATGGGAAATTTATTTTAGTAGGAATACAAAGCTTAATCCATTGTCAAGTGAGGAGGAAACTGATTTTCCTATCTATGCAAATGTCCCATCTCTTAGACATGCGATGTTTTTTTATTTTGCTATCATTTTTTGTTCAACTTTTGTTTATCGTATTACTTCGTATTATTATTATTTGTTTGATTTAAGCTGTATATTTTAAATCAATTTTACAACTGGTTTTTCACTATGTTTTATCATAAATTTCAAATATGTTCCCGCCGCATTGCGCGGGTTACCAGCTAGTCTAAAAAATTAATATTACATGTATATTGTTACTGCATCTTATGTTGTTTTTAGCTTTTTATGTGTTGAAATAAAAAAAATACGTATACTTATTTTACTGCATCTTATGTAAATATTGGTTTTATTCTTGAATCTAAAAAATTAATATTACATGTTTACTTAGTTCCTGCCCTCCCTTCCCCTTCCCCTTTTTGTTCCCTCTGATCCGTATATTGTTATTTATTTATTTATTTATGATGATGTTGATGTTAACTAAAAATTCGAATCGGATAGATGAAATGAGATGAATTATGAATATCACCAAAACCTAAAAAATAAACTATATTAAAAAAAAAACCGTGGGCCCTGGGCCGGGTTTCGAGCGGTGCAGTTATGTATAAATTTGAGTTTGATTCACATAAATGGTTTTCGTACGACACTCTCTCTGTTCTTCTTCCTTATTTTTCTCTCGCTGGCGCTATCTCTCTGCTATACAGATATATAGATATAGATAGATAGATTATTATATACATACAAATCTTCCATCTTCTTCTATTAATTTTATCTAAAATTAAATAATTAATCATAATCTCAATTGATTCTCTAGTCGCCGAACAGAAGAAAAAAACCCTTGATAATTTTGTTATAAACTGTTCGATTTTAAATCCTCAATTCTTCAACATCCGATCGTTCATCAACTCGCATGAACACGATTTTGATTAATTGATCGTTCGCGTTTTTTTTTTGCTGCGCGTGCATATAAATCGGATAATGCTCTATTGTTATTAGGTTAATTTTTCAGTATGAAGTTAAGGAGATGGAGAGTAGTAGAAGTGGTTAGTACACTAATTCTTCTTATTAATTTTATGTCTAGGTTTTTATTCTAGGGTTTATGTATTATCGTTTTCATTTGTTTTTGGTATTGTTGTCACTTATGTGGCTGCTTGGTTAATTGTTTAACTATTGGTTATTATGTAAAGCAATAATAAGTTTTGTAGTTTTGTCCTCCCCTAAAGCAAGCCCTGTTTTTTCAATTTATTGCTCCTACTAAAAGAATTAGCATTTTGTTGAAGAAAGCTTGATTGCACTTTTTACATGTGAAAAATAAATAAATAGTAAAGACAAAAGGCCATGTCTAAATGATGATTTGTGGTTATACTGTTATGTTGCTTATTGTTTTAATCATTGTTGTATTAAGTTCATGAGTTTGATTTTTAAGTATTGTGCTAACACGTATTTAATGTTTCTGTTGGTGTTCTCTGATCAGCCTCCAAACATTAGAACCTTTATCGATGGCGTAATCACCACACCTTATGAAAATATTGAGGAGCCCTTGAAAAGTTTTGTTTGGGACTTTGGCAAGGTATTCTTACAACCTTATCTGACTCGCTGTATACTTATGTTTGTGTATAGATTGATTGATGATGCTGATTCTTTATTATTATTAAATGCAGGGAGACTTCCATCACTGGGTTGATCTATTCGAATATTTTGATACGGTCTTTGAGAAACACATACAATCAAGGAAAGATCTGTCACTCGAGGATGATTTCTTGGAGAATGATCCTCCATTCCCCAAAGAGGCCGTTCTTCAGATTTTACGTGTTGTAAGAACAATTCTGGACAACTGCAACAATAAATACTTCTTTAGTATATATGAGGTAAAAAATTCCCTAACGCAAATGATATGTGTTGATTTATGTAATTAGTTTAAAAACAGTTCCTTGTGGCCTAAAGGTTAACTATATGATGTTGAAGTGCAAAGTTTATGAATAAACGTAGTGTGAGTTTATGTTTAGACAATGACAATGGCATGGATGCTAATGATGGTAGTTATTTCTAGTGACTGATTTTCCACTAAAATAAATAAATAAATCTTTTGTTGATGATAGAGTCTTGAAAAAATGTATTTCTAAATAGATATTCATGTCGAATGACTGAATTACTCCTGTTTAATTGCCTATGTAATGTTTGTTATTTTTCCCCGGACTAGGGGCTAATTTTGGAATGGAGGTTCAAAAAAATTTATTTAAAATCAACTTATATTTTTTCTCGACAACTGGCCTTAGGTTACTGAGTTGCTGAATTTTGGAATTGTCTTCTATCTCTTGAACTAGTAATATCTACTAAAAATCCTCAGAGCTTCATGAACTGGTGCCATCCATTACAAACCTTTTTTTTTTTTGCATCTCACTTAATGGAAGGACTGAGTGGGGTGGGCAATGAGTCAGGTTGGGTTGACCCGAAAGCCGAAACTCTATTTGTTAAAAAAAGTTCGAACTCCTTATAAACAATTAGTATGTCAAAATGTGATTCCAAATACTATATTATTTCACTAAGAGTATATATTTTTCCAATAAAATATGCTTAAAAAGTACAGCCTGGATGACTTTTGACCTGTTCAACCCTTTTAATCCTTCACTTTAAGCTATATGTGTTTTCTTTCTATTTTTACCTAATTATAGATAAAACAGAATCCAGTTGATCCATTCGTAAGTATTGGATTGAAAGCGCCACATTTAATATCCGTACATAACTATTATTTTGCATAATAACTCTAGAAAGTTTTAATGCAGTATCATCTTTCTTCTCTGCTTGCTTCAACTGATGTGGATGTGGTTGAAGCCTGTCTGGAAACTCTGGGTAAATTTATGAAGAAATCATCTGGAAAGCAATCAAAGCATGTTTTAAGAAATTCCCTTCTGGGCTCGAAGCTATTTGCCTTTGCACAAGGCTGGGGAGGAAAAGAGGAAGGCCTTGGATTGGTTGTATGTGCTCTAGAAAATGGATCCCACCTGGTTGCTCATGAATTGGGTAGTACTCTCCATTTTGAGTTCTATGTTGATGAAAACGAGTCTTTAAAGGGATTACAGACTATCCATTTGCCCAAAGTTAGTGATTACCAAGTATCTGACCGTGAACTTATGCAGCAGTTGGTCAAAGATTATAAAGTACCCACAAGTTTTAGGTTCTCTCTTTTAACAAGATTGCGTTTTGCTAGAGCGTTTGACTCTAACGTTGCACGTTTGCAGTATACATGTATACGCCTGCGTGCTTTTATAGTTTTTGCTCAAGCATGTAGTGATACTGATGATATGGTTTCCTTTTTTAACACCCAGCCCGAGTTCATCAACGAACTGGTCACTCTTTTGAGCTATGAAGACGCAATTCCTAAAAAAGTTCGAATTTTATCTATGCATTCATTGGCCGCTCTTTGCCAAGATCGTACACGCCAGCCAACAGTTCTGTCCACCGTAACATCTGGTGCACACCGTGGCATCCTACCAAGCCTTACCCATAAGGCTCTTGATGCTGTAGCTAATGAATCATCTGATTGGTCGGTTGTTTATGCCGAGGATATACTTTCGTTGGTCATGGTTCTAGTCTCATCTTCTTCAGGTTCTTCAGCCATGCGTGAATCGGAGTTTATACCAACACTTTTGCCTCTTCTTAAAGATACCGAGCCTCAACATTTGAATTTGGTCACCACTGCTGTGCATGTTTTGGAAGCATTTATGGATTACAGTGATTCTGCTGCTGCTATATTCCGAGACTTGGGAGGGTTAGATGATTCAATATCTCGACTTAAGGTAGAAGTTTCTCATGTTGAAAATGGCACTTCTTTAAAAATGGATTGCGTGGAGCCTCTTTATTCTGATGCATCAGTGACACGTTATCGAAGGTCTTTAATGAAAGCTCTATTACGTGCTATATCACTTGGAACATATGCTCCTGGTACTGCTTCTCGTATATACAGGACAGAGGGAAGTCTGTTACCGTATTGCTTATGTGTGATCATAAAAAAATCAAAAGATTTTGGGGGTGGTGTGTTTTCATTGGCTGCAACTGTCATGAGTGATCTTATACAGAAAGATCCTGCTTGTTTTTCAGTCTTAGAAGCTGCTGGGCTTCCATCTGCGTTCTTGCACACTATAATGGATGGCGTACTTTGCTCCTCTGAAGCTATAATATGTATTCCTCGATGCTTAGACTCATTGTGCTTGAATAATAGTGGTCTCCAGGCTGTCAAAGATCATAATTCTTTGAGATGTTTTGTGAAAATGTTTACAGCAAGAAGTTATTTACGTGCTCTCACAGGTGATACTATAAGTTCCTTGTCTAGTGGTCTGGATGAACTCATGAGGCATGCCTCTTCACTTCGTGGCCATGGTGTTGATGTGCTGATCGAGATTTTAAAGACCATTGAGAAATTGGGATTTGGACCTGAAGTTGCTTCTGTTCCTATGGAAACTGATGAAAAATCTGAGAAACTATCAGAATCATCTGCTGAGTTGTTTCTTCCTGATTTTGTTAACAATGCTGCTCGTTTGCTTGAGAATATTCTTCAAAATTCTGACACATGTCGCGTGTTTATCGAGAAGAAGGGAGTGGAAGCGGCTTTGCAGTTATTTTTGTTGCCTTTCATGCCGTCTTCTGTATCTGTTGGACAAAGCATAGCTGCTGCATTTAAGAACTTTTGTCCACGTTATTCTGCATCACTTACTCGATCCATATGTAATTTCATGAGAGAGCATTTGAAATTAGCAAACGAACTACTGGTTTCACTTGGAGGTATGCAGGTTTCTCAGGTTGAAGATGGTAAGAGGACAAAGGTTTTGAGATACCTCTCTAGTTTTGAAGGGATCTTGTGTCTTTTGATTTCGTTAACAAAGAGAAGCAGTAATTTGTTGCCTGATTTGGGAGCTTTGTATGCCGATGTATTGAGAGATCTCGGAGCTACCTTCCGAGAAATACTCTGGCAACAATCTCTGGGATGTGATTCAAAGATCGAGAAGCGAAGTGCTGATGTGGCGGCTGCTGAATCTGGTGATGTTATTCCTGGGGTGAGATACTCGAATAGTTCACGCCCACTGTTGGGTTTAGAGCGGGAATACCTTTCAATGGCTGGAAGGAGTGAAGGCGTCAGTCGACGACGCAGTCGAAACTTGTTGGACCGTTCAAGGGGTGGAAGGACCGGTAGGCATCATGAAGCTTTAGAAATTGATTTCGACTCTCTGATAAATAACACCGATATGGTTCTCAAGGCAAAAAGCCCAGAAGCTCTTGTTATGGAAAACCTTGACAAACTTGCTTCTACAATACGTTCTTTCTTTATTTGTCTCGTAGAAGGATTAAATTCACCAAACCGTCAAAGGGCTGAAACTGAATCATTAAGTCCTGCTTCTATGAGTACTGGAACTGCTCTTGCTAAAGTTTTTCTCGAGGCACTTAGTTTTTCAGGGTATACTGCTCATTCTGGTCTTGACACATCATTGACTTTGAAATGTTGTTTTCTTGGAAAAGTTGTGGATCACATGGCGGGATTAACATTTGATAGAAGGCAGGGTACATGTTATACGGTGATGATAAATAACTTTTACGTTCATGGGACATTTAAGCAGTTGCTTAATACTTTTGAAGCCACAAGTCAATTGCTATGGACATTGCCTTATTCTATATCTACATCTGGTGTTGATTCGTGGATACTTAACACATTAATGACCTATTGTCATCTTCTAGAGTTTTTTGTTAACTCTAGCTTTCTTTTACCTCCAGCCTTTACATCTCATGCTCGTTTAGTTATACAGCCAGATACGACCGGGTTGTCAATCGGACTGTTCCCGGTTCCTAAAGACCCGAAAGTGTTTGTACGTATGCTGCAGTCTCAAGTTTTAGATGTCATACTTCCAGTCTGGAATCACCCTATGTTTCCTAGTTGTGATTCAGGATTTGTTACCAGAATTGTTACACTTCTTAATCATGTTTACTGTGGTGTTAGCGATCCAAAATTATGTCAAGGCAGTACTGCCAATAAGAAGTTTAACACCCCGGCACTTGATGAAGCAACTATTGCCACAATTATGGAGATGGGTTTTACGAGAAGAAGAGCAGAGGACGCATTGATACATGTAGAACAAAATAGCGTTGAGATGGCTATGGAATGGTTGTTTAGTCATCCTGAAGATCCTGAGCAGGAGGATGATGAAATGGCAGAAGCACTTGCGTTATCTCTAGGAAGCTCATCAGAGACCCCGAAATCAGATAATACAGAAAAAATGTGTGATGATGAAAACGGAATCATGGAAATAAAAACACCGCCTATTGATGACATCCTTAATGCTATGATGAAGTTGGTACAAGGTAGTGATTCTATTGCTTTTCCTTTGACGGATTTACTTACCACCCTTTGCATCAGGGATAAAGGAGAAGACCGCAAAAAGGTTATTTATTTTCTAATTCAACAGATGAAGCTTTCTCCACTTGAGATTCCAAAGGATACGAGTCCCCTCTGTACGGTATCACACACATTAGCATTGCTCCTTACAGAAGACGTCTCTGCAAGAGAAATCGCTGCAGAATATGGCATTGTTTCTGTAGCATTAGATATCTTAATGGACTATAACTCAAGAACAAAATCCCGAAATGAGCTTGCAGTACCAAAATGTATAAGTGCTTTGCTTCTGATATTGCATAGTTTGTTGCAATTTAGTCCCAAAGTTGGTTCGGATAGCATTGAAGAAACAAAAATGGGATCCCCTCCAGAAGGTGCCAGGACATTTAAAGAATCTACAGGATATTTGACTATGGAGGAGGGTGAAAGAGCAAATACTGTAGTTTGTGATATGGTAAAACAAAATGTCCCTGATATGGTATTGCAAGCAGTTCTTTTATTGTGCGCTCGTTTGACAAAAACGCATTCCTTGGCTTTGAATTTTCTTGAAAATGGAGGCATGGATGCTCTTTTTAGCATACCTAGAACTTGCATCTTTCTTGTATTTGATAATGTGATATCTGCTATTATTCGACATCTTATAGAAGATCCAGAGGCACTACAGACAGCAATGGAGTTAGAGATCAAACAAACTCTAAGTGGCAGCCGTTATGCTGGTCGTATTCTTCCACGAGTATTTTTGACGTTGATGGCACCTCTTATTTCTAGAGACCCAGAAATTTTCATGAAAGCGGCTGCAACAGTTTGTCAGGTGGAGACTTTGGGAGGGAGAACTTATATTGTATTACTTAAAGAAAAAGACAATTCAAAAGTACCCGGTGTTGAAATTGGAATATCCCCAGGCCAGAAGAAGATTCCTGCTAATCTTACCCCGGTTGTCCATCACATAATTGAAATTGTTATGAATAATAGTTTAACAAATTCAGAAGAATTAGAATGCAATACATCTGGTAATTCGATGGAGGTTGATGACCCTGCTACCATTAAGGGTAAATATAAGGTGGATGAAACACGGAAAGATTCTGAAAGTTTTCAAGAAAGATCCACAAGGACAACTAAGTTATCTTTTGTCCTCAAGCTGCTAAGTGATATTCTTTTAATGCATGTACATGCAGTTGGGATAGTTTTAAAACAGGATCTTGAGATTTGTCAATTACGGGGTTCTAACGGGATAGTGCATCACATTCTGCATCACATTCTCCTAGTTAAAAAGTCTGGATCTGATGATACCAGAGCAAATGTATGCGAAAATGCGTCCCGGTTTTTGGTGGTGTTGTGTGGTCGGTCAAGTGAAGGGCGTAGACGTGTTATAAATGAACTTGTTAAATTGTTCATTTCATTGTCAAATTCAGCCCTCAATTCCTCAAAGGGCATCTTATTGCCTACTGACAAAAAGGTTGTTGCTTCTGTTGATCTGGTATATTCCATTTTGTCACAAAATTCATCGTCCAATAACTTAATCTGTTCACCGGATATAGCAAAAGGGATGATCGATGGAGGAATGATTCGGTGGCTATCCCGCATTCTTCAGGTGCTGGATCTTGACCATCCTGATGCTCCAAAAGTGGTAAATATTATCCTCAAGGTGTTGGAAGGCTTAACAAGGGCTGCCAATGTGTCAGACCGACTTTCTTTATCTGATTCATCCAACAAGAAAAATAATGTGACTGATAATCAGACAACAGAGCCTAATCAAAATAGTCAACATGAGGTCAACAGAACCGCAAATGTACAGCTACTTTCTCAACAAACATCTCGGGATGAAGAAGATGATTATAATTCAAATATAAACCAGGCTGCAGTACAGGAAATGAGAGTTGATGTGGATGGGATGGACGATAGTGGTTTTTTACAGAATACCGGTGATGAAAATGATGACATGGTCAATGATGATGAGGATGATGATGGGGACGTTGATGATCATGGTGATGTTGAGGATGAAGAGAATGCGGAGGATGGTCCTGCTTTGATGTCTCTAGCTGATACAGATGGAGAAGATCACGATGAATATAATGAGGACATGGTTGATAATGAGGATGATGCCTACCATGAAAACCATATGCAAGTAATTGGGCCACAAGGAGCTGCTAATGAACTTATTGGTATGATTGGCGGGCCTTTTGAAGCTGTGAACGACCATGATCCTTATGGTGTTGGGAGACCTTTACGTCAACAGAACCAAACATTGCAATCTATGCATGGAAATGGTCTCCGGCATCCTCTTCTATCAAGACCATTACAAATTGGTGATTCGGGTTTAATCAGGCCATCAGGTGGAAACATTGATGTGCCTACACCATTGGGTGATTTTTCTGTTGGTGTGGGGTCTATGTATGCACCAGGTAGAAGAGGGGTGGGTGATAGTCGGTGGACTGATGATGGTCAGCCACAAGATGGAAGCCAGGCTGTAGCTATAGCAGGGGCGATGGAAGAGCAGCTGATGTCTCGGCTACACAGTACTGCTGAGAGACAGTCCCATAATTCAGCATCATTGGTAAGCCAATCAGATGCTCCCCTGCCTGATGACAATCAACATGGTGCTAGTGATCAGAATGCTATGAATATAGAGCCGACTCAAGTTGCTGAAGGTAATACGACTCCACAACAAGTTCAGATGGATGTGGCCGTGGAACAAATAGGAGAAGATCAACTAGCACTTTGTCAAGATAATATGGAAATTGGTGGAGATGAAAGTGTCGATGACCAGGTAAAACTGTCTTGCAAAATATTGTTTTCAAATAGTTAAACCCTTCTAAACAGTTTTAATTAAATAATTAGATTATTATATGGCAAAAAATAGTACTCCCTCCGTCCCAAAATAATTGTCCACCGACCAAAAACACGCAGTTTAATAAAAGTACAATCATTACTGCTTTCTCTTTCTTACTTTTTGCAGAATGATAGTTTTACCCTTAAGCATTTAATTACCACATTCTATAAAGTTTGTAATAACAATTTGAAGTAAGGGTAATTTGGTAATCACGATCAAAATTTCCTTTCCATATTTGGATGTGGACAATAAATTTGAGACGTCCGAAAAAGGAAACGTGGACTATATTTTTGAGACGGAGGTAGTATTTATTTAACTTTTGCACGTGAATTTTCTATAATACTAAAATACATAATCTACTTAATGTAATATGTATTAAAGATTACCTGTTTTTACCCATTACCTAGCGCCCATTTCGTCACCTGTAGTTATCATAATATACTTTGTCGAAGGAATTCTGATGTCTTTATTCACAATCTATATCAGGTAGTGCGGCCGACAGCTGACAATGAGACAGGTGACCATCAATTGGTAACAGAGGGTGGCAATGTGCCCAATTCTAGTGATTATTATGTTCAGGTTGGAGAAAGTACTGATGTTGAAATGAATATTGCTGATTCAGAAGCCAATGAAAATATGGATTCCCAGACTGTTGCCCAGGATAATAGTCAAACTGATGAAATTAGTGCAACTAATGAACCCCCAACTGAAAATGGCATTGATCCGACCTTCTTGGAAGCACTACCTGAAGATTTAAGGGCCGAAGTACTAGCTTCACAACAAGCTCAGTCTAATCCAGCGCCAGCTGTTTCTTCTGATGCTGCTGAGGATATTGATCCAGAGTTTTTAGCAGCTCTTCCTCCAAATATCCAAGCAGAAGTTATAGCCCAACAACGTGCACAAAGAGTTGCACGAGAAGCTGAAGGACAACCTGTGGATATGGATAATGCTTCAATCATAGCTACTTTTCCAGCTGATTTGCGTCATGAGGTTTGCATCTTTAAATTATGGTTACATTTCCAGTGTTTGAATTCGACCAAATGGGGCCATTTTGGCTTTTCTGTTAATATTATTGGTTTGTTTAGGTGAAACAACATATTCAAATGGGCCCAGTGGTGCTAAACTGAAAACGAGTTTATTAATAAAGGTCCAAACATGTTGGGTGGGGTTGTGTTGACCCGTAAACACTGTTTTTATTCCTTTTAATTAAATTTTATAAATAGTTATAACCATTAATATGATAAAAAATCTCAACTATTAAAATAATAATCTAGTACTTTTGACCCATCATATTGCCATTGTAACTAGGTTAATAGTTTTGCTAATGGCCCTAGAGATACGGGTAATAGCCTTCCCCCAACCGATTTTTCAGGAAAGCCATCAAAAACACAATAACCAGCCAACCATTTTGTTTGATATTCTTAATAACCTGGTCAGTCTTGTTAGAAAACTAACAAAGGTTAGTTACTAACTATTAATAATCTAATGGTTGTTATGAGAAGTTACGCTCTTCACCTAAGGGCTATGGTTAGGCAAACCCAATATATAAATTACAAAGTTATGCGTAATATATTGGTCATCATGTTATTCATAAGAAAATGAAAATAAAATAGCAGATACGCCTGGCCCTGACTCATTTGACCCATTTTTAGAATGACCCATTTTTAGAATGACCCATTTTAACCAAATCTATTCTGAGCCCTCAGCCCTGTCCATTTTTCTACCTCTAACTAATTTTCTTTGTTCATTTGTATTAGGTGCTTTTAACATCTTCAGAATCAGTTATTTCAGCATTGCCCTCCCCTATGCTTGCTGAAGCACAAATGCTGAGGGATAGAGCTGTGAGTCACTATCAAGCCCGTAGCTTACTTGGAGGTAACCATAGGGTCAATAACCGGAGGAATGGTTTAGGATTAGACAGACGCACGGTAACTGATAGGGGTATTGGCGTTACGATAGGACACAAAGCATCTTCTATAATTGCAGAAAGCTTAAAAGTGAAGGATGTTGAGGGGGAGCCACTATTAGATACTGATGCGTTGAAAGCATTGATCAGGCTATTGCGAGTGACACAGGTAATTTGTTAATGGATATGCGTTAACAAAATATCAAGAAAAAAATAAAAAAACTAGTTCTTTATCTTTGTAATTAATTAATGTTGATGCACACTTTGTAGATTATTTACCTTCTGATTTTTTTGGTGTCAGCCCCTTGGGAAAGGCCCTTTACAGAGACTCTTATTGAACTTATGTGCACATAATTTTACACGGGAAATGCTTATCTATCTGGTCCTGGACATGATAAAGCCCCAGACTGAAGACACAGTAGTAGGGTTGACCAACATTAATTCTCAGAGACTTTACGGGTGTCGGTCTAATGTTGTTTATAACCGATCTCAAGTCATAGATGGTATCACTTTCTATAATGGTGACCTAATTTTGTGTCTTTGAAATCATTTATTGATTTTGATGCTTGATAATTGTTCTATCACAGGTCTTCCTCCTTTAGTATTGAGACGGATGCTTGAGATTTTGACATACTTGGCCACGAATCATCCATCAGTTGCTGATATATTGTTCTACTTTGATTCCTCGCGTGTTGTGAAATCCTTGAATCCAAGATACTATGACAAGAAGGATAAAGGGAAGGAAAAGGTTGTTGAAGGAGGAGAAACGTCGAATCCTGTTGGACTGTCAATGGAGTGTGATGTTCCTATATTAATTTTTACAAAGCTCTTGAATCGTAGCAATATTGCCCATCTGGAGCAGGTACATTAAGTTCTTGTGTATTTTTTGCTTTGTAAGTTATTAGTACGTGCCCGTACATGAAACATATGTTTCATACATCCTAAAATAATATTCAAAAATTCTACTTTTAAGTTTTCTACTCAATCAACACATTGTTTGTAAACGCAGTTGTATCTAGTTTTGTTTGTGAAATAATTAAATGACATATAAAGCCACCACAAGCCCAATTAGCCTTTTTCCAAGTGTAGAAGCGGGTTGTTAGGACTGGGTCTAGACGCTGCTTTTTTGCACTTTTAAACTTCAGTCGCGTTTTTTATTCTGTTTTACTTCTATGGTGCAGTTCTTAGGTCTGGTTCAAGTGGTTGTAAACACTGTGGCCTTGACGCTAGATTGCCTGTCTCATGCCGTACATTCGGCAACCAGTTCCCAGAGTCCTCCTGGCATAAAAGCTGCGACTCATCCTCAGAATGATTCTTCTTTAGCTGGAGCAGAATCAGGTTTGGGCAACAAAAACTTGAATGATGGATTATCCACATCAGATGATCAGAGAATTGTCAAGGTGAATGACATCTTCATGAAACTACCACAAACTGATCTACATCATCTCTGCAGCCTTCTTGGCCATGAGGGGTAATAGTTCATAGTCGAATAGCATATTATTTGCTCTTATTACATTTTGCTAGAGGTGGCAAATTGGTGGGTCAGTGGCGGGTTGGGAAATGAGTTAAAATGGGTATGTTAGTATGGGTGAGGTAGGTTGACCACTTGACCCTAAACACTTTTGTCCACATTTATAAAACATGTCTTACAATTAGTCTTCCAAATTCGATATGATTACAAGATAATTTATCTTAATATTTTTAAAATCTTTTGATTTAAATGATTTAGAAGGCCGGTTTTACGCAGTATAAGTTCATTTTTGCTGCCTTTCAACCTGTTTGACCCGTTTCCTTTTGAGCTAATCTTCGTGTTTTTACAATTTGATACATTTAAATCTTTCATTTCCTCACTTCAAATGTATTATAATGTATCTAGGCTTTCAGATAAAGTTTACACACTCACTGGCGAGATTCTGAAGAAGTTGGCATTGATTGCCCCCTTACATAGGAACTTCTTTATAGCAGAGCTTTCAGATTTAGCTCAAAGTCTGAGCATCTCAGCTGTACATGAACTCAGCACACTCAGAGATACACAGATGCCGGGTCTTAGCACTGGATCAATGGCTGGGTCTTCAGTTTTAAGAATACTTAAGATACTTAACTCTCTCACGGTACTAAACACTACTGACACCAAGATTGTGGAGGGTGATGGCGATCAGGTTCATGCCACCATATGGAAGCTTAATGTTTCTCTCGAGCCCTTGTGGCAAGAATTGAGCAAGTGTGTAGGTGTCATCGAGTCACAGCTGGGTCAAGGCTCTTCGTCTTCTGTTACTGTGAACTTGAATGTAAGCAATCCTCCCCTTCCTCCTGAAACTCAGAGAGTATTGCCTTTTATCGAGGCTTTCTTGCTTTTATGTGATAAGCTTCAAGCATACAATTCTCTTTTGCATCAAGATAATGCTCTTGCAACAGCAAGTGAAGTCAAACAGTTGCCTAAAACTTTGTCCCCTAGTCAAACAATTGACGGCACTTCGGTATTTACTAAGTTCGCTGAGAAGCATCGCAGGATGTTAAACGCTTTTATCAGACAAGATCCGAGTTTGTTGGAGAAGTCGCTTTCTATGTTGCTAAAAGCTCCAAGGTTCATGGACTTCGATAACAAAAGGGCTTATTTCCGTTCTAGAATTAGGCAGCAGCATGATCAATACCTAGCAGGTTCGTTACGGATAAGCGTTCGGCGAGCATATGTTCTAGAAGATTCCTATCATCAGCTGCGGATGCGGCCCTTGCAAGATATGAAAGGACGGTTAAATGTCCGTTTTCAAGTTGAAGAAGGTATAGATGCTGGTGGTTTGACAAGAGAGTGGTATCAGTTATTGTCACGGGTCATATTTGATAAGGGAGCTTTGCTTTTTACTACCGGTGGAAACGATGCGACTTTTCAGCCGAACCCTAATTCGGTATATCAGACAGAGCATATTTCTTACTTCAAATTTGTGGGGCGTCTGGTAATTTCTAGAGAACTACTAACTTCGTTATTTAATTTATTAAGTCCAGTGTTGAGTAACAAGGTTGTGTATATCTTTATAGGTTGCTAAAGCTTTGTTTGATGGGCAATTATTGGATGTTTACTTCACCCGGTCATTCTATAAGCACATTCTTGGTGTGAAGGTAACATATCATGATATTGAAGCTGTTGACCCTGATTACTACAAGAACTTGAAGTGGATGTTGGAGGTGAGTGCCTGTAAAACTATAACTATGTGATATAATTTGAAATATTGACTCATTTACTTATAAATAGGTGGGTTGTTATGTATCTCAAATGGGTCAAATAATTTTTATAAGCTAGAAAGGTGAACAATAGGTAGAAGTCACCGAGTCAAATTTTTAGATGCATATAACCTTTTGTCCTTTTAGATCATTTTTATTTCAAGAAAGATTTTAATCATGATTGTAAACCATTAACATCTCCGCTTTCCTGCCCCATCCCCTCTTGATCTGCACTAAGAAAATCTTGTTTTAACAAGGACCTGTTTTGACCCTTGACCTGACCTGCTCATCTGGTCACTAACACCATGATAGTGATTTTACTATGGTTTGTTGATCATTTGATTTTTTTTGCACCAGAATGATGTAAGTGACATACCTGATCTGACGTTTAGCATGGATGCGGATGAAGAAAAACACATCCTTTATGAGAAAACAGAGGTATTTAAGAAGCATTTTATCAGTTGATGGTTGAAAATCGTTACCTTGAACTTTAAATGTTTCAAAGTTTTAAACGTTTTTTGTTTGGTGCCACTGATGTTTTTCTTCTTAATCTTTGGACAGGTAACTGATTATGAGCTCAAACCAGGTGGAAGAAATATAAAGGTGACAGAAGAAACAAAACATGAGTATGTGGATCTTGTTGCTGATCATAGACTGACGAATGCAATACGTCCTCAAATCAATTCCTTCTTAGAGGGATTTAATGAATTGATACCACGAGAACTGATATCTATTTTTAATGATAAAGAACTTGAGCTGTTAATAAGCGGGCTTCCAGAAATCGATTGTGAGTTAGCTAACAATAACCTAAAACCTAGGATCTCATTGTTTTATTTACAAATTTATTAAAGCATTATCTTTTGCAGTGAATGATCTGAAGGCCAACACCGAATATACTGGCTATACAGAAACTTCTAGTGTCATTATATGGTTTTGGGAGGTTGTTGAAGCATTTAACAAGGAAGATAGAGCGAGATTGCTTCAATTCGTGACTGGTACATCAAAAGTAAGTTAATGGTCCACGTAATTCCATGTATTCTGCTGGTGCATCTTAAAAAAAGATGATTGGTGTAACTTATAAATTCATCTGCAACGTCTCAAAACCTGAATATTAATTGTATGTCTGTGGGTTAGGTTCCATTGGAAGGTTTCAAGGCTTTGCAAGGTATTACAGGCCCACAGAGGTTTCAGATTCACAAAGCGTATGGAGCTCCAGAGAGGCTGCCATCAGCTCATACCTGGTAATCGTTTTTCACTCTGTCCATGCATAGTATATAGGTGTCGATAAATGGATGGGTCAGTGGGGTAATGGATCAAATGGGTACGGGTCAAAATGGGTAAGTGTTGATTTGATGTCAGTCTGGTTGAATTGACCTAAATTACTTGTAAGCTTTCAACAATGATCACGAAGTTGTAATATTTCAACAATAATCTAAATCTTTGAATTAAACGGTTTAGAAGGCTGTAGCTTTTACAAAAGGGAAAATTACATATATCTCCCTCAAAACTTGTCAAAATATCATATATACCCAAATACAAGTTTATGTAATTGCCCCTTTACAAAAACACTTCGGGTGAATATCAACAATATCTTTTGCTAGCTCTTTTCCTTTTTTCATTATCTCATTTTACCTGTTAGAGAGAAAGCACAAGTTGAATTGACATAATCATATAAGTAAATGTGTAGAAATTGCAACCTCTTGTTATAACTCTAGTCTCATTGGTTTTTTTTTTCATCTCTCTTTTTCTCAGCTTCAACCAATTAGATCTTCTTGAATACATGTCAAAGGAACAGCTAAAAGAACGGCTGCTGCTTGCGATTCATGAAGCTAGTGAAGGTTTTGGGTTTGCATAGTGATGTCATTTGCCATCAGCATTTCATCGGATCCTGTTCTTTATAAATTATTTTTGGTGCAGATCCAAACAATTTTTAATTTCAACAAATTAGAAAGGGATCAGCAGAAATTTTCTTTGTAAATACTAGCTTCTTAGTTCCTAGCTTTTGGTACAAAATTTAAACTATCTGGGATGTGCTGGTGCAAATTTAGTGCAATTATTATACCATATCTTTTGAAACATTTTAGTAAATCTTTGAGGCAGCCCCAAGCATAAAAAAAAACCTTTCAAGGATGGCATTGCAAACACATGGTGCTATTATTTCTGTAATTCATCTGCATTATGTGCGCTATGTCTTGCCTTCTGCAGAAGACAACCAATTGGACAAAAATGGCAGAAGCCAGTATAGATGTATTATTCTTTCAAGATTACAATTAGATACTATAAGATCTTTATTTTCTGTATAAGAAACCAAGCAAATCTTTTAGTAGATTTTAAAATGGTTTTTTATTATAGTCAATCAAATTGGTTCATGGTTGGATACAATTCATTTAATTCCACTATCTGTCTTATGTTTAAATATACTATTGTTGTATTACAAACGGTTAAACAAATAACGTCTTTCCTGTTGAGACTATTAGAGGAGAATGGGTGAGTATTTTTACTTTCGTGTTGAGATTATTACAGGAGGATGGGTATGTGAATCCCAGACTTGAACAATGTCAAGATTTAGCCAACTAAAAGCTTTGAAGTATTAACAAGAAGTTTGCGGAATAACACTTGTTAACAAGGAAGATTTTTAATTGTATGAACAACAAGAAACAATTTAACAACCAAAGCTTCAATATTATTATTGATGGTAATAATACGGATACAATGGTTTTGTATCAGGATTTACAAAGAAACCTTGAAGCTATATTTTACAATGAAGAAGATAAGCCCTACATATAGTCAAAACAAAAGTACACCTACTAACATGCATGCCATGCTTTGAAAATAAGAAAACTCTATTTTAATTATTAGAGTTTTCTTTTACAAGTTATCCTCATTAAAGTTTGAAAACTAATCTAACTCTGTATCTGTATTTCTGCTAAGCATGATCTGTAATTACTGTTCACTGCACGTGCAAGTCTGACGGATCCACTAGGCATTGTTTCCGCTGCTATCAGTACCAGCGGTGGAAACCATGTAAACTAGACTAGCGGTATTAACTTCAGATGACTTGACGGTGGAAACTGAGAATAGTCCACCGGTTGTAACATATGCAGCAGCTTAAACTTCAACCAACGGTGCAAACCAAAACTAGCAGTACTAACAAATAGTTCCAGCAGTATTAACTATACTTAGATCAATTTCCAATTTTGCATCGGCAGACAATCTGACTCAACAATCTCCCCCTAAACTTGAGCTTTCCATGAACAGACTCAAGTTTTCTACTTCAGATCCTTGAATTTCTTTTTGATTTCTACAGCCATTTTCTTTCTATATTCTTCACTTTCAACAGCATACTTTGCAAGTGCCTTCTTATAATAGTTCTGAACTTCATGAACTAAAGAAGCAGCTGTATCTAGATCATCACATTTGATATTCAGCTTGAGCATAGAAGATAACTGACCTAGACTCCATGGATATTCAGTGCCAATGAAGAAATATGCAAATAAACTACTTTGAAGCTGCACCACATGAACTCCATTGTGAGAGTGGCAAAGCCAGACTTTTGCCTGTGTCATATCTTTGTAGAACTCATTTTCAGCATCCATTTCGTACAGAATTGAAAGATAGTTGTAGACCCTCTCTTCCTCACTGTATTTCTTCGAATTCTGATATTTTCTCATTGCAATCCCCCACATATCATCCAGATCATCTCTGGATATCTTTTGAACACACCTGTAGAAGGATAGAAATCTTTCCTCTGAATGACCAGCTCTCACAATTTTTAGCCATCTCTTCATATTTTCATCAGATACAAAATACCAATCAATGATAGGAAATTGTACAGCAATTGGCACTTTAGGTTCTTCAACTTCTACCATTGCTTTGATCTTGTCCCAATCAACCATTTCCTCTTCAGTGGACTGTTCAGACTTGGATGTAGACTCCTTCTCAGAATGAAATTTTGTTTCAGCTTCAGATTCATTTATATTCTTTGACATCTCTTCAGCTTCAATCTGAGCATCCATCTTCTTTACTCTTCTGCTGAATTGAATTGTTTCCTTTGGAATGTTCTTTTTCAAAGCATTCAATTCTTCTTTTTCTTTCCTTTCCATTTCAGCCTTTGCTCTGTTGATTTCTGCAGTCCTTTGATTTCTTTCTATTTCATCTGCAGTCAACTCCTTTTTATGAACATATTTTGCTTCCTCTTCTTCTCTTTTCTTGGCCTGTTCTTCCTTCTCTTTCTGAATCCTTAAGTATTTCTTTTCAAGATCATAGAAGTCCATAGCCATCAGGGTTTTCAAAGTCTGACTAGTATAATTTCTCACAGCTCTTGCATATCTATCCTTTAGCTGTCTCATACTGGGAGCTTTCTTTCTTTTCTCCTCCATTTTCTTCTTTGACATATGCTTTCTTCTTTGTTCCAGCATATCCAGATACCACATTAACCTTTGATCAGGAGTGAATGCCTCCATTTGAGCATTCCTTGATCCATCAGCTAATAGATGATCAAAGTGAATTTGTTCTTCTGGGGTCATAAGAACCTTCACATCATCTTCTACATCCACCTCAATGTATCCACCTCCTCTTTCTTGTTCAAAATGGGCTTGAAGTTGTCTAGCCACATTTTCACTTATAGCTTCAAGATCCTTACTTTTCATTGGCTTTACTGGCTCCACTAAAATACCTCTGCCTTTATCTTTTGATGCAGACTTTTCTTTTTCTTTTAAATTTGTTTTGACATTTTCTTGCCTTTTGTCAACATCAGGCTCTCTCAGTGTTATACCATCATTTCTTGTTTGGACAGATTTAGCCACTTCAACTAAAGCCTCAGCAGCAGTGTGCTCATCACTTGCAGTAGCAACTGGTTCATCTTTTCCACCAGTGCTAACTGGATCAGGTTGCTCAGAGATGGTAGTATTTGTTGCAGCAGTAGAAACCGATTGAGTTTCAATAGCAGTACTAGTGCCAGCGGTGGAAACTACTGGAATTTCACTAGCGGTACTATCCTTATCTCCAGCGGTAGAAACTTGTTTCTCAACATCAGAAGTAGAAGTAGAAGTAGGCAACTCAAAATCTAATGCATCATTTACCACATTCATTATGGTAGCATCTACCACTTCTGGTTCAACATCTTCAAACAAACCTGTTCCAAGAACTGTTCTTTCACCATCACCCATCTGTTCATTATCATCAAGCTTATCATCATTAGCCTCAAGAGTTGAAAACAGAGGAGGCATCTCATATTCTGCTTCAAGCTCTTTTCTTTGATCATTTTCTTCAAGAAGTTTGTCTGCTTGATCTTTTGATACAGCAGATGAAGGCATAGCTCCAGTGAAGCACCATTGATTTTCATCATTTTTATCACTGCTTTCAGAAGAACTAGATGAATCAGAGGTTGATTCAACTACATTCCTTTTATTACCTCTAACAAGCCTTTTCAAACCTTCAGACTTCTTCTCTTCCTTTTCTTTTCTCATGTTTCTTTCATTTATCAGCTCATCTACTAAATCTCTCAACTCCTTCAATTGCTTTCTTTGATCAGCAATTTCCTCACCCTGCTTTTTCACCACATCACACAGCTTGGTACAAGTATTCGTCAATTCATTTAGTAAAGAACTGTCCTCACCATCTTTGGAAGTGTTAACCTCCTTTGATGGATCACTGGAACCACCAGCTGCATCATGCCTAGCATGACTAGCAGAGGCCCCTTTGTTCTTGGTACTGGGACCACTAGATGCAATGATATCCATTGGGTCCTCTACATTAGAGGAATCCATTGGAATCTCTGCATCTTGTGTTGCCATGGATTGGGTCCTATTTCCATTACCACTGTCCTGTACTCCTTCTGAGGTAGTTACAGTAGTGGCAGCCCTTTCCACATGGTCATCACCCTCTACATCGACCACCTCATTTATGTTTAATTCAGACTGAGACATCTGAGAAAGAGGAGCCTCAGATGCCTGTTTCTTAGCCTTTTTGGCTTTATGTTTGGATGGTTTAGGGTCCCTTGTTCTTTTTGATTGTTTCACTGCAGTTTTGGGATGAGAGGAAGTGGGTGTATCTTCCTCCTGAACTGCAGGTGCAGAAGTGGTTGATGGACCAGCTTCTGCTCTCAACATGTGTGAAGTTAAAGGTGTATCCTTCCCAGAGAAGGCAGTACCTTTAAAAGTACATTTTCTCTTCATATTTGCAAAAACCTTTTTAGAATGTGAAGAGATAACAATTTTGTCACCAGTAGTTGGCAAATCTTTCAAATCTTTGTTGAAAATATGTTGCAAAAATCTTGGATACATTAAAAATTTATCTTTGGGATGTTCCAGATTATACAACATGCCAGTAAAAATTAATTTTGAAAAATTGAACTTTTCTCCATTAGCTAAGCAGATTATTGCAGTTGCAATATTGCTGCTAAACTGATCAAAAGAAGTCCTTTTTTGAGAAATGCATTATTGTAGGGTATGAATTAAATATTTCCATTGGGGGCAAATCATTGATTTGAAAAATGTTAACTTGCCATCATTATCCCCCTCATACCCTAACAATTTTAATTTTTCAAAATTTTCAAGAATAGGATAACAATCCATACCATCTGCATCTTGTAGCAACAAGTGAGCACGGATTGAAGCCTCAGAAATTTTGATCACTTTCCCAGCAAATTTTCCCTCAATAGTAGTGACCCCGTCGATTTCTGTTCTTTTTGCCGATGTCCAGAAATCATTTAGATGAGAAATATAGATGATGGGGTTTACAGTAAGGGCTTCTTTAAGGTTGCTGTGTAACAGAAAATCAATCATCCCATGATAATCATCTGATCCTTGAACTTTCTTCAGGAATGCGAGAATATTGTATTTCTCTGCGATTGCAAAGGTTTCAGATAAAGAAGACGAAGCCATGATCGATTTAAACTTGAAATTGAGTACGAAGATTTGATGATGTTGGTCGAGGATTTCAAGTTTTTGAGAGCGAGTAAGAGTTGTATGTGAAAATGAAAGATTTTCACCCTCTTTTTCCTGTTATAAACTAGCGGTAGTTACAAGCCCTAATTTAAAACAGTATCGATGACACCAGTAGTACTAATTGTAACAATATTACTGGCAGTACAAAACAGATAGTTAGACTGACGGTGTTAACAGAATAACTAGTATAGTTAGCGGTTGTAACTATAACTAGTATAGCTAGCGGTTGTAACTATAGCTAGCGGTTGTATTTTTTTTTTTTAAAACAATTCAGGATCTTGCAGATCCGAAAATTCCAAGTCTTGAGCATAATGACGATTCATCAGATGATCTCTATAGGAAGTGTAAGGAGGAATATAGTTATATCTGACTTCATTAGATGGATCCAGTTTACACTTGCTCCATATCTTGGCTTTGGTTTTTGCTCTTTTTGCCAAGTATTTCCAATGAAGTAATCTGTCCTTTATTTTCCGTGGAAGAGATCTTTTAGCAATGCGTCGCCTAGTCTCAGTTTCTCGACATTGATGCATTAATCCCCAGTTGTAGTTATCCAGTTGCTGAACCTGCTCTTGTAGTGTTTCAACTACATGATCATACTCTTGAATAGCTTCCATTTGATGGTATTCATCCAAACTGATCAGCTCAGGGTTTGGTTCTTCTTGAATCTCATTGTCAGAGGTTCCAGAAGTTGTATTTCCCGATGTTTCAGCAGAAAAAATGTTCTCTTGGAGAATAATAATTGTCGAACAAGTAGGAAGTTGGAATTTCATTTACAATCACAGCTTGCTCTGGAGTTGGGTTCATTTTTGCCTTGAAAGATTTGAGTTTCTTGAAAAACTTTGAGATAATGAATGACATTTTTGTTTGATAAAAACGAAGTTATAGAACCCAGAGCTATGATTAGAATCTTGAAAATAAGAAAGATTGTAAGACTGAAAATATTACTATTCTCCTAAAAAGATGTGAATAAGTTGTACTTAAACACATTGGAATCTTTCTTTCAGAAAAATATGTGGTGATAAAACTTTTGGATTTTAGTTTGACCAAAATCAGCCACATATTTTAAAGTAAACCTGCAACTTGCACACAAAATGTATATACACAAAGCAAAAATTCCAATAGTGTGACAAGTACCAGTTATAACTATGAACTGGCAGTGTTAACATAACAACTGAACTGGCAGTGGTTATATTTGCACTGGCGGTGTTAACTTGTGTACTGGCGGTATTAACATAAATGCCGGCAGTGTTAACATCTCAGATAAAACAAATAACCCATTTTAAACACTTTATGAGATATATATACAAAATGATATTAATGAAAAAGATTTCTGTCAAGTTGATCATTCCAATACTTGTAATCAAATATGTAAATCTACCCACATCAAATGCTTTGGTGAATAGATCTGCAAATTGATTGTCAGTATGGACTTTGAAAATCTGAATCAATCTTTTCTCATTGCAATCTCTAATAAAATGATATCTGATCTCAATGTGTTTAGTTTTTGAGTGTTTAACTGGGTTATTGATGATACTGATAGAAGAATTGTTGTCAATATACATAGGAGTATTTAAAAATTGCAAACCATAATCCAGCAATTGATTTTGAATCCACAAGATTTGAGCACATCAACTTGCTGCAGCAACATACTCTGCTTCTGCTGTTGAAGTGGATACAGTGGTTTGCTTTTTGCATTGCCATGAGACTAGCCTATCTCCCAAAAATTGACATCCTCCTGAAGTGGACTTTCTATCCACATTTGCACCTCCATAATCACTATCAGTATAAGCAATAAGCTCAAATGCAGAATCTTTTGAATACCATAGGCCCAATTTTGATTGACCTTTGAGATATCTAAAGATCCTTTTGACAGCATAAAGATGAGATTGCTTGGGATTTGCTTGGAATCTTGCACACACACATACTGCAAACATGATGTCTGGTCTGCTTGATGTTAAGTACATAAGGGATCCAATCATGGATCTGTATAAGTGTTCATCAACACTCTCCCCCTCAAGATCTGCAACCAGTGGTTTGTGTGTTTCCATTGGAGTGCTAGCAGATTTCACATCCTTATAACCAAACCTTTCTAGAATGTCATTCACATATTTCCCTTGGTGAATGAAGATACCATCAGACTGTTGATTTACTTGAGATCCCAGAAAGAATGTTAGCTCACCCATTGAGCTCATTTTGAATTTCTGATGCATTAGAGATTCAAATTCTTTGCACAAACAATCTTTTGTAGAACCAAAAATGATGTCATCAACATATATTTGAACAAGTAGAATATCACTCTTGATTCTTTTTGTGAACAAAGTCTTATCAATGGAACCTCTTTTGAATCCATTTTCCAAAAGATACACAGATAAGGTATCATACCAGGCTCTTGGAGCTTGATGTAAACCATACAATGCCTTATCCAATCTGTATACCTTATCAGGATGCATAGGATCCTCAAATCCTGGAGGTTGACACACATACACTTCTTCTTCAATTTTACCATAAAGAAATGCACTTTTTACATCCATTTGATACACTTTGAAGTTCTTGAAGGATGCATAAGCCAAGAATAATCTGATTGCTTCAATTCTTGCCACATGAGCAAAAACTTCATCATAATCAATACCTTCTTCTTGAGAATAACCTTGAGCAACCAATCTTGCTTTGTTCTTTATGACAATCCCTCTCTCATCCTTCTTGTTTCTAAACACCCACTTAGTGTCAATGGGCCACTTACCTTTTGGAAGATCCATTAGAGTCCACACCTCCTGGATCTTAAATTGAAGCAGTTCTTCCTGCATTGCTTCAACCCAACTAGAATCCTTTAAAGCTTCAATTGCTTTCTTAGGTTCTATCTGAGATAAGAAACATGCATACAATGAAGTGTTGATTTCCTCTTCATTATCTCTTGATTGCCTTCTGGTTTGCATGGGTGCATCAATGGGACCAATCACATTATCTTAAGGAAGATAGATTTTGTGAGCTTGATAATGTGATGAAGATGATTCAGGAATACTGGTCTAAAAATTTGTCATGTTCTTATCCAAATCAGGGGGATCAGAAACATTGTGACATGGTGTACTTTGATCTTCATCTACATAATCTGATGCATTCTCACCATTTCCTGTATTTTGATCTTCATTCTCTTCTGGTTGTTGTAGATTAGGATCTGATGATATATTCGCATCATCATCAATGGTTGTGACTTGTTCTGGAGTTTGTTGTTGTGGAGATTCAAAAACTTCTAGAGGATCAGGAGACCAGATGGGAAAGAGAACATATTCAGGTGATTTTCCCTTTTCCTTATCTGCTTTAACCTGCACAGTTGCATTTGTACCTGCATTTGATGTCTCATACAAGTGTCTAAAAGATTTGGTTAGAGCATCTAAGTCAAACAAGTGTGCTGGTCCTGTTCCTACAACATTTGGAGTGTGTACATTGAAAGTCAGATTCATCGTTTCCTCCACAATTCTAGTTCTGTGATTAAATACTCTATAGGCTTTACTGGGAATAGAGTATCCAACAAAACATCATTCATCAACTTTGCTTTGAAATTTGCCTAAATGATCCTTGGTATTTAAGATGGTAACAGGACAATCAAATGGTTTCAAAAAGCTAACTAAAGGTTTTCTATTGAAAATTAGCTCATAAGGTGTCTTGTTGTGAGGATTAATGACTAAGGTTCTGTTTTGAACATAGCAGGCAGTGCTAATTGCTTCAGCCCAGAAAGTCATTGGTAATTTGGCATCTGCTAACATTGTTCTAGCAGCCTCAATTAGTGTCCTATTCTTTCTTTCAGCAACTCCATTTTTTTGTGGAGTTCTAGGAGCACTAAACTGTCTTTCAATACCTTTTGAATCACAGAATTTATCCATCAATTGATTTTTAAATTCTGTACCATTGTCACTTCTAATGATTTTAACTTTCAGATTCATTTGATATTCTATCTTAGTGAAGAATGATCTAAGTTGCTCACCAGTTTCATCTTTTGTCCTAAGAAAGAATACCCAACAAAATCTGCTAAAATCATCAATGATCACAAGACAATATGATTTCTTCCCTATACTACTCACATTAGGGGTGTTCATCGGTTCGGTTTTCGGTTTCCTCGGTTTATTCGGTTCGGGTTGTTCGGTTTTGAAATTTTTTTGGGCAAAACCGAAAACCGAACCGAACACCGAATTCAAACCGAAAACCGAAAACCGAAAACCGAATTCGAATTCGGTTCGGTTTCGGTTAAAACCGAAAAAACCGAATTCGAACAAAAACCCGAAAAACTTTAAAAAAAAACTGAAAACCGTACAAAAAAACCGAAAAACCGAACATAAAAACCGAAAACCGAACCGAAAAACCGAAAACCGAACCGAAAAACCGAAAAATTAATATTATTTTTATGAATTCGGTTTTGAATTCGGTTTTCGGTTAAACCGAATTCAAATTTTTTAAAACCGAAAACCGAACCGAAAACCGAATTCGAATTCGGTTTTCGGTTTTATCGATCCAAAAACCGTTTTCAAAATTTGGTTCGGTTTTTTTTCGGTTTTTATTCGGTTCGGTTTTCGGGTTAAACGGTTTCAAACCAAATACTGAACACCCCTAACTCACATTCGTTGGTCCAAACAAATCTATGTGCAATAATTGTAAAGGGATGCAATTTGAATTCATGATTTTGGGCTTATAAGAGGATTTATGTTGCTTGCCTTTTTGACAGGCAACACAGTGATCATTACATGAATATGTTTTCTCAGGTAAACCTCTGACAAGTTTACTTTTAACAAGTTTGTTAATGGTTTTGAAATTCATGTGACACATCCTTCTATGCCAAAGATCAGATTCATCAACAGTAGCTTTTGAAATAAGACAATTTAACTCCTTTTGAGGTATGAAATTTGCTAAGTCACAACAGTACATGTTATTCTTTCTTGGAATTCTCATTAAGATCATATTTGGATCAAGTTTAAATTTGTCAGAAAGAATAAAACATTCTGTGTCTGTGAAGTGAACTGGATTCTTTTTCTCAGTAATTTGGCTCACACTTAGCAAATTATACTTCAATTGTTCAACAAAATACACATCAGTAAAGCTTATCTTATCACTGTTGACAATTCCTTTTCCTGTAATCCTTCCACCATTTGGACTACTTCCAAAAGCTACAAGACCTCCATCAAATTTCTTGAAGTTCTGCAACTTGCTTTTATCCCCTGTCATGTGCCTAGAGCAACCACTATCAATGTGCCATGTACTCCTTGACTTGCTCTGCACATATAATTTAAACAGAAATTAGTTTCTCTTGGGAACCCAAACCAATTTGGTTTTGGGTATCCCTTGTGCATTCACCCAGTCAACTCTTTTGAAGGTCATTGACTATGATGCACTGTTGTTCTTGGAAATTTTTGATTTGTCATTATTTTTTAATTTCTAAGTCCAACTTATATTAGACATAACAGCAGATACTGGTTTAAAAGATTTTGAAGTTGAACCAGTATTCAAAGGCCTGGCAGTCTTAAGATTGGTAGCAGTGTTAATACTACTAGAAGTGTTAACTGCTTTAACAGTTTTAACTGGACTAGCGGTCTTAACTGTGTTAGCAGTGGTAACTTGTTTAGCGGTATTAATATTGCTGGCAGTCTTAATATGCTTGGCGGTTTTAAGTTTTGTTGCTGCAAATGTCTTCTGATTTCCACTGTTGGCTCTATGTCTAGTTAACACCGCTTTCTGTTTTGGAGCAACAGTGTTAACTATAGAAGCCTTGCTCTTCTTAACCATGTTAATAGAATTAATTTTTGATTTAAAATTTTGATGATTAATTCTATCAACAGATGTCCATGAAGGTTTCGTAATCCTTTGAAATCTTGGATTATGAAAGCAATCATGTTGAAGATGATTGGTTCGTCCACATATGTAACAGACCTTCTCATCAATTCTTTGAAAATTTGATCCCAATTTTTGTGAGACCATTTGATTCCAGTTTCTTTGATTTCCTCCGGAATAAGTTTTTGGTTTTGACAAAGATGATGAGCTGCTTGTATTGCACATACATTTTGAACACTTAACAGACTCAAGATTTTTTGACACGGGTTTGTTAACATTTTCACACATTGACTTGCCCTTATTGCTGACTAAACCTAGACCTGTTTTGAGTTTGTTATCTGTGTTGTTCATCTTTTCCAAATTAAGCTTTGCTCTTTCCTGAAACATTTTCTTTCCTTCTACAATTTTTTCTTTCTTCAGATCAGAAACTAATCCAATGAGAGATTTCATTTCCTTTTCACATGATGTTTCAGTCTTGCTGCACTCAGATATTGATTCATTTTCATCATCAGAGTTCCAATATGTTATCTCTACATTTTCAACAAACACATTTTCTTCTAAAATTTTAACTGGATCTACCTTTTTAACTTCTTCTACCATACACTCCTTAAGCTTATTCATGTCTAAATCAGTTTTAGGAGGAAAGTAGTTGTGATTATAAGGTGGGGGTACATTATTTAAACTGTATCCTAATCCAGTTCTAATTTTATGATGAATCTGTGAGTCAATTATGTTTTGAACACTCTTTGATGCATTTTCAAGATCCCATACTGTCAATTTCATGCTTTCTTTTTCAGTAGAGACCTGAGCTAATAATTTTTGAAGATCTTCAACTTTATCTTTTAAAACATCTCTTTCATATTTGACATACTCAATATCATAAGCAAATTGAGTCTCATTTTGTTGATATGCTTTAATTCTGTTTTCTAGATCTTCAATTGAAGCAACATAGTGTCTATTTTTTGTGTCCCATTCTTTTAGCTCATTGCAGATTTTAGCATTATGATCTCTATAGTGTTTGACAGTTTTCTTGCATACATTAGAACATAATTTAGCTTGTACCTCATATGGAACCTCATCTGAATCTTCAGCTTCTGTTTGAGCCATTAGTGCAAGATTTTGCATTTCTTCAACTTGATCTTGATCACTCCAATCCACTCCTAGTCCATCCAGAGATACTAGAGCATTTGTGGAAGTATCTTGAATTTGAATGTTTCTTCTTTGATTTCCATTGTACCCACCAGTTCTTTGAGCTGATCTTTGATCATTTCCTTCTTGTTTTGGAGATCTGCATTCTCTAGCAAAATGACACATCTTATGACAATTGTAACGTTCTACCTTATTCTTATCAAACCCAGCATTGTCTTCTCTTCTCAAACCGAAATTGATCTTTCCAGTCCTTTGTAAGTATCTCTTTACCCTCATGGAAATCATAGCCATCTGCCATTTCAGATCCATGTCTTCAAGATCATCAGGATTGACTTGCTCCAATTCTTCATGAATAAGTGATGAGTTTACATGAGCTGCAAAGAAAGCTTCCATAACTTGATCATAAGATATGTCCTGTGGTAGTGAACCAGATCCAGATCCATATCCAACTGATGTACCACCATAAGACTTTGACTCAGCTTGTCTTTTACCAGTAGATATGAATGCTGCATTTTGTGCACTTTGAGAGTAACCATCTGCTTGCTTTTTGCTTTCCACTTCTGATTCAAATGATCTGAGATCATTATACAAGCTACTTAACTCCTTATCATCTAAATCACTTTTCTGTCTTAACCCAACTATATACATTGTCCATTCATCTCCCAATGATCTTAAGAATTTTCTATTAAGATCATCCTTATCTATGTTTACCTTGTGATTTTCCAGATCACTTACTAACTTTGAGAATCTGTCGAAGACTTGAGTTAAAGTTTCGAACTTTGTAGCTCCAAAGTTTTCAAATTGTTGCTTGAGCAGTGATCTTTTGTTCTTTTTGGTGCTAGCATTTCCACCAAATCTTTTGTCCAGTGCCTCCATAAGAACCTTTGCATCTGCACATTGATCAAAATTACTTTGATATTCATTTGGAATGGCTATTAAGAGAGTACTGAGAGTTTTCATTTCTGTTGCTCTCTCTTTACGTTCAATATCAGAGGTTGGTGCTGATCTTGGTAGTCTAACACCGTTTGCATCAGTTTTGTACTTTGGACCATCTTCAACAATATCCCACATTTGATAATCTGTAATGTGACACCCAGTTTACGGGTCTAGTAGTATTAGATATTTCTGACTGCAAATGATTATTTAAATGTATCAGAAAGTAATTTTGTTGTGCTAGTTGAAAATAAATGGGTAAAAGAGTCAAATAATTTATTGTGACTAATAAATTATTGATTGTTTTAATTTAATTTAGTTGACGGTAAAATAAAATAATATTTCCCCGTATATGGTTTTTAAGTTCCAGACAATGAAAAGTACGGGGAATGAAATTTAAGCACTTCCAGTATACTACTAAATATTGAGTCGGTTGTTTAATTCTTATCCATATATACATACGTACGTATCATATCATACATACATACATGATGAACCCTAAATTCAAGAAGAAATCAATCAAATTGGAGTTGCATAATTCGAATTCAAGCTTCAAGAGGATAGATTATCATCTCCTAATCCTTCTAATCATCTTGTAAGTCTCAAATCCTTGATTTATATAAACCCTAGAAATTGGGGTTTTGGTGTTCTTGATTGAAATCCGAAATTAGGGTTTCAAATAGTTGAATTGATATGAGTTAAGCTTTAATAACATGTATTAATCATTCCATCATCATCATAAACATGTTATAAGTATTGATTCTTGATTTTCATGTAAACCTAGAAATGGGTTTTGAGCACTTGATGGAATTAGGATGATTTATATGGAATTAAAGCTTGTAGTTATGAGTAGAATTGTTAGTTAGTGCTTAAATTGTGATTATAATCTAAGCCCTAACTTGAAATTGTAGAATTTGATTAAATGTTCATAAAGTGTTCTTGGAAAATTGATGATTGTGATGAATTGATGGGTTATTTGAGGAACTTGATATTAGTTGTGATTAAGAACACTTAATTAATAATCAAAGGGGTAAAGTTAGCACTTATGTGGATAAGAGTTTATGAAACCTTGTGTTGGGGTTTTGAATGAATTAATGATATTTGATGATAATAACATTGTTGAAGGTGTAACCATGTTAATTGTGATGGTAAAAGTTGATTAAATGAGGTTGTGAATTAATGAGCATAAACTTGATAAGTAATTGTGAATTATGTTGTTAAGATGTTAATTGTAATATTGGAATAATGTTGTACATATTTTGAGACAAGTAACTAACTTGTATCATTCTACTGTATTGTCAGATGTGCAGAAGGCTCAGTGATATTAGACTACTGAGTGGATGCCTGAGGTGGTCGGTGAGTGGATCTCTAATCCTCAGTATAACTTGGTTGTAACGAGTTTGGTTACAACAAGTAACATATTATTACTATTGTAGTTGCCATGATGATTATTATAGTTAGTAATAATATGGTTGATATAATAACGTTGACCTGATGAATATGTGATTTGTTGATTATGTGATCACTGGACTTGTTGTTGGCCTTCGGGCATCAGTTGTTAATGACGTCAACGAGTTGTTGAACTGTTGGTTGGGCTAGTCGGTTATTCAAGGTTTAACACACCTCCTGTGTTAGTTGAGAATAACCACTAGCTATCGGTCTCGTCCGTTATGGCCATACGGATATGGTTGGGTAAGTGTTCTTGGGGAGCCTCCCGGGTATTATGGTTATCCCCAGAGCCACCGATGCCTCATTATGAAGTCCGTTGCTTGTTGAATAGTTGCTTTGATGACAAGTTGACCAGTTGAACAGTTGCCCTGTTGCTTTGCTAAATGGTGGTATTGTCTACTTTGTTGGTTATGTGTTAATTGTTGTATGCAAAGTTGTTGAGCTAAGTTAGCCTGTTGATTAGTTATCTACTCACTTAGCTTTATGCTAATCCCCCACATTAACACTTCTTGCAGGTTTTGGCTTTAATATTGGGTGGGCAAGAAGTTGGACTAGAAGGAATGTTTGACTACGAGGCTCTACTCTGATAGTTAATTTGTATAAAATAATGTTTCATCATGTTTTTATATAATACCTCGGTTGAAGAAATTATAGTTTTGAAAAGGTTAAATTTTATAGCATTGATAAAAGGATGTAAATTATTACTATCTATTTGGACTTGCGCTTCCGATTTACTATATTTAAATGATAGAAATTGAGGGGTGTTATAAGTTGGTATCAGAGCATAAGTTTGGGTGAATTGTACATTATAAGATGTTCAATCCCAAACTTAGAATTGTATCAAGTCAAACATTCCAGGGGTAGGGATTAGTGGTTGCATGAGAAAGTTGATATTGAATGTGTACTAACCTAAAACAAGATGCTAGAATGTTGTTTTGGTTGCAGAGACGGAGGAATATGAGGAACCGACTGGTATTCTCATTGATTTCTCGATTGTTGCTGGCTTAAGTGCATCAGGTGATTCTCGATAACCTTGTTGAATTTAATTCAGTTTGAATTGTGTACTTTGCTATGATGATGTTGATCTACCCTAAAGTAAGTTGAGTCAGACTGATATGATTCCCTAGTTTTGAGTCAATTGATGTTATTCATATGTTGTGAAATAAACTGGGTAGTTTATGTTGAACTTGAAATTGTTAAAAAGGTGTTAAGTCGTGTAGACGCTGTGTTGAATAAGTTGTTAATAGTGATTTTAATGTGAATTGGTGCTTTAGAGTTATAGCATGCCACTAATGGTGAAAAATAGTTTGTTGGACTTAGAATAGTCAACGTAATGTGGAATGGTTGTTTGAATAGTGGTAATATGAGTTGAAACCCAAATGGGTTGTTAAAAGTGCCCAATGGGTCACTTGATGGTTAAAAGGTTAAAATGAGTAGTGGTCTGATTAAAAAGAATGTTAAAGTGACTTTAAGTCATAAAGATAGTAGTAAAAGGTGATGATAATGATTTGGGTAGTCAATGTGATTATTTTCTTAAAAGTGCCCATTTGGACCCCTAAACGGGTCAACGTGTCAAAACAATGTAGAATGAGTGTTTGTAGGTGATGAATATGCCCACACGTCCCAAATGTATATAGAAACATGTTGGCAAAAGGTTGAAATCAGAAAGTAAGCCATTTGGAATATGGCGTGTCAACCAAAATGGTCGAAAATGGTCAAAAATGAGTCGTACGTCCGTTTTATCGTAAAACGTGTAAATTGAAAAAGTGTAAAAAGGGAAAGTTTCATTTTGGCATAGTGGACGTGCCTGCAAAATTTTAGAGTCTAACTCTAAACGAGTAAAAAGTTATACGCGATTGAAATTGGCTAAAAATATGAATTTTGCTGAAACTCAGATTTCTACTTGGGAACGCGATCCCAACAATCTTTTCTGGATCGCGTTCGTATGTGTTATTTTGTCACAGATTATTTTATGCTTGGGAACGCGATCCCAGCCATTTTCCAGGATCGCGTTTGTGTGTGTATTTCGGGTTCAGATGCGTTTTCTCTTTGGAACGCGATCTCGCTCACTTCTCCGGATCGCGTTTGTATGCTTAATTTGGTTACAGAACATTTTTAACTGAGGAACGCGATCCTGACCCGTTTTCCCGGATCGCGTTAGTTAGTAAAAAAAAAAATAATAAAAAAAAAAAAAAAAAAAAAATTCTTGCGACGTTCGACGTAATACTTGACGTAGAAAATTTTTTTGAAAATTTCGGTGTCCGATTAAGACGAAATTTACAGGATCACTTGGAAACGGCTCAACGGTCAAAGCTCATCGCATCGCCATGAGCCCTGTCAGTTTTCGGCACTTCGGGGTCGTTTGGGGCCCGAAAATCGCATTTTATTGTTTTTCGGACCTTATTTTGAACTTTTAGCTTACGTTTTGTATTGGGCTTTTGTTTCATTGAGCCCAGAGATCATTCCTGTGACTATATGTAATATTAAAAGTTGTTTTAAGAGGTTCACACCTTTTATGGTGTATGAGTTAGTTGTAGGTAGTTTATTTAACTGCAAAATATGCCAGTAAATGATATTGTTGATTGTTGCTAACAAGGGTTAGTAAACATTGAATATGAAATTATGTTAATATTATGTGGATAAATTGAGGTGTGATAAAGTAATTGCATCACTTAGGGTATTATAAAGTTTTGAATTGAGTATTTTAAGAAAGTTGTTATACAAGTGCATGAACTGGTATATAATGAGATAGTTGAACATGAAATGCTTATTTGTAAATCAACTAAAGGTGTATAAATTGATGAAAATAGGTGGAATAAGACACTTAGCATTGACAAAGCGTTTGGTACTTAATGTACCATACGTAGTAAGAGATGTAAATAGTAACTTAATATGGAATCAGGCAATAAAGAGGTTGATTGATGTATGTGTATTAGACATTGTGCCTATGTTAATAATATATTGAAAATGGTGTTGAATGTCTATGTAGACTATACATACCTAATGAGATAAGTAGTTTGTAATTAAAAGAGATAAGTTGAAAATAATAGCAAGTTAATAATTGGGAATATACTTGCCATTACAGGTTGTTATAATTGTGTAAATTGTTGATATTACTGTTGAGAAATATGTGAGAGTAAAGATAATTACTTAGGAGATAAATGGTATGAAGTGGCTTGAGAATAAAGTGTGACTGACATAATATGACGACGTCTGGCCAACGTATTTATATTATGCCATTTCACATGGAGTTGTTGAGGCTACTAAGTACCAGGTAAAGTTAAGTAGTTTTAAAAATAATAGGTAAGATATGTTGACCTGTAGTTGAAAATAGTCAATAATGGACTAAAATGAAAGAGTGATAAACCACTAAGTTGTTTTTACTAATGTGGTACTGTACAAGTGATGTGTATATATGATGCATTATTAATAGTAAACATTAAAAGATGATTTAAGCAAAGTAGAGGTCAGTTGATTATAAATAATATTGTGTTAATATTGTTGAAAAGATGATTAATGACTACACCTTGTGTTGTTGAAATACCATTGATGATGATACATGGTATTTACAGGTGTTGTCTTAGCATCCAATTGGTGTAATAGGATGCTAGTTGATTATATAATAGTAGTTTTAACCATAAGAATTGACCTCTACATACTGCTTATTGTTTATTCTATATGTGATTATGATTATATGAATTGTGATTCTTTTCGAATAAGAGTTTCATATAATCAAGTTGTATTTATAATTACAAGTTGTAAAGTTGTAAAGTTGTAATTAGCTAGTTGCAAAAGTGAAAATTTTTAGCAAGTTGTTAGCTAAATTGCTAGTTGTAAATTGAGCTGAACTTTTATTGTTAATGTGCATGTTGTGGTATTCAATATCACTTGTTGTGAATAGTGTAAAGATGGAATGTTCACATGGATATGTGTTACATTGAGTACTAGTGATTACGTGTTTAAATTGTTTACATGATTAAGTATGACTGATCAAGTAAGTGGTCATTTGAACTTATTAGAGACAGGATGTAGGAGTAATGCTTGTACATTGGAGTATATAGAAAACATGTGCATGTGGATATGTGCATAAAGAAGAATTGAAATTGTGTACATATACTATGAGTTGTCCTTGTTGCTGGATAGTGTAATTTGTGATAACAAAATTAAGACACATTATATGTGTTTGAGTAATTTTAATTGAAATACACCCTGGTGGTGTGTGAGTTGATAAAATAATACATATTTGGGTAAATAGATTGGAATGTATACACATTGACATTATGTAATTAGGGGTATGCATGACGGTTGTATATATATATATATATATAAGTTATTTTAACTTGTACTCCTCTCGTGTGCATGTAATAATGAGTAAATATGTGATCAGAAGTGTGTGGGAGCTATAGTATTAGTGAATTGAAATGAGAGTGAGTAAGAGATCTTATATCAATAAATTGATTAGGTGTGATCAGATTTCGAGGACGAAATCTCTTTAAGGAGGGGAGAGTTGTAACACCCAGTTTACGGGTCTAGTAGTATTAGATATTTCTGACTGCAAATGATTATTTAAATGTATCAGAAAGTAATTTTGTTGTGCTAGTTGAAAATAAATGGGTAAAAGAGTCAAATAATTTATTGTGACTAATAAATTATTGATTGTTTTAATTTAATTTAGTTGACGGTAAAATAAAATAATATTTCCCCGTAAATGGTTTTTAAGTTCCAGACAATGAAAAGTACGGGGAATGAAATTTAAGCACTTCCAGTATACTACTAAATATTGAGTCGGTTGTTTAATTCTTATCCATATATACATACGTACGTATCATATCATACATACATACATGATGAACCCTAAATTCAAGAAGAAATCAATCAAATTGGAGTTGCATAATTCGAATTCAAGCTTCAAGAGGATAGATTATCATCTCCTAATCCTTCTAATCATCTTGTAAGTCTCAAATCCTTGATTTATATAAACCCTAGAAATTGGGGTTTTGGTGTTCTTGATTGAAATCCGAAATTAGGGTTTCAAATAGTTGAATTGATATGAGTTAAGCTTTAATAACATGTATTAATCATTCCATCATCATCATAAACATGTTATAAGTATTGATTCTTGATTTTCATGTAAACCTAGAAATGGGTTTTGAGCACTTGATGGAATTAGGATGATTTATATGGAATTAAAGCTTGTAGTTATGAGTAGAATTGTTAGTTAGTGCTTAAATTGTGATTATAATCTAAGCCCTAACTTGAAATTGTAGAATTTGATTAAATGTTCATAAAGTGTTCTTGGAAAATTGATGATTGTGATGAATTGATGGGTTATTTGAGGAACTTGATATTAGTTGTGATTAAGAACACTTAATTAATAATCAAAGGGGTAAAGTTAGCACTTATGTGGATAAGAGTTTATGAAACCTTGTGTTGGGGTTTTGAATGAATTAATGATATTTGATGATAATAACATTGTTGAAGGTGTAACCATGTTAATTGTGATGGTAAAAGTTGATTAAATGAGGTTGTGAATTAATGAGCATAAACTTGATAAGTAATTGTGAATTATGTTGTTAAGATGTTAATTGTAATATTGGAATAATGTTGTACATATTTTGAGACAAGTAACTAACTTGTATCATTCTACTGTATTGTCAGATGTGCAGAAGGCTCAGTGATATTAGACTACTGAGTGGATGCCTGAGGTGGTCGGTGAGTGGATCTCTAATCCTCAGTATAACTTGGTTGTAACGAGTTTGGTTACAACAAGTAACATATTATTACTATTGTAGTTGCCATGATGATTATTATAGTTAGTAATAATATGGTTGATATAATAACGTTGACCTGATGAATATGTGATTTGTTGATTATGTGATCACTGGACTTGTTGTTGGCCTTCGGGCATCAGTTGTTAATGACGTCAACGAGTTGTTGAACTGTTGGTTGGGCTAGTCGGTTATTCAAGGTTTAACACACCTCCTGTGTTAGTTGAGAATAACCACTAGCTATCGGTCTCGTCCGTTATGGCCATACGGATATGGTTGGGTAAGTGTTCTTGGGGAGCCTCCCGGGTATTATGGTTATCCCCAGAGCCACCGATGCCTCATTATGAAGTCCGTTGCTTGTTGAATAGTTGCTTTGATGACAAGTTGACCAGTTGAACAGTTGCCCTGTTGCTTTGCTAAATGGTGGTATTGTCTACTTTGTTGGTTATGTGTTAATTGTTGTATGCAAAGTTGTTGAGCTAAGTTAGCCTGTTGATTAGTTATCTACTCACTTAGCTTTATGCTAATCCCCCACATTAACACTTCTTGCAGGTTTTGGCTTTAATATTGGGTGGGCAAGAAGTTGGACTAGAAGGAATGTTTGACTACGAGGCTCTACTCTGATAGCTAATTTGTATAAAATAATGTTTCATCATGTTTTTATATAATACCTCGGTTGAAGAAATTATAGTTTTGAAAAGGTTAAATTTTATAGCATTGATAAAAGGATGTAAATTATTACTATCTATTTGGACTTGCGCTTCCGATTTACTATATTTAAATGATAGAAATTGAGGGGTGTTATATGTAAGCAACATGTATTGCCTAACTCTGTTTCTCCACATCTCATACTCATCAGGTTTGAGTATTGGGATCTTTGTTGCTTGAATCCCATCTGAAGTTTTTGCAGACATTCTTAAATCACCTTCTAAAAACAACCTCTAATGTAGCCTAAACTCTAAAGCTTAATTTCTTCAAACACTTCCTGTATTCAAAGCTAACAACTGCTCTGATACCACTTGTGAATCCCAGACTTGAACAATGTCAAGATTTAGCCAACTAAAAGCTTTGAAGTATTAACAAGAAGTTTGCGGAATAACACTTGTTAACAAGGAAGATTTTAATTGTATGAACAACAAGAAACAATTTAACAACCAAAGCTTCAATATTATTATTGATGGTAATAATACGGATACACTGGTTTTGTATCAGGATTTACAAAGAAACATTGAAGCTATATTTTACAATGAAGAAGATAAGCCCTACATATAGTCAAAACAAAAGTACACCTACTAACATGCATGCCATGCTTTGAAAATAAGAAAACTCTATTTTAATTATTAGAGTTTTCTTTTACAAGTTATCCTCATTAAAGTTTGGAAACTAATTTAACTCTGTATCTGTATTTCTGCTAAGCATGATCTGTAATTACTGTTCACTGCACGTGCAAGTCTGACGGATCCACTAGGCATTGTTTCCGCTGCTATCAGTACCAGCGGTGGAAACCATGTAAACTAGACTAGCGGTATTAACTTCAGATGACTTGACGGTGAAAACTGAGAATAGTCCACCGGTTGTAACATATGCAGCAGCTTAAACTTCAACCAACGGTGCAAACCAAAGCTAGCAGTACTAACAAATAGTTCCAGCAGTATTAACTATACTTAGATCAATTTCCAATTTTGCATCAGCAAACAATCTGACTCAACAGGGTAAGTATTTTTGCTTTCATGTTGAGGTTATTAAAGGAGTATGGGTGAGTATTTTTACTCGAATGTACACAGAGTCTCCGTGTAGGTCATCTTGGTGATGGTTTTTAATTTTTTTTTATTGTTGTATTATTGTATCTATGATATTAATAACATGAAATTATTTCAAAATAAATTAATTAATTAATTTATTATCCAATTGGAGAGGTAGCCTTGTTTCCTTGATTGTTGGGGGCCAATGACCGACAGAATATGATCCACTTTCTCCATGATTTTCTTTGTAGTTTCTCCTCCCCTATCCCTCCATCCCATGTGTGTCTCCACACCCCGCTTTCACCGTCCTTTTCTATTTTAATATTGAAATAACATCTTTTTGTTATCTTCAGTTATTTAAAAGCTAAATACAGTAGCATTCTTTAACTTGTTTTGTGATATATTCAACTTGAAAACTATCTTAAACAAATCTTTTTCTTTTTTTCTTGTTGTTTACATGTAGCACGTATATACACACGTCTTTCACAAAGCTTGAACTTACAACCTCTTAGTTGATATACTCACCACATATCGCTAATATCACATGTATACACATATATCTCCTACGAGACTTGAACTCACAACCTCTTAGTTGATAGACTCCTCACATATTGCTATGTGATAAGCACTTTGGTTATGTCAAATAGGATCTAATAATAGGATGTATGGTATAATCAATCCCTAAATTACATAAAATCTGGAGAAATAAAAATTATGTTTGTAATAAATATATCGGTTGTTAAGAATGTATTTTTGAAGTACAAAAGTTCCATGCATCGATCAACTCATATACTAATAAATCTTTCTTTTTAAAGTTTTATTAGTGAAAGATAATTCATGAAGTAATAAGGTTTATAAACACGTAGTGTGATGGTTTGTGTATTATTAACATATCAACTTTTTTTATTCCATAATAAATCAAATGAATTGTTTATACTTTATACCCCAAATTAAGGAATTAAATAGTACTAAAATACAAATTGAAAAGGACCTGCAGATTTAAAAGTATTTCTATATATATAGTTGCAAGACATTTACAACATACTGTATTACAAACACTCAAAACACATTCTCACTTGTAATCTTGAAGAAGAAAAGCAGTAGCCAAGTCATCGATCAACAAGAAATGTCGGTACGAATCTAATCTCGAATTAACCATTTTTTTTTCTTCAGTTTTGTTAAAATTGCTTTCCCTAATCATAAATATATTCATATGATTGATAATGATGATGATAATGGTAATTATAGGATGCTGAGAAAGGTGGCCCATTGCCAAAGTTTGGAGATTGGGATGTGAATGATCCAAGTTCAGGAGATGGTTTTACAGTGATTTTTAATAAAGCTAGAGATGAGAAGAAAACAGGTGGCAACATAACTGACTCACCATCAACCAATGCAGATCCAACACCTGTTTCTGCTGCTGGTTTTAAGAATGCTACTACTGCTTCACTTAAACATCCACAATCTCCGGTAAGTGATTATGGAACTTTACTTGTATGCTCTTTATTTTGTTTGAATAAATTTTGTGTTGCACGTATGATGATGGATCTCAATAACTAAATACTTTATCAATATGAAAAATAATAATGACAACCATTAGCATACCCTTCTTTGAAGGTGAGCGAGGTGATCAATCGTACAGGACTTCCGATTAAAATATTTGTGTTTATGCGTATGTTTGTGTATAATACATGTAATTTGATTGTCAATTGCAAAACAAAAAATAGTATGCTTTACTTGTTTGTTAATTGATTAAATTGCAATAAAAAGAATAAAGAAAACATATTATAGCTAGATACATATCATGGTCTTCCTTTAGTAATTAATCAGTTTTTGCCCAGGACCTCCGAAAACTCGGAAACGGCCCATACCATTAGGATTGTCATTAAGGTTTGAAAAGAATACGTCGATACTTATACCCATATCATAACAAACTCGATATCCGATTTACCACTGAATTTTAATTGAATTACGATAAATTAGGCATGACTACATCTGCTAATTATAGTTAGATATTGTGATTATCTGAATCCAAATAATATGTATACTAAATTATTTAAGTTTTATGGTATTGCAGATGAATTGGTTTTGCTGCATACACACACCTCAAGCAGACGCCTGACAACATTCCGACCAGCAATTGCTACTAAATGGATCTTGTTGGAAGGTCAAAATGCTAAAAAGACCAATTTTATATAATTAAACTTGATTACCTCCTTTTGTACATAGGAAGTTGATTTGTTGTTTCTTCTTATGTATTTTCTAAATCAATCTTGTACACGATAATCATTCCCATCCAAAATGAGGAAATTTTCACATATATTTTTAATCTTATGATCAGTGGCGGAGCTAGAAATTTTCGTCACGGGTAGCAAAATGCTCAATTCGTTTCGCAACAATATGGTTCAAAATAAAAGGTAAACCTGATAAATGATCTTACCATCTATTGGTAAACATAAAGCATAACGGAAACTCGAACACTATAAAACCAAAAGAGAACTTCTATTACTCATAAAATCTGATAATGAATCGCAGAAAATTTGTTGTGTGTGATCAAGTCATTACCTTATGTGAAGTTGAATATATGTAATTATTTCTAAGCCTTGAATTTAAAGTACTACATCTTAGAACATTTAAATTGAGTTGGTGAGCAATTTTTTGAATTCGGATTGATTAAGAAAAGTTTTTACAAGATTTTTGATAGAATCAAAATTCGACAAGGATGATAAGGTTCTGTTTTTGAACTAGTAGTTGTGATTAAAATTGTAAATATTATATTATCATTTTGACAACATATAAAAATAAATGAAGAAATCATCACATAGACTCGAACATGTGACCCTTGCTTTGCTACACATCATGCTAGCCAACTTATCTTAAGGGTGATGTGTTTTTTGCTGGTCAATTCAAATACATAAACAGATGTAAAATACCTACAAATTACTCAGAAAAAGTTCGTGTGTAGCAGGTGCAATCCCTTGAACCAACACAAGTCCGCCTCTGCTTATGATAATCACCTGTACGTGTCGATAAAAACAGAGATCTTAATTAACAAAGTTAAAAATTAATTTACCAACTTTAAAACTTTAACCCTAAAATTTTACGCATTGAAATAAATTTAGGTGGTGTTTGAGTTGGCTTATTCTTTTTAGAATATGCATTACCTAAAAAATACGGAGTACAAAAATAAATCTTTTGACTTTTGAGCTTATTAACCCCTTAATTTTAAAAATTCTAAAAGAAGCTTATTCAAAAACCTTTGAAAGAGACTTTACCCTTTACTATTATGCCCTTAATAAAATTATAAGTTATTTTAAAATAATCCGTCCGTTCTAATTTAATTGTACATCTTTGTTATTTCTAGGGTTAATAATAGTTTAATACCTAAAGTTTCACTTTTTTTTCGTTTTAACCACTCAACTTTTTTTTTGAATGTTTTAACCACTCAACTTATGGTCAATAATGGTTTAATCCTTGAACTTTCAATTTTTTTTTGTTTTAACCACTCAACTTTGTTTTAAACGTTTTAACCACTCAACTTATGAGTTGACCATACTTTAACCACTAAAGTTCATTTACCCATTTGAAAAAACCCTTTCGTTAACTTATAACGAAAGTTTAGATCGGGATATATAAACTTTGAACTGATTTTTTTATCTACTAAGGTTGTCAAGAGAGAGGTCTTACCTAGAATCGTTTTTGTATTCACAAGATCGAAATCGTAAGATCAAATCGGGATCGTAAGATCCTACTCATACATTATGATCTCATAAATGTGTATTATAATACATATAAAAGATTAATTGCATGACAAATAATAAACATATTAACCTTTTATTGGACAAAAATTAACTAGTTTTTATTTTCTTAACTTATATTCATGTTAAGTAAGATCGGATCGGATCGACATCGTAAGATCCTATGCTCAAATTGAAATCGTAAGATCTTACGATCCCGATTTGATCTTACGATTTCGATCTTGTGAAGACAAAAACGATCCTAGGTAAGATCTCTCTCTTGACAACCTTAGTCGATAAAAAATCAGTTCAAAGTTTATATATCCCGATCTAAACTTTCATTATAAGTTAACGAAAGGATTTTTTTAAATGGTTAAATGAACTTTAGTGGTTAAAGTATGGTCAACTCATAAGTTGAGTGGTTAAAATGTTTAAAATAAAGTTGAGTGGTTAAAACGAAAACAAATTGAAAATTCAGGGATTAAACCATTATTGACCCTAAGTTGAGTGGTTAAAACATTCAAAAAAAAGTTGAGTAGTTAAAACGAAAAAAAAATGAAACTTTAGGGATTAAATCATTATTTACCCTTATTTATATTTCTCCGAACGTGTACTTGTAAAAAAATACGGAGTAGCTACAAAGCGGAAACATAACAACTAGTATTATATTAATATTAAATTAAATTAAATATTAATTTAACTAACAAGCACAAATAAAATAAAAATTACATATCTACCACATGCAATGCAATGTAATGCAATATGTACGTTTTCTTGTTCCCTAAAAATAAGAAAATATATATAACTTATATTTTTGTTGGAAAATTTAGTGAAACCATGTGAGTTTTCATTAACTTTGGACACATAATATTATATGTATGTATAGTACATATAAATATTTGTTTACATATTTGTGTCCTCCTTGATGAGAGCTTAAATATGAGATATCATGTGTCCAAATTGGAGCTAATATGAATGAGATATCGATTCACAAAGTTAGACATTTGATGTATAGTTTGGTGGGTTTGAGTTTGTCCCACATTGGTAGGTGAACCAAACCTACATGTACCAACCAAACTATAAATAGAGGTGTCTAGGCTCTATTCTAATATACACAAAAATCACAACCTTTTTCATTAAAGGAGATGTTAGTACTTTCCGATGAAATCTCGGGCAGTGTCAGTCGAGTCCGGCAGTACAAGCTGCTTCGGCTGTTGTACCCTGGGAAACAGACGACGTGTAGACGGCGAATCTGTTTTAAGGGAACCGTGTCCAACACGGGCCTCGGTCTTCTTTGAATAAGTTTGTTAAGGCGCCGATCTTCTTTATGAGATAAGTTTCTTACCTATCTCTCGTATTTATGTGTTTTACTTTCAATTGTTTCTTATTCGTTTGTTTATTATTTATATTATTTTATTTATACTTGTTTGTAACTCTAGTGAGTTACATCTTATAAATATTAATAATATATTGAAATTATATTCGGGTACGAAATATTTTACCTACAATCTTAAAACAGATTAATGATGTATGCATCAAAATACGAAATTGATTTATATAACGAATTAACGGGTTTTGGTAAAACGAAATCTTGTGGTTTCTTTTGGGAAATTATAATCTAAACATGGATCAAAATGGAATTTCATATTTGATTCTATTAAGAATTTAGATATCTTACATATACTTTAAAGCGGTACATAAGTGGTTAAACTAAAAGGTTTAGAACTCATATTCTAAAACCATTTAGTTGTTGCTTAGTCGTTGTGGTTTGTGATTAATATTCGGATCTTGTGCCCCTGCTTTGATAAGTACGGAGTATATGTTTTAAAGAATGTACCTTTATATCCATATTGTGAGTTGTGATTATATAATTATTTATTTATAGATTAGAGTTTAAATATATGCAGTATATGGTAGAAGTATAAACTTGGCATATATATGTTTGATCTAAGTGTATAAACTTGGCCCGTTATTATTTTATAACTTTTATCTTAAAAGGTGTTTTAAAGAACACATAATGAAGTTATGAAGGTATTATACGCTTGAAAGTTTGGTCAAACGTGATTTTGTAAAGTCAATGAGTTTTGACAAAGTGGCCTTTCGTATAACACAAGATTTTGCAACTTCACTGATTATGTAAAGTTCAATCATTAGTTGATTTGACATATAAATCAAAATGATATGAAGATCTTAGTTGGTATAGGTAAAGAATTGAGATATTGAAATATAATAGAAATAATAGAATCCCTTTTTGGGATCGTTAATCTTAATTGTGATACCTATCCATATTATAACATCATGTATTGGTATACATTATAAGTTGATATGACAGGTAGTCAAACGAGTTTTTGATACTTTGGACCATGCTCTAAAATCTTTGAAAGTATTGAAAGTACCATTATAGTGAATATGGTTATGTGAATTGTGAAGTTACAATTATTATATGATTTACAGGAAATGTAAACACGGTTCAAATGATTTTACTTCATGAATTTTTGAAAAATAGATTTATGGTAATTAATGAAGTTTAAATCGGGGACTTGATTTGATTGTAAAGGTACTTTATTTGATATAAATCCTTGTTCAACTTTTAAATAAATTGTTAATGTATTTAACAAACACGATATCTATAAGAAGTAGTTGTTTGTTATTGGTTTCAACGGGCTTTAAAAATATGTTAGTAGCTTACAACTTTAAAATAAGTTGTGGTTATCATTGTTTCCATGAAAGGTTTATATGAAACGTGATTATAAGTTTGTGAGTGTCAAGAACTCGGGAGTACCGAAGTTAACACCGCAAAGCGATGGAGCTACCATGGGAACCATCTTAGATTTGTATAATCCTAGTAGGATTATAGATGCTTGATGATGTTTTCTGTTGTTTGGGGGCAACTACTCTTACGTGTCATTTTGGATCTAGTTATATTAACGATCAAGCCCTTTAGAAAAGTGATGGCACTTTGAGGGAGGGGTTGTACAGTTTCTGAAAGAAATAGAAATGTACAATATCCGTAAACATGTGTTGTTTGAGAATATATTTCAAACACATTGGTTGACTATTTATTATATTCAAATTGTAAGGTTCAATACCTTTTTGTGAAATTAATTAACATATGTTAAACGGCCTACTCAAGATAGAAGTAGTTTTGTTAACTATTTAATAAAACTTTAGAACGATTTTGTTCATTGTTCTAAGTTTTGTAATCGGATAGTGGACCGTGAGCACCTACTGAGGCTATAGACCACAAATGGCCATTATTGGAACTATCTCAAGGATGTATGTAGTTCATTTATATATCATGGATGTATAATTCCGCTATATAATTGAGTGCTCGAGATGGTCTTTGATATTGGGGATGCCACATGTTTGTGGAAACCTATTTAAGACTTATGAGACACTCAAGAGAGGGGTGCCACTTATTAATGTAATCGGACATTGGTAAAGGAAATTGAAATTGTAGAACTGAGGTTATCTACAATTTAAACCTTTCTCATGCATGTTATCGACATCTCTAAAAGGGTAACATCCAATAGCAAGTTGACTATGGATTAATGTACTATAAATCTTAGTGATAAGCTCGTGCTTGAGAACGAGAAAAGCCTCCGTATGTGTAACACCCCTAAATTTCGGGTTGCGGAAGCGGTCGGGTCGGGTGTTACCAAATCAAATATCACAAGCACAAAGATATACAGTGAACGACTCTAAATGAGACGTTTGAAAATAGTTATACATTTCTCAAAATAAAAATGTATGCAAGATGTGAGTTCGCAAAATAATTTCATTACATAATTGTAATACAAAAGTTATGCAAGAAATCCAGTTGTTGAAAACATGCGACTCGAGCTAGGATCCTGACGGGCCGATCCTACTAAAGCTGTACCTGAAATGCATACTAAAATACGTCAGCGATAAGCTGGTGAGTCCATAGGTTTAGTTGAAAAGGATTAAAGTACGAGAGTATAATCCTATGCTTGAAGTACACCCCTGTGTACAGTGTTGAATTCCTGAAATTCTTAGAATGAGTGATGAACTCAAGTGAAGTGGTTCTTGAACTAGTTCCTTGATCTAGACAGTTCACACAATCATAACACAAGCAGTAATATCACAGAATAGCAATTAACACGTATCACAATTAGCATTTAACACATGTCACATATCACATAACACATAACACAAATAATGGAAATAAATAACACATAAGTTCTTGAAAATCTTGTTTTACTGATCTTGTCCTTGAAAATCTTGAGTTCTTGATCTTGCACATAGTTCTTGATCTTGCACATAAATCTTGATCTTGCACATAAGTTCTTGACCTAGCACATAATTCTTGATCTATTCTTGATTTCTAGTTTCTTGAGTCTAGAGTTTCTTGTGTTCTAGTCCTTGAATTCTTGTTTCTTGATTCTAGATTTCTTGGATTCTAGATTAATGTACTCTAACCTAGAGTATTATGATTTCAAATGTTCAGTGTCTTACAGTGATAGCCTACAGCTATTGAAGTCCTTGGGATCTAAGTGAAGTGTAAAGATAATCCATATTATCTATAAGTGTTCGTGTTCATGAAACCTATCTCTTATAAGTTTCTGCAAAGGTGACTAGTGCCCTAGCCTAGTACGAGTAGTAATAAATCATTTACAATGATTGATTTCATAAATAGGTTTTGAACAATAATTGACGAGTACGCATTTCACCCCAAAACAGTAAAACAGTTTGAAAGGAGGGGCTATGAAACTCACCTGAGGAGCGAGCGATCCTAAGGTGACGAGTTGTACTTGATGGTAATCTCCTAGTATCCTAGACACACGAGATTTCGTATAAGTGAATGGATGTTTATATAAACTATCCGAGTTGTCGTTTATTCGGTTTGTTTGTATTCAAAGTGTTTGATTTGTGTTTACGTTTGAAATTCGTAAAGTAATTGCGTGTCGTTTGTTGCGTATGGAAATTATATTTAGAAAATATAATTAAGTTGTTTTTTTTCGTATAAAAAGTGTGTACAAACGTGTTTCGGTTCATATATAAATTGCGTATACGTCTCCGGATAAGTTTGGCACTTTAAAAATGAGTTTTGGGCTTAAAATCTGATAATAGCGACACTTCAATAGTTTTTGGTCAATGTCGAAAATGCGGTCAACTGTCTCGGTTTGACCCGCAACTTTCACCCAACTCCTAAAATGGTCAAATAAGTTTATAAAAGTGGTCGTTACGTTTCGTGGGTCTCTCGAAGTGCCACTTTCACAAAATGACTAAAACAGTCCCTAGAGTTTCTGTTTTCCAGATTTTACCCTTGATTCAACTTCCGATTTCTCCACTTTTTAGTCCGATTCAAGTCCCACGAAAAATCACAAATGTTCACCTATAAGTTTAATTCATTTCTGCATTTTACCATGATTTTACAAGTTCGTTTACTATTTTAAACAGAAATAAATATGAGAAGTGGTCAGATTTAGTCTTAAAATGTGTAACACTCATAGATCTGCTCACACACTCCGATCCGTAAGGATCTGGTCCGAGATCCAAACACGAAAAATGTAACCAACATCTATACGCAACTTTGGACACCAATTTCGTGACCTAACTCTAAACACATGATTTTATATGATTTTATTCGTGAGACTGTTTTTCAGTAAATCGAAATCAGGAAATATATGAGTGTATAAAATGAGTTTTGATCATTATTTTGGACATTTATAAGTTGAGTGAGCTTCATAATATGTACATACAAGTATGAAAATTAAAATACAAGAAAGATGAGGTTCCTTACGAAGTAGATGATGGAGAGGTGAAGAAAAGACGTTGTGAGCTCAATTCCTTGCGTTTTATTGATTTTCCGAGTGGTGGCTCTATGGTGGTGATGTGGTGGTGTAGTGGTGGTGTCTTGGTGGTGGAAGAAGGCTGGAATCAGCCTAAAATTCGTTTGGAGAGAGAGAGATGTGAGGAATTGAAATTAAAATGAAATGGGAAAATGGAAATAAAGGGAGTTGAAGTCAAATACAAGATCCACCATTTGTGGATTCATGTTGGGGCTGAAAATCAGTTGGTGTGGGGCCCAATGGGGTGTGGTTTTGTCTCAAATTTGTTTCCTCAAATTTGCGCTCTGTGCGGTGTCCGTTTCCCCGATCGTTTCGTCGTCCGTATAAACGTTAAACGTTTTATATATAACTTTTCGTAGAAGATTTAAAACTCAAATTTTTGAATGAAAATATTTGTCCAAAATAATATAATTGAGTTGTCAAAATATTGATTGGTTTCATTTGGTTGTCGGTTGAAAGTTACACGATTGTTTATTAATTGTGAAACGTATACTTTTGTTTGTATTATCAACATAATATAAATTAATAACTAATGCTATTAAATAATTTTGTATTATTTAATAATTATTTCACCAACGTCCATATTTTGATTTGTGCGTTCTTTCAGATTGATTTATCATGTGATTATTTAATAATCATCTAACGTTATATATATAATATCTGAATACTTTCGTAATACGCGTATGTAATACGTGATTTGAAAATTTAAATTGGACCCGAATTTTGGTCCTTTTTGACCAGGTGTTACAGTATGTTCCTTGCGGTTGGGACACTTGTAGGAGCATTGTCGATTATCACTCGAAAGGGATGATGATAATCTTGATTGATGCAATTGACATATCTACTATTAAAAATGATGAGAAAGTTAATAATGCTTTAATTTCTCTTAAATTTTATCATGGCAATTTTACGTATGAGCTCGTTAAATTATTGTGTTTGATTAAAACTTGCAATAGTAATGTTCTACTTGAATTACATTATTACATAATGTATGGTTGTAAATTAGCGGATTAGTGAAAAGGTTTTATGGGTATAAAACTAGTACATTTCATGAAAGATTTTTAAACAATTGATTTATGTAATAAATATTATAATTATGATTTAACGGGATTTTATAAAAGGTGATTTTGGTATATAACGATCCGAGGATTGTTATATTTTCGTCATGAGAATAATTGAAACCTAAATTATTTAAGTCATTGAAAAGAGATAAATTTGAACACATCGGGTTAGAATGTGGTCTCAAATTTATGAAATTGGAAGACATATTATTGATAACGACATGACTTGCGGATATGTCATAATATGTGAAAATTCAAAGATGAATTTAACGTATAACACTGAGATATTGAATCTAGCAAGATTCATTTATTGATTCTTGTCAATCTCATTGTTGTTGATACATAGATGAGGTTGAATAAGTGACAGGATTACATCCAAATGACTTGACAATACGGAGTCAAGATTCTAAAAAGAGAATTGTATATATCTCTTGAGAAAAAATATCATAAGGATATGATGTTGGAAGTAATTCTATTTATCACAAGTATGTTATAAATTAAATTTTGTGGTATAGATTGGATAAGTCCAAGGTAAAGCTCTTTAGGGGCATTAACGAAACTTCATAGATCAAAGGCATACACATTTTGATTATGAAGGAAATAAAACTGAATGATTGATACGAGATATTGTATATGAGACACTCCTAAATGTCATTATTTATGATGGTATTTATGTCTCATTAGTGGATTTTTGTCTAAAAATAAGAATGAGTATTGACAAGGGACATGCGAGATTCCTTGTAATAAGAAAGCTATTAAGAATTAGAATGATGCATCTTCTGTTCTTATGCTTAGGTCTTGAAGTCTATGACATGCTAGATTTAGACTTGTTAATTATGATCTTCTGTAGAGATTAATTAACATCGAATATTCCATTGTATGGAATTTATGTATAGACAAAATTGAATCTTCATTCGGTAACAAAAAGATTTGGTGTATTGTGAAATCAAATTGATGAGACAATGATGCAAGATTATTTCCATGCTTAATATGGAATTCAGTTAGAACAAATCATAGGAGAACTATGGACATAAAGATGTATATCTTTTGTTATATTATTTCTGGATTTGAATTGCCTAAATGGAGCTCGGATTTAGGATAGCTTATTCGAGTGTTGCATCTTTATTAAGATGCTTATATTCTATGTTTCTAGGTCAAACCTAGAGTATAACTAAGAATTACTCTGAATATGAGAAAGTTTTAAACTAAATTTACATAGAGTTTAGTTAACTTTCTAACGGAAATTAATTTGCATCATTTGTGAATATATGAGAAAAATGACAATATGCAAGACATGTGGGGGAAGTCAAGATAGATAATACTTCTTGTACGAAACCATAATAGACATTTTTATTAAAAGGGACGACATTTCCCAGAATAGTATAAAAATGTGGGGTTGTCTTGCATTTTGATATGGAAAGACTCGAATTCTATTTGATCAAGTGTTGCACACAAGGATCATTAGAATTGATTGGATGAGGTATGCAAATGTTAGAAAGAAATATGTATACAAGGAGTCATAAATTTGAAGGTAAGTAAATAAGAGTATTGCAATATTATGGAAGAATTCCAATCGTGTTAAAGATGTTCAACCTACTTACCTATTGTACAAGTGGAAAGATATCACAGGTTAAAGTGGAGATATGTTGAAACAATAGATTTAGTTAATACTGGATTCATTAGACTTTACAATCAAGTGAGAATTGTAATGACTAATTAAGATTGTCATAGTCAACATAATACCACTAGAACAACTGGTCTCTTTATAGGTTATCTTTATTAACTTTGTAAAGTTAATTGATAACATTTCGGATCCGACAACCATAGGGTTGAGAAGAGATCATGTTGTGGAATGAGACTAAAGCCCTTTAAAATATGGTTTATACGAAGGAAACCTAACCTAGTTGACTGGAGATCCCAAGATCTAGGTTCAATAGGACAACCTAATTGTATAAACTAAGGGAGATCACTGTGGGGGAGTGCTTAAACCTCCAAACAACCATTTGAGGGAGTTATTTAACTTCCTAGTCCATTCCAATAAATAACAGTGACAATGACATGAGGCTAAGCTTTTGGCTTTTAATGATTTTTGTATAACTACAAGGGATTAAGTTATAAAGAATCACCTATGTGAGAGAGAAGTGGGGTCGCTTCAAAGGGAAATGTGGGGGGCGCAATTCCTAAGAGCTCTCGCAGAACCAGGCTAGTGTTTCAAGACCATAATGAACACGACTATGAGGACTTGACCTTGTCAGGGAGAATCATGTGTGAAGTGTATTGTCGTCTACACAAATGGCAGATCAGTTCAAAGACATCGCAGTCTACTGACAGCTAGGAGACTAAGTATATTTCATAAGGGAAGGTTCAAAGGGTAACACCTACCTATCCTATGCAAGATTCAACCGTTGAGATTTCATTGGAACTTTAGTGTGCTTTTAATCGGTATTCATTCATGTGGGGGATTGTTGGAAAATTTAGTGAAACCATGTGAGTTTTCCTTAACTTTGGACACATAATATTATATGTATGTATAGTACATATAAATATTTGTTTACATATTTGTGTCCTCCTTGATGAGAGCTTCGATATGAGATATCATGCGTCCAAATCGGAGCTAATATGAATGAGATATCGATTCACAAAGTTAGACATTTGATGTATAGTTTGGTGGGTTTGAATTTGTCCCACATTAGTAGGTGAACCAAACCTACATGTACCAACCAAACTATAAATAGAGGTGTCTAGGCTCTATTCTAATATACACAAAAATCACAACCTTTTTCATTAAAGGAGATGTTAGTACTTTCCGATGAAATCTCGGGCAGTGTCAGTCGAGTCCGGCAGTACAAGCTGCTTCGGCTGTTGTACCCTGGAAAACAGACGACGTGTAGACGGCGAATCTGTTTTAAGGGAACCGTGTCCAACACGGGCCTCGGTCTTCTTTGAATAAGTTTGTTAAGGCGCCGATCTTCTTTATGAGATAAGTTTCTTACCTATCTCTCGTATTTATGTGTTTTACTTTCAATTGTTTCTTATTCGTTTGTTTATTATTTATATTATTTTATTTATACTTGTTTGTAACTCTAGTGAGTTACATCTTATAAATATTAATAATATATTAAAATTATATTCGGGTACGAAATATTTTACCTACAATATTTTTAACTTGATTAACGATCCTTTAATTTGTAAAAAAATTGCTAAATTAATTAATACGTTTTCTTGATGGTAGACTTATAGTGTTCTGCTTGTTGTTGTTTCCCTGATTCTGAACCCTTATTCTCATCCCTACCGCCGGATCCATCTTCATGATTCTCATAATCCGTAGTTGCTTTCCGGTTTCCGATACCCTCGCTAGCTGAAACACCACCGCAGTGTTCGGCGCAAAACCGTGACATTTCTCCGGTATCTAGTTCTTTCTCAGCCTGTTCTTCCTCTATTGTCGTTCGATCTTCACGCTCAACTTTTTGCTCTGTTTTCATCGTTGCCATATTTTTATTTGCAGTTAATTTATTAGATCTTGAGTTGCGGTTTTTGTGTGGTTATATATATAAAAAAATTTGGTGCTGGTTTGACTTGTAAGCGTGACACGTGCGTGTTTGTTTGTCATGTCATTGTCTACGTGGATGTAAGTTGTTGTGCACGTAGACACACACGTGGCTAGAGGAGTTAAGAAGTTTACGTTGACCAGGTCAAGAAATCAATAATCTATCGACACGTTGCTTGGTAAAATCAGGTCAAAAGAGAAGTGTTATTCACGTAATAGACTAAAATCTACAAGTATAATTGGTTGAAGTTTGTTTCCTACGTTTCGATGAGAATGAGAGGCAAATGATCTTGTTAATTTATGTGATTAAAGGTCTTCATTTGCTATAATTTAATAGCACTCATTTTACGTAAAATAAATTGTACATGTAGAATATAGTATTGTAAATTCGAGCCGTTAATCTATTTCTACTTTTCCTCAAAATACACTTGCATGTCCCTCTAATAGCACACCAATACATTTTATAAAATAAATTGATCCAGAAGAAATAGAATTAAGAATTTGGTTGTTATAATTCATGTGTCGCGTCATTCTATGAAATAGGCTGATGATCCGTACATCACTATATTGTGGTCATGTATCACCAAATATGTTTTATAGAATTGTACACTACAACAATGTAAAGCATATTTTGTAGTTTATGGTTAAAATGTGGTGGTGTACAAATCATCACCCATAAACTAGTGTTCACTCAAATTTTGTGTCAACCTTTTACCATAATAATCATAATCATTATGTTCGTATTAATTTTTTTTATATAAAAAAATGTAACCATTTTAACGTAAAAATTTATATAGACCAAATTTTTTTACTTCCTAAAATATCATTAAAAGGGGCGTTTTCAGTTAATAACGAAGTATATGTGAAGTAGTAATTACTAACAAAACTCAATTATTGGTACCGGGTAGTGGGCACAAAGTCATTTTGATTATTTATAAAGTCGACACCTATTGAACACAAAGTCAATCGGTGTGACTAATCCTGTAACTCTATAAGTGCTTAAAATAGTTGCGTCAATTATGTAAGGATATCGATATTTCCAACACAAAAAATGATAGATCCACCATTAGGTATAATTGTTTATGCATATGGTACAACTGCTTACTGCACAGTTTTGGTGAAAATATCATTTTTGTTGGTAGAAATATCATTTGCCATTATTTAAACATTATTACGTTGTGTTGCTATTAACTAACTTAAAATTTTTATAACAACCTCATATTACACTTATGTCTATACATACGTCGTTTGGGGGTGTTTTGATCATACATACATACACATATTATTATGCGAACTCCAAGTCAAGTTCTTACTTCTTAGTAATACATTATGATTCATTGTCCACGCACATCTCTTAAATTAATTAAGGTGGTATCAAAAGATTTTAATTTAGCCGTTAATCTGACAATCTAATAGTGGGTGCTAATAGTGATTTTTATAACAATCTTGATTTCTTAAAATTTCAGTTAATGTATCAATTCTACATATTTTCATACCCGGGCTCTTTTGTAAGTCAACATCTAAACCAAAACCTGTTAATTATAATCTTTAAAATTATGATCGAGGCAAGAAATGTTTGTAAAAGATTTAGTATATGGTAGGTTTGTAAAAATTGAGTCTCTATCGAAGATGCTCTTCAAATCTTTTAGAAAAATCGAGTGCAATTAACTGATTAAGGTACGAGTTTCAGTGTATATAGAGTCCCTCCTTATATAACTACTCCCTCCGTCCCAAATTAAGTGTCCTGGTTTGACTTTTCGAGTCTTCCCTTTTCAACTTTGACCTTAAATATATTTGTTTGTGTTATATAATATTTGATGCAAAATATATGTATGGATTGGATTTTAAATATATTTTCATTGGTATAATTTTCATAAACTAATATGTAACACAAACAAAAATATTTAAGGTCAAAGTTGAAAAAGAAAGATTTTCAAATCTGATACAGGACACTTAATTTGGGACGGAGGGAGTATTATTAAAAGTTGAGACTTTAAAAGTCAAAGCTACATTTCAATTACATTACTAATTCTTTCGTCCTTGTAATGTTTGTTACGATATGATAAATTGATAGCATTAGGTATTGGTCGGTAACAATTTCTATTTAAATATCATCCAAAATAAAATTAAAAAATGTTAGCAATCGCTATCAAAGTAACCAACGGTCCTTTTGACTAAACATACACCACGTGCTCTTTACTTACACCCTTTCCAAAACCCACAAAAATCAAAATCAAATCAAAATAAAATATAAATTAAAAGGAAGAAGAAGGTACACAAAACAGTTGGGCACCAACACGATTCCAAGCATATCCCCTGTTTGTTGTCTCCAATTTTTTAATAAAATAATGGAATTCATTAGTAACAACAACAATAAATCAACGTCGTCGTCACCGGTGCCGGTTGTATCTCTATCTACTTCTCAGCCTGGAAGCGCTTCTGGAAGCTTCCAGAACGACGGATTCCTCGGCAGCTTCCGGCAGAATAATAACAACAACAATAATGTAGCGGTAGCTGTCGAGTATTACGAGCGTCATGTTTTCTTGTGCTACAAAAAACCACAAGTTTGGCCTCCTCACATCGAAGCTGCTGAGTTTGATCGGTTGCCTAGACTTTTATCTGCTGCTCTCTCCTCTAGAAAACCTGACATCACCAAACAGGTTATTAATATGTTTATTTTACCTTTTTTGTTTTAATTATACGTTATGTTAATTCTAGGGTTTAGTTACAGTTACTGTTTGTTATGACTACTAGTTTTGAACTGGATTTACATTTACTTACTGTTTTGATGTGAGGATTTGAGTAATAATTAGCAGTATCAAATTCATGGGCGGAGCTGGAAAATCTAGATATAGTTTTTAGCTTTAGGGGGCATAATTTTAAAATTGTTGTTAATACCTTAAAATTTTTTATTTTTTACGTAATTTCATAATTGTTGAGGGGACGGCTGCCCCATTCTAGCTCCGCCCCTGGATTCAAATTGGTGTATATTGCTTAAGTATGTAACTATAAATAATCACATTAATACAAACACTTCAATTACTTTGTTAGTTGAGTTTTTGATGTCTGATGCGTGTTTAGTTAATTTGTAAATGTCAATTTTAACTGATTTGTGCAGTGTATTTTTAGTTTTTGATAGTAAAAATGTCTTTTGTGTTGCTTTGCCTAGACGCGTCTAACAATATGCGAGGGACATGATGGGACCGAATCATCGAATGGAGATGTCTTAATTTTTCCAGACATGATTAGATACAGGTCAATTTACAATCTCATTTCAGATCTTTGAATTTCATTCACAACCTTGCTATACTACTAGAGATGGTACCACTAGTTCACCGCCTCATGTATTATTAAAGATTGTAGCCTTCAACCCAATTACATAGGAATGGATTGATTTTAGTTAATTATAAATTATCACCACCGGGTCAAAGGGGCCAAACGGGTTGAAAGTTCTCCCATAGTGTTTCTTTTTTCATTATCTTTTTTAATACATACAACATCCGTTTTTTAATCAAAAAGTAGAATATTTTTATGCTAAAATAGTATTTGTACTTATAACTAACACGTTAATTATGTTTTTTTTCTTTCTTCATTATCTTTTTTCATCTTTGTTAATCAAAAAGTAGAATATTTTTATACTAAAATGGTATTCGTACTTATAACTAACACATTAATTATGTATACAAACTTTTAAAATTGAATAAAAAATCTGTTACTAGTTAAGTTGAACAGCACTAAAATTATCTGTTTGACCAATTACCAAACCGGCCCGCCCCGCCCATATTTATCAACTCTATGCATGATTGATACTGACACTTTAGCAAAATGCAGGAGATTGACTCATTTTGACATTGATACGTTCGTGGAGGAAGTACTTGTAAAAGATGGTGAATGGCTGCCTGGAAATCCTGAACCAATAACAGGATCATTTGTATTTGTATGTTCTCATGGTTCACGGGATAGACGATGTGGTGTTTGTGGACCTGCTGTGATTGCTCGATTTAAAGACGAAATAGAGTCACGTGGTCATCAAAGTAAAGTGTCTGTTCGGTCATGCTCACACATTGGTGGTCATAAGTATGCAGGAAACGTGATCATATTTGGATCAAACAACAATGGGAAAGTCACAGGCCATTGGTAAGATAGCAGCCTTATCTGTTCAGCTGTATAATATGCATCTACAACCTTCCTTCGTTTAGCTTTTCAAGTCTTTTCATTGTTAGACTTTTTTGTTGATTGGTGGATTTTGGTTTGTAATCTTTCACAGGTATGGATATGTTATGCCTGACGATGTACCCGCATTGCTCGAACATCATTTTGAGGATGGGGAATTTGTAGACTGGCTTTGGAGGTAGTGCATTTCTCTATGATTATTAGAATCCCAAAATCATTTTCAAAATGCACATCCAACACCTTCTTAGTCAAATTTAGATGTTTGTACTTTATAGGCTATGTTACTTATCTGGTAGGTGTTTCCCTTGAAACAAAAGTAAAAGTTTCATAGAGAGATGACAAAGGTAGTCGGAACACAAGTCTTGCTAACGTGTTCAACAAAAAATAAATAAATGCTTTAATTCCATCTTCAGGGGACAAATGGGTTTATCAGAAGAAGACCAAAAGAACGCTCACGGACTAAATGTTATAGCTAATGGTGGTAACACGGAAAAAACTTTAGTAGATATAACATCACAAACAGATGAGGGTTGTAACACAATGGAACGTGGCAGTTGTTGCCAGACCAATGGAACATCTACTTGTTGTCAAAGTCCTCTTGTCTCCCCAGAAGCTGAGATAAATTTCAATCTTGATGCCAAGCTTACCACTGAGAAGAAAAAAGTGATCAAGAATCAAATTTCAATCAACTTGGGCAATAAACCGACACCTACACCGCGCAAAGCTACTATGCCAACATGGATCGAGAGCTGGGAGAGTGAAGATATATATGCAGCTCTTGCACTCATTGGTGCTGCTGTCTCAGTTGCAGTTGCCTACAACTGCTATAGGCAGTTAGGTTAGGCCAACTACCAACGTGCTTTTGTTTTGTCAGATATTTGTGTTACCGAGTGAAAGTTTGTAATACAAAAGGTATGTACTTTCAAAGCCCTGATTTTTGTGTTGGTAAATCATGATTTTTAAATATAATAAAAAATAATAAAAAAACAGAAATATAGAACTGATCACAATGCAACAATTATGAAGATGTGAAATACAAAAGTAGATAAATTTGGAAGATCTTACATTATTAGAATGCTAATCGAGATGATTACACTGAGTTCATTCTGATTTTTTAATTTCTTTGATAGCTTTGAAGATATCATCAGCAATAACAGGACGGGGAGGGGGAGGATGTGGATGTCGTAAGCAATCGATAAGCTGGCGTATACGATTGCGAATAGGTCGGCACAAAAAGCACAAGCCAATTTGGCTAACGAGTCCTGTAAACGCAGCAACTACTACAGATAGGCCCATTGTCTATTTGTCTTTGACAGTTTCTCTAAGCAAGTATATGTGTAATGCATTTGTATATGTAATTGTACTTGCATTGATGTATAGTAACTGAAGATTTTAAAGTTTTTAATTTATAAACAGCCTGCATTTATTTTTGTTGTAACTGATGTACTGTTTCAGTAGTCTTGACCATCGATAGCAATGTCATCTTAAAAATACAAATTATATTGAAGAGTAAAAGATTAACCCTACAAGTAAAAGATTAAGACATACAGTAACCAGTTTAAACTACACCGATAGAGGTGTAATCAAGTCGATACAACTTGTGAGCTATTCATGGTTGACTCCTATATAATTATTTGAGCTTGCGAGGCTTGTCATGTCGAGCTCTAACTACTCAATAGACAGCCGAGTTGAGCTCAAATTTTTAAAATACTGCGCTCGTAAAGCTTGCGAGGCTATTCAACTTACCATATTTTCTCATTAATTTTGAGTCAAGTTGCCCACATAAGTAGCTTGTCGAGTCTCCAAGTCGATTAGTAGTTAGTTTTGAGAAATATTAGAAGGCCGTTCCAGCCCAAACCGAAAATCGATATCAAAACTAAGGAATTAAGAACCGAAACCAAACTAAGTGTGTGTGGGGTAAAACTAGCTAATAGATGGAGCTGGAGCTGAAAGCTAGAGTTTTTTTTTTCTAAGCTAATAGTTAGACTTATTTTTTAAGCTGAAAGCGGAAGCTTATTGATATATGATAAGTAATTTATAAGTGGTAAGTAATTTTTCATTTCATAAGCAGGGAGCAAATTTTTAAAAACTACTTCTAGTAGCTTATTTTTTTAGAGCTTATTATTTCAGTAAACTCGTAAATTTTTGTTAACCAGACAATGCTATAAGCTTGAGCTTATGGAAAAAATAACCTTAAGCTCTCATAAGCTCTTGTAAGCTAGTATGCCAAACACACTCTTGGAAACATATTAGCTATGGCTTAGAAGATTTTTGTTCATTTCTTGTGTTTCAAGTGATCAGAATCTGGAAAGAATAATGACAAATGCTACCATATTCTCTAGATTTCTCGTAATAATATATTTTCTTCTCCCTCTATTACATTCATCCAAAAAATTGAGTAACATACATTTTGACACCTAATGTCAAACATACTAACTACATATAACTTTCAAGGGAGATACAAGAGAGGAAAGCTGCACAACTTATCCTCATTAAACCAAGTTTTAAGCATACAACATAAAGTTAACATTACTGTAATTTATAATCCTTAAAGGCCACGAAAAGTTTACCCAGCCAACCATCGCTTTGCCGCAGTACACAGTCGTTTTTTCATTTCTTATCTTTATCCTCATTTATGGTAAGGTCTTGTAGTTTATCATCAACCCCATTCTGGTCACTGAACTTTTGGAATTCAGATTCTATAGTTTGGGCAATCTTTTCGTCATCTGGGTCAGGTTCAGGGAAAGCCACATGAAATGATTGGTGCTTGATCGGGGCAACTGGGGACTCCAACGCCGCAGCTTGCTGGTTGATGTACTTATAGAGCTCCTGGTGGAACCCATGGTCGAATGAGAAGCAATTGTCGTCACCGGAGCTGTTTCTAGAGTGTCGTGATGATCCAGATCCATTGCCTGGTCTTCTACAAAAATGTGGAAGAGAATCGTAATCCATTATCTGCCATTTCAACTCACAATGTTAAGCTTTAATGATATGTACTGTACTACTGTCCTAAAAAAATAGTAAACATGTGGTCATGTGTGACACTACCTTCAACAGTTCATCTTTTCCACAACCTGAAAGCACCTGAACTTTCTTTCTTGTTCTTTCTTGCAGAAGAGGCCTCACAACCTACAAGAATTTAGATCGTCAACCAAAATCTTAGAGTGAAAATAAAAGGTTAATGGAAGGCGAACTTTTAATATTGAACCTTCCAGCATGCTGAAAATATGTATGGAGCATTGACAATGTAGTAGGTGTCGGTCTTTTCTGGATAGTTCAAGTCATCAATGCTTGATATAACCGTCAATAGCTGCAACCAACCAAGAAATCAGTATTTTATAGGTTACAAAATTTTCCACATTATGTTCAAAGCTGCATATATATCTATAGATTTCTTTAGAGATATACTATTCCTGTCCCCATGAAATGACAGCATTTCCATTTTTGCGATTCATTCAACTTAATACTGTTTGGGAAAACTTTGTCATTATTCAAGGGTGTAAGTTTTGAAAAAATTAGCAAATAGCCACAAACACTTCCCTAAGAGACTCATCACTCAAGGAGCATTATCATCGGAGTAAGTTTTGCAGTAAGGGTGTTCTAACAAAGCTATTCATGCAGTAACAAAACAGTAAACCAGCTAAAAGAGCATTAAAAGAGCGAAAACAAAACTAGATACTTTTCAACATACCTTAAGCTGACTAAGTTGTGAAATTTTAAGCCCTGTCATATCCAAAACCTTGACACATGTGCTAATATGTCGCTCAAATTTTTTTGTTGCACCGGGCTGGGAATAAATAGGAAGGAAAATCAGCTTATCTGATAAGCTACCATAAGTTACTCTCCTTCAAAATCTAATCATATTGAATACTTACCAGTATTATCCGGTCTCTATACTCATTTATCTGGATATGCGATTGAACGTAGTAATGTATCTAAAATGAAAGAGAATTGCAGTTGTAATATGACACATTACACAATAAGTAAATGCACTCGCATGAAAACCAACTATTCCTCAAGCCATAAGTTTATAACACTGTTTAATGCAATTGCAATAGTAACTATTTTTGAAGTAAATATCCTTACAGATGCTTTATCATATGTGCTGAGCCCTACGCCGACAGCAATAACAGGTCTCCCCTTCAAAAAGAAACCAGAGAAAAGTTAGCAAAGATCACATGGGTATCTTAGATTCCGGTCTCTTAAATAGAATTTCCAAGAAATTCGATGTACTCTTTTCGAGATACGTACCTTTTTAACCATCAATCAAGTGAGAAAATACTATGATAAACTAGACAGAAAATTATTGCCCATAATTGTTTAACTTATTAAATTAGCTAAAAAGGAGTACCTCTTTTGTGTAACCTGACATTCCTATAAGCTGAGAATCACGGACTCCTCGATAAAAGTTTGCAGGAATGATTGGTTTCTGTATAAATAAACAAAAATCAGCAATAAGTTAAGTGACTGCAAACAAGACGTGGTCTCATGTCGAAAACGGAATCGTACATTTATCCCATGAAAAACATACCATTTTCATGACAATCATAAATATATACATTTAAAACCACATATTCAATTTCCAGTTTTGAATCTTTATCATACATATTTTCAGGCCAGAAAAAGATTATAGAGGTTGATTGGACTATGCATGGTAAACCGTTACGTAAGGATAGTACAAACTCACCGACAATATATTATCAATTTCATTTTGGATCCTCCAATTTAAGCAATCCACAAGCTGAAAAAGAAAAACATTTCATGTAATCATAAATGTAAACAAATAACAGATGAACTTCGAGAAATAAAAACTTGATCTTGACCATTTTGTGGGCCTTGGCAACATTCCCATCTCTTGCTTTTAGAAACCGAACCAAAGCCTCAGTTGGATATCCTTGATGCAGATTCTGAAAATTAGCAGTTGATTCCATTTTTAGTATTTTGCACGTACATATCGATCATGTAGGCATCTATCTGTATTTCAATGTAGATCATTTTTCCACACTCAATTTAAATGATTTATTTATAGACATCCACTCGACCTACTTCAGTTAACAGGTTAAAAGATATATCCACTTTGATCAAAGTTGATTTATACAATCACAGTTGTATGCAGGACTTATTATCTGTTATAACACACAAGAAAATATTATCTGTTATAACACACTGGTGGATTAAGATAGTATAGAATATTATATTTAAAACTTGACAATGACATATCAAACCTTCAATCTCTATAACCACCAACCAAAAAAACAGAAAAGATTCAAACTTTGAAGCATATATAGATTAAAATTCAACAACTTTGGTTTATTTGACCAAAAAAATACTCAAATGTTGACTTCTGATTCACATAAAGTGGCTCAGATCAACAAACAAAAAAAAAAATGAATAAAGATCAGTAAATATTTTTACAACATAAACAATAAGATCCGGCACAAACAAAAAAAAAATTAAAAGGGAAGCAACATAAACCTCAAATGTGTTCTTGAGTGGCTCATCAACTGAAACAGCATATATTTATGGAAAATAAAAAAGAAAATGTCAGGGGAGCTGTAAATCATCAAATTAACATAGAAAATGAAATAAATGAAGAAGAATTAGGGTTTATAGAAATATAAAAAGACTGACTTGAATCCATTAAATTCTGGAATTGCTTTATCATATTCTGCGATATGATCACCATTTTTGTCGAACCAATCAATCAATCTGCTTCGAAATCCTAAATCTAACCCAAATTAATAAAAAAGTTGTTTAATTTATTAAAATCCTGGGCTGCATTTATCAAAATCATGTGGCTTATAACTATAAATATTTATATTTATTTTTTCGTATGAAAAAATGAAACAACAAAAGCATAGATGGAGTCGGGGGAAGGAAGGGTGACGCGGGATGCAGACACATACACCAAAAAAAGCCAATAATAATCGGTGGATTAAATTTTTCAATTTTCATTCTTATTCTTTCGAATTACTTTTACAAAAATAGTCCTTTGGAAGGTTGGGTAGAGTAAATATTTTAGTATTGAATGTTCAACTAGATTCTAACCTTTTAGTTGTTTATTTAAGCCTTAAGGAAAAAAATAATTAGATTTGGACATGTAAGGGAACAGTTGTTAATACAATAAATTGTTTATACGTAAAATTATATGAACTTTAATTTACTGAATTTTGATTAATTTACTTTATTATTTGAGGATTAGTTTGTAAACACGTGGCCATGATCTGTCTATATTTTTATCGGCGGTTTCATCTTCACAATAATTATCCTAAACAATATTAAATCTCAAATTAACGTATTACAAACACGCTATACAAAAAGTGAAGTAATTAAATATAGACTTTGATTGTGTCTAACTATCGTAGATAAATGTAGGGTTTCGGATATATAGACATGTAATTCGTTTTCATTTCATTAATGACATAGAGATGCAGTTTAATCTACCTTCCATTTCTGACTGAACTTTAGGTACAAAAATGAACTTCAACTAACAGAGAGTTATAATGAGATTGTTATTGTACATAATTATAATTATTATTTTCTAGAGATAAAATTTATACTTTAAACACACGAGTTTTTTTTAGAAAGTCAATCCTACAACCTAACTCACATATTATATACAACTACAAAATCCATAAATATATACACTGTCTCTCTCAAGTGAGGCTTGAACCCTCAACATCTTAGTTGAAAGGTCTCTCTCATACCGCTAGGCCAATGACTCTTTGATTAAAGTGTTAAACACCCGGATATTAATTAGTTACTCTTGAGAGGAATTTTATTTTTTAGAAAATTAACAATTTCAGTCCTTCAATATCAATTATTCACATAATTAGTTGTTTTAGTTTAACAGCACGTAACATTGTTACGTGCTATTATACGTAACATTACGTGCTATTGCACGTAAAAGAACATATACCTTTGTTTTTAACTTCATTGCCCAAGCGCACGGACACACAAACACGTTGGGAACTTTAGTGCATACCATATCATCATCAATAAATATATCCAACTACAAAATTTTATGGTGAAATTTGATAATTGTCTTTTGATATAAGTATTGGTTGAGAATCAAATTAATCCTTGATTGTTAACAAAAAGTTCTCCTTTATATTTCACTGGTCACTGATTATTAACTAACTGACTTGAGCCTTTAAGGTGTCAGTAATTAAGTAAAGTTTTCTAAGACTCCTCCTAATGGTGACGCGAATTGACGCATCAGTTGCCTGCCAGCTCAGCGTCACGTCAGCTTTTTCCCAAACTGACACAAACTGACACTCCACTGCTAACAGCTACATCACTTCCCTTATTTTCAGGGCCCCACACACTATTTAATCTATTTATTTAATACAAAACTTAAATAACACATTTAAATTAAAACTAAAAATAAGGGATTAATTAAAAATTAAACATTACAATTCCTAAAAAATAAAATATTACAATTCCTAAAAAAGGAAAAAAAAATTACAATTCCTAAAAAAATAAAATGTTACAAATCCTAAAAAATGAAAAATGTTACAAATCCTAAAAAAGAAAAAAATACATTTATTGAAATTTAAAAATACAACTAGTAGTCTACTCGGATTCGTTGTCGTCTTCATTGTTGTCCTCGTCTTCACCCGAATCTAGCACGTGGGTTGAACCCGAACCCGCGTCGTGACCAAAGAACGTTTTGTAGTCCGACTCATAGTTGTCAACCAAGGTTTTTCTTACTTCCTTGATCATTTTTTTCTCCTTGCCTTTGAGAAACGACGGGATCGGTTGAAGAAGCATTTTCCACGATTTAATGATCGTTTTTTTGGCCGTGGCTTTTCCGATTTGCGCCATTGTACGTTCTGACGTTTGCGCGGCTCGTATGTTGGCCAAACGTTCTTGTTCTTTCAAAGAACGTGAAGCAGTAGCGGCATCACTTGAACTCGAGCTTTTTTGGCTTTTCCTAGAAGATATACGACCGGGCGGGCGACGAATGGGGTCGTCGGTGAACAAGTGTTGCATGTTAGCCGTAAGAGGATCAGAATAAGGCATGTCGTCACTAAGATTGATGGGTTCGAGCTCGGGTTGGGATGGAATTTCTCGGTTGCTCATAACACCAAACGATGCCAGAAACTTTGGATGATCCTTGACTACGTCCCAACAACTTTCATATATGAAATCTCTTCCCATTCGGTCCTTGAACCTCTTATGACATGCTTTCACAATGTCATCTTCTTTGGCACCGCTCGGACGAGGATTTGTAACCTCTTTGTAAATTCCAATGAAGATCTTGCAATCCGAACGGATCTTGTTCCATTTGCCTTGAAGTTGGCTCACGGAACGGGTTTGGGGAGCCACCGAGTTGTAGTCCTCATGAATTTTTCTCCAGAAAACTTCTCCAGCTTGTGCCTTGCCTTTTTTGTCTTTTTCAGACCGGTGGATCCATCGTTGGGCCAAGATAACCGCCTCCTCATCGGTCCATTTTACTTGCACTCGGGTTGAGGCAGTAGACACGGCTTTTTCTCTAGATCTTCCTCTCTTTGGAGCCGGCTCGGGTTCGGGTTCGGTTTGGGTTTCGGGTTCGGGTTGGATTTCGGGTTCGGGTCGGGGCGGAGTGTTGATGTTTCCGAATTGTTGGAGGCTAATTGGTGTTGGTGGATATTTGTTGAAAGCCGAAGGATGAGGTTGGTGCATGTAGTGTGGGTTTCCGAACGCCGCGGGAGATTGGTGATATGGGATTGTTGGTGAAAAATGATGATACGTTAGGTAGGTTTGATAAGTTTGGTATGGTGCGGATGGACTTTGGTATGGACCGGGTGGGCTTGCGTATGTTGCAAAACCGGGGGGTTGGCTAGGTGATGAGTTGTTCGATTGAGCCGAAAAAGTGGATGTTGGTGAAGTTGGATTCGGAAGCGGGTTGTTGATAAGGTTGTTCCACATATCGTCGGCGGTAGATTGTTGGGTTGGCCTCATTTTTTGGTATATAAAAGTGGTAGAAGTTGAAAGTGGTGATTGAAGAAGTTGAAGAAATTGTATATAAAAGTTGTGAAAGTGTATATAAAAGTGGTGAATTGGGGTGTAAATGTTGTTGAAAGTAGGTTGAAAGTGGTGAATTGGAAGTATAAATTATATAAAGTAGTGGAATATTTAAAAAGTTGGAGAGTGAATGGGTTGAAAAATTGGTTGGATTTGGTTTGAATTTATAGTGTGTAAAAAGTAAAAAAAATATAAAAATTAAATGTTTTTTTTTTTGCCCGTTCCTCACAGATTTTCAAAATTTTTTTATTTTTTATTTTTATTTTTTATGTTAAACAGCTCGCGTCAGAAAAGGGACCCCCCCCCCCCCTCTCTCTTCCGTCGCTCTCCCGACGAGGCCAACCGACGCACACCAACCGACGGGCCGTGTCTATGACGTCGGTTCCGTCGGTCCCAACCGACGCACACTGACGGACGCTATAAGGAGGAGTCTAACTAGCTTTGCTTAATATGTAAGTTTTATGAGCCATATAAATAATAAAAAAGTTGTTTATAGTTTTCATAAAGACACCATTTAAAGTCTTTGGAAAGGTGGGAAAAGAATTGTTAGGCATATGATATATATATTCTCTTTGATAAGGTTTTCTAATGAACTTTTTCTGTCTCAAAATTTCTTTACTTCATGAAAAATGACCCCCGGTTGAAGTGACATCAAATCAAAGGGCATACGTAGCCATGCGATGCTTTTGCGCCATGACAATCTCACCGGGATTACGGGGTATTCTAGTAATTCGTTAAAGGATATAAAAACTAGAAAATGTAGATGACCGATATTATGTGCGCGGAACTTTATGTGTGTTAGGTAACCTATAGAAAAGGTAGCCAGTCATTTTTATTTTTTTATTTTGGTTAACGATGCGTACACATAGGCATCCACGTAAGCATATATGACATTATATTGGTGACACATCATTATTTAATTATGTTTAAATATTAAAATTATAGGTTTTGCTTGCTTGGTGGAGTTAAACAAAAAGGACAGTAGGTTAATCTGATACACATAAGCACGTTACTTGATATAACTCATTTTATACATACAATGTACAAAATTAATAGTTCCGTTTACACAATGGAGAATTTTATTACGTGCACACTATGAAGATCTAACGTTTATTTGTGTACATTTTCGCTCACTTAATTCACTGCTAATGAAATCAATATCACGAGACAGTAACAAATGTATACCTACTATCGTAATGATTTTGTTGGGATATTCTTACATGTCGGGAAAATATTTAATATAACTAACTGTATTTCTGAAATATATTAAACCACCTGTAACCAAAAAAAATGATAAAATATAATATAAAGTAAAGATTTAGTTCTCCTATTTTAATGGTATAAATAAATAAAATACCACTTTGTTTAAGATACAATTGTTTAATATTTATGTAAGTTTCTTAATTAAGATTACTTTAATAATTTAAGTTTCTATTAGCGATATATAAACCATCAACGTGCAGCAGCATTTGGATTCTGGACCATGTCATTGTGTTTAGGACATAATATAAGGGGCTTAGCTGTATAAATAAACATTTAGAGATATTTGTGAAGTAAAACATCATCTTTCGCGAATTTGTTTAAACTAATACAAAATAAATATTCATCACTTCAGGGCCTTTTGTTAATCAAAAATAAATAACAATTCACCATGTTAAAAATTTTGTGAACAAAAAAAAATATTACCTCTTTACAGACTATCGTGAAGGTCAATGTTTTGAAAATCGGTTGTCCGGTTGAACCAGTCGGATCGGATCCGAACACAAAACCGGTTCAACTCATATAGTACAAAATGGGCCGTTCAACCGGATTGAACCGGATGCAGACAGAAAACCGGTTCGCTCAAAAAACCGGTTTTTATAACTTCGCTGAAGGTTAAACGAACTTCTCAATATTTACGAAATTGTCACCACACTTGAAATTTATTAATTTACAAATATATCACCATCAAAATAATGTTTTTTGATCAATAATGAATGTCTAAGATATGTTCACACCTAAATAGTGTATTCTCACTAGATGTCTTATGTATTCGCACTTATACACATATTATACATATATATGATATCATATATGAAGATCAATATTTAGTTACAGGGTGGGGTTCAAATGAGAATATGAATTTGTGTGATAATGAGGGAACCAATGATATTGTGCCATGTGTACAAAGAGAATGTTCCAAATGTACAAAACCCATTTACCCCCAACATCAATTATCTCACAAACGAAAAATCAAAAAATTATGAAAATTGTACCATTAAATTCAGCGTTTTCTCCTCTTTGATTTGCCGTCCCTCAAGGCATACTTTCGACGAGCTTTTTTTTCCATCTTTTTTGGTGGATTTTACATTAACTAACCCATGTGTTAAAATGTTGCGTTTAGGGTTTCGCCCCGAGACCCCTAACCCCCAACCATAAATCCTAACCCCTAAACCACAAACCCTAAACCCTAAATGCTTTGCAAAACTCTAAACCCCAAATCATACTAAACCCTAAACCCTGCTAAACCCTAACCCTGAACCCTGCTAAACCCTAACCCTAAATCCTAAACCCTAAACCCTAGCCCTAAGCCCTAACCCTAACCACAAATCAAACGTACAATCAATCACTAACACATGTGTTACTAATTTGTAAAACCCACCAAAAAATGAAATTTTTTTTTATCAAAAGTATGCCTTGAGGGACGGCAAATCGAAGAGGAGAACACGTTGAATTTTATGGTGCAATTTTCATGATTTTTCGACTTACCGTTTGTGAGATATTTGAGTTTCGAAAATGTGGGGGAAATGGATCTTTGATGAAAATGAGTGGTTGAGATTGATTCTCCTATTCTCACTCAAAATTGATGTACTCATTTGAACTCTACTCTTTACTTACAATAGGACGGGTAGTTACCGATAGTAATTGGCCTATCTTTTAGGTTTCTCCATGGTCTCGTTGTGGTAGTACTAAGCTATTAGCTATTACTCTATCCCATAAAATCTAGAAAGTTAACATAATTAAGAGCACACGGTGTGCATCTAGGTGGCATCGACGTTCCCCATCGAGAACGCCGTGTGACGGCGTTCTGCCGCCCCGCACCGGCGTTCTCACCGAATTTTCGTTCCAGCTTTCGTGAAGGGACGGTGTATCCATTCGATGTTCTCACATTTTTAATTGTTTTTTTTTCCTTTTTTCTGTTTGATCACACGAGCTAGCATAAAATATGTGAGTAAATTTTCAGTTTTGGTTCCTGATTTGCTTGGTGGATGGTGGCGTTAAAATATGAGAAAGGAGGAGAAGAAGAAGATGGGTTACTGCAGGTGCTAAAAAAGAAAGAAAAACGGAGGTGGTAGAGGGGTTATCTATAGTAAATAATAATAATAATAATAATAATAATAATAATAAAAGTGGTACACTTTGCCACCTTGGGTGGTAGGTATCATGAATGAAATGTTTTGTTTTAATTTTATTTATGTGTTTTTAAATATTAATTGTTGTAAATTAGAGATAAGAGAGAAAGAGATGTATCTTATTATTATGAACCATAGGTATATATAGAGTACAATGGAGTATCCTCCAAGCAATAGTAAACTAACTAGGACTCTAATTCATCTAATCTATCTCCAATAGATACGGACAACCACAATTATCTATAACACTCCCCCTTGGGTGTCCATTACATAAAAACTTATGCCTCGTTAAAACCTTACTAGGTAAAACCCAATGGGATAAAATCCTAGTGAAGGAAAAAGAGTACATAATCTTTCAATACGCATGGAGATACTGCCTCGTTAAAAACCTTGTTAGGAAAACCCAGTGGGATAAAACCATAACTAAGGGAAAAAGAGTGCAGCGCGTATTTCCTCCCCCTGATGAGTACATCAGGTAAGTTCATCAAGTCAACGTAACCCAATATCACGAACAAACTTCTGAAATGTAGAATTAGGAAGTGCCTTGGTAAATAGATCTGCCAGATTCTCGTTTGAACGGACTTGTTGCACCTTGATATCTCCACATTTTTGTAAGTCATGAGTAAAGAACTTTGGTGCAATATATTTGGTTCGATCACCTTTGATGTATCCTTCTTTAAGTTGAGCGATGCATGCTGCATTGTCTTCATATAATATTGTAGGTGCCTCGTGTCTAGAAGAAATACCACATGAATCACAGATTTGATGTATCACATTTCGTAACCAAACACACTCTCGACTTGCTTCATGAATTGCTAGAATCTCCGCATGATTTGATATGGTGGCTGTGATTGATTGCTTTACTAAACTCCAAGAAATTGCAGTACCAGCGATTATGAAGACATACCCAGTCTGAGATCGACCAGTATGGGGGTCATACATATATCCTGCATCTGGAAATCAACTAACCTAGTTTTGCATTGGTTAGTAAAATATAATCCCATATTTTTCGTACCTTGAAGGTAGCAAAATATTTGTTTTATTTCACCCCAATGTCTCCGTGTAGGACACGAGCTGTATCACGCTAATAGATTCAAAGAAAATGATATATCAGGTCGTGTATGACCAGCGAGAAACATCAATGCCCCAACCGCACTGAAGTAGGGTATCTCTGGACGAAGATTTTCTTCGGTTTTTTTCGGAGGTCGAAATGGGTCAATTAATCATCTAATCATTAAAGTGCTTAGTGAATGTCATTAGCCCAAAAGTCTTACTAGCACTTCTTATATAGGTTTCTATTGGGACACAAATATTACGTCATTAGGATGTCTTAATCCTTAACCCATGATAGAACATTGTCTTTACAAAATCGTTCATCTCAATTTATGTAATGAGTACCAACTGCCTTTGGAAGCTTCCAAATAGTATTAATAATATACGAATTTCAAAATATTTATATTCAAATGATGCATGGGCTAACACAATCATTTTATATAACATATTCTTTTCAAGAAAATATTGCAAGAACGAATTTATCATATGTGCCCAAACGATTTTCATCGAAATAAGGTCTTTATTTAATTTTATCAAATGGTGTTCTCGGGAAGTCTTTCCTTCAATCTTAAGGACCTTTAGATCATCAAACAATTTATGAGCTCAAATAAGATCTAATTGACGCGATTTAAGTTTTCTTATATAGCCAGACCAACTTATAAGATATTTATCATAGTTGCATCTACGTACCAACCAAAATAAAATATCACCTCTCAATTAAATCTAGGTCTATGCAAAAATCTTTGTGCTAATACTCTTGCCTTATATTTCTTAGCTTCATACTCATTGGGCTTTTGCAATAAGACCGATTTTTATAGGATAGGCTTTTACACTTCTCGTGTGTATAATTCAACCCTAACCATCTCACATCGAGAGATTTCACCTCTTATAAATTTCTTGCGTCTTTTTATATTGGCCAATAATATCTACATATGCACTTCTTGGCATCAATACTTTTACGATCCTCGTTAACAACATACAGCGCTACATTATACAAAAAAATACTAACGACGTCGATTTCATGTATTCGATTCCACACTTTACGAGACACGATATAAATTATTAAGATCTTTTCACTATTCAGTTTTCACTTTTGGGTACCCGCGGTTCATTTAGAACCTTCATGTCTAGTGTCTCTTTATCAAATCTCATGGGGTCTTTTTTACCTCGATTTTGACCATCTAGATTTATTGCTCCCTTTCCACTTCGAGGATTTTATTTGGAATCGATAAATCTACCATGTTCCACTTGCCATGGACTTATTACCATTATTAATCGGAGCATGAGCAGCTTATATAGGTGACCTAGTCACTCAATTTTGGTCATCGAATATGTCTGGCAATTAATAAATTTGAATTATCATTTGAACCTTAAGTTCTTATTCTTCACTATGAGGATCAATATCGTACTGTGATAATTCCAATTTAAGCTGCTTATTCCCCTCCCCATACATATTCCCAGCAACTTTTCAGGATTAGTCATAACCTTCTTTCAGATAATTTCCTTGTATGTTATGGTGGAGCAACCAAATTACGTATAACACAACTCTTAAGATGGGATATATCTTTTATGACCAAACATTAATTTATCACGGGGAGTCATCATAATCTTGTTGGCCTGATGCGAATTCATATTGTTTCATGTATACTAACATGGCCCCATACTATATGTAATAGTTATGCTCTCATCATGACCGCAGTCTTTGCGGTATAGGAAATACACTTGTTAGCGTTTCAACAAAAGTAATCTATGTATGAACCAATAGATGTTCAACATTTATTACAATCAACTGAAGACGCTTAATATATGTTTCATTCACCGACATTTTAAAAACAAATACGGAGTATGATATATGGAATATGTGCTCGCAACCTCACTGGGAGAGTCACTTAATCATGCAAGCTGTAGGTTGCAATTTTCATGACCATTTAGACGATGCATCGATTTAAAATCTAAATGGTCCACTAGGTGGATATATAGGCCTACATATATCCCCGTTTATCATATCCAAAAATATCTAGGGATTCGATTTCAACTTTAGTCAGTAATATCAACTTTATTTGAGAGCATTCAACTTATGTCAAAATTACCACTTTTAAGAACTTCCTAGTTCTTATATACATTTCGCATCATCATTGACTCGGGATGGTCTAACCGGTCATGCCAAATTTTATATATATATATATCAAGATCCATAAACGCCAAGTTTATGACCATATTGCACTTTCCTTTTATAATATAAGCCGGAGAATATGAGAAAATAGTGCATCTTCACTTTAAGATTTTTATTTCTCATGGCTATATTAGCTCGTTACTTAAGAGCTTTCAATAAATTAATAATATCATGTATAGTATCACCATTATTCTATAGCATCAAACAAGTGTAATGTTCTAATATCACATATCATCATGAATAATATATCATACTATAAATAAATAATGTAAATCTCGCACACTAAGTCAAATTGTCAATCATCAATTCAATCTACCGTATATGTATGTATATCTAACTAGGCATCTTTATTATCTACAACTAGCAGACACCCGCGCTAAGCGGCAGAATTTGAAGTTTATTATGATTGACGATGTTGGTATTTCGCTGATTGTATATAGTAAAAGAATTCAATATGGTTAGTATGTGATAGTAAATGAATCGAATTACTTAAGATTTATATATACTTTCTACAGTCCTAATATAGAAAGTGTTTCAATTTGTTGATCATGTAATTAATGGTTATAGTTGATAAAAGGGGTATAATAGGAATTTTGCATCTTTAAATTTTAAGTTTTGTAAAGAAATAGTGTAAACTCTTTATAAGGGTGTTAGATTAGATACAAGAAAGAAATGACCCTCTAATAATGTCAAAACTCAAAAATCACAAAGTCGGGTTATGAGAGATCATCGAGATCAAACATATATTTTATACATATATCAAGTTAATGCAACCATATAACTCTATTTAATGAGCGATCCAAATAAAAAAAATTATGGTCACTAATCATGTATCAAAATATAACTCAAGTATTGTTGTAAAATTTTCAACCATATATTAAGGCAGGGGCCCCCAAGAATTCTCAAATCATGTAAAAAAAAAAAAATTTAAAAGTATTTGCGATATTTCATAAGTTTTGCCCCCAAAAACATGAACAAATAATTAAAAAAAAAAAATTTTGCCCCCTACTTCTAAATCCTAACTCCGCCCCTGTATCAAAGTCATGAATTGATTATTACAACTAATCATCTTGATTTAACTTTCGATCCAAATCTCTCAAGATCAAAATGAGTAAACATCGGCAAAGATATAAAGCCCCCAAAACATGTAGAAATTATAACTTTAACTTCTATAAAACATTATTTGGTAATCATGTTTATAAGCATTGGCCGGCAAAGATGATTCCCTATTGTCCTAGATAAAAATTTCAAATATTTATCACCGATTATTAATGATGATTTCGATGGTTAATTTTCTACTACGTAGGAGCTATCTTTTGATATGTATGGTCGAAGATGGTTCCAGATTATGTCCTCGAAAATAACAGAATCACTAAAAGTATAACAAATACACATATATTTGCCTACATACTCGGTATATGCTCATACGTTTCTAAACAACCATCAAAAATTTATTTGGTTTTAAATGTTTCTAAGAATTTCTCTAAATCCCAATATATATATCCACTTTAAAATACAAAACATGTACGTACACAGTAAGGTAGAAACATGACTATATCAGTATATTGGTAACATCGGCAAGCATATATATGCAACATGATCGATCACGATGACTTAAAGAAATTATGTGGATCACGGTGTTTATAACGTGACAAGTAGCTAGTTATATCATGTTCCACATATCAAATTAGAACAAACATTTATATCCTCATATACTGCATCAACTAGGTTCTTAGAAACTTTGACTTAGATAGTTAGATGTAACACCTATGTTCAATAAATATGCATGTATTACTTGATCGATAAAACCTTAACATACAAAGCAACCATATCAAAATTGTCAATTACAACTAAATTCAATTATAAGTCTCTTATAGTACCATCGTAATGGTGGGATTGATTTATCATATATCAAATTAACTATGTATATAATATCTTCAAGTTAAAAATATTCTATAGCGAATGAAGCCAAAAATCTAGCTAAGATATTAATTACACCTCAAAATTTGATATTATACCAATTAATCAATTTGTAAGTTATAACAATTAAATACACTTACAAATCTAAGCAACAAGAAATTAAAGCCATATTATCTTCTATTTTTTTTTCCGACTTCGGCCATGTTCAATTTTCCATTCCATTAACTCGTACTTAATATAACTTACTAGTACTTATGTATGGTTAAATACATACATAGCCGCTAATAAGCCCAATATCCCATGAATATTTTTTTTTAACAAGCAGTAATTCAAAATATTACCCTTTGTGTTTATTGTTCGCTTCAATTCATAAACCACAGACGATAAAATCTATATTAGTCAAAATCAGATGTTTATTTTTAAAATTTTTTTTCATCTCTTATCTTTTGTTTATTACTTTTAAATTAATACAGTACAATATAAACATCAAACGAAAGTTAATTGTTCATTCTTAAGTGTATGGTATACACGTGTACATTAATTCGCAAAACAAGATCGCCACCTATATAGATCACATACTGTAATTGAATATTATAAACACATAAGTAATGAAAGTTTAATAGGTACCTCAAGATTATTAATTGACGGTCACGAACTTGATCTTAGGTTAGAGACTCGTGCTGATAACGTGTTGTAAATTAGAGATAAGAGAGAAAGAGATGTATCTTATTATTATGAACCATAGGTATATATAGAGTACAATGGAGTATCCTCCAAGCAATAGTAAACTAACTAGGACTCTAATTCATCTAATCTATCTCCAATAGATATGGACAACCACAATTATCTATAACATTAATTTATATATTTAATTATTTCCCAATTTTATTTGATTTATATATTTTTAAATGTTAATTTATACAATTATCATCATTAAAAAGTCAAATAAAACAAATAATATAAAACTCCATAACACTCTCCAGAACACTGTGAATTCAGTTTCACCACACAACAGAATCCTCACTTTCAACATTCTCCAGAACACTGTCCGGAACACCGTGTACCACACCCTGTGCTCTAAGAGCACTGGGTGTGGTGTCGGTGTTCTGGGACAGTGTTCTGGAGAATGTTGAAAGTGAGGATTTTGTAGTGTGATGAAACTGAATTCTCAGTGTTCTGGACAGTGTTCTAGATAAAGATAATTGTATAAATTAATATATAAAAAAACAAATAAATTAAATAAATAAACAAATTCAGTGCATGAAAAAGGAAGAAACAAATTAATAATTGAGAACATTGAACTCTTTCAAAGTCTCTATCTAGACGGTGGAGTCAAAACTTTGTGAGAACACCGGTGGGGTGTGCCAGAACACTGATACTCAGTGTTCTCGAGTAGGAAAATTGATGGGAACGCCGACACACCGAGTGCTCTAAGTGTTAAGTGTTTAATTTAATTTGTAATTGTAACGGATCAAAGTGATTGATTTAATTTGTTTGATTATCTTAAGGAGCATTGAGTTACGTACTCACATTGCCTAATAATCCACAAATAACATAATATTTTATCTCGGAGTTAATAATGACGGTATTTAAATTCATCAGAGCACACGGAGTGGTGCCGTCTTCGTCAAAATTCTTCGTCGGGAAAGCCGTAAAATGGCGTTCTGCCACTCCGTGACGGCGTTCTGGATGGCGTTCTGGACGGCGTTTTTCGACCAAATTCTTCTGCAAGACGCTGTATCATTCGGTTTCCTCCATTTTTTTAATATTTTTTTGTTTTTTTTTTGTTTTTTAGTCTTAACATGTGATTTAAAAAAAAAAAAAAACTCCAGAACACTGTCCAGAACACTGTTACCACTCCACAAAATCCTCACCACAAAATTCTCACTCAGAACACCGTGTTTAGGCCGTCACCACTCCGTGTGCTCTCATTAATTTATTACTCCGTATGCAGGGGCGGAGCCACGTAGAAGCTAGGGGTAACGCTTGCTACGGGTCCGTTTGTCATGCGAAGTGTAACACCCAGTCCTTGGACCTAGTAGTATTTTAATATTTTCTGACTGTGAATTATTATTAAGTGTGTCAGAAAATAGGTGTGTTGTATTATTTGAAATAAATAGTGATAATAGTCGAATAATTTATTGTGACTAATAAATTATTGAGTGTTTTAATTTTATTTAGTTGACGGTAAAATAAAATAATGTTTCCCCGCAAATGGTTTTTAAGTTCCAGACAATGATAAGTACGGGGAATGAAATTTAGACAATTGTGTAATAGACCTATATGTTGAGTCGGTCTTTTATTTCAACATATATCTATGTACATATGCATTCGTACGTATCATATATTCATATGTATTATTTCAAAACCCTAAAACCATGAGAAATCATCAAATTGAAGCCCTAGAACTCGAATTCAAGCTTCCAAAACATGAGTAAATCATCCATTGATCATCATAATCATGTGGTAAGTCTTAATTTTGTGATTATGTATAAACCTAGAAATGGGTTTTTGTGTATTTGATTCAATTAGGATGATTAATATGAAATTGAAGCTTGTAATGATCATATAGTTGTTAGTTGATGATTATATGTGGATTATAATCTAAACCTAGTTTAGAAATGGTGAATTTGATATATGATCATTAATAAAGTTAAAGGGTTTAGTTGATTATGATATGATCAAAGCTTATAAGCTTGTGTAATTAGTGTATGTTTGATAATTGTTGTTAGTGATCATGTTAGAGTTGATACATGATGATGATTAGTTGTGTTCAAACTAAATTGTGTAAAGTTGATTAAGTGTTCATGGTGATTATGATTGATTCATGAAGATGATTATGAGGGGTTTGATTAATTGTTGATGTTAGATGTTATTAATCTTGTTAATGGGTTAATTATATTAGTTAACAATGATTAAGATGGATAAAGGTGAGAATGTGATACTAATGATCATAATTTGGTAATTGATTATGAATATTGATGTTTATAATGGCTATTCATAATCTTGGAAACTTACTTGATTTGATGTTGAAAGATGATCATAGTTTATTAAGTGATTGTGAATTGAGATGGTTAAAGTGATTAATCATAATCTTGAAATGATGAAAATTGAATTAATACAAGTTAGTGATAAGTTGTTTGATGGAATTAAAATTGTATGATGTTATGTCAATATTGAGACAAGTCATTAACTTGTGTGGTTCTGATGTGTTTTTAGATAAACAGAAGGCTCAGTGACATTAGACTACTGAGTGGACGACTGAGGTAGTCGGTGAGTGGATCTGTAACCTCAGTGTGATTTAGTTGTAATGATTTGGTTACAACAAGTAATTATAGTATTACTTTGATATAATGTTTTCGTTTGTAGATAACTTGCCATGTTAGTTTGGTTGTTTGCTTACTTGGCTGTTTGAGCTAGTATGTAAGATTCTGAGGTCAACTTGAAATGATGGTTGGACTTGGTTGTTATTATAGACGACAGGAAATCTTGGAACTTGAAATGTTGGTTCAAAGATTTAGGTCGTGTGTGATTAACAACAGGTTATCGGTAATTCTGTATAGGCCAATACAGATGATTGATAAGTGTTCTTTGAGTACCAAACCGGTATAAATGTATCTCAAGAACCACCGATCCTTATGATGATTGATTGATTGTTTATTGTTATTTGATGTAAACAGATTGTTGTGCTAAGTTGAACTGTAGATTATAGTTTCATTCACTTAGCGTTATGCTAACCCCACCACAGTTCTTCCTGCAGGTTATAAGTGATGGGACATATTGGGCGGGGCAGGAAGTGTTTGGAATTGATGGAATGTTTGACAGGCTGTTACTCTGATGTTGGTTTAATAACCGAAGAAATGTTTTAAATTATATAACACCTAGTTGTTGAAATGTCATGTATTTAGTTTGGAAAAAGTTTATCTACATTAAAGGGTAATGTAAAGCATGGTTACATGTGTGAAATATACGCTTCCGAATCACAATTATTATTATAATTGTTTCTAGTAAATGAGGGGTGTTATACGAAGTGTAACTTTTGTTAGAAAGAATTGATTTTATTGCTATTTCTACGGGTCCAAATGAGTTCTGCTACTGTTTTGATGAATGATTATTCCATTTTGTATGTTATTAACTCTAAAAACTACTACTTTCTAATGAAATTCTACACGTTCATTAAAAAATTATCTATTTAATATTATGAAAAATTTTGTGCTACGGGTCACCTGAATTTCTTGATCCACCACTGTCCGTATGTAACAAAGTGCATATGGCAAAACAGATGCATACTCACTATATATATATGTACTTTTGTTTTAATATTTGTCTTTTATTTGATAAAAAAAATATTAACAAAAGATTGATTCAAAGAACATGGTCAAGGAAAAAAAGTGTGTTATTATTAGATCCAAAAAAAGTACTCCCTTTCATGCACATAATACAAGATGGATTTGAATCTCAAGAGAATATTTGCATGAAAAATATGAATAACAAAACATATAAGTTAAGGAAGGATGTTTTCAAAATTACTAGATACTATTAATGTGTAAAGACAAATGACTAAATAGCATATGGTAAACGACTTTCTCGAGGTCATATGTTTGAAACCTGTCATAGATATTATACATAAAGGCACCTATCACCAATGAAGCGCATCGTCCACAACGTTAAGACTTAATCCTCGCGAGTTCCGGGTCGGACGTTGTGGTATATGTGATGGAGGTGATTTTCCCGGCGATGTTGGACCTCGTGGGGGATTCAGTCGTGCTCCATTGAAATATGGAGCGGCTTATGTGGGTAGCCCAAATACCCATTTTTATTAATGCATGTATTTATTAATGCGTGTTAAGAAAGTCGCATATAGTAGGTTTATTAATTTCTCGTTATAAGAATTAATCAAATGCGGGGATAGCTCAGTTGGGAGAGCGTCAGACTGAAGATCTGAAGGTCACGTGTTCGATCCACGTTCACCGCAAATAGCTTTTTTTTTCCTTCACTTAATTTTGATTTTGAGAACAACATTTCACCTTAAACCCTTTACAATCTTATATTATACAGTACTTTATAACCACTAAAGTATAACAATCTACTCCATGTGCCAATTTCAGAAATTGCATAGCTCTAAACATGTAACGCCATAAAGATAAACTTTGTATATCTTATAACATTAACAAACACAGAATTGCACATTTAAAACATTACAAAAACCTCATCTTTCCCACAAATAAATCCATACATAACAAGTAGTACATTTTTACAGAATTAAACACATTTAAAAGAAATCGAACTCGAGGTAATTGCCCTTCTTCTCGGGTGCAACCGCAAGGGCAGCAACCTTTTTCTCTAAGATGGATGTCGCTGGAGAAGCAATGCGGTCAAACACCATTGGGGTAGGGATTTCGGGCGGGCTGGCACAACGAATCAATGCCCAATTAACACCTTCAAAGAAAGGATGTTGTTTGATCTCAGTAGCTCCTCTCTTGTATGCTAATCGGTTACGTGGTTCTTTCACTAGCAAACCTCTGATCAAATCTCTTGCCGAAAAACTCACAACTGGCGACTCAGGGAACCTCAATGGCTGCCCAACAACATTCGTCAAAGTGGCCCGGTTACCTGCACCTTTAAATGGAGTTTTACCAAAAAGTAACTCATATAAAAAGATGCCAAGAGTCCACCAGTCTACCGCACTTCCATGCCCTTCGTTTTTAATAATCTCAGGGGCTAAATACTCATGGGTCCCAACAAATGACATTGACCGGACCCCAGTTGGCTCAGCCATAAGCTCGGGTAACGGGCTAACTTGGTTGCCAATTTCAGACTTTGGTTTCTTGTCTTTCTTGGATTTAAATAGTCTTGGAGAGAAACAAGATGTAGGAACCACACATGATGGTTGGATACATGAAGGTGGCTCGATGCATGCTGGTTGTACACAATAACCAGAGTTCTTTCGAAGGGGTTCGTTGTCTAAAGATGATGTATTGACTAGCGTTGGGCTGACTGAGCAACGAAGGGAAAGATCAAAGTCGGAAAGCATTATATGACCATCTTCCCTAACAAGAACGTTTTCTGGTTTCAAGTCACGGTAGACTATTCCAAGCATATGCAAGTATTCCATAGCAAGAAGTATCTCTGCCACATAAAACCTGCAACAAGATTTGATCAGATTACTACAATTAAGGAACAGTGGAGCACTGTAAAAGCGTAGGAAAAGACGAATAGCTTTTGGTCTTCAACTCATCATAGAGCCCACATTTTCGGTTGGGTGCAAACCCAATCCCACATCGGAAAATGAAAGATAATTAAGTCTGCATATAAGCTCATGGGCTACTCCCTGCATCAACAATTGGTTTTAGAGTGGAACCTCAGTGGGCTTATATGTTGGACATGTTGTTGGGCTAAAGTATCGGTCCTAACATTACGGGCTACTCCCACATAGCGGACTTATATGTTGGACATCATGTTGGGCTAAAGTATCGGTCCTAACATTTTCATGATGTTAAGATCATGAAATTTAAGATCATCTTATACCTACAATGCATCATGAATATAAATCAGAGAATTAGGCAGCGTTAAGAATTTTGGGATGAACATACCACAAATAACAAAGTTATGGCCAGTAAGTATTCTAAAAAGATCAGGCAGGGCAGTAGGGGTTTTTCTAACGTGTACCCTTGTGGCACAGGTTAAGGTGCATTGTGCATTTACCGAAGTCGAAATTCCCTTAACTATTAACATTTGCATTAGATACTCATTAATTAAATCTAATATTTACCTTTTTTATGCGTATATTAATTACTACGTACAAATTTTGCTATTTAAAGAAATTACGGGTTCATTAAATGCACCTTAACGTGTGCCACGGGGGCACACGTTAGCAAAACCCCACAAATAAAAAATATCAAAACTTTATAACAAGTAGGGATCAGAAGTTATACTTGACAGCTTGTTCACAAAATCGCTTTCCCGGTTGCCTCTGTCGTAGCATGTGTAAATCACCTCCAGGACAAAACTCCATCACCAAACATGAGAATTTATCCGTCTCAAAATGAGTATACAAGGTTGGAAGGAACGGATGGTCCAATGACTGCAGTATTTCCCTTTCTGTTTCCGCTCTTAATAACTTATTACGACCTTCAAGTGACACTTTATCCATCACCTTCATTGCAAAATAAGATTTCGTACCACTAAGTTCACAAAGATACACACTGCCGATATCCCCACAACCCAATCTTTTTAACAATCTAAAATGGTTCAAACCCAAAACCCCATCTTTTAATCGAACGGCTTGAATTGCTTCCCATCTTGAGTCATTTGATTTATGAGGTTTGCTGATGCTGCTACTTAAAGTGCTGTAGGTACTTTCATCACTTAAATCAGTGCTTGTGCTTCCTCTACACATACTACTTTTCCCACTTTCAACAAAATCTGTTCTTTCACTAGCTTTTGAAACGCTGCTATTCTGAGTAGTTGATTTTGAAATGCTGCCCATTGTTTTAGTACTTGGGACCTGCTTGGACCGATCAATCAACAAGCTTGAACCTCGTTTTGCTGACAATTTCAAGACTTGAATTCAGATATACCTTGTGGGTCTGCATTTGTAGAATACTTCAGATTATTAATTTTCAAGTTTTATACAGCCAAATTATTTCCCAATGACTGACTACAAAAGGTCCGGTTTTTTTATCTATAGGAAACAACTGTTCACAAGATCTAACAAACTACTTCAAATCATAGCGGAATTCAGGATGTGAACTATGAAAGTGATGTTACTAGACAGTCAGTTATAATAGGATGGGTAGTAGAAGAATGAAGATAGTGCTTATATATGTTTCTGCTATTTGAAGTAGTAGTAATTACATTTAAGTGTTTGACAGCTGCGATTAATCAGGATATTAATGGATAATGATGGCCAAAAGGACAATACAGTGAAAAATAAGACTTTTTCGTTAGATTGGAATATAAGTCTTCCAAGTTAGTTGATAAAAAAGAAAAATTAGGTAATTTTATTTTCCCTTGGATAATCAGTTTAGTTGCAGCTATATGAAAATGGCACTAAATAATCAGATAGTTAGAAATGGAATATATTCATCCAAACACCAAAACTAGTTATTGTGACTTCTAGTTGCAATAATCAAATCATCACTTCTGTAATGCAAAGCAAACACCCTGTTATATAAAGCACTCTATCATAAGTAGCTGAGCATAAGGGGATAAATCTATAACATTATTTAATTTTTCTTTCTTTCTGTGGCCTTTGTTTTTTACCTGTGTTTCAAAAAGAAAAAGGAAGGGATACAAACGTACCTGCTATCCCATGTCGGATCTGTTACGGTCCAATTTCTAGTAGTATAAGCCACACCAAGTTACATCTCCGCCACCTATCTGTAATAATAGAGATACCAATATATACACAGCACAGATCAGAATATATATATATATATATATATATATATATATATATATATATATATATATATATATATATATATATATAAAGCATGTTTTGTAATTTAAGTACCAAATTTCCAACTTGAAGCAAGATGAATGTGAAACTTTATGCACTGTTTGTTATTGTGAAAATAACCCCTCTAGAAATCAGATCACATAGCCCAACAAAAATCATACAGGTAGATCTACTTTCAGTTAAGAGCATAATTTTAGAACCACAAACACATCAATGTTACAATTTCAACAAATCAAAATAATATTCAAGTTACCATTTCAGCAAATCAAGAAAATATGTAAGTAACAATTATAAGAACCCAGCAACAGATACATTCATACAACTATACCAGTCAATTGCATTTTGCATATCATGTTCCATCAAGATGAATTTACCTCATGAGTAGCTAAAGTCTTTCACAAAATCAATATTCTTCACCGCAAGAAACAATCAAAGTATTTACCTAACAATGTAATGATCTACCAGCTTCATATAATAAAGGGGGGTATTTTTTAATTTTTTTAAAGAAGCCCATGAAATCAAACAGACCTTTTTCACTTGCATTAGTCAAAACCCTACCACAATGATACCCACAAACAACCATAGTCTAAAAGACAACTGGGAGGCCCAAGTTGCATTAACAATCAAAATATGAAATGTGGAAAAAGTAAAAAAAAAAAAAAAAAGGGTCACAAAAAGTGAACCTGAAAGTAAAGAACTTCAGGGTTGTTGTTGTTGAGACATGAATCAAGATAAAGGCAAAGAGGAGAAGAAGGATAACAGGCAGTAATGTTAATAATAAAATGGTCCTGTCTCTCATGACAATAGACAATAGACTATAGAGAATAGTGATAGTGTGGGTGATATAAAAAGAAAGAAAAAGAGCACTCTCTCCCATAATTGTGGTCTAAAGAAGAAAAAAGGTTTTGAGTGTTGTGGCTGTCTATGTGGGCTACTACCATTGCCTTTGCCACTACCAGGAGGAAACAGAATGTGAAAATCAATAACTTTGTTTGCTACCTGTATATTGTTATCATTACTACTACCTCCCTCTCAATCAAAGTGTCCACCTTGAGTTTGCACACAATTTTATAATTCTCCGCTAACTTACTTTTTACCGATCAAATAATATATCAACCCACTAAAGTCTCTTTCGATGGGTTAAAACATGAAAGTTGACACTTATTTGAGACAACCCAAAATAATAAGGAGGACAATTGAGTGAAACGGAAGGAGTAATATTTTTCTCAATTTTGCTAATATGTACCTTAAACATATGACAACATGCATTCTATGAACTTACTATATCTTACAAATATGAAACTATATTATTTCTATAAATAAAAGATTGATATATATGTATGCACATATAGTATAACTATAGGGGTTAGTGCGAGGAAATGTATTCAACTATAACTCAAACTCTATAGTATGTATCCAACTTCATTTTGATCTATTGTATGTGTCCAACTTTCAGTTATGGTCTATTGTGTGTATTTAACATACGTGTCATCCGTATAAGGTGCCCCTTGACATCCATACAAGATGTCATATCATCAAAATTACTGCACGATACAAACAATAGATCATAATTGAAAGTTAGATACACAAAGTAGACTATAATGAAATTGGATACACACTATATAATTTGATACATTTCCATGCACTAATCCCTATAGTATACTATCTGGTATTAACTAATAGAAAGAAATAAATGGTAAGTACATTATCACTAGTAACTTGTAAACTTGATGCTTCAAGGTTATCTCTAACTTGTGTAATGTTTTGTAGCTTTGAATAAAAATAACCAAAAGTTGAAGCCAAATTTGTTTTTGCCAAGTTAGATACTACAGATAGATCCTTTTTTGACTTCTTGAAAGATAAGTATAAGAATGTGAAAATCTAAAACTATTTTACTTATACAAGTTATTAATTTATGGGAAGTGGTAAATACATCCATACATCAAAAGTCATGTTTTAAGAAGTTATGTTATGTGATTTAATAATATAAAATTTTGGTGTATATATCAAAATGGTGTATTTATCATACTCTTCATGGGATTCAAGTTAAATAAATTAATCGTTAAAATTTTAGAAATGATGTAGAGTATGGGTATTTAATAATAACTTGGTGTCTTATGTAAACTCTAATAGCATTTTGGACGGACTAACATCGGGTTTCAAATTTAGGATATGATTATGATAAGTAAGGTTAAAATGAGAATGAAAAATTTGGTGAGAATGGAGGAACCAATAAAAATGCGTTAAGTGTCATAAAATCCAATTTTCCCCACGTTTTTAAAAATCATATATATCATAAACGGTAAGTCGAAAAATTATAAAAATTGCACCATAAAAATCATCGTGTTTTTCTCTTCGATTTGTCATCTCACAAGGTATACTTTTGACGACTTATTTTTTGGGTTTTACAAATTGTACAAAATTAAATACACATGTTACTCGCTGGTATCACATGTGTTACTCGCTGGTATCACATGTGTTACTAGCCGGTATCACATGTGTTACTTGCCGGTAACACATGTGTTACTAGCTTGTAACACACGTGTTACTCGTTTTCAAAACCCACAAAAAAATTAAAAAACAAAGTTCGTCGAAAGTATACCTTGTCACATTTTTAAATCGAAGAGAATAAAACGTTGATTTTTATGGTGCAATTTTTGTGATTTTTCGACTTACCGTTTGAGAGAGATTTAATTTTTAAAAACATGGGGGAAAAGGGTTTACTGACACGTGACGCATTCATATTGGTTCCCTCATTATCACAAAAAGTTGTTGTACTCATTTGAACCTTACTCTATATATTTGTACTTAAAGTTTATAAGAGTTTAGCTTGTTTTTTTTTTTTCAAACTAATAGTTTTTTTTGATATAAAATTTTTTAGAAATAATAACTATAAAAAAAAGGTATAAAAGGTGAATTACCTAAATATCCTTATCTCACTATTTTTCATTTTATTTTGTCGTCCTTTTATGGTAATTATCCATATATATGGTTCCAGGTGAGTTGACTATACAGTTTTCAGTAGACTTTTTTTTATATCCATTGGATATTACTAACTTTTAATCTGGACCATTGCAACCTTTATTTGTCGGTTATGGGTGGTTTTTTTGTGGACGGTTTTTTTTTTCCCGCACACAAGGAGTAATTCATTTTTGTTGACGTAGTATATATAATATATTATATGTTTCCTATTTAATTTAGGTAAATATTTTGTTTTTGTTTGAAAACTTTTTATGTATAATGTTTGGAATAATTCTGAATATATATTTATAATCAGTGTAATTTTATCTACATTTCGATATAAATTTTATCGTCATATGATATATATTTAACGAACGTATTTTTTTGTCTCAAAATCAACCCTTTTTATATCAAAATGTAGATAAAAATAAACTGACCGTAGTGATATATTTGAATTAACACAAAAGGTATATAAGAAAAGTTAAAAGCGAAAACCACAATAGTACGCTAATAACATTATTTGAATATAATATACATTTTGATATTAATCCCCATGTATATTTTTTAGGTTGTATTCGGTCTTCATACTTTCTAGCATCCATTATCAATAATAACATTTAAGGGTCTGTTTACACTACTATTTTTTTTATGTATGTAATTATGTCAATTGTAATGTTCCAATCTGTGGTGTAATTGTAACAAAGGTCCAAACATAATTCAGCTGTCAAAATTGTAACAAAGGTCCAAACATAATTCAGCTGTCAACTTTCTGTATTATCGTGGTGGTATTTACCAACATTATTAAAGATTTAAATACTTAAATAAGCATTATTCTGTTGTTACAGACAGACGCATTGTTACACGCTATTATGCACAAACATTTGTTATATGTTAACACCTTCCATGCAAATAGAGTTGTATATGTACATTAACTTTACGATATTACTAAGGTTTTTTATGATATCCATTTAACTGGGCAACGTCCGGGTTAGATACTAGTTCTCGTTGTTAGAGCGATGTTCATAAAAAAGGAAAACTGTGTTTTTACAGTGATCTAGACTTTCTCATTTGTTTCTAAAAATTCAAATAATTTAATAAATTGAAACAAATAAATTAGTTACAAACAAATACAAATTCATTTACAAAATATTTAACAAAAATCATTAATTAATAATTTAGGGGCAATTTCATATATGTCCCTGGAAAAAATGAAAAATACATATATATCCAAAACACGTTTTAGAGATATTGTACATTATGCACCAAAAACTTTTATTTTGGATATGGGTGGTGATATTTCCACCATTGAAATTGATGGATCCACAATAATTGTGCATTAAGTATTTGTACTGTACAAATACTTAATGCACAGTTATGTGGATCTATCAATTTCAATGGTGGAAATATCAATACCTTTTGGATATATATGTAATTTTCAAGTTTTATAGGGATATATATGTAATTCAAACTAATTTTACTCTTATTGTATGTTGTATCTTCTTCAAATAACGCTCTAGTTTTGGTCCATCGTTCATCTTCTTCAAAAAAATAAAAATAAAAAAACATACAAAGAAAAAGAAAACAAAAAAAATAATAACAACAAATCGTCCCGGGCAAGACTCCGTTACTTTGGAAACACCGTAAGAAACGTTGTGGCGGTTTTGGGGAACGACGTCCTCGAGCTGGAACGCTGAAAACAATTCCCACTCCGTATGCTCTATGGGAACATTTTTAAAGATATGACCCTATGTGGACTTGCTGCATTACGTTGAAAGCATATCTTGCTATCGGTTTTATGTTGCAGAGATACTTGTCTCGAACCAGCGATTTCAAGTCACCACATGCGTGGTTCCTATTTCCTACATCTTGTTACTCAGCAAAACTATTTAATCTGGGCTAAACCTAAGAAAGACAAGAAGCTAAAGTCTAGATTGGCAACCAAGTCAACCACTCTCAAGTGTGGTTCCTACATCATGTTTCTCTATTGACTCTTCTGGAGTGAGTCTAAGAAATACAAAAAACCTGAGTCGAGATTGACAGCCAAGTCAACGCAAGCACTTTTAGTGTTATTTGTAGGATCACGAAAGACTACTTGGCATAGATTAGCATAAACACATGAGGCTGTGGGTGTCGCCACTTGAGTCGAGTCATAGTCATCGGGTTCTACAGGTCCGTGAATGCTTATTGTCAAACAAATCAAACACCTTTCATAAGCAAATACTTATTTGCTTATTGTCGCCTACTTATTTATAAGCAAATAAGTGATCCCAAACACACCCTTAATGCATAATTTGATACTTCTAATACTGTACATAATAACTCCGAACTCTAGACTAATCAAAATGTAATACTCCTTGCTGAAAAATTTAGGCCAACTCCAACAGTTGTTTCATTCGCTGGGTTTGAAATTTCGACTTCTAGTAGAATATTAAAACTTACTAATATTCTACCATTTTAATATAACATATATAACATGACATTAGTTTTAGAAGACTTTCGAACACAACGTTAAGCATATGTGACATGAAATTGGCGTACCGAGGCAAATATGACCATCTTTACTTTTGTTTGTTCCGACCATTACATAAATGTGTGACATTCCCCACAAGATAGTCATACACTGTTCTTTACGTCTACATTCCGTAAAAATATATATTGCTAATGCAGAGACTCAAAACAGTGACAACATGACGTAAATCTGATTGTTTAGTATATCAAAATAATGGTAACCTAGATCAAATAACTCATATAAGATACATGTGCAGGAAGTATTGGCCTATGAGAGCTCCGATATCACACGTTCGCACTTCTCTTCCAAGATTTTGACAGCTTCAGTGAATAGCACCTCAGGAGGCAATGCTCCAGTTGATTCTATTGTGACTACAGGCATAAAATGATCTTTTTCATTAGTAATCAGTAAATATAACCAATCTGAAGTGCATAACACAAGTTTTAAACATCGACAACCAAGTGCTTTTCTAAGAATACTTACAGATAAAATGATCTTTCACACGTCGTAATGCAACCTTTTCCTCCCATCCAGGCTCTCTAATGCATTCCCTACACAGGGTACAAGCTCTTGGTTGAGCCACAGTGGCCCTCTTCCTACCTGCTTGAAAGTCTTGTAAACTTAGATCCATATATTGTGATACCTCAAGACGTAAAGATGAGTGGGAAGAGCAGGCTGGTAACAGGTTCAGGCTGAAACAGGCCATTTTTAGTTTGCCTGGATTAACCAATAAAAGCTGCTCCATTTTTAAAAAAAAATCACAAATAACTAATATTGCTACAATAATAATAAAACCTTACTTATTTCTATTTTTTTTATACTCAGAATGAAAAAACCTTACTTGTTTAGTAAAGTTTTTTACATGGTTACACTCTAATTGACTTTGAACCGGTATGACACACCCACTTGACCCATTTGAGATTTAAAGAAGTAACCCAAATTAGCCCATTCTTATTAACTTCAACTCTATTTAGCCATCCTTGATCAGAAAATATTTTACGAATATTAAAATAAAAAATTAGAAATGGCAAGGAAAATCAGATTGTAAATGGAGAAACAATTGCATACACATTCAGCATCACCGTCAAAAAAGATAATGATAACGAACAAAAAAGCAAGTCGATACGCTATTTGTTATGTAAATGAAACTGGATATCGTCGGAAAACTCAAGTACCTTTACCCATATCTTCAATGTCAAACACATTAACTGGGCATTTTTTTACAAGTATCTCGGCATCCTCATCCATAATGTCTTGCAGCAATATAACCTAAAGCAAAATCAAAAGAGCTCTCAACTATTTCTCTATTACGTGTCCCAAGACATGAAATTCTTATAAAAAAAGTGAGACAGATCTGAAAACAATTTATGTTGTTACCTCAGGGAGCATTCTGTACCAAGCAGTGGCAACAGGAGACCACTTAGCATGTGTTTTACCAAGCCCTTTAACAGCATGTGCTTCTAGCTCTATTTCCTACATATGTAAATAATCATACCGATTATTTGGCCTGAATTGTGCTAATCTTTCAGAATAATTAAAATGTGAACAAGAAGTAAATCTACTTAATCCAAACAGAGTAAAAGCTTCTTGATTAACATTATATTATAGCATTGTTGAAATTACAATAATTAGGACTACACATATTCAAGCAAAAGCAAGCCTGTATTAAATGTATTAATTAAAGTATCACCTGCCCAGGCCCAAGTTTTGAAATTATAATTCCAGGTGTGACAGTGATAGAATTATTGGAAAATTCCGGTAACGTGTCTTGGCTGGAAGTAAACGATGTGTATGTTTTTGGCTTTGACATTGGATCTGAAGAACTTTCAGTCGGCAGCACATATTCACTGCCAAATGGTAGCCACTTCAGATCATGAGAGTACACTGAAAGTAAATTAACTGCTGTTAGAGAATACTCAAATGTCAATAATAAAGCATCATCAGTAAATATATTTTAGATACCTGTGCGGCGTTCACCAGAGCCTCGTTCGTTCTTGAAATTTAGTTTAAAAACAATAGAATTCTTTTCGTTAGGAACATCATTTTCTGAAAAACAAAGTTAAAAGTTAACAATTTTTTTTAAAAAAACTCCACATGGAAATGTAAATACATCAGAGTATCAACAATCTAATAAAAGAAGACGATACAAACCTGACATAAATTCAAACAGCCTCGGGTCAACCTTTATGGGTATGAGCCCTAATCGGTGGGCAAGTACCTCATCTTGTACCACCGATGAACTATTCGCGACAAGAACCTTCTCAATTGCCATTGTAGGCAGCTACATACAAATTATCAATTATCATACTAATTAATACATAATCACATATGAAAACAGATAAAAGTAAATAAAAAGAATAAAAAATACCTCAGAAATGAGGATTCTTCGGAAAGCATTAGCAATAGAAGCATCAATTCCAACTAAATCAAACTCCATGTCTTCTTCATTAAGCTTAATAACCTCAACTCTAAAATTCTTCTTAAATTCCTCAAACCTTACGCTGTTATCAACTCCCATTGATGCATACGCACCAGAGTAGGTAATATTCTCTGTCTTCAAAATCAAATTAAAACAGAAAACATTCATCAGTTTATAGATAACAATAGCAAACTGAATTACATATATAAATGATTAATTAATGTATATACATGTGCAGAATTATTACATGAGTTGGAGCATCATTATTGCAGAAAACACGAGTTTTCTGAAGTTGAAGATGAGGTGGAAGCTGATTCTTGGGGAGTTCTGGCAAATCCCAAAGCGGAACTTTTGGCATCCTTTTCAATAGTTGTTGGTTATTATTATATTCTGAAAGAGAACAGGAAGGGGTTTTGAAATTAGGGTTTAAAGGTTTAGGGTTTTGAGTGACAGGCGATGCTGATAAAAGAGGGAAGCTTGAACTTTACATTTATAACCTTGTAATTATCAATATGTACATTTCCTGCACCTTAACTTATTTGAATAAATACATTTTATCCTTTTATGTTTTTAAAATTATGTTTTAACCCCTTTATGTGACGGAGGAGTTTGACCGACTTATTTGAGGGTCCAAAACCATTTAACTTAAAAAGTTTACATTGCATAGAACATTAATTTTATTATGCTACATAAAAGTTATCAAAGATTCATTTAAAATAACTGTTGAGCATATAATGTCTAAATTTGTATCATCATATTTTTAATTTCTATGAGATACTAGAAAAAAAATAAAAATGATAGTGCAACTATCAATTACTTGATTACACTTGCATATAGAACTCCTCAACGTATTATAAACATATCTAAACTATCCAATATATACAATTACAAACTCAAAATTTTGGGGGCCACCCCAATAAAGCTCCATCCTCCCCTTTAACATATTATTACCAATCAAAGTCAAAATACTTTATTTGAGATAAGCCAAAATAGTGATGTACAGTTAGAAGATAAGTAATACGTTAGAAGATAAGTAATACAAACACATCCGGTTCTCAACTATATCACAGTTGTTTGTGTTGTTTAGTCCGATGACAACATGTATAGGATGTAAAATTAGTTATTTCTTATGCAAAGTCTCTTATGTTTATAAGAAAAAATTGACTAACGGATGTAAATTATGTGAATGTATTGTGTTACTTGTTCAGACGAAACAAATATCTAGAGTGTGGCCATGGCCTCAGCCCTCATATAGCAATGGCCTACGTTGAGCCAATATGACACTATTTTAATTTAAGAGACAATTGATGATCAGAAGATTATTGGTTAACCAACATGTAGAATTATAGTCCGGAGGAGGTTTGTGTTAACTCACTTGTTAAAACTCCGAAAATGGTGACACAAATCTTCATAACAAACCACAACGATGATACCCGATGACCAGAGGGATCCAATAATCATTTGAATTAGCTTGAAAAATAGTTCCACTTATTAAAGTTCATCAACCAAGATAATGTATTCTCGAAAGTAGGTATACCCAAACAATGACGTTTAATGTGGCCTCTTAGGCACTTCTAATAAGAACACACCCACAGTGCAAAGCCTTTAAATGTTTGTTTACTTATTGAAGTGATTGTATAAACAATTTTACTATTTCATTTCCTAGAAGTACTGTCTGGAGTGACCAGGATACTGAATCGTAAGTATCATACTCAATATTGTTACAAACAGATATCGTAGCAGGGAAGCAGACTTTGATGATCAACTCTCTTTAAAAATGCATTTTCTGTTCAAGACATGATGCGGTGTAGTTCCAACTACAGTCACAAATGCTAATCCTCATTCAAGTCAAAAACTTAACAAACCAAAAATAAACACACAGGTTACAAGAGATGGTAAAAGGAAGATGTATTGAAGGATCTTGATCTATCTTTACTTTGCCAATAACCACAGCAGAATCAGGACGCTACTTGAAGAGTTCAGAGTTCAACCAATCCCTACCAGAAAAAACAAAGAAATTCACAAATTTAACTCCAAATAGAACTACGGTTGTCCGGTTCCCAAAACTAGTGAATTCTAAAGGTGGCAAAAATAAATGGGTCTAATTGTGTCATGTTATCTTAAATGGGTAATTTCACCAAACTTAGCAAGAAACAGATAAACTGGGTCAAACGTAAGGTATTTTCAAAGCATACAATCTTCTAAATCGTAGTATTCATTACATTCATATTGTAATTGTAATAGTATATCATCTGTAATCATATTAAAAGAAAAAATTAACCAGCTTCAGCTCAATTCAAGTTGTAAAAGAAATTACCCGTTTTCCCATTACCCACTATGCCCATTTTGCCACCTCCTGAATTAAAGTGTCTGAAGTACGGAAAAGAGAAAAGGATCCCTTACTTGCTTATGTCGTCAAGGTGGTCATCGAAGTCTACAATATCGTTCCACTTTTCAGACGAAGTAAAATCCAATAACACCACATTGGCAGATGGCTCCTTGGTGGTGATCCGCTTGGTTCCATCCGACTCAACTTGCTTCCAATTCTTTGAGGAGTCTCGTGTATAAAGCTAATATAAAGAGAAAGTGAAAATATTTAAACGATATTTAATACACAGAAGAACAATATAGTGCAACTAATCAGATGCAACGATCACAGCAAAATTAACAAGGAAAGACGTATAACTGTTCCTCTAAAAGGATAAATATCACATTATGTTATAATCTTACGTAATAGTGCAGTAAAATTATTGAACATGATATTATCATATAATTAACTACATAAATTGGCATGTTAAATGGACAAGTTGCACACTGATGGTACCTACTGAGCTCAACTTGAACAAATATTACTTTACCACAAGCGTACTTCTTTTGACTGAAAGCAGTTTTATATGATGTACTATATATACATTGGCTCTTACTTCAAACTAAATAAAAATTTTTTACCAGTCATCATCCAATATAATAATGTACTGGAAAGTGTAGATCAATCATAATATCTACATTTATTTAAATTTCCAGTATGACAAAAATGGTTTCTTATTAAAAACAAATATTGATCCACACAGGTCAAGGAAAGTATATCTCTGTCTAGAAATCCATAGTTTGACCATACCTGCACTACAGGAGCCGTATCCTTCTTGTTTCGCAAAGCTCCAAGCTTCTTGTTATCTAGCTGTGACCGGAAAAAAAAAATAATGTTGCATAAGTCATTGATAAAGAGCAGTTTACAAGTCGAATTTCGAAATATTATAATAAGAATAACTACTTAACAAATCAATTTATTCAGGACTATCTCTAGTCTATTAGAATAACAATGAAATTATTTTACTTTTAAAGTGGTAGAAGTTTGAAACCCAAACTTTAACCACAGTAATCCAAATCAATTCGTTTGAAAACAGTCGGTATAACACTCTCTCCCATCTAAAGTTGGTACTATATTTACATGCTTAAATAAGCTGTATACTTAAGTGGACCATGTCATTTAACACGGGATCAATTACACCTTTTAGTTGCCAAGGACTGGAGAATTTGCCAGATTTCGATTCTTAAAAAACGGAATTCACATATTATCTTATTACGTGCAAGTTATTACATTGACAATATCAATTCACAAAGTAATAAGATTTACATCCCACAGTCAAAAAGTAGCAACACGTACCAAAAGTACCGCTGCTTGAGGAAAATAACGATGAATGTGATCGGCAATATTCCTAGAAACTGTACCGAGCTCGATATCATCGAATCGCTCGTTAGCATGAAAATAACCAACAATACTCAATCCCTGTGAACTGTAATACTCTTCTATCTGTCATACATAATTTAAGGAATTCAATAAGCAATGTTATCAATAAATATTGAGCTGAAACCCTAAAATCATGAAGAATTAGGGCAAATACCATAATTAAGGCGATCTCAAGAGGAGGTAATAGTCCGATCTGAGAAGAGTGAAAAAGAGGAACTGATTCAGTGATTTCGACCACATCGCCGGAGAGACGGCCGAGAAGGACGCCGTTAACGGCGGTAGTTTTGTGCTTTAAGGCATGGAGGACGAGCTTGATGTAAGCATTTTGAGCGATCACGTATCTACAGTCACTGCCGTTGCTCATTACTCCGGTCGCCGTCGTCGGGAGTAGGGTTTTTGTAGTAGTCGGATTCAATACGCAGTTTTCCAAAAATAGTGAGAGATCCGATGCCGACTTGAGATGGAATCTTCGGCCGACGATCCATGCAATATGCGGATTTACTTAAGTTTTGACCCGGCCCATTTATTATTGGGCCATAATTTTTATGATCTTTGTATCTTCAAACAACAAATAAGCATGTAAATAGCTATGTTTGGAAAAATAATTCATTGGAGTTTTAGGGTGCGTTTAGTTACAGAAAACTCTCCACTTTTCTAGAAAAATTCTCTAAGAAAACAGCAAAATTAGAAAACGTGTTCAAATTCGAGTTTTCAAAAAAACTTTTCTAAGAAAAGGAAAATCATTGTTTTCTTTTTTATAACTACAAAGTTGAAAACTACTTTTAGTGGTTTTCTAAGTTTTTCATCTCTACTATTCTTTGAAAAAGGAAAACTCCACCCCTTGTAACTAAACACGTTTTCTAGATTTTTCATGCTTTTCTAGAGAGGTAAAACACTTCTCATTCTCTAGGGATATGGAAAAAGAAAAATGGAGAAAATTTTCTGTAACTAAACGCACCCTTAAGTTTATTTTTCCATAAGCTCTAACTTTTAGGCATTTTTTTAAGACAAAATTTGAAGAATATATTGAAAAGTAAGCTCTAAAAAGAAGTTAATTAAAGTAGTTTATAAAAATAAATTCTAAACTTATGAAAGGGGAATTTATATATATACTCTTTGTATCATATCATATACTAGTATTAAAACCCGTCCGATGGACGATTTCAACATTAATAACAATTGTTTGTAATTAAGTTTTTAAATAATCAATATATATTAACATAATTAAATATCAATGATCTTTTAAAATAATTGGTCAACTTGTATTGAATCTTATACCTATTTGAATTTGAAGTTTAGATGATAGAAAAATCAAATACTAATTAACTTCTAAAATTATAGGTTAATAATAATGATGATGATGATGATGATGTATATATGTTAGGAAAATAATTAGTTTAAAGTTACAGTTAAAACATAATTGTAACGTACGTGCAAACATATATTTATTTGTCTAAAAGTATATCAAGTGCTAAGATTACTAGTCTTTACTATTCATTTCATCAATTTAATCTTATAGATTACCAGATTTTAATCTATAAGAAATATTGCCAACATAATTTTAAGTAGCGGTATCTAAATGACATATTACTTACCTATAACAAAATAAGAAGACATTAACCAACATTACGCTCATTATGTGATGATAAAGGAAATCAACTCATATAAATATATGAATGTATTATATTTGAAATGAAACTAATATTCACATCCAAATGTATGATACATCTCATTCATTCATTATAATATACTTCTCCGACTCTTCTTTTCTACTTCATGGTGGTTGTCGTTAATTATGCAACACACCGACTGTGATACATTAATCTTCAATTATTGGTTTTATCATCATCATGCTAGTGATTCACATATTGTGTGTATATGCAATGACAAATAAAATTTTAGTCGAATGAAATACATTACAATAAAAAGTAGCAATATGAAGAGTTAAAAGAATAATGTTACCTTTCATTAATCGTGAAACATTAGGTCGCCTTGTGTAGAAAATGGTTAAATGACGTGGAAACTTAACTCTTACAAAGAAAAAGAAAGTTATAGGATGCCAAAATTCGTAAAGAAAAATTTGAAACTGACAAATTAGTAAAAGATTGGCAACAACTTTATATAATTTTATGTGGTTAAACTAAAATAATAAAGGGAAAATAAACCGTGCTATGAAACTGCACGGATGAAACCGTGAAGTTAGTTATAAAGGAGGGACTACTTGTGTAAATATTAAAAAATTGAAGGACTAAAAATATAAAATATTTAATTTTATTTTAATTAATGATTTTTTCCACATTACAGTTGACATGCTCAATAATAAACTCAAATCATTTACTTAATTGTCTAAATATACATAATAATGTGTTTCTAAAAATTGTTTTGAGAATTTATGGAGTCATTATTAAAATATGATTGACCTTCTAATATTAATGATTTGTTAATTTCAAACACTGATAGCATTCTAAAATTAAGAGATCTTATGATGTGGCAATTAAATTTAGTAAGTTCATGAAATGATGACACATAAAAAAAAATGATTAGTTGTCAAAATGAGAGATATGCCAAATAAGAAAAAAAGACTACTCAATTAGTATTATGTAGATCTTTTGTATCTTTTAATGTCAAATTACATCTTTAAGCTTCAGCTAGTTTTGCTAAACACGCCTAACATCGTAAGAAACTATTATAAATTATAAATTAAATATTACAAATATATAATAAAAAGTAACCTATCTAAACTTCTTGTAACATAAATTATTGAAAATCAAAACAACCCGACTAACACTACCAATGACTAATCCAAGTTCCTCTGCAACTTTTCGTGACAAGTTTACATTGTCTATCGATCTAGCAAAGTTGTAATAATTACATACATTGAATTTATCTTTACCAGATTAGAGAGTAACCGAAATCTTTCAAAATTTAAAGATTCGTCTACAAAACAAAACATGACCAGTAAAATATATGTTTCTTTTGACCTTTTGGTTTGAAGCATTATTCCATGATCATAATGTACGGAGTAATATTGTATCAGCCTTTCTGAGCAAGCTTAAGAACTAATGTGGATATTATCGAAAGGATCATAACTATTCGCCATTTTAGGAAGTGCATGAAGACTTGTATCTTATATGGTATATTGTTAATGTTATTTGTTAATGTTGATTACATGTTAAGAGACAACAACGACACCTCTAACCTCCAACCTTTACTTTGTTCCTCGAAATCAGCCTTTTATAATTCATACGAAGGAGATTGGTATAATAAAAAACATACCTTGGACAAATTCTCTAAACTTACATATCTGACGTTCAACCTTGTTAATACAGTAATACTTATAAACTTGCCTGTTGACTTGGATGGTTTAAGTGGAACTTCAGTAGAAATATCATCATCGCCAACTATACATCATTATTATATACCATGTAGTATTTTAAGCATATGAAGGAGATTGACCATGAATTTAGTTTATACAATCCACATAACATAAGATAAAATAGAAATTCAAGGCACTGTTACTTCATTAATCTTTTATGAAACGACGTTTGAATGGTTTGATTCAATTGTCAAAATTTATATTATATGGGTTGAATGAGGTAGCGTATGTAGTTGAGTCTTTCATTTTCCACCATGCTCTTCAGTTTCTCTTTGCTGGATCCTATACGCAAAGAATTCAACATTCAGAAAGTACTGGTTTTCTACATTTTCACATTACAATAACCACTGAAAAGCAACATAAATATCTGTAGAATCACAAGAATCTTGAGCTCTACAAGAATCAAGCATTTTTTAAGATTATGAAATTACACTAAATTAACTGAAAGACTTAACGGCAACACCAAGATTTATTGAACGGTTCGGAACTGCAAAACCTGGAGGTTTGTCTGAAGGTTCATCATTCTCATTTGTATAGCTCCTTGAATCTCCGACATGCTTCCAACACGTTGTTCCGGTGGCCAAAGGCACTGACCCTTACAAACCCTTCACCAGCGGGTCCAAACCCACTACCAGGAGTGGTCACGACATGGGTCTTCTCTAGAATCTCACTGAACACGTCCCATGAGCTTTGACCTGGGAAGTGAACCCACACATACGGAGCATGTATTCCTCCATAGACTTTAAACCCTAGTGATGTAAATGTATCCACTATAATTTGTGTATTTTCTTTGTAGAACCCAACCACCTCATGCATAGCCTGCAAAAATTAGATACACATTAATAATATAAACCACCAAAAAAATTGCAGGGCTAGTGTGTTAGCACCATAAACTGACCTTCAGACCTTCAGGAGAAAGGCATGCAAGGCCACCAGCTTGGGCAATATTTGATGCACCATTGAAACCAGTACAAACAATACGGTTAAAGTCCTTGGCCACAGGAAATCCATCTGAATACTTAAGTTCTTTCGGGACTACAGTCCAACCCAAACGAACTCCAGTAAATCCGGCATACTTTGAGAAAGATGCTGTTTCAATTGCAACCTGCCACACTCCAAAAGGCAAAACAAGTTATCTTTATGCATTCCGGTTCAACAATATCTAATCAATAATTCTCTAGCACAAGCATATTATGGAATATATATTTTTTATATGAGCATCCAACTTGTACAGGTGAACCCCGTAGATGGCAAAATGTGCAGTTGGGTAACAGGTCAAACCGGGCCTCTTTTATAAATGTCCAAATGGGTCCGGTTGGGCCAGTCCTACCTAACAAACAACACTTTCCTTTTTTAAGCTTTATAAAGAAATGATAGGATCATAAAAAATGCAGTGTTAAAAATTTCTTTTGAATTAGGTTTCAAGCATTTGGGCTACTTTGGCATTTGACCTGTTCATTCTCAGGTATGTCCATTACTTTTAACCCCTTTGACCCATTAGAGATATGAAGCAATAAATCGATCCAGAAATTATTGAGCGATTAAATAGTAACCTCTAGTCAACCCCATCTCAGAAATTCAAAGCTATATGTCTAAGGTTCTGAGTGTACCTCTTTAGCCCCAGGAATTTCAAAGATTGATTTAGGAGTGTCGCCTGACACATACATGGCATATGCTGAATCATAAACTATGATGGACCCATTGTCCTTGGCAAACTTTACTAACTGTATCAATTGCTCCCTTGATGCATCAGAACCCGTTGGATTGTTAGGTGAACAGAAAAATATGATGTCTGTTCGCGAAACTTTAGATAAATCAGGAAAGAAATCATTCTCTGGAGTACATTTCATGTATTCGATGTTCCCGAATTTCTCAACATCCTTTTGAAACTGCCCTGTCTGACCCATAATGACACTTGAATCTACATAAGCCTGCGAAGTAAAATGAAGTTTGGAAATAAATACTAAACCCAAGTTCTTCCCTATTTGCATCTCATGGTTCTACCATTAACTGAAGTACAGTAGCAGAAACAAGTGGACTTTTAATTGCTAATAGTGAACGTGAAGAATGGACAGGACAGGTGGGTTGAGTAACAAATCAAAATAGCTACGAGTCAAAACATACCACAGGTTGGTAATGTTTGACATTGGTCAGGTCAACCCAAATCACTTTTTGTCCAAATTTTTATACATTATTGATATTAAAAAATAATGTTCAAATATGGTTACAAAACTTTCAACCCAGTGGAACTGTTTCATCTAAAGCTAATTAATTGATTTTACGATGCCCATTACAGATAAAACCTAACATTCATCAACCAATTTGCCACCTCTAGTACTTAAATATAGTCAAATGAAGAGCTATAAATTGGATACCGGATATGATGGATCTTGCACTGCCATTGTAACGTTAGACCCAAATAAGACCTGCCACAAAGAATAAATAAAAGCATAGTAAATGATACTATTGTATTTGGTAATGATCAATAGGTGATGCTGACCTAACAAGAAGATATCTTGATAATGTAGATGATTACACACAAACATCAAGTAATTAAAGATTAAATGCACAAAACACAAACAAGTTTGTACCACAAATGCAAACCTGAAGGCGAGAAATGTCAGATTTTGCCCCATCAGATACAAATATGTCATCTTCCTCTATGCAAAGGTTGGAATAAAATGTTGAAGCAAGTCGAGCTCTCAGTTCCTAACATGTCAGTGACATGTAAATGCTAATTAGCTACAATTGCATGGTAAATATATCACTGGAGTATGATCAGTACTTTCACACAAGACAAGCATATGATAGATATGTACGGACACTAACATCATAAACTAAACATTTTTAAAGTTTAACACAATTTTTTTAAAGTTTAACACAATTCTGAAATAAGTATCACGATTGTTAAAATAATAGGTACACTCAACTATACTATCAACTATCCATACCTTTTCACCTTGTTCAGCTCCATATCCACTGTAACCCTCAACAGTCGACAAGCCAAGCGCTCTCTGCCAAGCAAAAAAATGAAAACCTTTAGACAAATGCGTAGAGAAGATAGGAAATCACAAGGGTTATGTAGTTCCAATGAAAAAGCAGGTTACTTTCATGGATGAGTCAAGATTAGCTTTCATTCTAAATCAAAAGCAAATAAGATGAGTTATTAGAACATGGCTGCGTTTATTTCCTATCATCAATAGAAGTCAAAATCTAGAGCGAATAAATTTACAGCATACCTTTGCCATTGCAGAAGTAATGACTTCTGGAATGGGCTCAGTAGTATCACCGATGCCTAGACTAATCACTTGCGCATCAGGATATTTCAACATGTGTGCAGCCTTCCTTCTTCCAATCTGTTACTCCGCAACCAAAAAATCTCTATAAATTGATCATCTCAACAAAATAATAGCAACAACAACATGATAATTTATGGGCTATTCGTGCATACCTCTGGAAAAAGGTAACCAGCTTGAAGTTTAGCAATGTTGCCATTGCGAGACACATTCGTCTTGTAATCTACAAGTATAGTAACACATTATTACAATTTAAATCGTTAACTATTACTCGTATTAAATACACTTTAAGAATTTTATTATAAAATGTGCTACAGGTGTTATTTAATTTGATTAATTACCAGTTTGTTCAGCAGCAGGGGAAGTAGCTACACATTTACAAACACCTACCTTTTTAGAAGAAGGTATGCTTACAATCTGAGTCCTGTAACAATAACCGATAGTTTATATATTCTATATCAATCAGCTATAAACTATAAACAATTAAACTATTGCAGATATAATAGTATATTGTAGGTATCAGTAGATTAATACCTTACAACATCGAAGCTGCTTTGAGCAAAGAAAGAAGAGTTCGATGATGAGATTGAAGTCGCAACGTGATTACTGAGAAATGCAGACATTTTTAGTGATATGATCAGGATATGATTTGAGCTGGAACAAGCCTACACGAATAGGGCACTGGTTTTATAGCGGCAACGAAAACCTAGCTAACTTTTGATAGAATTACATTAATAGTCCCTTTGATATATATATATATTTTTTTTTGAAAGGCTAAGTATTATAGATATATGTCTAATAGCAAATGAGCTAAATAGACCCCATGAATGTACAGACTCCACATGATATACCTTGAACCGAACACACGACTACGAAGATACTAAAAGGGATGAAAAAAACCTGAAAATTTCAGGAAAAAATCCCCGATAATAGGGGCCGCGCCATCGGTTTTCACCCTATATCGTTTTTGATAGTATCCCATTGTGGTTTAGTTTAAAGTAATCAATCAGCACCACTCAATACAATTACAATTACATAATTACATGTACTATTATTACACACAATCTTATAACAAGTAAGATAGCTTCCATCCAGATGTACGAATTAGGCACAAGCTTTCTTCTAATCCAGCTTGAATTCCAGCCATTGCTTCTCCTCTAAGCTCCATTTTTTTAGTCGATGTTTAACCCACAAAAATCCCAATGATTTGATAGCATTCAACATTCCACATACACTAGTTTTTAAACCTTTGAATATTGCTTCATTACGTGATTTCCAAATGATCCAACACGTTACCATTACTACCGATTGGATGAGAAGCTTTTTCATACTTGACCCTTTGATATGATCGTGTAAGAATATTAAGTCTTTGACAGAAAAAGCAATGACCGAGTTAAGATTGCACCAAGCTTCCACTGCCTCCCACAGTTCGTTTGTTATCCTACATCCCGTAAACAAATGATCCAATGTCTCCACTTCATCCCTGCAAAAAACACACAATGGATTTTCCAAACCAATACCTCTACGAATCAAAGCATCTTTGGACGGCAACCTGTTCAGAAGTAATCTCCACCCGAAGATATTAACCTTTGCCGGAATAGTTTGATTCCACGGATAGATCACAATACCATCATTTTCATTCTTCGGCCTTAGCATATTACGAGCTGCACTAACCGTGAAAATTTTTGATCCCCTCGACCCCCATTCCCATCGATCATTCATGCTATCATATTGAACTTGAATATTCATGTTGTGAAGTTCGATTAACTCATTTATTTCCTCTTGTGACCAACGCGTAACCTTCCATCCCCAATTAAAACTTCCATTGCTTAGAACACGACTTGCCACACTTACCTTTTTAATTGATTCATGTCTGAATAACCTTGGAAATAGCGAGCATAGTTTACCAAATCCGGACCAATTATCCAACCAAAACCGTAGTTCTTCACCATTCCCAATTTTTCCTTTGAACTGCTCGTCTATATCAATCCCTTTGCTGGCAAAGAATTTCTCGATTGAGCATATCATCTTCCAATTGCCTGAAGCCGTCAACTTGCATGGTAAAGATTTCATCGTATATTGTGTATCATGTAGGGCCTTAATCGTTTTTCTCCAAAGTCTTCCTTGTTCAGTTCTACATCTCACTGCCATTTTGCCATTAAACTTGCATTGAAATCCTGTAAAGGTGTTAATCCCAACCCCCCACAATCTTTCGGACTAGTTACCACATCCCATGAAACCCAATTAATTCCACGATTCTCCTTGTTGCCCCCCCATAAGAACTTACGCCTTAACGAATCAAGTTTTTGAATAAGACTTACCGGAGCTTTAAATAAAGAAAAATAATAGACAGGTAAGCTTTCAAATACCGATTTAAGCAATGTAACTCTTCCCCCTATCGACAGCGTGGATGCCTTCCATAATGAAAGTCGAGCTTCCACTAAATCAATCACCGGCTTCCAATGTACAATTTTATTCATGTTAGCGTCAATGTTAAGACCAAGATAAATAAAAGGCAGCTTCCCACTCTTACATCCAAGTTTTGACTTAGCCACCAACACTTCTTGATCCTCACAGCCAATACCATATAAAGTTGATTTATGGTAGTTAATATTTAAACCCGAAATAAGATTAAACATTCTCAAGAATCGAACTATGAAACATATGTTAACTGGAGACCATTCTCCAATCATCATAACATCATCCGCATACAATAGATGTGACAAGATTGGACCATTATTTGGTGTAACCACACCTTTGAAAAACTCCAAATCACACCCTTTTTTCATGAAAAAACTGAATGGTTCCATGGCAATTATAAAGATAAAAGGTGAAAGAGGATCACCTTGCCGAACGCCACGTTCGTATTGAAATTCTTCCGATGGCGATCCCTTTGATATATTTGATATAAATAGTACTATTCGTGAAAGGTACATTAATTTACTCTTAATTACTCCTTCCGTCCCAGTCAAATTGTACTTTGACTTTGCATATAGTTTTAGAATTCTCCACTAACTACACTTTTCACCAATCAAATACACACTAAAATCTCTTTCGATTTGTTGAAATATGAAAGTGGGCACTTATTTGTAATAACCCAAAATAATAATGTGGATATTTTGGATGGGACGGTGGGAGTAGTATTCGTGAAAGGTACATTAAATAATGAACAAGTAAATAATAAACAATAACTATCAATGGACCGTAAGTACAAGGATTATTAGTGTGATTTTACCTACGATGATTTTGATTTATATTATTTTTTTTATTTTTCTATTGACTACACAGTTATATTGTCCCGTTGAAGATATTTTTTCATGTAAAAATAAGATTTTTAGCCTTGGAAATTTATTTATATTTATAATATTGGTCTGTCAATTACCCTTTGTAGCACATTGAAGCGTGCAATCTAGTAGTACGAATTATTTTTCCATTTATAAAACACATACTTTACTCAATATAATATACAAAGAAAAACATGAATGCTATATTGCTATATATAGTATTTTGTTACTATAGGAAGTTAAGTTTACTTACATGCATAAATTCAGCATACATACACAAGTTGAATAGAGTCAAATGTGTAAAAACTTTTTTAGCATTTCAATCTGTTCAAAGAAATCCATTAACATTTCAAGGAGCAATTCGATTAACTATTAGCGAAAAATTAAACTAAATAAAAAAGATTGCCAAGTCGGTCACTACCTAAAACTTTCAATCCAACTTAATGCAAAGTCGGTCACTACCATTGTATTAGACTATATCTATACTTTTGTCTAAAGCATTTAGCTCTACACTTTAAAAATCAATATACACAAATTTGTATCTAGACGGTTCATTAGTATTTGGATCATGAGGGCATATAATTGTCCACTTTCTAACACGAATATCCTTCTAGTAGTGTAAACATTCGATACATTGCTTCACGTATATGAATCATTGTTACTATCCTCAAAAGCATAAACTGCCAATAAATCATTATCATTATCATTAGTCTTTAAATAAAAAGAACCACATGACTTAGAATTAGGACACATATACACTTATAATCCTGCCATGTGTCCTTCACACAAAAATAAATAAAAAAATTAATATTTCAATATTAAATTATATTTACTTATATAAAATGAACTTTCAACGATATAATTATCATTTTTCTATAAAAAAAAGGGGGCAAAACATACCCTCAAATGGTGATACCTCATGTCATTCTACTAAAATTTTAATTTTTTTTCCTCTAAATCTATTAGTTTTATAATAATATTTCATTTTGTGTACTAATTACTTGCTTATTAACCTATTAAGTATTAATCATCTCTAAACATTTCACATCAACTAAAAATGAAACAAATATATAGCATGTCTTATATTTATTTAAAACAAAAAGTGTGTTACCATTCCTAATTTTACATATGCTTAACTTATGAATAATCAAATAACAAAGAAAACTCAATCTATAGCGTTATCTTTAGAATCTGAATTATATTTTAAAATTTTTTCGATAAGCATCAGTAATTGTAAATAGTAAATTTTTATATAATTCAATCAACATGTATAGATAAGACACAATTTGATATTATTCATCATTTTTAATCATAATTAATCTAAACACTTTCATTATCTTGTAAATATGGTCCACTTTTACAAAATCAACCTAAATAATACATGCTAAATAAAGAGATGGAACATTTCTATAACAAGATTTGGTCAGATTCAAATTAGTCTACTTCTTCGAATCCTCTCTTTAAAATTCGATTCCTTCGTAACAACTTCATTTCATTGATCTTTCAAATAGTCGACTTTATGGGTCGTGCGTACGCACGGCCTACTAACTACCTAGTATCATTCCTTATATAATAAGAAGGATCACATAGCTTAAAATGAAGACACATAGGCATCTCAATTGATGCCATGTGTCCCTAACTTAAATTAATATATATAAATGAGACTTTTTTTCATTTTAAATTGATTTATTAACCATGAATTATCATCAATCAAACAATACATGAAATTCATTCTATAAGAGATCATAATACAATCAATAACATAAAATATTATTTATACAGGAGCATGGTTTACCTTCAAATATAAGTCTATTATGTTTCCTATCTATGTCACATTGTGTTGTAATATATCTTCTCACTTATACTATGGCTAAAACTTCTTTTTTAGTATGCTTACAATATGAATAACCAAATAATAATTAAAACTCATTCTATAAAGTGTTTAATGCAAGAAAAAAAAAAGACATTGATTTATAAGATGGTAAATACAATATAATTTCTTCATACAATTGACTATCTATGATTTTTAAATAACTTTTAGTCAAGATATGAAGATATATAGATAGAATATACATATATATATATAGTGCTATTTATATTAAAAATGCACTTTACATTAATCTAGAGTGGGCTTTGCATTTGCAAAGCCAAAATCTTCCCTAGTATAACATAAAATACAATATTCGTCAAGGTCGAGTATATACTAAATTTCTGGCCCCTGAAAATGAGTGTAAAGCTCAATTTTTCCCAAAAATAAAACAAAGAGTTAAATCCAGTTTTATAAAAATATAGGCAAATTCTGTCAAAAGAATGAGATTTATTTGAGTCTTGAATCCATAAAGTTTGAAACTTTGACTTAATTTTCTTGGCAGCATAACTACTACCGTTGAATAGCAAGTTGTGATTCTTAAAACCCTAACTCCATATAATTGAGAATCAGTACAGTAATCATAGTAATTAACACAATTAGGGTTAATGGTGCAGATCGGGTATGAACTTATCACTTTTTACCGAGTCAGGGTATGAACCCAATTTATTACACAGGTCGGTAACAAACTTTCAAATTATGTTTCGAGTTAGGGAACGAACTTTTTTTTCACCTAACTCAAAAAGTTCCTTACCTAACTCGAAACATAATTTGAAAGTTCGTTACCTAACTCGAAACATAATTTGAAAGTTCATTACCGACCTCGAAACATAATTTGAAAGTTTGTTACCGACCTCGAAACATAATTTGAAACATAATTTGAAATGAAAAAAAAAGTTTGTTACCTAACTCGAAACATAATTTGAAAGTTTGTTACCGACCTGTGTAATAAATTGGGTCCATACCCTAACTCGGCAAAAAGAAAAAAGTTTGTTCCCCAACTCGAAACATGATTTGAAAGTTTGTTACCGACCTGTGTGATAAATTGGGCTATACCCTAACTCGGCAAAAAGTGATAAGTTCATACCCGATCTGCGCCATTAACCCACACAATTAAAACAAACCCTAGCCAAAATCCGAATACTTGTTTAAAGAAAACCAATTCGATCGATCAAACTGAATCAAAATACTATATGAACAGATTACAAGAGCACATAATGATATGCAAAATTGGATGAAAAAAAGTAATGGTAAACTTATATTTTAATCTCTCTTCTCTCTTCTCTCTTATATATTAAAAGAGGGACTGATTATGTAATCACTTATGTATTAGTTTTGCCAAATTATAACTAAGCTTCCATTTGATTAGCCAATATATCATTAGGTTTGTTATTTAATTACATGATTACCCCTCTAACATAAAAAAGGCGGTCTCTCCAATTTACGGATCAAAATTGAAATTTGAATTCAAATTACCTATCCATAGCCCCAACTTCATCTGTATCATCTAAATCATCCTGAGAAAATTCATAGCCGACCTAATTTTTCAATTCCAAATCTGCTAAAATCATGTATGTGTCATCTTCATCTACTTCTAACTCTTTTCCAAACAAAAATCGAGTGTCCTCTGTCATGGATGATTAACGCTATTTTGGTAAGATTATTTAATCACTAGGCTTCTTACAAAAAGATGAAATCAAGTACTGCAAATACCTTCCCTGTGCTTCCTTCGATTGATTTATATTCATAAGGTACATACTTTACTTGATTTTCCCATTAATTCAGTCCACTATTTCTTTGATTTTGCTTTTATTTCAATGATTTCCTTAGTAATCAATTTTGATTTTACGTTCCAAACAATCATCTTCTAGCATCTAAAACCCTAAATTGAACAAACTGATGCAATAGGCTGTTCTTAAATTCAGTTCATTCAATTGTTCCTAACCTATACACCAATGAAAAGTACTGGAAGACAGTATAAAAATATAGGGATAAAGGTTTTTTCTGAAGCACACCAGATGTTTGTGGTAAAGATGGCTGATTTAGTATATTGTGCTATTTCAATATGAATTCTTATTCTTATATATAAAGATGGCTGATTTGTTGGATTTGGTTATGGTTTTGATTTTTGTAATATGAGTTTTATTAATATTTTGTTTGGTGTACGCAAAATTTTACTTGCACACCAAGTGTTTGATTCAATGCTTGAATGAAATTTGGAATTGCTCTAATAAAATGAGGTCTTAGCTGTTGCACATCAACACACGCGTCTTAAAATTGATGACTGAATTTGTTCATTGGTGATAATCAGATTGTAAACCCGTAGCAATATGATGATCACTAGCGGTAGTAGCTGGTTAAGAGAAGTAGCAAATGCTATAAACTGATTATTGCGACTCGAAGTTGTTAAGAGTTCTGATGGCAGATTTCAAGGTATGATTAAAGGGTACAATGCTATAAATCCTGACTTCATTATTCAAAATCTCTCATTTGTTATTGATTTTATTATTTAAAAACTACTTATGTTTCCACTTTGGCATGATTAAGATTGACACAATCGTTATGTACAGGATGGTTAGTTGATGAAACTGCCACTCTGCGTTTCATGAGGGTAGTGGTTATTATACTCTATACTTTATCAGCTAATGGTTTACGTTGTTTGGCCATACGGTTTATAACTTTAACCTGTGAATGGAGTTTAGCATCACATGTTCACATGTTTTTTGATACTTCTATTATTTTTTTATTATTTTTGTTTTGTATATGAAGCTATTGAAGACACTTGAGAAGGTATGTTGGTTGCTGTATATATCCTATGTATATGTAATACAAGCATTGAAAATCAAGATAAATTAATTAATAGGTTGTAAAGCTACTTGCCTACATCAGCGGTAAAAAACCTACTTGATAAGTCGTATGTGTAAAGCCATATTTGGTGAGTCATATCTGAAACATCCTAACCCGTATTCGAAATTATTCATCGAGATCTGACCCATCAGCAGCTGCCCCACCCATCTTGCCACATCCAGGGTTTGGATGAAGATTTTTGATTATCAATTAGTCGATTTCTTGAACGTGGGGTCAGTTATGTTGGTTTCAAAGACTCTTTCTTGAATGTGTTTATTTGAAGAAATCCTGACTTTTGCAAGTAATTTGTTATATTTCTTTTTATTCACTTCAACTATTTATGTGCATACCAAATGTTTGACAAATATATATATATATATATATATATATATATATATATATATATATATATATATATATATATATATATATATTTGTTCGCGCATTAGTTCAGGAAAATATGTCTTATGCATGTCATGTTCTTCAAAACACTTTGTATCCGTATTGATGATGTTTTATCATTGGTATCATTGTATATTAATAGGATGTAATTAAGCTACTTCAGATTATGTATAACTCATTATCCATAACCCTTTAACGAATACATGTTTCAAAGATACGCGTATATGGAGGATCTTTATACTCAAGGATTATAGGTACGTATGATTCTTTTAGTTTTTTTCTTTTTCTTCTTGATAGTCTGGCTTGCATTGAAAAATTATCTACTAATATCATTAGTAATTAGTTTGGTGTAAACCATTTTTTCATGTTTTGTTTCGTTTTGTTTTAGCTAAAGAAAATAGAAATTTATGGCATTTTACATTCACATGGTTAGCTGTTTTATAAGCAGGATGGTCTGATGGTGCGTTAATTGGAGATGAGTTTAATAAATACAAGTATCTAATGTGTAACAAAACAAGAGAGTAATGCTTATACTCCAGTAATATCGAACCCCAATCACACAAGCAAGCTGAATAAGTAATACATTGCAATGCTTCGAGGTACAATGGTACTTTCTTCTTTGATTTTTGGTATTATACATTCTTCTTTTTGGTTTACAAATCAATGCTTAGAGGTATTACTTATTAAGATGCCGATTCACAAGCTTAATACATATTACATACTTACAAGGTCTTAAACCTGATATCTCTACATCTTTTTATACTTTATTGAGGAGCATGAATTTGATATCCATGGTACAAGGAGGTATGGTCAATGGTATTTTAAATTAGAGTCCCAATTTAGACCCTTTCACTTATTAATGGGTTGATTCATATTATGTTATATCTCAAACGAAAAGAACTAATGTGCATTTATTTATAAGTTTCACTTTACATTCTACGACCCCTTTTGGGTGGTGCAGTTGACCTGGGACATATACTGTATATGGGTGGTGATGAATCTTATCAGCTTTTACAAGCAGCTGCATCAGCTAATCATGCTCTACCAATCCTATACAGATGTTTCGAGTTCTCCCAAAAAGGTACATCTTCATATATATCAAGACATTCAATATATTGTGATGCTCTATGATTCAGCTGCTTATTGTTCTCGAAAAGTATCTATATGTTGGAGGTAAATTTCATCAAAGACTGTATGATGACATCTAATGTAGGAGGTAAATATCGAGTAAGAAAGATGAATTATATCTTATATCCGTGGATAAACCAGTGGCGATTTGGACCCATTAAGATATGAAGGGTCAATATGGGTAGATGTTCAGTCTCAAATGGGTCAAACATGTCAACCTTCTTCTAAAGTGTATTTTACATGCATACAAACCTGTTATATAGGGGGAAAATAATTCGGTAATGTTGTTTTTAGTAATCTTATCAAAATGTTGAATGTTTAATGAGAAATAACTGAAAAGGAGTTCAGTTGATACATTACTAACTGATTTTATTCCTTTCAATATTTATTTAATAAATAATGTATTATGTTGAGATTCGGGAGGTTTAGGGGCAATATTAATAAAGTGGCCCGTTCAAGAATTTAATTTCCTGTACATGGATCCTTTGTAAGTACATGGCAATATGGTGTGTTAGGTGGGCTAGTTTAGGAGCAATATGACTAAAGTTATTTGTATATTCGATACAAGATATTCACGAGGTTATGTGTATACAAATTTACTATCGCAACTGATTTTATTGGGGGTGACAAAATGAGTGGGTAAATGTGGAGTTGAGAATATACATCATATCATATCACTTCAGTATGACCAGGTAAGCACATTACATAGGTATTATATTCATCATTTTTCGTGCTAATATCGAGGCTTTAGATTTCTACAACTATTTTGTATTATGTGCATCTTGAGATGGTAATGATCCATGTACTTACAAAGGATATAATACATAGTGACATAGTTGAATGCACTTCAGGTTATAGTAATGAAACTTTTATTTCTTTCATTCTCAGTGTTTTGGAAACCTCAATGATCCCGAAAGGAGCAAATGTTGCATTTATCAGGTGGTGGTCTGCTTAAACAATTTACCATCATCTAATTATAAATTATTAACAGGATTCGATATAAATTTATCATCTTAAAATGGATTATACATTGATTTATCTAACAATTACTATTATTGATAGTCTGATATATTCAGCCCTTAATCCGTAATATAAATTTATCATCTTAAAATGGATTATACATTGATTTATCTAACAATTCCTATTATTGATAGTCTGATATATTCTGCCCTTTATCCATCGCCTAGGCATTCAATTGAAATTTCAGTTACTGGGTCTAGCTGGTACTGGAGACTTGCAGCAGCCACATATTTGAATGTCGGATACGAAGTTAACTTTTATAGAGCAGTATGCTTGAGTCAGAGAGGGATATCATGAAGGTATTGATAAACTTCTTGTGATACTCATTGGTGGAATCCCAATTGTAATGCCAACGTAGAGTTCTCTGTGTTATATTCTTGCAGATTTTTGCAAGTGGCGTTGAGAAAGACTCGGTTGTGTTGATCATTGCTAGAGCTTCAAGGTTGGAAAACCAAAATTCCATCGATATTGCTATAGTTTCAATGTTTGCTGATCCTATAGTGGTTTTAGTTCTATCTATATAACTAGGAAAAAACTTATAATAAATATAAAGAGTGATTTCGATTGCTCCTTTTCTTACTAATGTTCGTTTAACTTTAATGACAAATATACACTATGTTTGTTTTTGTAAGGCACAATATGGAATTACAAAGTGCACTTCCTTCCAATTAATCCGAGCAATAAGAGACCAACTTTGACATACATTGATCGCTCCGGGAATCTGCATAGAGATACCAAAAGGTGCACCCGAGCAGGTAACCATGAATTGAGTCGTTTTATCCCAAACTGGTTAAGTCAAATGATTTACCTAAAAAGGGAACGGGTTGAAAGGAGTCTAAGGTGATCAATTACACTGTGTTCTCGAGTTAAAAACTAAGTGGAAAAGAAGAGAATGGAAGAAGGAAGAAGAGAAAAGAAAAGAAATGGAGAAAATGAAAATTATAGGATTGTGTTCTTAAGATGGAAGGAAAAGAAAGGAAGGGAAAATAATCCTTCCCAATCATCCCAAATATGGAAGGAAAGAAATCAAGAAAAAATGTATTGAAACATTCCTTCTCCTTCCATCCACTTCCTTTCCTTTCCTTCTATTAAAAAACTTAAGAACAACACTTTGTTATATATTCCATTCTCTTCCTTTCTTTTCCATCCAATTTATAACTTAAGAACACAGCGTTAATATAATGATGTCACTTCATTTTAAGGAGTTTAGATGTCGATATTATTTATGTTTCATTAATGTTCTTGAATTCATACAGTTTATACCGAGTTTACCAATAAAAATAAGACAAGTTTAACATAATTAAACACAAAGTAAGGAATGTAAACTTATAGTAACTTGAATACAATACAATGATCTAGCTCGCAAATTTTTGCGGCTTATGATCTAGTAATAATAATAATAAAATAATAATAATAAGAAGAAAGTCACTTATATACACATAATCCAAACAATAACAATCAACAATTAATTAATCACATATTTATTTAATATTAAAATTTAATTTAACTAAATCACTAAAATTAATTTAAAATTTACAAACTAGCAAGTTTTAGGGACAAACCTGTAATGGCGGCGTGGTGATGGTGGTGTTAGCCGGAGGTGGTGTGAGGCGGAAGTGGTGTTTAGCAGATGGGGGTTGCGAAGGTGGCGTGGTGGTTGTGTGAGCCGGAGATGGTGTGAGCTGGAGGTGGTCTGAGGCGGCAGGGGGTTGCGGAGGTAGGGTGTGGAGGAAGGGAGAACTTGGGTTTTCTTCTTTTTGAGATGGAGGCTGCTTTTTTTTTTAGGTAAGATCTAATTTCTTGGGGGAAAATCGACCGGTTTTAAATTTTATTTTAATTTAATTAAATATAATTTATTATTTCATAAATATATATTTAACGTTTAAACCAATGTTTTTAGAACCGGAATGTCCGGTTCTGGTCGGACCGGCCCAACCGCCTCAAAACCGGTCCAAAACGTATTTAAAAAAAAAAAATTTTAAAAAAAATCAAAATCTTGATCCAACCGGTCCGGTTCCCGGTTTTGACCGAACTGCCCGGTTCGTTGACAGGTCAAACCAAGCCCAAAACCGATTTTCAACCGGCCGAATTTCCCTTTTTTCCGACCGGACCAGACCGGTTCAACCGGTTTTCAAAACATTGGTTTAAACAAGTAATAAACTAGCTTTGTACCGGGCTTTGCTAGTTAACTGACAGCTATATAAACAAAATGTACCTAAATAATTAAAACAAATCATAATTTCATATATTTAAATAGAACAAACCATAATATCATAACATGCAAATTGACGTGATGATGAAAACACAAAGTAAATAAATACAAATGCAATCTGAAATTATCTATTGCAATGCTAAGAACATCTTTCATAAATAATGTAGTACTTTTTAATGACAAAGTTTGATAGTGACATTTATGACTATTCGTACATACATTGAACATATTAGGAATTCATTAGAAAAAAATCAAAGTTAGAAGATTTCTCAATAATGTGCAAAATAGAGCCAATGAACATGAACATTGCAGCTTCTTCATGGGTATCCACCTTCAATTCAAACTTCAAAGGGTTGCACCATGAAGTCATCGTTCATCCCGAAGCAGATTTGATAAACTTTTGTTGAATCAAGGCCTTAAAAAAACAACACTCTGGGGTGACCTTATTGGCTTATTATACACAAAGTTATGAGTAGTGTTCTCGCATGGCGTTCTGTTTAGAATGGTGCTTTCCAAGTTTTTTTTTTTTCTTTTTTTTCCTTCTGTTTTTGTGTTTTTCCCCACACATACATTTATTAAAATAACAAAAAATAATTTAAAAACACTGTCTAAAATACTGTATACTACACCATCACTTTTTCAGCTATAATAATCTCACTAGAACCCCGTAAAACAAAATTTATACGCTCTAAATCACCTCTTTATTTACCTTAAAATAAAGAAATTCAGTCTTCTGCTACATAAAATAAATTCTTAGTTCGTGATTAAGATAAGAGAGCATATGACCTATTTATAAAGATATACACTTCAAAATTCTATTGAAACTCTAATAGACTTAATTGGTTGTCGGCCTAAGAGCACACGGTGTGGCATTACGTGGTATCACCGTTCATCATTGAGAACGCTGTGAGACGGCGTTCTGGCACACCGTCTCAGCGTTCTCCCTGGCGTTCTCGAAAAGTTCTGAGGTCAGCGTCCCTAGCCAAACGTTGAGCTCACTCGATGTTCTGCCTTTTTTTTTATTGTTTTTTTCTTCCCTTTTCTTTCAATTCTTTTTACATGTTTTATTTTTGTTTGAAGTATGTTTTTAGTAAAGGATTGTTGAATATGTGTATGTTTTTAGTTGGAGTCTGGTTGCATTTTTTTTTTCTTTTTGTATATGGTTGTCGCCTGATCGGAGTTCAAACAGAGAGAACTAGACAAGTGAGGAAGAAATGGTTAGGTGTAGTGTTTGGACTTTGGGCAATTGATACACGTCTTGTTTTATATATAGTAGTATAGTACTATAGTATATGTTTGGTGTGACTTCGGGCAATAATTGTTGTATAATAATAATAATAATAATAATAAATAATAATAATAATAATAATAATAATAATAATAATAATAATAATAATAAAATGTTGTTTATTTAATTAAATTATTTTTTATATATTAATTAATACAATTATCTTTATTAAAAAATCAAATAAAACAAATAAAAAAAAACTCCAGAACACTGTCCAGAACACTGTGAATTCAGTTTCACCACACCACAAAATCCTCACTTTCAACATTCTTCAGAACACTGTCCAGAACACCGTGTACCACACCCTGTGCTCTAAGGATAAAACCACTTTTAGAACTAACAAAAAGTGAAAGTGAAATACTACCACTTTTAGAATATCATCTACATAATTGTCTCATATCAAATATCTAGATAATGTAAGAATGGTACATGACTTTCATTGTGTAGTTTGTGTTATAATCATGCTATAGAATCCAAAAACCAACATACGGTAAACATAGTTTGAAAAAGATATCAAGTCAAAAATAGCTCCATCTATTGCAAACACATGATCAAAAACTACAACATGAAGCAACGTTAACCTAAGATCACTAAATCATCTAAAGCATTTCAGTTTAGGTAATTAAATCATTCTTAGGACAAAGTAGCCCAAAATGAATGTAAGCTACTTATACTTAAGCTTATTGGCTTACATTGTTCCCAATAAGCTACCAAAAGATGACTTATAGCTTAAGCTATTTCCAATAATCTACAAAAAAATGACTTAGGCTACTTTCAATAAGCTACCAAACTATGACTTAAAGTATGGATGACCAAGTATCATGATTTCATAATTTTCTTGTTATTGGGAATATTCAAAATCTATATATTGTTTTCTTAGATTGTTATATATAGTTTCTGCATATTGGTACTTTCGATTTTAATCCACCAAAATCCTTTTTTCTACATCATTGGAAGACATAAGTCATCTAAATAAGCATCATACAATTCCAAAGAAACAATTAGGGTATGTTTGGCAACACATTTTTAAGAGATTATAGGAGATTCTAGTAGCTTGAGCTTCTCATTTTGAGAATCTACAACCCTTGTAATTTCTAAAACCTTGTTTGGCATATCAAATAAAGAAAGGATTCTCTAAAATATAATCCCCTAAAAAAGAAGCTTTCAAAACTAGCTTGAAAAATAAGCTCCATCCCCTAATTCACAAATTACCATATTGACCTTCTTTTAAATATAAAATACTTTGAGTTATATAATTACTTGTCCATTTATGTCATTTTACATTGATAATCTTCAGCCCCAGCTAGTTTGCCAAACACTTATAAAAAACTAAAATCTCCAGCTCCAGCCCTAGATAAAATCTCCAGCTCCAGCTTGCATCTCCATCTCCATCTCCAGCTCCATCTCCATCTTCAGCTCCAGCTACTTTTGCCAAACACACCCTTAGTATGGTCTGATGATACCTTTCGTGAACGAACTGTTAGCACATATAGTACATTTGTTGCAGCAACTGAGTATGCTCCTTGATCACCTACAACATCACAATCACTAGTAAAGATGAAAGTATATATATATATATATATATATATTCATATATAAAACATCTCCACATTTCAATTTCAACACTACTTAAAATATTCAATCTTCCTAAAATGCCCCTGTCTCATTCTCTATTATCTTTTACTATTTATTCTCCACTAACTAAACTTCCATTAATACCCCTATCCCATTATCTATTATTTTTAATTACTACTTATTCTCCACTAACTACACTTTTAATACATCAAATATTAAATTTACACTTTTCACCCAAAACAGTAATGTCGACATTTTAAATGGGACGTATGGAGTACAATATATTTTTATTTTAAAACATTTGCTCGCTCCTCCAATCACCGTCGCCATTTTCACCGCTGCATTGCGCGGGTATTGTGCTAGTATATATATATAGGCATTGGATCAAGTAAAAAGGGAATGAAAATAAAAAAAGTAGGAAGCCATAATGTGTTGCCACCTGTCCAACTAAAATGAAGCCAGATTATTTACATTTAAGGGCAAATTAGTAAAATTTAAATTACATTAAAATGAATTTATTGATTAATTGGTTTTTCAGGAATCGTGGGTTGATAACCCTCCATGATATTAGGAGTGGTAGTTTCTTGACATATAACTCTGAACCGTATACAAAGTATCTTCACAAAAAACTCACTTGCATCCAGGCGATATCAATCTGTGACGTTCTTCATTTCATTAGTGATACAACTTAACTGATACAAATCGTTATCGATAGTGATGCATCGCTAACGATACATCACATCGAATCGATAGTGGTGCATCGTTAATGATACAATTATTAGAAAACATATATATGTGTTGATAGTTATTGGCCGTGTACCACAACGCCATTAGTGATACAACTTAACTGATACAAATCGTTATCGATAGTGATGCATCGCTAACGATACACCACATTGAATCCATATTGATGCATCGTTAAAGATACAATTATTAGAGATAATATGTATCTGGTAATAGTTATTGGGAGTGTGTAAAACCACAACACAATTACTGGTACAATATATGTGACAATCCTCCATTTAGGGTATTAATCCTTACTTAAGTTCATGCATTACCTAGAGTAATTCCCTGATTAGTGAATTCAAAACGATTTTTATGTGTAAAGTTTTGTGAAACTTAATATGTGATACGTGACGTATTAGACTTGTAGTTATATGTATATATAATTACGTACGAAATGAACATATTAAACTCGACAAACTGATTACAATATAGTTGGTGATACGAAATAATTAATAATTCGAAAATTATTAATTACAAATATTAGATATTTATATTATTGAAATAATATAATAACTTATACTTTTTATATTAAACGTATCAAACGCGAATCATAAAGTTCCAAAAAGAACTTCAAAATACTTTTGAATAATTTTTGTTTGAAATTATTATAGAAAAGTATTAGAACAAAAATAAAACGGAAACCTTTAGACTGCTATTTAGGACGCGTTATACACGACCAGAAACAATTATAAAACGTACCTAAAGGTCAAAAATAATAAAAGTATTTATTTTTCCGTTACTGTTTTAGTATTTGGAACATTACTTCAAAATATAAATTCCAAATTTGACTGAAATCTGGCACGCAATTTCACCGTACAGTACTTCTACTGTGACCAATTTTATTAATGATTTTAATAAAATATTTCATTTTTATAAATATCAATTACTAAGTTTAAAATATAAATTAAACTAACGAATAATTGATTTCTACACGAAGTACCACAAATTATACCCGTACACGAAATTAACGGGTTAAAAACCCAAACAAAATACCAAATTTAAAACATTTGGAGACAAGGTTCGTACCGAACCATTCCCTCCCTTTGAAAAATAAACCAGCGGCATATTTTGTATATATACTTCCACACACTGTGATCAAATACTTCACCCAACTTCAATAATTGAATACACCCACCTTTTCCTCCTTTGTGAGCTTGAATCGGCAGGAGCAAGAACAAGGGAAGAAGCCCCAACTTTTCTTCATCTTCATCTTCAACAAGTATCATCATCTTTCCATTACCATCTTGGCATCATCATCATCATCTTCACAGCTTTATTTTCATCATCATCATAATCATATCACTGTGAGGTTTTCTCCAAACTTAAGAATTTCATATGTAAACTTTGTAAATTTTAATTGATTATAGTAATTAAAACATGTTATATTATGTAAACAATACATATTGCGAAAGATTGAGCACCAAAAATGGGATAAAAACCAACATGAACTCGTACCAGTAGCTGTTAACGAACCAACTGACGGTCCATTATAAATGACGCGATCGCGTCAATTTTATGCCTAAACCACGAAACATGTCTCACGCGATCGCGTGGATTTTCAAGGAAATGGTACTGACTAAACAAAATACGCGATCGTGTAGTTTTCAAACTATAGTCGCATAGTTTAATTGAGAGGATCGAGTAATCTATAATCATCATGCTCGAGTGAACACAAGTTTAGGATCGTGTGGTTTTTCCTTTAGACCATGACAGTTGTTTTACATTTCCTAGTGCTACTAAGATATTCATTGTTTCAGTAAAGTGTGTTCTACACCTTTTCTTGACAACGACCTATTAGTATTCGATTTATTAAATTCAATATGTGGCAAGTATTATAATACTAAGAAGGATTTCAAACATAAACTAATCGATTAAAGGAGTACAACTTATAAAAGCAACGATGCATTAAACCGGATATAAATATTAATACACGATGTATTTTTAAACAAACCCAGACACTGCGATAAATGGTACCAAAATATTAACGACTATACGACATAAAATTGTTGTCCAAGTTATATTTTGTTTTAAAATATATGACACGAACGTTGGTACTAAAATTTTACACGACCGCGGGACATTATTTTATACGATATTTATTCAAATAATGTTATAAAATGGACGCGACAAACTTTGGGACAATAATAATTATTTATTTCGAAAACGACAATTTTTTTTAAACGAGTAAAAATGAACGAGTAACACGATTAGTACAAATATTATATTTTGTATGTATATATATATATGTACATGGACGCCAACTATTTTTATATATATACGACGACGACGACTTTTATACATATACAAATATATATATTCAACTAATAAGTATATATATGTATATACTTACACGCATCGAATTACTCGACACAATTATCACCAACAACTAAAATTGTATAAACATTTCAACTTAACGATTAGTCGAATACTTATAAAAGTATATTTATTTGCGTCTAGGTATTTGAGGAACGCTTTCGGACTACTGTATATTACTAGCTGAAGACTTGCAAATTGTGAGTTCACAACCCCTACTTTCTACTTGTTTTAAATGCTTTTAAAACCAGGGGTGAAAAACATAGAACAATGTGTTATAACATGCTACTTGCTTTATTAAATAATTGCTCTGCATGTTACTATAAACTATTGATTAACATGAATGTGTTCGTGTTCTTAAACTTAAACTGTTTAATATGAAAGGTTTTCATATGTTAAACTTGAACTATTTGTATGAAATGATTTTCATAACTATTTTGGGAATTAAGACAAACGCATCTTGGTACGATCCTAGGTTTACGAGAGGTAGTTGTAGTGCACATAAGTCCCAGTGCTTACAACCTATAACCATTAGCTAGGTGACTCTAGCCACTGAGTATACATATAGTACTATCGATTTGACAACCCTCCCAGGATATAACTCGTTGGTCATTCCAACCACACGACGCCAGTCGTAACGAGGAGTGTATACTTACCGTGTTACTGAGGTAACAACAAAACAACTAGTCGTGGTTTGGTTATAGTACTAGGTGTCGTTACTTTAACTCTAAAGGTCTAGCTCACCTTAGAGGGATCATAGTCTATATTTCCCACTACACAACAAAACAACTACAACTTGATTTGGAAAAGGTATTTCCCGAGACACATGACTACTCGAAGGAAACGTTTACCTTGATTGGATAAACCTGGTTTTCCTACCATTATTTTATAGGAAATGTTTTTGAATAAACTTGTGTTTCCTACATGACAAACAACTACTACTATTTAGGGAATGTTAATCCTTAATTGAATTAACGTGTGTTTCCTACCAATTACTACTTTTGGAAATGTTACTCTTAATAGATTAACTTGTGTTTCCTACAAAATGATTAATTATATTTAAGAAGGTGATTCTCTTTACCAAACTATTTGAAATGGAAATGTTTACTTAAATGTTAAACATGTATTTCCTACAAATTATTTAATTAGAAATGTTTTCCTTGATTGGATAAACTGTTGATTCTTACAAAGTATATGGGAAATGTTTATCATATTTGAATAGACATGTTTTCCTATTTAACGATTAACTTGTATTAACAACGATTATTAAACTACAATCGTAGTTTGGAAATGGTATTTTGCTGAGATTACTTATTTGGAAATATACAACTGGTAGGAAATGTTTATGATTAAACTTGTGTTTCCTACACAAGTATTTACTTGTAGTAAGAATGACATTCTTACTTTATATAGGAAATGTTTTCTTTAACTAGAATAACTTGTATTTCCTACTAAACTTATAAACATTAAGTTTTGTTGTAAATGAATTACGTATTCATAACTTGGTTTGACCACTATAAACTAAACCTGTGAATTCACTCAACATTCAATGTTGACGTTTTACTATGTTTTTCAGGGAATTATGACTCAGGAACTGATGCATGCATAAAGGACGTAAGTTACCCACGACAAATTAGGATGCCACTTTTGGGACAAATGTATTTTTACAACACTCTACTTCTACGACTTGGCAAGTTGTAGTTTTTGTAAATACTTTTAAATTAATGGCATCTTAATTACTGTTCTGCAATGATCATAAGCTCTGATACGATGAATGCATACTATTGTAACGTCAGCACCCCCGCTGTTTTAACTATTATTAAAATGCTTCCGCTAATTAACTAAAGCTTCCGCTAAACTAATAATAAACGAGATTACCGATTTTGGGGGTGTGACAATATAATTGTGAAAACATGAGTAGTGGGAAAAACCTAAAATCACATGTGATAACAATAATGATGACAATGTATCTTGGTGTAAAATTCATCGTTGTCAATGCCCTTATAGAAGGTATATGAATCTCGTTAATGATACAATTTTAAAAAAATGAGTGATTCGGGATATATGAATCCCGTATTTTGTTGATGTAATTTTAGAAGAAATTTATATTATTATTATTATATTTAACCATTTAATTGAAAAGAACTTGCCATTGATTGTTAATAAAATTACAAGAGTGCCATGGTCAAATATTTCTGGTTGATTGATACATCCAATGGCTGGATCACCTTCGTACCCTTTTTACGTTTGCATCCTTCGTATGATAACCATTACCATTTCCTACAAAACTCCCATCATATGTCAATTTGAAGCATACGTGAAAACCATGTTTATAAATAGCAGCCGGCAGAAAAATAATAAATACATAAATCATAGCAACGCTTTTGCTTCTATATCTCTATTATATTAAGCATAAACAATCTGTATGCAACAATGATAGCCACATAGAAAAACAACCTACAAAAATTAGAATAATCAATTCGCCTAGCACCATGAAACATATAACAAATTAAATGGTTTGAGAATGCATCTCATAGCTATCTATCAAACCCATGCTATAATTGAAATGTATCCCATGAGGTCATTACAACACAAAAAGTACTACGCTAGCATCCTAGACAACTAAGAAGAGCACAAAAATAAATGTAATTGATTAAATAATTAAGCAACTCAAAATCAGAGATTTGAAAAGTAAGGCACATAAACGATATAAACTCCAATTATTTGAATGTCAACGAGTCTAATGGATGCTTCCACAAATATTCTACTTATACAAGTTATGCATTACTATCAAGCGTTTTGTGCCGACGGCCAAATAACAAACCAATCAAGGCATCAAGACTTTTAATCCGAAGATCAATTGGAGCATCTTGGTAACTTGGGCGAATATGGTGAAACTTTATGATCCTTGTTTCAAGCTTGAAAAAGTGAATGAGATATGTTATATTCTTCGACACATTCTGAACAGTTAATAAAATATCCTTAAACCTAAAAAAGTCGGCATATCAATTTGTATTCGACATACATTCATTAAGATGATGTTTAGCGTATTGTATCTCTTACCGCACTTGATGTTTGTTATATCGTGTTTGTGTGTATTTTAGTACTTCGAATCAAAAAAGCAAATATAAGCTTGAAGGTGGCCAAAAGATCAATTTTATGATGATCTTTAAGTTAGTACATGTCATCTGAATCATTACACAATAATCTCAAAATTCCAGAACTTATTGACAAGTAATAGCCAAAATAAATACAGAATTCGGCTTTTTATGATAATCTTTAAGTTCGTACATGTCATCTAATTTGTGAAGGGTGTACTGGATGTCATCTGTTGGTGTTGTTCAAAGCTTCAATGTTGTCAGGTTGTGGGGTTGGTGTACAGTTGGTTTTGTTTAACGTAATCAATAACTTCATCTGAAGTCAAATATTTCACCGACAAACCCCGTGAAATGCAATCTCTGTAAATACAAAAACAGTCATTAAGTATCATGTGACATCAAATAAGAACGACGAGAGTCTTGCAATTTAATGGCTACCTTACTAAAGTTGAACTGATACGGTTTGGTACTATTTCATCTACCACTTCGATATTATTCTGCATAATTCAGAAAAAAGGAAGATGTTATAATCGCAAGATGAGCAACCAAACAGATATATAGTACGATAAACCGAGATATTTGGATTTGAGAGCTTAACCGCATTCATCCTCAAAAAAAAAAAAAAAACACGCAAGATGGCATATCAAGAATACCTTAAATAGAAAGTACTTTGAAAAGAAGATGGCAAATAAACGTGATCAAGCAGAGTGAGTTTAGCATGTTACTCCATTTTAGTGATAAAATGCTGGTCAGTTACCTTGTATTCTGTTAAGATTTGATCACGCGAGATGATTTTCTCAATATCTTGACCTTCTCTGCGAATACAAACCACACCATAATCTCTACATATAGTCCTGACCTGCAATGAAAAGGTCCATGTCCGGTCAATCAACTGATCATGAACATTTAGTGGCTTATTTTGTTTGGATGTGCAGCTATTGTTGCAACTTGTTTAGAGTGATTAGAATATTTGTAAGCTATTGTAAGCACTTGAAAACGCATATCCAAAACATCCTCTCAGTTTGTCGCATATAGCGGTGCAGTGGCACAAATTTCTTGCGAAAATTACAGGTTTATGTATAACACCACTGGTGTGATATAATATAGATCAAATTTACCTGTTCGGGTATCCAAGCTCCAGGAATCCCAAATGATTCTAAGAGATCAGATCCACAGACAAGCATGACTTTCAGGAATGCTACAATTCGGTAGACGATATAATACTCAGATATTTACTTGATTAGGACACAAAATATCAATCAGGAAGTTTATCACAACAGTGTCCGATTTTGATTTGGCTGTAGAGTGTAGAGTGTAGACCATACCACTAGGTATCACCCCATTATCGCAAAAGAAGCTCCTGATCCTTGACAACACAGTCAATGAGCGCTGAAACGAACTTTGCTTTGCCTAACACAGATAATAGCTCTGAATCAATAAATACATTAAAAAAATATAAGCAGAGGCTTTATACAACAAAGAGGTCGAATTGAAAGGAAACAAATAAAAAAAACGTATGTTCAATAAACAGAAATGGATTCTATATTTAATTTGTTTGTCATATAAGTACATTTCAAATAGACTATAAATTGACATGAAGTTCCACTTTACCATTAGTCCATTACAACTCGTTAATGCTTACTACAATCATGATGACACCACACTAAAAACTTTTGTCACTTGGCTGCATGCTGAAGAATAAAATTGTACATATCTCTTATAATACAATGTTCATAAATGGTCTAGTTTCTTACCTCCCAGCTATCCACCATTATGAACTCGGAACTTTTGCAAGCTAGTTGGCACATTGCGATGCGATGTTCAGCTGGTATGAGACCCTACACAAAAATAAAAATATAGGAAAAAGTTCCTCCACTACGAGTCTACAACTTAACAATACATGCCATATCATCGGTACAAGAAAAATGATCTTAGTGAATAGTACAACAGAATGTTATAAAATACAGTAATTGTTTAGTTAAACAGAAAAAGACAAAAAGTCTTGAATTTATCTAGATGTTGGTTTGATCATTGAAAGTATTAATCTTTATTTATCAGGCATGCGCAATGTAATGCTGCAAGAAGCCACATACCTTTTTCTTGTATGCATCATTCACAGGCGACATGTAACCTCCGACAACATGAAACCCTTTTGAGTTGAGAGCATCTCTAGCCAATTCTAAGCATGAAAAATAAGAGTTATCAATAGTACACATCAACATATATTGAATCGCACTTTTGGTCATCGCATGTATCAAGTTACTGAAGATTTATAACATGAGGTCATAACATTTTATATTCTATAGATAGATATCTGCAAGGTAAACAGATACCAGATATTAGCTTGATTCATTTCTCAGACATGGCATAAACAAACAACTACATACCAAAAAGACGTAAATGCATGAATGTAGGAGGATTAAAGCTTCCAGTTGACACCAAAAGTACATGCATTTCCCCACTGTAGGAGTAACGAGCGATTCACAATCATATATTCAGTTTTGACTATAGGTTAATCAATTGACATAAATCGGTTAAACTCACTTTGTGCTCACACGTAATAAACCATCTTCATCCGTAGAATCTAACGATAACTTGTCGAGTGGCAACGCAACATCCATTTACCTGATACCACACACTTTCAACATTATATAATTATAATATATATTAAGTTCAATTTACATTCAGCAATCAGTAATCTTAAAATTTTCATTATTTTGACCTTAAGTAATACGGAGTAATAACAATAAATACACATATTCAGAAGCTTTGAACCATCACAAACATCTATTCGCCAAACACTCAAATTAAAGGTGATTAGACGCATAACCAAACACCCGTCTAATTCAATACTTGTGGTTGAATGATATATAATGATTTTCATAACAGCTCAACATCCCAAAACCCGAGATTATATAGCAACAAAATTTGTGGGAAAAAGGGGGGGAAAGTGAGGAATTGGTGAAAAAGGCAGGAACAAACCTGTTGTCGACCCTTGGCGTGATGCAGGCTAGAGGCTGCGGCCGGCGTGTGGGAAGGTCGCCGGCGACGGAGGCTCGGGTGGAGTAGTAGCGTACGCCGTACAGTATGATATAAGAAATTTGTGTCACCGTCACCTGAGTTCGACTGTTCGAGTCTGATCCGTGAGGTCAAAACTACTTTTGTTTATTTGGTTTTTGTGACTTTTTTTTTAAGGGGATTTTATTTATCCGAGCGTTCATTAAAATCTAAATTCTTCGTTGATATATAACTGTTAAAGTTATTATTATTAATTCAACAAAGTTTATGATCGGACTAGACGTTATTTTAATACAAGTATTTACGTCTACATAATACCCCGTAAAAAATAACAGATAAAACAATCAAATTGTCATGAAAAAAAAAAGAGTAAATATTTTAATTTATGATCATATTTATGTTCTATAACTATACCGTTCTAACTTTCTATAGATTTTTAATAAAATTTGGAATGAAAGAAGAGGACAAATAATGTTATGTTAAATATGTGCACAATGAAAAAAACACTTATCATTCTTTAAAAAAACGGAAAATGAAAGATGAAAAAAATAATATTATGTAATTAAACACACCCTCGGATTCTCTTAAAGAAAAACAGTTATCTCTAATTGTTGAAACTTTTATAAAGCTTTGAAACCATTAAAATCAAATGGATTAATGGAATATAACCTATAGTTTTTGTTTACAAGAATTGAGCTTTATATGTTCTCTCTTTTATTGATTTAAAGTTTTTAATAGTTTTTTATATTTTTAAAAGCTTAAACCATTGGAGATGAGAGTTTTTTTTTTCTTTTTGAAAAACCTCTTACATCATTCTTACACAGGACCTTTTCATTTTGCTCAATTGTAAATGACCTAAGAGTATTCCCAACGGCAAAGCTTTTAGAGCTTTTTGCGTAAGTTTGTGTAATAGCTTTTTCCAAAGACCCCTCCCAACGGGCTGTTGGCCTGACCTTCGGTTCCAACCGACGGAACCGACGCCCTTTTCCGTTGGTTGGGGCAGTCGATTCCAGTTGCGTCATTTTATAGGATTAATATATTAGGTCAATGATTTTTGGGTAGAGAGAATGAAAATAATGTGTGATTAATTGTTTTTTTTTTTTCAAATCTTTTCAATTTGGAAGGAAAGCTAGGAAGGAAATCTTATAAGAATTCTCCTTCCCCTTCATTCCCTTTCTCTCAATAAAAACTCGGGAACACATTCCCCTCTTCCTCTTCCATCTGACTCCTTCCCTTTCTCTTCAAAATAAAACTCAGGAACAAAGCCTAAAAGGTAGAGAAATAACATGTTTTACAATAAAAATATTTTACAATATCTTTAAACCTATTTTTTGGTTTTTCAATATTGTACGATATCTTTTAACGATTTTTTTGGTATTTATAACTTTCGTTATTTCCTTTATGCGGTTTTTTAAATAATAATAATTATTTTAAATATTTTAATAAATGTATTTATATTTAATAATTTACTAATTGAAGATCCGCGACAACGCGGGTTACGTCATTTGACTTTGTAAAATTTTCAATCAAGTATTTGAACTTTTTAAGATAGAAGAGTATATTACTTGTTGATAAAAAATGGTTTACGACTCAATACACTTAATGATAAATCCAAATGTTCCCCATCTCGGCCAAATTCATGTTTTCACACAAATATAACCAAAAATGCCAATTGATTAACATCGAAACAAGTACAAATCTATGTTGTGTTTCTTCAAATGCACGTTGGAAGGCATGAGCCACAAGGATACTAACTAATTATGATGGATACACACTTGATTCAGAATCATGTGCTATTCATCTCTTGCCTCAAGCCCTCAACAACTCAATCCATGTCAGTGCTATTGAGCACAAAACATAAGACCTTGTCTGGCTGGCTGTTCTGGAAATAATGCCTCCATGTTGGACGAATTGATAGTACAATACGTAAAAGTTAACTTATGTACTTAAGCAGTAATAAATGATGGGTCAGATAATAAAAGTATAATTAATGATATGTAAGTCATTGGTTATCAAACCATAGGCAGGAAATGGCTAAATCCTAAATGAGTTAACAATTTACACAATAAATCTGCATTAATATATAATTATACTGTAACACCCCAATTTTTGAAGTATTATTTTAGTGTACGAAAATATATATTTATTTTGAAGTATTATTATTTAAGTGATATAAAATATGAAGTATCGTAAATGGTTTCTCAGTTTCAGACTGTACAAATTAAAAGGGGATGAATTTTAATATACAAAACAAAAACGCAGAAAGCAAATCAAGCCTCAATTCAGTTTATAATCTTCAAATTTAAGCTCATAATCTTCAATTAATCATCTCCTTTCTATTCTTTAATCCTTGTAAGTGTTTGATCGAGCCCCAACGGTCGGTTCAGGAATTTCTTCCTGGTCGTTGCGGACCTTCCAGTCGGGGCCGGCGATCAGCGGGTGGTTTTATATTTATAGTGCAGGGAAGCCTAAGCTATAATACTACTTGTATAGTAAGCGGCAGGTATGACTCAGGTGTCGTTCTTAAACCATAACGGGCATGTGATCTTAGGATGATTAATTATCTTTGGTAATTTAGCTGGGATTTTAAAAACTTTTTGAGGGGTTTTGTTTTCTATTTTATATAAACTAAAGACAGTAAAGTAAATAAGGAGTGTAGTAGCTGAGAGATCTATAGATTACACGAGTGTTTGCTATGATGTCGGTATATGCTATTTAGGGGTAGTTATGAGGATTAAGGCTCTAATTATAATGAATCCTAGCAGTGCTGACTTGGGGTCTCTGAACGATGTTCAACATAGTACTGTACCTACGGCCTTTTTGTGGCTTCCACGCATTTGTACTTCACTAGAGGTGGTTCCAGCGCTATACCAAGTACTGAGCCGTTTTACGGTATTTCCGATGCCTCGCCAAGAGATCCCGTATCATTACTGTATATGTCCTAATGGGCCATATCTCCAATCCTATTACTTATCTAACGTAGAGTTGTCCACAATCAGATAAATAACATGTCACATGGATAACAGATATGGAGTGTAAGCTATACCGGAAGTTCTCCCAAATGTAGTACCAATTTAACCGACAACTAACCTCAAATCCTATTCCCCAGTCTCGGTCGTCTGAGACGTCCGTATCGTGGCACGAATTGTTGAATAAACAATAAAGTGAACAGGATGTTACCCCGCGGAATAAGTTGGGAAAGTCTGTCTAACGATCGGTTAAATTGTTCGACATTATTTCATACTATCATTGTAATTATTCTAGCATGTTAAACTATTGTATGTAATTATTCTATATTTGAAAACCTAATCATAAATCCAACAACCGCAATAGACAAATAGATACTAGTATGCAAACCCTAAAACAACAATCAAACAAGAACATGCAGTAGTGTAACATGGATAGTTATCAGTTTATTTCAGGCAGAGTTTCTGGATATATGTTTAAGTCACGAATACTCCGAAAGTTCTCTCAAAAGTATTCGATATATGAATTTAATTCTAATCTATCTCTAATCCTACGCTCCGTGTCTCCTCCGATGTATTTCAATCAGGAGAACAGCGGCCATGCCGAGTTCATCGAATCATTCAGACACAGAATAGTTGAGGGACCTATTTCTAGTAATTGGCCGGATTCTATCAATAGGTTTCAAACCACAGCATAAGTTGGATAAATAAACATTTGAGAACTAATTCATAAATTCAAACATATCCTAATTACATGCGAGCAGAGTAACAGCATGGTATAAAGCATAACTACCCTAACATAACGTCTATCATAGCAAACACAGATTTGTCTAGCCTAACATAGCAATTAATAAAGCATGCATTCTTAAATAATCATGACAAAAGCATAACATATTTAAAAATAACAAGAAAGAATTATATAATAAAACCTGATAGGCATACAAACAAATCTGCGTAACCGCAGTCTCGGAGCGACTCCGTACAAAGCTCGTAAGCTTGCTACTCTACTCCTACTAGCTAACTACTACTACTACTACTATTCTAGAGAGAGAAAGTGTGTGTGAGAGAGAAAGAATGAATTGTGTTGTGAGAATGGTATGTGAAGTTGTGAAGGTGTATGGCTCTATTTATAGGCCAAGGTCACAAAGCTAGCTACCACAATTCCACACCCGAATCTTCCGATTTGCACTGAAATACCACCCCGTAGGTATGAAATTCGGCATCAAAAAGGGGGTATACGGCACCAAAAAGGGGGTATACAACACCAAAAAGGGCGAATACAGCACCAAAGGGGGGGGGGGGGGGTATACCACCTTTTAGGGGTAGTATACCACCCTTTAGAGGTGCTATATGGCCCTAAAGGGGTGGTATCCCTTGGCTCGTAGTCTCGTGTGCTGGATCGTAAGTCTTGTTGCCTTGTCGTAGTTCTTTGTGATCTTCGTTTGGCTCTATCTTCTTTGTTACTTGTCAGATTTGAACGATTCTTGCGCCCATGGTTTCGTATTTTTCTGAAGATCAATATGACACATATTAGGCCAGTTTTACTTAATTATACGTCAGAACCACAAGTGAATCGTTTTAGCTCTGGTTTGTTCGTTATTTGAGCATTTTAGTTGATTTTTTGAAAGGAAGTCTAAGCTTTGGCTCATTTTACATTTTTAGCATAAAACATTGATTATTTGATATTTATTTCAAGATTTGAGCCAAAATGGGCTTGATAAGATGCACAAAAACGTGACTTTTTGCGTCAAATTAGTGTTCTATTCCATAGTTTATAGCCTAAGGTTTTGGGTTTTGATGGGTTTTATATATAATGTCTTTAATTCGAAATTAGGGCTTGAAATTGGCTAAGTTTATGTTAATTAGTGAAGTTATGATCATTGGTAAACATAAAACAAGTTGTGAGTGATTAAATCACAACTTGTGTTCTTGAGCAATTTCTTGAGTTTTGCTAAATTTATGTAAGTTGATGTTAATCAACTTGAAGTGTTATTAGTGAAGTTAATAGGGTATGAATATGTTGTTTAAACAAGAATTTAACTAGAAATCCAAATAGTAAAGAGTTAGAAGTGATTATGATTATTAGTGGGAATCAATCAAAGTGGGGGAGGATTGATTGTAGTTGTTGTTTAAACCATGATGATTTATAAATTCTAAAAATGTTGTTATATTGTTATGTGTTGTGAATTAGGTGATAAAGAAGTGGCATCAAACCTTTCATCATTTGTTGTAATTCATCATTTAATTATCAAGGTGAGTGTTATGGGAATTAACTAAGTAATGGTTGTGCATTCCGGATTTCTTCCGAGCAAGAGGTTGCACAATCAAGTGGTATATTATTGGTAACTTGCTTTGGTTTCCAATTATTGATTTTATTGTGATTTATGTGGAATGGACAATTGTGTAGAGATTTGCTAGCTTTGCTAGCCTAGTGTTATTGAGCTTGATATGCATATCGATGTGGTATGGTATTAAGCTTATATGTAGTCATTGGTCGTGGATCCACATAGTGTTTAATCTCTACCTATTATTCCAGTAGTTATTTGTTTGGGGTTATATGTTTAGTGTTGCTTGTTGTTAGTGATTATATTGTTATGTTGTGGATTACTTGGTTAATTGCTCATAAGCTCACTAAGCATTAGTGCTTACTCTTTTAAGTGTTTAAAATTGTAGGTACTAGTGGACAACGAGAAGGAAAAGAAATCAAGAAGGAATAACGTGGATTTAAGCTTGCAAGTGTGTGAGTGGCAAGCTTTCTCTCTTTTGAATTATCGTCATGTTTACTACTTGTGTAATCCGCCCACTTGACACATTTTGAAACTAAACTATGTTGGTTTACTCAACTTGTTGTTTTGTAATGGGTTGACTATAAGAAGTCAAAGAAGAATGTCAAGTTAGTACATTATGGTTTGGAAAGTGTATACTAAGCTTAAGTGTTAAAATCGTCATTATTGATTAGTGAAAGTGGATAACGGTTGAATTATGTTTTGGTTGAAATTTTGTAGTAAAATATAATCATTTACTTTGGTTGGTCAATTGTGGGTCATTATTGAAAGGTATATGGGTCAAAACAGTTTTAGTGGTGAAACGGGTCAAAAGTGAATGGGTCACTAATGACCCCATAAGTGAAATTGAGTTAGTTGAGAGATATAGTCCCTTGGTAAATTGCTTTAGACTTGTTATAAACTGTTGGAATTATGGTCAAAAGACCCAGATGTCAGTGTGTGTGTGTGTGTGTGTAACACTCAGCAAATTAGGACTAGAATTAGTGCCTAATTCTTTGTTAATACATGTAATTAGTTCTGTGTTAGGCTGATTAATGTATCAGAATATATATTGTTGAATATATACGAATACGCGATTGGACTTAAATCGTACGCAATTTAAATAGAATGAAATTCTATTCGGTTAATATGGACGTTGGTGAACAAATGTTTATAAACTAAAATAACGCAATTATGACCAAAATGCTATTTTATAATAATTAGTAATTATCTCGTATTACTCGATAAAAGCTTACACGATTTAAGAACAAAAGTAATTAAATTTATACAAACTATATTACATTTCAAGCTAGTAACGATTTAAAGAAATAATTTAAGTAAATTATATAATAAAATTTGTGATTTCAAAAGAATAATAAACGCGCATAAATAAATATTTAACGCTTAAATGACGGAGAAAACGAACGCCGCACGGAGCGCGAGGGCGGAGACTGAAAATGGGAGGTTAAAACCTCCCACTTCCTTTTCTTTTTCCCATTTACCACCCACCATCTCACTCTCTCTCTTTCTTTTTGCTCTCAATCACCAAACCACCACAAATCCACAAAATCACCAAATTACACCATCAAACTAACTCGGATCATACCTCTCGTTTGGAGAAAAGTGACCACGACAACACAATCTACTTTCCTATCTTTTCGGATTTCTCATCCGACGATTTGTAAGTTTCCGACAAAACCCGACATCTCGCGTTTCTTAATGTTTTTACGTTTTGCTTGTTTATAATAGCTTGTTATGTCCCTATAAGGGTTGGGTAAAAGAATCGGATCAAACGGAAACCCGAAAACATGTTTTTGGCTCGAAATCCGTCGATCAGACGTTAGTGTCGCATAGACGAACCCAGATATGCGACACTTCGTGCGACACTTGCTGAGTGCCGCATAAAACATTGCACCGACACTTCATTAGTGACGCAGGACCTTTACCGACACTATGTTACGTCACTTGCCTAAGTGACGCCTATAATTGAACCAACACTTATACCGACACTAGTTTAGTGACGCCCTCATCCTTATACCGACACTTGTTACTGACACTTCCTAAGTGTCGCATGATATTAAACTCCTACTTTATACGACACTACAATAGTGACGCACGACTTGAATACCCGACACTTCACCCGACACTTCCTTAGTGTCGCATGACCAACTTAAGTGACGCATAGAAGTGTCGCATAAACCAGAATAGAAAAGTCAAAGTTACTGTAGAAAAGTCAAATTTACTGTAGCAACACTGTAGCAAACGGGATAAAATTTCACTATTCACAACAACACTTAAAAATTATTATTTACTCTCGTTCACCAACGGGCCACTCTAAATTACAAAACGCGTACAAACTTTCAAACAAACATTCGAATGACAAACAACGGACATAACGGGTTGTGTGGACAACAAGCCTAGATGGTCTTGCGAGACATCTACTTACTTAACCTTACGTGTTTAGGCGTTTGGAGGTTACGGGTTCGGAGAACCTACGGTTGATATTACTTGCTCATTTATTTATATAAACGTACTCGCAAAGGCTCGGGTGAGTCTTACGGCCCCACTTTTACTGTTTTACCTTATTGGAGGAGATACATGCTACTGTTTTTCTTGAACACAATTGCTTAAACTGTTTACTATACCAAACGGAATTGCATGAGTTACTTACTTTACTGAAGTCTCTCCATCATATATCGTTAGTTATGGACTTAAGCGCAAACACTAGTTAATGGATCCATTAGGGAAATGACCCTCCCCGCCCGGGATAGTAGCGCTACCACGAACCGTTCTGTATAAACGGGTGACTATTATTTCGTTACTTATGCTTGCTCAGTTATGAGCATGTCACGGGAGCAAACTATTACTTACGGTTTAAGCTTCGATTATGAGCCTCATGGCAACGGTATAACTTATTTACTTTACAGTTGCTGGATTTGCAAATACTTGATTTACGCCTGCGGGCACTACTGATGAAATCTTGTGTTCAAAACTAATATTACTTACGAACCTGTGAGATTCACCAACATTCGTGTTGACCCTTTTAGCATGTATTCTCAGGTACTCACATGGAGTAGGATTTCTCCAGGACATAGCTAGAGTCGCATGATTTCAACTAAACTGCATTAACGGAGATTCTCAGCATTATCTTTTGTACATGTTGATTATGTAATAGAATCTCCCGCTATATGCGTGGACTCTAGGGAACTACCTTTTGTATACGAAAACATTAAGTTTTCAAACATTTATTTCTATGAAATCGTTTTACAACGTCTCATTTAGAGGTCGTTTACTGTATATCTTGTGCTTTGTATATTGATTAGTAACACCCAAGTATGCTTCCGCAAATCATTAAATTTGGGGGTGTTACAGATTGGTATCAGAGCCTAAGGTTATAGTGAACTAGGTTGCATTTAGTGGGCCTAGTGAAACGCCCGGAATTCAACAGATTTTTTTTTTTTTTTTTTATAAAGTCATTCATAATTTTGGTCCCATTTAATTTCTACATTTTATTCCATTTGAAATCCACATTTGATTTATACATATTCAAATGAATACAACAATGACACATTATATCAAAATCATAATAGTTTGGGCGATTTATACAATGGTAATACAAAACGACAATTCAATAGAATGTGAAACTTGTATAATGTCACAACAAGCTTCAATCCACACTTACTTCTTGTAATCACCTTTCATCCAATTGGTTCAACCGAACCAAACACCTACAACATAAATCACTGATACGAGTAAGCATATAGCTTAGTGAGTATACAAACAACTAAATAAATAATTCACCAACAAGATAAAATTCATTAATAGCTACTTATTTCTTTTAAATAGAAACTATTGAACAACAATAAAGATTATGCAATATTTCGTATGGATTCATGATCCAATAGATACAAGTAAGCATGGCACCAATCCCATATGGATACCAAGCTTAATAGATACCAAATAGTGCCAAGCACTTATTTCGTGATATTCATTTATTTCGCAATAAGCAATCTCTACAATACTAAATCCATATATTTCACATAATTCTCATAATCCTCCTAATTCACATCATTCTCCTAATACACATAATTCTCCTAATTCACATAATGCTACAATTTCACATAATCCACATAATACTATACTATTCCCAAATAACCCAACTACTAACAACAATCAATAACTATGGTCAACAACCAATATTTCTTAAGATACGAAACATGATACAATATAGAAACACATATAAGATACAATTATAAGAAACAAACAATAAACAGAACTAGAAGGGACAAACAATATTCCAAACGATTGTATGAATCTCTTGCTCGTAAGCAATCTGAAACATACAATCATTATTCAAATAGTCCTTGTATCACTCACCTTTGCCTTTTAGGGTACATGTATGATTTCACACTCGAATAGCAAAGCCACCATTCTTGATCACTTAACATACAACCTATCAATACAATAACACATAATCATCAAAATCAACTAATACAATCATCAATCCATCACCTCTTTTGGATTGATTATTTCTAATTCATGATCTCTCCTTTCATAATCTTCATCATTTCACTATTTCATTACTTGTATAATCATATACATAACTTGATTACTTGTATTCCATTTTGATTATTACTTTAATTCACTTAATCATAATCATTCTCATAATCATAGTTAATCATATTGCTTAATTCTCTTGATTCAATACTTCAATATCTATTAATCATATTCCAATAACCTTTTTAAACACCAATTAAGGTGTATTAACACCAATTCATCATCCATAATAAGAAACCCACTTTGATTACTAATAATACAATTCAATTAATCCATTTTTAAGTCAAATTCATATTACTCATCATCACAAATACACTTATCTACCATTAGTTCGTCATATTATACCTTAAATTCACCCTAAAATTCATTAATCAACTAAACCCTCAAGAACACAATTCAAGATTCTTAAACTTTAAGTAATTCTAGTGTTAATTCAATCACTAATAAGCTTATTTATCATTCCTTCAACATATTAGATACTTAAATTCGTATTAAAACCATTAATTTCATAAATCCCTATGAAAACCCATGTAATTAAGATTCTAGGTATAGAAAATCAAGAATAAGGATTGCCTCAAGCTAGGAATTGATTAATCATTGAAGAATTCCAAGTTTCTAGCTTCAATTTCTTAGTTTGATTCGATTTTGGGTTAGGGTCTTTGATTCATACGGTTTTGAGAAGTTTCCAGGGTTTTTGAGAATGATATTGATATATCATCTGTACGTACACATATAAATTAGATACATATTTGTTCTAATTTCATTCCCCGTACTTATCATTGTCTGGAACTTAAAACCGACTCACAGTTATTGATTTCACATAAATCCCTCAACTTATCATACTTAACATGTTCAGTCCCTCCAAGACTTAATTCTTCGTAACTCAAGTCCTATAGACACAAAATACCTTTCAAAGTTAGTCCTTCTAACTTAACAATTAAATCGTATAATTTAAAACTTTAAGGATACGAAATTTGGGATGTTACAAGTCTCCCCCACTTATTTCATTCGTGTCCTCACGAATGTCACCTGTATAGATTCGTATTAATACTTTCTCTACTAGTGCGGAAGCGTTTATTTCATATATGATACTTTACACAATCAATTGATTCATAACATGAATCTACATCACTCATGTATCTACAAAATCTCTTTGATTCATATTTCATTTTAGTTCCAGACAACCCAATACGTATATTACATTAGTCTTAATAATTTACCAGCTATTTATTTCGTACTAATTTAATTACATAATCATTTAGCATTAATTCACACTGAAATAGATACTAGACACAACACAGGTTAGCACCAGCTACACTAACATGAGTACTAACAACAACATATTTCGTATTATCATACTAGCTACGTCAGCAAAGTATGATTATCAAGATCATCATATTTCGTAATTAACTCTAATACAGGATCAGTACTACCTGCAGCTAGCAATGATCAATCATAAATCCATAACAATATTTCTATATTATGTTATTTCGCAATCAAATGCTATTTCTGTTAACCTATTACATGTCACTTAATAAAATTCTCCCCCACTTAAGATTCATCATACTACTTTTAATAACAGAATTCATAATAAGATAATAGTTTAGGGGTAAACACATGTTTTATGTCGACTAACATCTATTTCTTTTATAATAGGTACCACATTATGACTATAGTCTAGTGGTTTACTATTTCTATATTCCATACTGAAATCACATCATATTGATACTATATTCATTTATAAGGCATAAGCTTACATGTTTATGTCTTTATCCGATACAATTCAATACTACCTTTCTAAAATTACATTAAATCCCTTTGATATTCAGCAGCCTCAACAATTCCATGTGAATAGCATAATATAACTACGTTGGCCAGACGTCGTCAGATTATGTCATACACACTTCCTTCTCAGGCTATTTCACACCATCCAGTTTTAATGTAATTTCCATATAAACACATGATACAATGATTCCCAACAAGCAAACATTTGCTAACACTTTGATCACATATATCCAACTTATATCAATTAATAGATTTCACATAAGCAAGAAATTTCACATATTCCAGTCAATATCATTTATTTCACCTTCCAACTTATCTCTGATGAATTTATCTTTTGATTCATTCATCAGTCAATTAAATACATATATTTCTGATCACACAACAACTAATCATATAATGATGACATATATTAATCATGTCATTATTTTACATTATTTATTTCACACTTACACATATAGTCAAAATCAAACAACAATTGAGCTTAGGTAGAGATTAAACTCTCAAACAGACCCGCAGTCCATAAATATCCTTGTGCTTAGCACATATTTCGTATAATTAATATTTCGTAACAAAGATTCTCTACACAAAAACTCAAATTCACAATTCATAATAAAAGCATATCATGATACAAAATTCACAATATACAATGATACTAACAAATACATATTTATCAATTCACATATTCCATATTCTTCCTAAGGAAGCAATCCATATTTCCTAATCATTGATTAAAGTTTTCAACTATTCCTTAAATACTTATACAATTATTTTTGTATTTCGTTTAATTCAATCAATACTCAAAATTCGCATAACATCGTAAAAACAGGCTCTAATGATACATTTATTCAACAGAATGATCCCTGAGGCTTAAAGAAACAAAAGGCTAATTCGAAACACAAGTCAAAAATTCAAAATAAGGTCCGAAAAACAATAAAATGTCATTTTCGGGCCCTAAATGACCCCGAAGTGCCGAAAACTGACAGGGCTCATGGCAACGCATGAGCTTTGATCGTTGGGCCGTTTCCGAGTGACCTTGTAAATTTCGTCTTAATCGGACACCGAAATTTTATTACGGAAATTTCTACGTCAAATATTACGTCGAACATCAAAAAAACTTTTTCTACTTACTAACGCGATCCAGGAACGTGTTCAGGATCGCGTTCCATAGTTCTGTAACCAAATTAAGCATTCAAACGCGATCCGGAGAACAAAGCGGGATCGCGTTTCCAAGAACAAAAATTCTGATAACGAAATACACATGAAAACGCGATCCGGAAAAATTTACTGGGATCGCGTTCCATAGACCAAAAATATTCTGTAACCAAATTCAACATACTAACTCGATCCGGATCCCACACCTGGATCGCGTTCCTATGTATTTTCAGACCTGCAACTTTATTACAATTTTCTGAAATTCAAACGCACATATCTCCCAAACCGTGAAGAGTTAGAATCTGAAATTTCGCAGGCACCTTCATATAGTCAAAATGCAACTTTCCATTTTTACACTTTTTCAAAATTCACATTTTACGAGAAAACGGACGTCTCACCAAATTATGGTCATTTTGGACCAATTTAGTGGACAACTCATATTCCAAACCACTTGGTTTTAGATTCTGGTCTTTTGCCAACATATTCCTATATCCATTTGTGACTTGTGGGCATAATCATCCCTCTCATACACCCATTCTATCATGTTTTGACTCCTTGACCCATTTGGGGGTCCATTTGGACACTTTCACGAAATCTAACCCAATTCAACTAATTGACTCTTGAATTTAATTCATTTCAACAATATATTACAATTCTTAATTTCATGATCACTTATTTAGACCAAAATACAATATTTGACACATTGATCAAAATCCTCACTATAATTATGATCAATACTCACTTATTTCCACATCTAATACATTTATCACTATATAATATTTCTAATAACCAACTTGAAACCCTCATATTCCAGATTGACTTTTTCAAGTCAAAGATACATTTTTCAACGACTAGGCTAATTACTATTTTAACCAATCATGAAATTCCAAATCCTATTACATAAGGTTCTAGACCTCATTAAACGTTCAATTATTAATTCTACACATATTAACCATCAAATATTTCGCTACAGGGAATCATATCAATTCAAGCAATCAATTCTATTACTACTCATAATTAAGATAACAATTCAAATAATTCATATAGGTTTAAGCTTAGGCAATCCTATTGTGGATTACCTAATTCTCTTAAACCATCGCTCTGATACCAACTTGAAACGCCCGGAATTCAACAGATTTTTTTTTTTTTTTTTTTTTATAAAGTCATTCATAATTTTGGTCCCATTTAATTTCTACATTTTATTCCATTTGAAATCCACATTTGATTTATACATATTCAAATGAATACAACAATGACACATTATATCAAAATCATAATAGTTTGGGCGATTTATACAATGGTAATACAAAACGACAATTCAATAGAATGTGAAACTTGTATAATGTCACAACAAGCTTCAATCCACACTTACTTCTTGTAATCACCTTTCATCCAATTGGTTCAACCGAACCAAACACCTACAACATAAATCACTGATACGAGTAAGCATATAGCTTAGTGAGTATACAAACAACTAAATAAATAATTCACCAACAAGATAAAATTCATTAATAGCTACTTATTTCTTTTAAATAGAAACTATTGAACAACAATAAAGATTATGCAATATTTCGTATGGATTCATGATCCAATAGATACAAGTAAGCATGGCACCAATCCCATATGGATACCAAGCTTAATAGATACCAAATAGTGCCAAGCACTTATTTCGTGATATTCATTTATTTCGCAATAAGCAATCTCTACAATACTAAATCCATATATTTCACATAATTCTCATAATCCTCCTAATTCACATCATTCTCCTAATACACATAATTCTCCTAATTCACATAATGCTACAATTTCACATAATCCACATAATACTATACTATTCCCAAATAACCCAACTACTAACAACAATCAATAACTATGGTCAACAACCAATATTTCTTAAGATACGAAACATGATACAATATAGAAACACATATAAGATACAATTATAAGAAACAAACAATAAACAGAACTAGAAGGGACAAACAATATTCCAAACGATTGTATGAATCTCTTGCTCGTAAGCAATCTGAAACATACAATCATTATTCAAATAGTCCTTGTATCACTCACCTTTGCCTTTTAGGGTACATGTATGATTTCACACTCGAATAGCAAAGCCACCATTCTTGATCACTTAACATACAACCTATCAATACAATAACACATAATCATCAAAATCAACTAATACAATCATCAATCCATCACCTCTTTTGGATTGATTATTTCTAATTCATGATCTCTCCTTTCATAATCTTCATCATTTCACTATTTCATTACTTGTATAATCATATACATAACTTGATTACTTGTATTCCATTTTGATTATTACTTTAATTCACTTAATCATAATCATTCTCATAATCATAGTTAATCATATTGCTTAATTCTCTTGATTCAATACTTCAATATCTATTAATCATATTCCAATAACCTTTTTAAACACCAATTAAGGTGTATTAACACCAATTCATCATCCATAATAAGAAACCCACTTTGATTACTAATAATACAATTCAATTAATCCATTTTTAAGTCAAATTCATATTACTCATCATCACAAATACACTTATCTACCATTAGTTCGTCATATTATACCTTAAATTCACCCTAAAATTCATTAATCAACTAAACCCATCAAAACCCTCAAGAACACAATTCAAGATTCTTAAACTTTAAGTAATTCTAGTGTTAATTCAATCACTAATAAGCTTATTTATCATTCCTTCAACATATTAGATACTTAAATTCGTATTAAAACCATTAATTTCATAAATCCCTATGAAAACCCATGTAATTAAGATTCTAGGTATAGAAAATCAAGAATAAGGATTACCTCAAGCTAGGAATTGATTAATCATTGAAGAATTCCAAGTTTCTAGCTTCAATTTCTTAGTTTGATTCGATTTTGGGTTAGGGTTTTTGATTCATACGGTTTTGAGAAGTTTCCAGGGTTTTTGAGAATGATATTGATATATCATCTGTACGTACACATATAAATTAGATACATATTTGTTCTAATTTCATTCCCCGTACTTATCATTGTCTGGAACTTAAAACCGACTCACAGTTATTGATTTCACATAAATCCCTCAACTTATCATACTTAACATGTTCAGTCCCTCCAAGACTTAATTCTTCGTAACTCAAGTCCTATAGACACAAAATACCTTTCAAAGTTAGTCCTTCTAACTTAACAATTAAATCGTATAATTTAAAACTTTAAGGATACGAAATTTGGGATGTTACAAGTCTCCCCCACTTATTTCATTCGTGTCCTCACGAATGTCACCTGTATAGATTCGTATTAATACTTTCTCTACTAGTGCGGAAGCGTTTATTTCATATATGATACTTTACACAATCAATTGATTCATAACATGAATCTACATCACTCATGTATCTACAAAATCTCTTTGATTCATATTTCATTTTAGTTCCAGACAACCCAATACGTATATTACATTAGTCTTAATAATTTACCAGCTATTTATTTCGTACTAATTTAATTACATAATCATTTAGCATTAATTCACACTGAAATAGATACTAGACACAACACAGGTTAGCACCAGCTACACTAACATGAGTACTAACAACAACATATTTCGTATTATCATACTAGCTACGTCAGCAAAGTATGATTATCAAGATCATCATATTTCGTAATTAACTCTAATACAGGATCAGTACTACCTGCAGCTAGCAATGATCAATCATAAATCCATAACAATATTTCTATATTATGTTATTTCGCAATCAAATGCTATTTCTGTTAACCTATTACATGTCACTTAATAAAATTCTCCCCCACTTAAGATTCATCATACTACTTTTAATAACAGAATTCATAATAAGATAATAGTTTAGGGGTAAACACATGTTTTATGTCGACTAACATCTATTTCTTTTATAATAGGTACCACATTATGACTATAGTCTAGTGGTTTACTATTTCTATATTCCATACTGAAATCACATCATATTGATACTATATTCATTTATAAGGCATAAGCTTACATGTTTATGTCTTTATCCGATACAATTCAATACTACCTTTCTAAAATTACATTAAATCCCTTTGATATTCAGCAGCCTCAACAATTCCATGTGAATAGCATAATATAACTACGTTGGCCAGACGTCGTCAGATTATGTCATACACACTTCCTTCTCAGGCTATTTCACACCATCCAGTTTTAATGTAATTTCCATATAAACACATGATACAATGATTCCCAACAAGCAAACATTTGCTAACACTTTGATCACATATATCCAACTTATATCAATTAATAGATTTCACATAAGCAAGAAATTTCACATATTCCAGTCAATATCATTTATTTCACCTTCCAACTTATCTCTGATGAATTTATCTTTTGATTCATTCATCAGTCAATTAAATACATATATTTCTGATCACACAACAACTAATCATATAATGATGACATATATTAATCATGTCATTATTTTACATTATTTATTTCACACTTACACATATAGTCAAAATCAAACAACAATTGAGCTTAGGTAGAGATTAAACTCTCAAACAGACCCGCAGTCCATAAATATCCTTGTGCTTAGCACATATTTCGTATAATTAATATTTCGTAACAAAGATTCTCTACACAAAAACTCAAATTCACAATTCATAATAAAAGCATATCATGATACAAAATTCACAATATACAATGATACTAACAAATACATATTTATCAATTCACATATTCCATATTCTTCCTAAGGAAGCAATCCATATTTCCTAATCATTGATTAAAGTTTTCAACTATTCCTTAAATACTTATACAATTATTTTTGTATTTCGTTTAATTCAATCAATACTCAAAATTCGCATAACATCGTAAAAACAGGCTCTAATGATACATTTATTCAACAGAATGATCCCTGAGGCTTAAAGAAACAAAAGGCTAATTCGAAACACAAGTCAAAAATTCAAAATAAGGTCCGAAAAACAATAAAATGTCATTTTCGGGCCCTAAATGACCCCGAAGTGCCGAAAACTGACAGGGCTCATGGCAACGCATGAGCTTTGATCGTTGGGCCGTTTCCGAGTGACCTTGTAAATTTCGTCTTAATCGGACACCGAAATTTTATTACGGAAATTTCTACGTCAAATATTACGTCGAACATCAAAAAAACTTTTTCTACTTACTAACGCGATCCAGGAACGTGTTCAGGATCGCGTTCCATAGTTCTGTAACCAAATTAAGCATTCAAACGCGATCCGGAGAACAAAGCGGGATCGCGTTTCCAAGAACAAAAATTCTGATAACGAAATACACATGAAAACGCGATCCGGAAAAATTTACTGGGATCGCGTTCCATAGACCAAAAATATTCTGTAACCAAATTCAACATACTAACGCGATCCGGATCCCACACCTGGATCGCGTTCCTATGTATTTTCAGACCTGCAACTTTATTACAATTTTCTGAAATTCAAACGCACATATCTCCCAAACCGTGAAGAGTTAGAATCTGAAATTTCGCAGGCACCTTCATATAGTCAAAATGCAACTTTCCATTTTTACACTTTTTCAAAATTCACATTTTACGAGAAAACGGACGTCTCACCAAATTATGGTCATTTTGGACCAATTTAGTGGACAACTCATATTCCAAACCACTTGGTTTTAGATTCTGGTCTTTTGCCAACATATTCCTATATCCATTTGTGACTTGTGGGCATAATCATCCCTCTCATACACCCATTCTATCATGTTTTGACTCCTTGACCCATTTGGGGGTCCATTTGGACACTTTCACGAAATCTAACCCAATTCAACTAATTGACTCTTGAATTTAATTCATTTCAACAATATATTACAATTCTTAATTTCATGATCACTTATTTAGACCAAAATACAATATTTGACACATTGATCAAAATCCTCACTATAATTATGATCAATACTCACTTATTTCCACATCTAATACATTTATCACTATATAATATTTCTAATAACCAACTTGAAACCCTCATATTCCATATTGACTTTTTCAAGTCAAAGATACATTTTTCAACGACTAGGCTAATTACTATTTTAACCAATCATGAAATTCCAAATCCTATTACATAAGGTTCTAGACCTCATTAAACGTTCAATTATTAATTCTACACATATTAACCATCAAATATTTCGCTACAGGGAATCATATCAATTCAAGCAATCAATTCTATTACTACTCATAATTAAGATAACAATTCAAATAATTCATATAGGTTTAAGCTTAGGCAATCCTATTGTGGATTACCTAATTCTCTTAAACCATCGCTCTGATACCAACTTGAAACGCCCGGAATTCAACATATTTTTTTTTTTTTTTTTTTTTTTATAAAGTCATTCATAATTTTGGTCCCATTTAATTTCTACATTTTATTCCATTTGAAATCCACATTTGATTTATACATATTCAAATGAATACAACAATGACACATTATATCAAAATCATAATAGTTTGGGCGATTTATACAATGGTAATACAAAACGACAATTCAATAGAATGTGAAACTTGTATAATGTCACAACAAGCTTCAATCCACACTTACTTCTTGTAATCACCTTTCATCCAATTGGTTCAACCGAACCAAACACCTACAACATAAATCACTGATACGAGTAAGCATATAGCTTAGTGAGTATACAAACAACTAAATAAATAATTCACCAACAAGATAAAATTCATTAATAGCTACTTATTTCTTTTAAATAGAAACTATTGAACAACAATAAAGATTATGCAATATTTCGTATGGATTCATGATCCAATAGATACAAGTAAGCATGGCACCAATCCCATATGGATACCAAGCTTAATAGATACCAAATAGTGCCAAGCACTTATTTCGTGATATTCATTTATTTCGCAATAAGCAATCTCTACAATACTAAATCCATATATTTCACATAATTCTCATAATCCTCCTAATTCACATCATTCTCCTAATACACATAATTCTCCTAATTCACATAATGCTACAATTTCACATAATCCACATAATACTATACTATTCCCAAATAACCCAACTACTAACAACAATCAATAACTATGGTCAACAACCAATATTTCTTAAGATACGAAACATGATACAATATAGAAACACATATAAGATACAATTATAAGAAACAAACAATAAACAGAACTAGAAGGGACAAACAATATTCCAAACGATTGTATGAATCTCTTGCTCGTAAGCAATCTGAAACATACAATCATTATTCAAATAGTCCTTGTATCACTCACCTTTGCCTTTTAGGGTACATGTATGATTTCACACTCGAATAGCAAAGCCACCATTCTTGATCACTTAACATACAACCTATCAATACAATAACACATAATCATCAAAATCAACTAATACAATCATCAATCCATCACCTCTTTTGGATTGATTATTTCTAATTCATGATCTCTCCTTTCATAATCTTCATCATTTCACTATTTCATTACTTGTATAATCATATACATAACTTGATTACTTGTATTCCATTTTGATTATTACTTTAATTCACTTAATCATAATCATTCTCATAATCATAGTTAATCATATTGCTTAATTCTCTTGATTCAATACTTCAATATCTATTAATCATATTCCAATAACCTTTTTAAACACCAATTAAGGTGTATTAACACCAATTCATCATCCATAATAAGAAACCCACTTTGATTACTAATAATACAATTCAATTAATCCATTTTTAAGTCAAATTCATATTACTCATCATCACAAATACACTTATCTACCATTAGTTCGTCATATTATACCTTAAATTCACCCTAAAATTCATTAATCAACTAAACCCATCAAAACCCTCAAGAACACAATTCAAGATTCTTAAACTTTAAGTAATTCTAGTGTTAATTCAATCACTAATAAGCTTATTTATCATTCCTTCAACATATTAGATACTTAAATTCGTATTAAAACCATTAATTTCATAAATCCCTATGAAAACCCATGTAATTAAGATTCTAGGTATAGAAAATCAAGAATAAGGATTACCTCAAGCTAGGAATTGATTAATCATTGAAGAATTCCAAGTTTCTAGCTTCAATTTCTTAGTTTGATTCGATTTTGGGTTAGGGTTTTTGATTCATACGGTTTTGAGAAGTTTCCAGGGTTTTTGAGAATGATATTGATATATCATCTGTACGTACACATATAAATTAGATACATATTTGTTCTAATTTCATTCCCCGTACTTATCATTGTCTGGAGCTTAAAACCGACTCACAGTTATTGATTTCACATAAATCCCTCAACTTATCATACTTAACATGTTCAGTCCCTCCAAGACTTAATTCTTCGTAACTCAAGTCCTATAGACACAAAATACCTTTCAAAGTTAGTCCTTCTAACTTAACAATTAAATCGTATAATTTAAAACTTTAAGGATACGAAATTTGGGATGTTACACCTAGACTATGACCATTAGGCAGTATTTCCTTACTAGGCATGATTGGTTCAGGAATTATATCATACGACTTTAATTTAACATAGCCTGATCAACTATGTACAATTAAGGAAAGATGATGTGAGGTCTGAAATGGTTATGTTGAACAGGAATGCGTTAGTTGACTCTGACCACGAGAGAACCGGACCATTACTTGATACGTGCTAGACACTAGGCTGGATATTATATACTGATATATATTAGCCTCGTCTTACTTACACTCTGCCATAGGAATGGCAAACACACCACCTAATCCGTCACACTCTCACACACATGGGTCACGAAACCCACGAGTAGCCAGGAGGAACACAAGGTCACCTCGAACCAGCCCCTATCCTGTTCATAACTTTCAGAACTCGGCACATCTCACGGTGCCAGTGTTGGCTACCCAACTCCGCCGTCAGGAGCAAAGGCTCGAAAATCTCGAACGGGAACAACACCGAATGACCTACCTGCTTCGCCAAGCTCTTGACCACATATCACAACTCCAGCGAGAACAAGAAGATACCAGCCTCTCAGTAAGCATAATTCAGGATTCAATGACCGCTGAATTAGGTGAGGATAAACTCATACGAAACCGACTAGAGGAATATGAACAGCGTTCACAGGAGACTGAGGAGCACTCTCGAGCACTGGTACAGCGACTGGCCTTGGTTGAAGACAACGCCAGGCAAGCCAACAGACTAGCAGAAACCGTGGACCGCCTTGTTGCGTTGATGGAGCAGATTAATCTGCATCAAGATTAGATCAGTCTGTAACTTGTAACCAGTTAACTACTTAATTAGGACCTATGTAATTCAACCGGATGTAACAATTCCCGGTACTTTTGTACACCTATTACCCTGTAATCTTTTGGGAAAACTCGTACTTTGTATCCAACTTGTTTATCTAAATGGAGCGTGATTGTCACTACGTACTGTCATCGTGTATCTCATCATATACACTTGTGATATATCATGAATTTCATGCAATTACCTTATTTCTTTTCCTTGTTCTTTTCTTGTTCAGCATCATGCCTCCTCGTCGACAAATCACCCTCAGTGAAGCCGAAATTGCGGGTCTGATTGCCCGTAGTGTGGCACAAGCCCTAGCAACCCGAACATCAACTCCTGGTAGTGAAGATATAGCTACTAATGGACCACAACCCAAACCCTGTTCTTACAAAGACTTCCAGAACTACAAACCTCTGAACTTTGCAGGTACTGAGGGAGCTATCGGTCTAGTACGCTGGATCGAGAAAGTCGAATCTGTATTTCTTATCTGTAACTGTGCGGAGGGAGACAAGGTTAAGTTCTCCGTTAGTACTTTCACTGACACCGCTCTCACCTGGTGGAACACCTATGCCCAATCTGTGGGTATCTCTAATGCTTACAAACTTCCGTGGGAGGAGCTGAAGGAGATGTTGAGGGGTGAGTACTGCCCCAGGGATGAACTGAAACAACTAGAGATGGAATTCTGGAACCACAAGATGCAAGGTGATGATATCACCGGGTACACCAACCGTTTCCACCAACTGGCACTTCTGTGCCCATCTATGGTTGATCCTGAATACAAGAGGATCGAGAAATATGTCGATGGACTTCCCGACAGACTACAAGACCTGGTGACATCATCCAAACCGGGTACTATCCAGAGCGCCATCCGTATGGCCCATGAGCTAACGGCAAATTCTGTCCGCCGTGGCACAACTTCTACCCCATCTGCAAACAACAAACGCAAATGGGAAGGAAACCCCAACTCATCCAACCAACTCACCAACAAGAAGCCTGAGTCTGTTAAGGCTTATTCATCAGGGACTACGGAAAAGAAAGGGTACATCGGGAACAAACCCTACTGTTCCAAATGCAACCGCCATCATGACGGTTCCTGCCCTTGCACCAACTGCAAAAGGTTCGGGCACCTAGCTAAGGATTGCCGAGCCATCATTCCTACCCCCAACACCATTGCACCAAAGACCTGCTTTGGGTGCGGAAATTCTGGGCATTTCAAGAACAACTGCCCCAAGCTGAAGAATAACAACAACAACCGCAACCACAACACCCGGAGCAGAGCCTTCGTGATCAACTCAGGGGACGCCCGTCAAGACCCGAATGTGGTCTCGGGTATGTTCTTCCTCAACAACTTATCTGCTTCTATTCTATTTGATACTTGTGCTGATAGGAGCTATATTTCTGATGAGTTTTGCCCACTACTTGACATCACTCCCGTGGCCTTAGATGTTAAGTACACAGTAGAACTTGCAAATGGTAGACTCATAGAAACCGATAGTGTGATACCTAATTGCACTTTAAACCTAGCCGAAGAAATCTTCTCAATCGATCTTATGCCTGTTGAACTAGGAAGTTTCGACGTCATCGTGGGTATGGACTGGTTGTCCAAGCATCGGGCCGAAATTGTTTGTTATGATAAGATCGTCCGCATCCCTCTCGCCGTCGGTAGAACCTTGATCATACAAGGGGAGACCGGTGGGTCGAGACTGAACATAATCTCCTGTTTAAAAACCCGAAAATTTCTGAGAAAAGGTTACCCCGCAATCCTCGCACACATCACGGAGAAAAAGTCGAAAGAGAAGCGACTTGAAGATGTGCCAATCGTTAGAGACTTTCCCGAAGTCTTTCCAGAAGAACTACCTGGTTTACCTCCACCTAGACAGGACGAGTTCTCGATTGATCTCACGCCGGGTGCTGCACCGGTGGCCCGAGCACCGTACCGTCTAGCCCCATCCGAACTTCAGGAGTTGTCTACTCAGTTACAGGAACTCCTGGATAGAGGATTTATCAGACCGAGTTCTTCACCTTGGGGAGCTCCGGTCTTATTTGTCAAAAAGAAAGACGGTTTATTCAGAATGTGCATTGACTACCTAGAGTTGAACAAACTAACCGTCAAGAACCGATACCCACTCCCTCGAATCGATGATCTGTTCGATCAACTTCAAGGATCAAGCTGTTATTCAAAGATTGATCTTCGATCGGGTTATCATCAATTGCGTGTTCGCGATGTTGACATCCCAAAAACCGCATTCAGAACACGTTACAGGCACTACGAATTCCAAGTGATGCCCTTTGGTCTAACCAACGCACCGGCTGTATTCATGGACCTTATGAATCGGGTGTGCAAACCTTACCTCGACAAGTTTGTCATTGTTTTTATCGATGACATCCTCATCTATTCGCGCAACGAACAGGAACACGCACAACATCTCAGAACCATCCTAGAACTACTCAGACACGAGGAGCTTTACGCCAAATTCTCTAAGTGTGAGTTCTGGATAAAAACCGTTCAATTCCTTGGGCACGTGATTGATAGTCAGGGAATTCATGTAGACCCATCAAAAATCGAGGCCATCAAGAACTGGCAGGCGCCAACCACTCCCACCAAAGTACGCCAATTCTTGGGATTGGCGGGGTATTATCGCCGATTCATTGAAAACTTCTCAAAAATAGCTATACCACTCACGACACTGACTCAAAAGGATAAAAAGTTCGACTGGGCCGATAAACAAGAGTCAGCCTTTCAGCTGTTGAAACTCAAGCTTTGCAGTGCGCCTATTCTATCCCTACCCGAAGGCACCGATGACTTCGTGGTATACTGCGATGCTTCTCACCAAGGTCTCGGTTGCGTGCTGATGCAATGAGACAAGGTCATTGCTTACGCCTCCCGACAACTTAAAGTTCACGAGAAGAACTACACAACTCACGACCTCGAGTTAGGGGCCGTAGTATTCGCTCTCAAAATCTGGAGACATTACCTTTATGGTACCCGAAGTACTGTATTCACCGACCACAAAAGTCTCCAACACATTTTCGACCAAAAAGATCTTAACATGAGGCAACGTCGATGGGTCGAGTTGCTCACCGATTACGACTGTGAGATCAAGTACCATCCGGGCAAGGCAAATGTTGTTGCCGATGCTCTCAGTCAAAAGGAACGACCAAAACTACTTCGAGTCCGAGCCCTCAGTATGACCATTCATAACGATTTGAATATCCAGATTCTCACCACTCAACTCGAAGCTCTCAAACCCGATAATGTCAAAAACGAGGCTTTACGAGGCATGGATAAACAATTCAAGATCAAACCCAACGGAGTTAGGTACTTCTCTAACCTAATCTGGTTGCCTAGTTTCGGGAACCTTCGGGACTTGGTGATGGATGAAGCTCACAAGTCCAAATATTCTATCCACCCGGGGTCTAATAAAATGTATCACGGGATCAAAGAGTTTTATTGGTGGCCGAACATGAAAGCTGAAATCGCCACGTACGTCAGCAAGTGTCTTACTTGTTCGAAAGTCCAAGCCGAATACCAGAAACCTTCCGGCTTACTCCAACAACCTGACATTCCTGAATGGAAATGGGAACAGATTGCCATGGATTTTATAACCAAACTTCCTAAGTCATCAAGCGGTTGCGATACTATTTGGGTGATTATCGATCGTCTCACCAAATCAGCTCGTTTCTTGGCAATCAAGGAAACCGATAAAATGGAACGCCTCACACAAATCTACATCAAAGAAGTCGTTTGCCAACATGGTGTCCCTATCGCGATTATCTCTGACAGGGATGCTCGTTTCACATCTCGCTTCTGGCAATCACTCCAAAAATCATTGGGTACCCGTCTCGATATGAGTACTTCGTACCATCCTCAAACTGATGGCCAAAGTGAACGAACTATTCAGACACTGGAAGACATGCTACGAGCCTGCGTAGTTGATTTCGGTACCAACTAGGAAAGACACCTACCATTGTGTGAGTTTTCCTACAATAACAGTTATCACAAGCCTGCATTAAGGCTGCACCTTTTGAGGCACGGTACGGTCGTAAGTGCCGATCACCTATTTGTTGGACTGAGGTGGGAGATAGTCAACTCACTGGTCCTGAACTCATACACGAAACCACCGAGAAAATTGTTGAAATCCAGAACAGACTTAAAGCCGCACGCGATCGTCAGAAAAGTTACGCTGACGTGAGACGCAAACCACTCGAGTTCCAGGTTGGGGATCGAGTACTCTTGAAAGTATCGCCTTGGAAAGGCTTAATCCGATTTGGCAAACGCGGGAAGTTAAATCCCAGGTACATTGGGCCTTTTGAGATCCTCGAACGGATTGGCCCTGTGGCATATCGGTTGCAGTTGCCATCTGAACTCAGCAGCGTGCAACCTACCTTTCACATTTCTAACTTAAAGAAATGTCTGTCTGACAAGACACTTATCATACCACTTGACGAAATTCGAATCGATAACAAACTTCATTTCGTTGAGGAACCCGCTGAAATCATGGACTGTGAGCTCAAACAGCTAAAACATAGTCGTATTCCCATCGTAAAAGTCAGGTGGAATTATAGACGTGGTCCTGAATTCACTTGGGAACGGGAAGACCAAATGCGACAGAAATATCCACATCTCTTCCCAGACAATGCACTGACCGTGCACTCGAGCAAATTTCGGGACGAAATTTCTTTAACAGGGGGAGAATGTAACACTTGGCAAATTAGGACTAGAATTAGTGCCTAATTCTTTGTTAATACATGTAATTAGTTCTGTGTTAGGCTGATTAATGTATCAGAATATATATTGTTGAATATATACGAATACGCGATTGGACTTAAATCGTACGCAATTTAAATAGAATGAAATTCTATTTGGTTAATATGGACGTTGGTGAACAAATGTTTATAAACTAAAATAATGCAATTATGACCAAAATGCTATTTTATAATAATTAGTAATTATCTCGTATCACTCGATAAAAGCTTACACGATTTAAGAACAAAAGTAATTAAATTTATACAAACTATATTACATTTCAAACTAGTAACGATTTAAATAAATAATTTAAGTAAATTATATAATAAAATTTGTGATTTCAAAAGAATAATAAACGGGCATAAATAAATATTTAACGCTTAAATGACGGAGAAAACGAACGCCGCACGGAGCGCGAGGGCAGAGACTGAAAATGGGAGGTTAAAACCTCCCACCTCCTTTTCTTTTTCCCATTTACCACCCACCATCTCACTCACTCTCTTTCTTTTTGCTCTCAATCACCAAACCACCACAAATCCACAAAATCACCAAATTACACCATCAAACTAACTCGGATCATACCCCTCGTTTGGAGAAAAGTGACCACGACAACACGATCTACTTTCCTATCTTTTCGGATTTCTCATCCGACGATTTGTAAGTTTCCGACAAAACCCGACATCTCGCGTTTCTTAATGTTTTTACGTTTTGCTTGTTTATAATAGCTTGTTATGTCCCTATAAGGGTTGGGTAAAAGAATCGGACCAAAAGGAAACCCGAAAACATGTTTTTGGCTCGAAATCCGTCGATCAGACGTTAGTGTCGCATAGACGAACCCAGATATGCGACACTTCGTGCGACACTTGCTGAGTGCCGCATAAAACATTGCACCGACACTTCATTAGTGACGCAGGACCTTTACCGACACTATGTTACGTCACTTGCCTAAGTGACGCCTATAATTGAACCAACACTTATACCGACACTAGTTTAGTGACGCCCTCATCCTTATACCGACACTTGTTACCGACACTTCCTAAGTGTCGCATGATATTAAACTCCTACTTTATACGACACTACATGTAACATCCTCAGAACCGGTCTGGTCGTTTTCTATTTTAAATTGAATATTTAATCATTTTAGAAATTAATTGATATAATTGTGTAAATTGTGAAACTTGATGATTTAAGTCTCAGGACTTATTGTGGATAATAAAAAGTTGTCTGTTTTAAATAGTTGTAGATGAGGGTACAATAAAATAAATTTCACGCAGATAGTAACTAAGTGCCAGACAATAGATTTAGGGCGGGTATAAAATACCCAATGTTTTAAGTCGGTTAATAAATGGACCGACCCTTTTCTTATTTATTTGTTTTCTTGATTTTTCCTCTCAACTAACACACATACATACATATCTTAGAAATCAAAAGAAAAGAAAGAAAATTGCTTGATGATCTTGTGATTGTAGCTTCTTTATCTTCATCATCATAACCTCCTTCTTTTGCTAGTAAGTTTGATTTCTCAATCTTGTTCATCATATACTGGTATACATATTATTAATTTAGGGTTTTTAGATTATGATTGTGATGAATGATGATATATAATGATATGGTTAGTTGATTAGTAACATAAAGTGTTTATTGTTGTATATAATCAATTAGATACTTTGGTGTTGTGATTTTGTGGTTTTGTTTCGGATTTGAGTTGGAACTGCAGCAGCAGTTCGCTGGTCTGGGTGGTGTACCCGCCGGGTACTACCTTTAGCCGGCGGCCAGTTCTTGGTTCATAGGAAGCCGGCGGCTTCCTCTTGAAGCCGGCGGCTTGATACAAAACACAGGGAAGCCGGCGGCTTAAACACCTAAACCGGCGGCTTGTATAACCTTTAAAACGCGATTTACTTCTGTTTGCTTAAAACGTAATTCACCCGGCTGATTCATGGGGTGACCCGGCGGCTAGCCATGGGAAGCCGGCGGCTTCCATGGCCAAGCCGGCGGCTTCATCTGTTCTCAGGGCACTTTTATTTTAAGTTTTTGAAACGCATTTCGATTGTTGAAATAATTAACTTGTTGATGATTATAAGATATATTATGATCAATGATACATTGTAATGAGTTAATAACACACTAAATCGAGTTGTGATACGATGGACTAAATTATGAAAGATTGTTGAAATGAAATATAATATATTGATAGTAAATACGTGTTAATAAGTACGTTTATATGTGATCATATAAGATGAGGATAAATGATCGGAAAGGGATAATATCCATGATGATGTATTATAGTACTCGTGATTGGATTATTAACGTGATAGCTTGAATAATGTAAATCAGAATACAAGTAGATAAGTTATAAATGAAATTATAACTTGACTATTATGAGATTCGATTAATGTAATCATGTGAAGTATGATTAAGTGATTGAGATGAATAATGCCAATGTGATTACTATAAATGATGTTGAGATTGATTATTGGTATAATAGCTTAATTCATGTTGTTGATTTCAGGAGTATTATCAGTTGAGATATGAAACTAACTTGAGTTACCTTGTTGTGGTTTCAGATAAACTAAGAAGACTCGGTGACATTAGACTACCGAGTGGGACGACTGAGGTAACGGTGAGTGGGTCAATAACCTTCAGTTTGATTTGGTTGTAACAAATTTGTTACAACTGGTAATTGTATTATTACTGTTGTTTTATTGCCATGATGTTTGCGGTTTCTTAGTAATAATACTGGTAGTGAACTATTGACCTGAATTGTTGATATGATGTTAGTGTGTTGATATGTGATCACTAAAGTTGTTGTTGGGTATTGATATGTTGCCTTTGGGCATCGTTGAGACGGGGGTCAGCATGGGGCTGGGCTTGGGTTAGCTATTAGTTAGGTAACACAGGGTCTTAGTACAAGTTTATTTGTCGTAGCCTGTGTTGCTTGGGTTAATAGCACCAAGTAGTCGGTTAAACCTCTGTTTTGGCCAGCAGTTGGTTTCTAAGTGTTCTTTGAGTGGTTGTGATCTCAAGAACCACCGGTCCTCTATGTCGCCAGTTGATTGTGTGAATATAAGTTGTTTGTTGACTTGTTGATGGAATATGATTATTCGTTGGAAACAAGTTGTTGTACCAAGTTGAACTGTTGTTTATGGATCTTCTCACTTAGCGTTGTGCTAATCCCCCACATCTTCCCTTCCTTGCAGATTAAGGTTGGATAGTTGACTAAGCGTGAAGTTGTTGACCTGGAAGGGAATGTTTGATGAACTAGCGTTCACTCTGATATCTGATTTGACTAAATCAGTAATGTATTGTTTTGTAATTATATAACACCTCGCTCTGGTGATATTAACATTGAAATAAGATTTGAACTGTCGGATACCAGGTTTTGATGGGAAAAAGTTTATGTTTTTATATATATTATATGATTGATTATAGTTTGGGACTTCCGCTTTCGAGTAAATTCAATATAATAATGTGTTTAAATGAGGGGTGTTATACTACACTAGTGACGCACGACTTGAATACCCGACACTTCCTTAGTGTCGCATGACCAACTTAAGTGACGCATAGAAGTGTCGCATAAACCAGAATAGAAAAGTCAAAGTTACTGTAGAAAAGTCAAATTTACTGTAGCAACACTGTAGCAAACGGGATAAAATTTCACTATTCACAACAACACTTTAAAATTATTATTTACTCTCGTTCACCAACGGGCCACTCTAAATTACAAAACGCGTACAAACTTTCAAACAAATATTCGAATGACAAACAACGGACATAACGGGTTGTGTGGACAACAAGCCTAGATGGTCTTGCGAGACATCTACTTACTTAACCTTACGTGTTTAGGCGTTTGGAGGTTACGGGTTCGGAGAACCTACGGTTGATATTACTTGCTCGTTTAATTATATAAACGTACTCGCAAAGGCTCAGGTGAGTCTTACGGCTCCACTTTTACTGTTTTACCTTATTGGGGGAGATACATGCTACTGTTTTTCTTGAACACAATTGCTTAAACTGTTTACTATACCAAACGGAATTGCATGAGTTACTTACTTTACTGAAGTCTCTCCATCATATATCGTTAGTTATGGACTTAAGCGCGAACACTAGTTAATGGATCCATTAGGGAAATGACCCTCCCCGCCCGGGGTAGTAGCGCTACCACGAACCGTTCTGTATAAACGGGTGACTATTATTTCGTTACTTATGCTTGCTCAGTTATGAGCATGTCACGGGAGCAAACTATTACTTACGGGTTAAGCTTCGATTATGAGCCTCATGGCAACGGTATAACTTATTTACTTTACAGTTGCTGGATTTGCAAATACTTGATTTACGCCTACAAGCACGACTGATGAAATCTTGTGTTCAAAACTAATGTTACTTACGAACCTGTGAGATTCACCAACATTCGTGTTGACCCTTTTAGCATGTATTCTCAGGTACTCAAATGGAGTAGGATTTCTCCAGGACATAGCTAGAGTCGCATGATTTCAACTAAACTGCATTAACGGAGATTCTCAGCATTATCTTTTGTACATGTTGATTATGTAATAGAATCTCCCGCTATATGCGTGGACTCTAGGGAACTACCTTTTGTATACGAAAACATTAAGTTTTCAAACATTTATTTCTATGAAATCGTTTTACAACGTCTCATTTAGAGGTCGTTTACTGTATATCTTGTGCTTTGTATATTGATTAGTAACACCCAAGTATGCTTCCGCAAATCATTAAATTTGGGGGTGTTACAGTGTGTGTGTGTTGTGATTTTAAAAGTCATCAAAAAGTGGTCGAATTGGCTCTAAATTGGTGACACGTCTATTTTCTCTTTTTTGTGAAATTTGAAAAGGTGTAAAAAGGGAAACCTTAATATTGGTAAAATGAAAGTGTCCGCAAAATTTCAGGTTCTAACTTTCTGATGAGTTATAAGTTATGCGCGTCGAAAGTTGGGACTTTAAAAATGAAATGTTGTTGTACTGCATGTAACACCCCGAATTTCAGGAAATTAATATCGTACGCGGATATATTTTTATTACGAAATATTATTATGTAGATAACGAGATATAGTGAAAAACCTAAGTGGTTTTATCAGTTCCAGACTGTAGAGTTTAAAAAGGGGTAAATTAATTAGACCTACTCAGATAGATATGTACGTATGAATTGGGATTTATCTCATTTATTCTTAAAAAGCTCCATACACAAAAGAAAAACACAAAGATGATTCTAGCTTCAAATTTCTTTCAAACTAATTCATGATTTAAGATTCTAGGGTCTAATTCATTACCATTTAATCATCTTCAACCTCTATGTAAGTGATTTTCTCCATTTTTAACCTAGTTTTGGTTTTCACGGGGTTATGAATAATTGATCGTTTTAATACGAAATTGAGGTTAGAAATTGATTGAATTGATGTTTATTAGTGTTATAGAGATTGTTAGTAAACATATAACATGATAAAAGTAAAGAAATTATGATTTAGTGTTTATGAGAAATTCTAGGGTTTATGTTAAATTGTATGGAATGATGGAATAAGCTTAAATACATGATGGGTGATGCTAATAGAGTATAATCATGTAGATAGAACATGAATTTAAGGTAGTAAAGTTGATAAGTAATATATTATTAAAAGAGTGTGTATGATGATTCATGTAATTTTGTTAATATGATGTTAATGAGTTTAATTATGAAACTAATGATACTTATAGAGTATGATTATGATGATGAATATTATGTGGTAATAGTTTGATTAGTGAAAGTTAAAAAGTAATTAAAGAGGTAGTTTAATGTGGTTAATTAAAGATTTAACTAATGTAATCAAAGTGGGGGAGAGATTGAATATGATTAAAGTGAATGATTGATTAGTGCCTAAGTATTTTTATGATGATATGTATGATTATGTAGGTGTTAGAGACATGGAGAGCTTTCGTTGGTGAAATCATCTAAGAGATTGTGGTGAGTGATACGGGGGTTAAACAGGTGATGTGATTGTGTAGTACCGGATAGCTTACGGGCTAGAGGTTTACACAATCAGGAATAAGTTATTTGTTTATGTTTGTTTAATTATGTTTATTGCTTAATTTAGTTGTTGTGTTAAATTACTTGTTATTCTTAATTGTTATGTGATTAAATGTTACTTGGTAAAAAAAGTAGTGATTTCTTCATTAGTTTGATGTTAGCCAAGTAATGAGTAAGTCACTAGCTTAAAGGTAAAGGAAAAGAATTGGTGATGAATAGTGTATGATTCGATTGTGTTGGATCCGGATTGCTTTCGAGTAAGAGGCTACACAATCGGGTGGAAGATGACTTGTTGATATATGTGGATTAAATAGTGATTATGTGGTGAACCGTGTATGAATTGGTTGTATGTGTTTCCGGATAGCTTCCGAGCTAGAGGATCATACGATCAAGTGAGAGTTGCTTGTTATATGTTTTGTTTCTTATGTGTGTGTGTTTAAGATTATGTTAAAAAAGGTGTTGTTGGTTAATGATTATGTGTAATGATTCAGTAGTGATCAGAGAGTTAACTGCGGTTAACACAGTGTTCAGTGTTTAGTGTTCAGTGTTCAGAGCTCAGTGATTATGTGTTCATGTATTTGTGTTGATATATGCTAAGTGTTATGTGTATTGCTTGTTTGATTGCCTGTGTACTCACTAAGCAGTTGTGCTTACCCTTTTCAGTGTTTATGTTGTAGGTTGATGTTTGATAGAGACATGTGGATATAAGGGTTATGAGAAGCTAGTGACATGGATATGGAGCATGCTTATGGTTAGAATATGCTTCTTTCTTTTGAATTATTGTTTTGATGCTCAATTGTGTAAATCGCCCAAACAATGAGTTTTCGAATTAAATATGTTGGTCAATGTATAGTAGTTGACTTTGAAAGTCAAACATAGTTATGGTGTCTAGTGTATGTGGTTGTCAAGTGTATGAAGTCATATGATTGGTTTGGTTTGGGTCAAAATGGTGAAAAGTGATTTAGTGTCAAATGTGATTGGTTGGTCAAATGAGAAGTTGACATATAGTCAACAATGTTGTAAGAGTTAAACATGTGTGGTATTGGGTAATGTGGTGGTGTTATGTAGTAGATTTGGTGAAAGTGTCCAAATGGACACCAAAATGGGTCAAAAGGGTTAAATCGGGTTACAATGTACTTATGTGAGTTTGGTCAATGGTGTTAGACTTGTTTTAGTATATTGATCATGTGTGCAAAAAGTTAGAGTCCAAGTGTTCATGGTTTGTGATTTGAGTTGTAGTCAAAAAGTGGTTAAAATGGTCGAAAAGTGGTTATATGTCCGTTTTCTCGTAAAACGTGAATTTTGGAAAAGTGCAAAAATAGAAAGTTTCATTTTGGCATTATGGAGGCGCCTGCAAACTTTCAGGGTCTAAGTGTTTACGAGTAAAAAGTTATGCGCGTCGGAAATTCGTATTTTGGTATTAGTTTGTGCAGCCCTGATTCCTGGGAAATGGGAGTCATTCCTGGGGAATTTGAAATTAAGTGTTTACAACCCTGATTCCTGGGGAATAAGAGTCATTCCTGAGGAATCCGAATCCAAGTGTTAACAGCATGTCTAATTCCTGAGGAATGGGAGTCATTCCTGGGGAATCTCTTGTAAATTCACATTTTTGTTATTTGTGTAACACCCCCAAATTTAACGGTTTGCGGAAGCATACGTTGGGTGTTACTAATCAATATACAAAGCACAAGATTTATAGTAAACGACCTCTAAATGAGACGTTTAGAAAAGGTTTCATAAATAATAATCGTTTGAAAACCGTGGGTTTTCGTATACAAAAAGTAGTTCCCTAGAGTCCACGCGTATAGCGGGAGATTCTATTACATAATCGTAATTACAAAAGATAATGCCAAAGAATCTCCGTTAAATGCAGTTTGGAAATCATGCGACTCTAGCTAGTAATCCTGGAGTGATCCTACTCCGTATGTGTACCTGAGATACAAAGCTAAAAAGTGTCAACCAAAAAGGTTGGTGAATCTCACAGGTTTAGTAATAAGTAGATGTAACGAACCACAAGTATGTACCCGTATTGCTATCAAGCAAAGTAAGTTAATCAGTATATCAGTACAGTGCCATGAGCTCATAAGTTGAAGCTTAACCGTGTAGTGTGAATATATCACGTACCCCCGTGAGTGCTATCCGCACACTCATATGTAACAAATACTAATATGTCTGTTTCTACGTGTAAATCAGTACGTGGTGGCGCTACCACCCCAGACAGGGATTGTCAGTCCCAAATGGATCCATTTACTAGTACTCGCGCTTAAGACCATAACTAACAACTTACGATAAGGAGGCTTTCAGTGGATAAAAGTAACTCATGCGTTTGTTTGTAATCAGTAATGTTTTCAGTTCAGTACATTGTGTTCATGCGTAAAACAGTTGCTAAGTATCTCACCCCAAAGTATAAAACAGTAAAAGTGGGGCTGTAAGACTCACCTGAGTCTTTGCAAGTACGTTTATGTCAATAAACGAGTAAGTAGTATCAACCGTAGGTTCTCCGAACCCGTAACCTTCTAGTGCCTAAACACGTAAGGTTAAGTAAGTAGATGTCTCGCAAGACCATCTAGGCTAGTTGTTCATACCCCGTTGTGTTAAATGTTGGTTCGTTCACGTTCGTGTCAAAGTATATACGGCCCGTTGGTGGTTTGTTATAATTAAAGTTTTATCGTTAATAACGCAATTTAGAGCGATTGTAATAGAAAGTATGTTCTATGATGTTTGTTAAGTCGTATAGTATAAGTATTGGAAGTTGTGTAAGATCGACACTTAGTAAAATCCGAGTTTTCAAGGTTCTGTCATGTGCGACGTAGGGTGCGACGTAGGGTGCTACGTCGGGTGCGACGTCGGGTGCGACGTAGGCATGTACGTCGCATGATGCGACCTTCGCAAATCAATGCGACGTAGGGGCTGGCGTCGCTAATGCGACGTGGAGGTTTTTGTGCGACGTAGGCCGCGACGTCGCAGAGGCCCCTGGCCAAATGCGACGTAGCGGTCTGATGGCCGGAATTTTTGTCGAAAACGAGTTTTCCGGTTTCCGTTGGGTCCAAATCTTTTACCCAACCCTTATATGAACATATTAAGCCTATTAAAACCGCAAACTAGTAAAAATGATCAAAAACGAGAGATATCGGGATTTGTCGGAAACTTACAAAATGTCGGATCGAAAATCCGGAAAGATAGGAATGTAGATCGTGTTGAGATGAACGTTTTTCTCCAAAGATGTGGTATGATTCGGCGTCGTTTACTACGTTTATTTGTTGATTTTGATGGTGGTGGAGAGATGGTGAAGTAGAGAGAAAAAGAAAGAAAGAGAAAGAAGAGAGAGGGTGTGATTGGTTGAATGAGAAAGAAAAAGGTGGGAGGTGGAGGTTTATCCTCCACTTTCCAGTCCCCGTTCCCCGTGCGGTGTTCGTTTGCTCCGTCGTTTAAGCGTTAAATAATTATTTTACGCGTTTAATTATATTTATAAAATCACAAATCTTGCTAAATAATTTGCTTAAATTATTTCCTTAAATCTTTAATAGTTTAAATTAAATTTAATTACTTTTGTTATTAAATCGTGTGAGTTATGATTCTTGTGATACGAGACAGTTACTAATTGTTATAAAATAGCGTGTTGGTCATAGTTGCGTTATTTTAGCTTATAAACACTTGTTCACCAACGTCCGTGTTAACCGAATAGAATTTCATTCTATTTAAGTTGCGTACGATTTAATCAAATCGCAAAGTTGTATATATCAACCAACATATAATCCGATACATAAATTAGCCTAACATAGAACTAATTACATGTATTAACAAAGAATTAGGCGCTAATACTAGCCCTAATTTGGCGGTTGTTACATTCTCCCCTTGTTAAAAGAATTTCGTCCCGAAATTAGCTCGATTGTACGGTAGGTGCGTTGTCGGGGAAGAGATGTGGGTATTTCAGTCGCATTTGGTCTTCCCGTTCCCAGGTGAATTCAGGACCACGTCTAGAATTCCACCTGACCTTCACGATGGGAATACGACTCTGTTTAAGTTGTTTGACCTCGCGGTCCATTATTTCCAAAGGTTCCTCGACAAAATGAAGTTTATCATCGATTTGAATTTCGTCGAGCGGTATAATCAGTGTCTCATCAGACAGACATTTCTTCAGATTAGAAATGTGGAATGTGTTGTGAACGCTGCTAAGTTCAGCAGGAAGTTGCAGGCGGTATGCCACTGGACCAATCTTTTCAAGGATTTCGAATGGCCCGATGTATCTAGGATTTAGTTTGCCTCGTTTTCCGAATCGAATGACACCTCTCCACGGTGCCACTTTGAGAAGTACCTTGTCCCCTACTTGGAACTCAAGGTGTTTGCGTCTCACGTCAGCATAGCTTTTCTGACGATCACGCGCGGCTTTTAGTCGGTTTTGTATGCCGACGATCTTTTCAGTTGTTTCATGTATGATTTCTGGACCGGTGAGTTGGGTATCCCCCACCTCAGTCCAACAGATAGGTGATCGGCACTTACGACCGTACAGTGCCTCGAAGGGTGCAGCCTTTATGCTGGTGTGATAACTGTTGTTGTACGAAAACTCGCACAACGGCAAGTGATTTTCCCAGTTTTTACCGAAGTCAACTACGCAGGCTCGTAGCATGTCTTCCAGTGTTTGTATGGTTCGTTCGCTCTGGCCATCGGTTTGAGGATGGTAAGCCGTACTCATATCCAGACGAGTACCAAGAGATTTCTGCAGTGATTGCCAGAAGCGAGAAGTAAACCGAGCGTCTCGGTCGGAGATGATTGAGATGGGCACGCCGTGTCTTGACACGATCTCTTTCAGGTAGATCCGTGTCAAACGTTCCATCTTATCAGTTTCCTTGATGGCTAGGAAATGAGCAGATTCAGTGAGTCGGTCGACGATCACCCAAATGGTATCGCAACCGCTAGAAGTTTTCGGGAGTTTAGTAATGAAATCCATGGTGATCTGCTCCCATTTCCATTGTGGTATTTCAGGTTGTTGTAGCAAACCGGAAGGTTTCTGGTGTTCAGCTTTAACTTTAGAACAAGTAAGACACTTGCCAACATAGGTTGCAATGTCAGCTTTCATGTTGGGCCACCAGTACATTTCCTTGATGCCGTGATACATTTTGTCGGCACCGGGGTGTATAGAGTATTTAGACTTGTGAGCTTCATTCATCACCAAGTCTCGAAGGTTCCCAAAACTTGGTAACCAGATTCGATTCGAGAAGTATTTGGCCCCGTTAGGTTTGGTTTCAAATTGTTTGTCCGTGCCCCGCAAGGCCTCGTTTATCAAGTTCTCTGGTTTGAGTGCTTCGAGTTGAGCGGTGAGAGCTTGATTGATGAGATCGTTGTGAATGGTCATACCGAGAGCTCGAACTCGAAGTGGTTTCACTCGTTCTTTTCGGCTTAAGGCATCGGCGACAACATTCGCCTTGCCCGGATGATAGCGAATCTCGCAGTCGTAATCAGTAAGCAACTCGACCCATCGGCGTTGCCTCATGTTGAGATCCTTTTGATCGAAGATATGTTGGAGACTTTTATGGTCAGTAAAGATTGTACACTTGGTACCGTAGAGATAGTGTCTCCAGATTTTCAGAGCGAAAACAACAGCCCCCAACTCTAGGTCATGAGTTGTGTAATTCTTTTCGTGGACCTTGAGTTGTCGAGAGGCGTAAGCGATGACCTTGTCTCGTTGCATCAGCACGCAACCAAGACCTTGGTGTGAAGCATCACAGTATACCACGAAGTCATCGTTGCCTTCGGGTAAAGATAAGATAGGTGCACTGCAGAGTTTTTGTTTTAGTAGTTGAAAAGCCGACTCCTGTTTGTCAGTCCAATCGAATTTCTTTTCTTTTTGAGTCAGTGCAGTGAGAGGTAGGGCTATTTTCGAAAAATTCTCAATGAATCGCCTGTAGTATCCGGCGAGTCCTAAGAATTGGCGTACCTCGGTCGGTGTTGTAGGTGCTTGCCAACATTTGATAGCCTCGATTTTCGAAGGATCGACATGAATCCCTTGATTGTCAATGACGTGTCCAAGGAATTGAACGGTTTGCATCCAGAACTCACACTTAGAGAATTTGGCGTATAACTCTTCGTGTTTGAGCAGCTCTAGGATGGTTTTCAGGTGTTGCGCGTGTTCTTGTTCAGTGCGTGAGTAAATCAAGATGTCATCGATAAAGACGATAACAAACTTGTCAAGGTAAGGTTTGCACACCCGATTCATAAGGTCCATGAATACAGCCGGTGCGTTGGTTAAGCCGAATGGCATCACTTGGAATTCATAATGCCCGTAGCGAGTTCGGAAAGCGGTTTTTGGAATATCTTCATCACGAACTCGGAGTTGGTGGTAACCAGACCGTAGATCGATCTTTGAGTAAGAACTCGATCCCTGAAGTTGGTCAAACAGGTCATCAATGCGAGGAAGTGGGTAACGGTTCTTGACGGTTAATTTGTTGAGTTCACGGTAGTCGATGCACATGCGGAAAGAACCGTCTTTCTTTTTCACAAACAGGACCGGAGCTCCCCAAGGTGAGGAACTTGGTCGAATAAATCCCTTGTCCAGGAGTTCCTGTAGCTGAGTAGACAACTCCTGAAGTTCGGATGGGGCTAATCGGTAAGGTGCTCGTGCCACGGGTGCTGCACCGGGCACAAGGTCAATAGAAAATTCGACTTGTCTAGGTGGCGGAAGGCCAGGCAAGTCTTCAGGAAAGACCTCTGGGAAGTCTCGAACGATAGGCACATCCTCAAGTCGCTTTTCCACCGACTTTTTCTCCATAATGTGTGCGAGGATTGCCTGATACCCTTTTCTCAAGTATTTTCGGGTTTTCATGCAAGAAATGATGTTTATTCTCGTCCCACCGGTCTCCCCTTGTATGCTCAAAGTTCCACCGGTGACGAGAGGAATGCGTACAATTTTCTCGAAACAAACGATTTCGGCTCGGTGCTTGGACAACCAATCCATACCGACGATGATGTCAAAACTGCCGATTTCGACAGGTATCAAGTCAATGGGAAAGAGCTCGTTAACTAAGTTCAGAGTGCAATTAGGTATTACACTGTCGGCCTCAATAAGTTTTCCGTTTGCCAATTCTATTGTGTACTTAGAATCTAAGGCAATAAGTGTAGTGTCAAGAAGTGGGTAAAATTCGTCGGAAATAAAGCTCTTATCAGCACCAGTATCAAATAATACAGATGCAGTCAAGTTGTTGAGAAGAAACGTACCCGTGACCACATTCGGGTCTTGACGGGCTTCCCCAGATTTCAGCACAAAAGCTCTTCCTCGAGCATTGTTGTTGTTCTTGTTGTTGTTGTTGTTCAGCTTCGGGCAGTCTTTCTTGAAATGCCCCGTTCCGTTGCACCCATAACAAGTCTTTGGTGCCGAGGTGTTGGTGTCAGTGGTGTTTGATCTACAGTCCTTAGCCAAGTGTCCAAATCTCTTACACTTGCTACAGGGACACGAACCAAAGTGGTGTCGTTGGCACTTTGAGCAATAGGGCTTGGTTCCCTTGTATGCTCCCTTGTCATCAGAATTGGAGGTGTAGGCTTTAATGGTTTCAGGTCTCTTGGTTTGGTGGTTGTTGTGGTTGTCGGACCATTTTCTTTTATTGTTGTTGTTGGAGGATGGAGTGGGTGGTTCTGGGTCCTCGTTCATGGCTAGAAGTTCATGGGCCAACCGAATGGCGCCGTGAAGGGTGGTTTGGTTTGATGAGGCGACATTTCCCCGGACAGGTTCCGGGAGGCCGCGGATGTATTTCTTAATCTTGTCGGACCCAGTACCTGCCATAGCTGGGCGAAGAACAGTAAGTTGTTGGAATCGGGTGGTGTATCCGACGATATCAGTTCCTTGTACTTTTAAGTTCCAGAACTCTTCGTCCAGCTTGTGAAGTTGTTCGGACGGGCAATACTCATCAGTGAGCATTTTCTTCAGGTCCTCCCAAGGGAGTAGGTAAGCGGTGTCAATACCCACAGACTGGGTATAGGAATTCCACCACGAGAGGGCACCATCTTCAAGGGTGCAGGTGGAGAATTTGACCTTGTCGTCTTCCGCACATTTGCTGATGCGGAAAACTGATTCCATCTTTTCGAACCATCTGATAAGTCCGATGGCTCCTTCAATCCCCTTGAAGCTCAAGGGTTTGCAGTTTTGAAAATCCTTGTATGAACAAGGTTTAGCAGCAGAGGTTTCAGCGGCATCGCTGTTTCTTGTGGAACCTGGTGGAGTATTCCGAGCTAAGGCTTCAGTAACAGCCTGGGTTATGAGGGAGGTAATCTGGGCATCCGTGTAAGGTCTTGACTTTGGCGGCATGACTCTTCAATAAAAGAAATGAAGATACATGAGATTTTTGCAAGAAGGTTGTATGTATTTCAGATGTACATGTATAAAGGTGGTAATACATAACATCAATATGGAAAATGACAATTAATATGAGTTGAACAACAAGAAATATTTGATAGATGATGCTAGTTCAAAGGTTACATCCTACGGATGTATTACAAAAGGTGTCGGGAATTATCACATCCGACTGAAACCTAGAGTAGTGCTTAGACAGTTACTAGATTACAGGATAAAGACTACACTAGTTTTAACGTAGATTAATTTGTTCCATCATCGTGACAAGACGGTCCACAGTGTTTGCAAGCCTGCTAGCTTGTCGGGCGTTGTCTTCTGCTAATGCTAGTCGCTGTACCAATCCGCGGGTATATTCTTCCGTTTCCCGTGAGCGTTGTTCACACTCCTCAAGTCTGTGTTTCAAAAGAGTGGTTTCCACGCTTATCTCCACCACTCTGTTGAGAAGAATGTCCACATTTGTAACGGTGGTTTCATGATTCTCAGAGACTTGTTCGATGCGCTCAAGTGCTGTAAGTCTCCAGTTTTCGTTTGTTTCCTGCAACACGACATCCATGGTGCGAAGTCGTTGCTCGTGTTGGTTCACCCTAGCAGCTAAGGCGGGCATGGTGAAGTGAGTGGAGTACGGGCCAGCTCGAGGTAACCTGTTGTTCCTCCTTGCTACCCTTGGGTTCTGCGACCCGGATTGAGAACGAGATGAATCGGATGGGATGTTTGCCATTTCTGAGACAAAGCGTTAGTAAGATTGAGGCCTATATTCATATAGTCCCTATATAATATAGCCTATTGAGTGTCTAGCATAAACATGTTTAAGTCTCGGTTCTCTCGAAGTCAGAGTCTTCTATTGTACCCTGTTCAGCCATAACCCCTTTCAGATCTTACATCATTTTCGCTTAATTGTACATAGTTGATCAGGCTATGTTAAATTAAACTCGCATGATGTAATCACTGAACCGGTTATACCTAATAAGGGATACTGCCTAATGGTCATAGTCTAGGCTCACTAAATGCAACCTAGTTCACTACAACCTTAGGCTCTGATACCAATCTGTAACACCCCCAAATTTAACGGTTTGCGGAAGCATACGTTGGGTGTTACTAATCAATATACAAAGCACAAGATTTATAGTAAACGACCTCTAAATGAGACGTTTAGAAAAGGTTTCATAAATAATAATCGTTTGAAAACCGTGGGTTTTCGTATACAAAAAGTAGTTCCCTAGAGTCCACGCGTATAGCGGGAGATTCTATTACATAATCGTAATTACAAAAGATAATGCCAAAGAATCTCCGTTAAATGCAGTTTGGAAATCATGCGACTCTAGCTAGTAATCCTGGAGTGATCCTACTCCGTATGTGTACCTGAGATACAAAGCTAAAAAGTGTCAACCAAAAAGGTTGGTGAATCTCACAGGTTTAGTAATAAGTAGATGTAACGAACCACAAGTATGTACCCGTATTGCTATCAAGCAAAGTAAGTTAATCAGTATATCAGTACAGTGCCATGAGCTCATAAGTTGAAGCTTAACCGTGTAGTGTGAATATATCACGTACCCCCGTGAGTGCTATCCGCACACTCATATGTAACAAATACTAATATGTCTGTTTCTACGTGTAAATCAGTACGTGGTGGCGCTACCACCCCAGACAGGGATTGTCAGTCCCAAATGGATCCATTTACTAGTACTCGCGCTTAAGACCATAACTAACAACTTACGATAAGGAGGCTTTCAGTGGATAAAAGTAACTCATGCGTTTGTTTGTAATCAGTAATGTTTTCAGTTCAGTACATTGTGTTCATGCGTAAAACAGTTGCTAAGTATCTCACCCCAAAGTATAAAACAGTAAAAGTGGGGCTGTAAGACTCACCTGAGTCTTTGCAAGTACGTTTATGTCAATAAACGAGTAAGTAGTATCAACCGTAGGTTCTCCGAACCCGTAACCTTCTAGTGCCTAAACACGTAAGGTTAAGTAAGTAGATGTCTCGCAAGACCATCTAGGCTAGTTGTTCATACCCCGTTGTGTTAAATGTTGGTTCGTTCACGTTCGTGTCAAAGTATATACGGCCCGTTGGTGGTTTGTTATAATTAAAGTTTTATCGTTAATAACGCAATTTAGAGCGATTGTAATAGAAAGTATGTTCTATGATGTTTGTTAAGTCGTATAGTATAAGTATTGGAAGTTGTGTAAGATCGACACTTAGTAAAATCCGAGTTTTCAAGGTTCTGTCATGTGCGACGTAGGGTGCGACGTAGGGTGCTACGTCGGGTGCGACGTCGGGTGCGACGTAGGCATGTACGTCGCATGATGCGACCTTCGCAAATCAATGCGACGTAGGGGCTGGCGTCGCTAATGCGACGTGGAGGTTTTTGTGCGACGTAGGCCGCGACGTCGCAGAGGCCCCTGGCCAAATGCGACGTAGCGGTCTGATGGCCGGAATTTTTGTCGAAAACGAGTTTTCCGGTTTCCGTTGGGTCCAAATCTTTTACCCAACCCTTATATGAACATATTAAGCCTATTAAAACCGCAAACTAGTAAAAATGATCAAAAACGAGAGATATCGGGATTTGTCGGAAACTTACAAAATGTCGGATCGAAAATCCGGAAAGATAGGAATGTAGATCGTGTTGAGATGAACGTTTTTCTCCAAAGATGTGGTATGATTCGGCGTCGTTTACTACGTTTATTTGTTGATTTTGATGGTGGTGGTGAGATGGTGAAGTAGAGAGAAAAAGAAAGAAAGAGAAAGAAGAGAGAGGGTGTGATTGGTTGAATGAGAAAGAAAAAGGTGGGAGGTGGAGGTTTATCCTCCACTTTCCAGTCCCCGTTCCCCGTGCGGTGTTCGTTTGCTCCGTCGTTTAAGCGTTAAATAATTATTTTACGCGTTTAATTATATTTATAAAATCACAAATCTTGCTAAATAATTTGCTTAAATTATTTCCTTAAATCTTTAATAGTTTAAATTAAATTTAATTACTTTTGTTATTAAATCGTGTGAGTTATGATTCTTGTGATACGAGACAGTTACTAATTGTTATAAAATAGCGTGTTGGTCATAGTTGCGTTATTTTAGCTTATAAACACTTGTTCACCAACGTCCGTGTTAACCGAATAGAATTTCATTCTATTTAAGTTGCGTACGATTTAATCAAATCGCAAAGTTGTATATATCAACCAACATATAATCCGATACATAAATTAGCCTAACATAGAACTAATTACATGTATTAACAAAGAATTAGGCGCTAATACTAGCCCTAATTTGGCGGTTGTTACAATTTGAGTCATTATTTGATTAAGAGAACAATATAACGAGTCTATAATGTCATATTTTAGATGTGGGACTGTAAGTCCCCTAGTTCTAGGATCGATAACTTCGTTATCTGTAGTATTAAGGTGCGGAATCCCTCAATACGGTGTTATCTTACTAACAACGAATACGTTCGAATTGCGTTTTAATAAAGCTTAACTTTAAACGATGAATCGTCAAAGCCTAGCCGTAGGTTATGTTTTCTCTGGTTTGCTGGAATCGCAGGTTCGGAATATGCAAAAGTGTTATGTTTTTCACGTTGAAAAAACGTTATATAGTTCAGTTCGTCTCGGCTCGCATGGGCCTGCGAGTTCGGTCCAACTCGCAGCCCAAGCCCAACAAAGAACTCGGCCCGCCAGACTAATGCTTCGCGAGTTCAGATCTCTCCTCACAGCTCAACTCGCTGCGACCTGAGATCTCGACTCGTCTCGCATTAAACGTCTATTATTTATTTCGTCTTTAAACATTCGTCTAACTTAGCACAATAATATGTTTAACGAATATTACTAACAAAACAAATATTTATTTACAAATCTAAACCAATGTACAAACGTAATAATAATTAAACCAGTCCTATTTCAAGCTAGATCTGTTGTCACAATCTATGTCCCAACAGACTCCCCCTTGACAATAGCTCTAGCGTCTTTATCTTCACGCTGTCTTTGTTCTTCATTTGTAAATCTTACTTCCTGCAAAAATTTTAAGCTTGATGCATGTTTTAACCATCCTGTGATAATCTCGTGCTAAATCACCCCAACCAATAGTAGATTTGATCTTGTTCTTGTACAACATAATCAGATCTTCCTTTGATAAGTTTATCAAATGTCTGTGATCATATACACGAAGAATCTCTTTTTCGCCATCAGGATAATCATCATCAGCTTCAATCATAAAGGCTTCCCCTGTTCCAGCATCTACCCCCCAATATTTCAATTTTCCCAAAATATTCTGAGGCATAGTCTTCATAGGTATTTGCTTAATACAGTTGACCGCTGGATAAACCTTCTTCCTTCTTCTTCTTCCTGTCCTCTGACTGAGTTCGTTCAGCTTTATCGTTTTTCCTTTCCTTGGCTTAATCTTTGAGAACTTCATAGATAATCCTTCAGTCCTAATGATACGCTCAACATACTTAGCATAGTCATCATCACTTGGATTTATCATATCTAATCTAGCCAAGTCTCGAATCTCATATCGAGGCAATGAACTAAACACTGCAAGCTTCTTCTCAAAATATTGAACCCCGTCAAACCTTTTGATCGCGAAGAGCTTCAGATCAGAGTCATAATACCATCCAATAATGCCAGTTTTAAGTACACGCTTTCCAGTAATATCAACTTCTTTCAAAATACGTGGCTTATTTTCCTTTTTCTTCTTAAGCATTCCTTGGATAAACATTGGATTACCAACCAAATGTTTGTATTTGTCCTCTATTTCTTCAACTTCAGTATCAGAATCTTCAGAAGCATTCTCAAAAGCTTCTAAATCAATAACTGATTCTCCTTGTTCATTTACAAAAACAAATTCAGTCGTTGATGGATTCACAACATGTTCATCTACATTTGCATCCAGATCAGCACCTTCATCTATCACAGATTCTAATACTGCAGTCCAGTCTTTAGGAAGTTTAAACTCTCCTTCTTCAATATCATAATCAATCTCTTCATCTATCTCATCCAAAATATCATCTTCTGAATCTGATAGATCTAGCATTTCCATTCCTAGAGAAAAATGTAAATACAAATATATTAATAATTCAAATTCTTCATTGATTTCCGTGAACCAATCCAAGAATTTCTTTATTAATTCTTTTGTATATTTTAACCTAACATATAAACGCAATTTACATATAACTTATAAAATCTTTTATTGATTACCCTGAATCAATCTAAAATCTCTTAAGTCTACTTAACAAATATTAATTAATTTTAAATTCTAATGCATTGTGAATAATCACCAAACATTTAAATTTACTATTAATTACCTTATATAATTTCCAAGTGTTAATTGATCTCATTCATTATCAATTTAACCTTTAAATTATATATCATTTGTCTAGTTAAACCGAATACATTTTTAACTTGTTAATTACTTATATACCTTACGGTCTTAAGTCCATAATCAAATCTAAAATGCATATGTTATCATAAAATTTTGACCGCCGAAATTAATCGGAACACGCCGCTCGACTACTCAATGAGTCGGAAGTCTTTCGATCACTATTTTATCTTAACATAATTATATAAACTTAAATTACCAAACATATTTTACTTAAAATAATAATAACCCTAAGTCAAATATATTTACACAATAAATTAAGTTTACATTTGTTCACTACAAACTATTACAAATATTACAGTACTATGATAATACTAAGCTATCTTACCAGCTTCAGTATCACCCGGTACAGTCTTATCTGCACTTGTATCCACTCCAGAACCACTAGCACCAGCACCAGACTCCCTCTGAGTTGTAGCTTGCTCACCAGTCTTTGAAGGACCGGTCTGCTCACCACTCGGTGCATTGGGATCATCGTCCTTGTCAGAATCTCTCTTCCTCTTCAGCTCATCCTCTCTGCAAGACTCCAGATATACCAATATCTCCCCCTGAGTAGACTGTCCTGAATGCGATCTCAAGACCAGACTCTCCAAAGAAGATAACTTCAGTCTCTGTACATTGAAGTCCGCAAGCAAAGTCTCATGAGTCTTCATCAACAGATTGTACGATTCACTCTGCTTGAGTATCTGCTGAGAAAGAAGAAGATTGCTCGACACCAGCTCTGGAATCTGAGAAGTAAGCTTCTCTAAATCCTTTACCCTCGACTCTAAGGATGTAATCCTTTCAGTATCAGTCGTCGGAGTAACAGGTATCGTCCTTGGTCCAGGCGGTGTAAGAGACTCAATATGCCAGTCTCTGGTCAGCGGTGTATGAGGTTGAGACAAAGCCTGCGTAAGCAAGCTTGTCGCAAATCTAGTTGTTTTGTTCGTCGGAAAATTAGCTCCACGAACTAGATCAGCAACCTCATGCTGTAAAGTTAAACACAATTAAAATCAGTCTTTGTTACAGATTACTCTGTCTCAAACTCTAATTAATTGCATAACACTCATAGTTATAGAACTTATATCTCATACCTGAAGCGGTAAAGACATCGGTTCAGTAACCACCGGTGCATCCATCTCCACCTGTGGTGTATCCTGAGCAACTGTATACAGAATTAACTGTCTCAGTTCAACTCCTGATAAACAACAAGTTAAGATTATTTAACTTTTATAATCAATACTAACCTTCTCGAATAGTCAGCGTTCTCGTACGCTTCATCAAAGGAATCTCAACTTCCTCAGTACCTTCCTCCATAACACTCTTACCTTTTCGCTTCCTTTCAGAAAGAGACGGAGGAGGAGAAGGTGTATTCTCAGAATCCTCATCTGAAGCCGTCTCACCATCACGACCTCCAGATGATCTAACAGGATCCTAAAGTTTAAATATATTAAACATTTATGATTAGCATAAGCTCTATCATACAAGTTCTATATATTTAAGATTAATCAGATATAATACCTCAGTCGGTACAACAACTGATCTATCTGGCTGTATCTGCTCCCCCTCAAGTAATACAACTTCTGGGTTTGCAGCCTCAGCTTCAGCTTCCTGTTTGGTTAATGATATTTATATTTTAAAATCAGAAATAATATCCAATTAACTAAATATCTAATATCAGAATCATTATATAATAATATTATGCATCTATGATTAATAAAAACAATCTATCAATTAAGCATCTATATTATTAAATAAATAAAATATTACCTCAGATGGTGCAAAATAACTATCAATGTCTTGAAGCAAAGGATTTGTCGCATCATCATTCTGCTCCAAAACCTCTTGCACAACCTGTGCAGCAACCTCTTGGTTCACCTGCTGATCAACCTGACCAACCTGAATAAGAACATCCTCAAGGAGCCCTTGTGGATCTTCAGGTTGAGCTTCCTCAGCTGCAGGTTCTGGTACAACATCAGCATCAGCAGGAGCAGCAGCAGCAGCAGGAGCAACGTCTAACCACCCATGATTTGGCGGTGCAACGTAGTTCGGGTCAATAACATACCCAAATAGTGGTCTAACTTCAGGTTTCACCACTCCCTCCTTCCTGACCGTCTGCATAAACATGGCGTTATACCCACGATGGTCAATCGTATTAACCACAAGATGTGGTTCAGGTATAGCCAAATCCGGTAGACGCGCACGGATAATCAGCATGCAAAATCGCGGGTAAACCAAAAATCTTGATCTAACAGACCCCGATATCTGTTTCGCAATCTCACCAAAAAGATAATCACAAAAACTGTATGGTTTATTATAAACCAGTGACAGCGCAGCCGATAAAATCGCAGGGCTCAACTCATCAAATCCACCCTTCTTCGTTGCAAAAACGATATTCATCACGTGCCAGAGAAACCTCCACTGACCAATAACCAGAGGTTTCTGGAACTGACGTCCACGTCTATCTCCCGTATAACCCATACGACCTATGGGACCCTCTATAAAATCCATAGGATACTCAATATCCCCATTCTCCTGTTCTACTGTACCTAGCTGCAAAATCTCACGGAGATTACCAGCTGAAAATGTAACAGGCTGACCACTAACCGTAGCTCGAATCTCTGGCGGGTTGACAGATTCGTCATATACTATATCCATCCAGAAATCGTTCAGTATAGCCTGAGAGATAGGAGGATTGGCCGTAATGGCGTATCTAATCCGTGATCGTGCAAGGAATCGTAGTATATCAGCAACCCTATCAGCCCGCTTGGCTTCAAGGTTCAGATCAACCAAAATGTTGTGACCCTTGTCAAATGCTCTAGCCATATCTGTAACATGAACACAAACAACAGATATAATTTAATGCACGATTAAAAATATTTAAACTATTACGTATTATGAATTAAGATTCATCAAACATCTTAGTTTAAAATTGAAATTATATATAACTTGTTACAAAAATAGTCTCAAGTCGTATATAAAAATTTAACTTATAACTAAAAAGTCTTAAGTCTAATTTAAATTAATTATATAAAAGTTATTATTTAAAACCTTAACAATTACATAACTATGTAAAAATAAAATTTATCTAAGTCCTGTACTCGCATAAACTGGCCTAACGAGTTGAGGTCAACTCGTTTTGCTTATCAACTCGCTTTACTCATCAACTCGCTACATTGATCAACTCGCTAAACTTATCAAGCAGCTATTGAAGTGAACTCGCTAATCACACCGATTCGCTAGTCAACTCGCTGCGAGTTGATTCAAAATGTCAACTCGTTCGATGAACTGCCGTCGTGAATTTACACTTAAAATCGATTAATCTAGTAATTTTAACATGATCTATCGATTAATTCACGTTCATTAATGTTCGTTTAACATAAACCCTAAAGATCCATGTCCAATAACATCGTAATCGACGCAAATCGTTTAGTTTATAACCCGAAACCCTAAGTTTATAAAAACTTCGATTTCTCGTTATTTACACGGTGAAATCCGTTGATATATACCTCAAAATGTTCGTAAATTGACGATATATAAAGTCTACGGATTGAAAAACTCGTTCCCGTACTCTAAAAATCGAAATCAAGCGAAAATCAAAAATCGCCTCGTTTCGCCTGTGTGACGGATTCGCAAGCTTTAGTGAACTCGCGAAATTTGTGGGTTCGGTGGGTTGGCTTGACTCGTTTGACCCCCTTTATACTTTGTATCCAATTCGCGAGATGTGAGGCGGATCCGCAAGTTGATGTCAACTCGCAGGAATAAATAAAAACGCGAATTTAATTCTAAGTATAAATAAAACCCGATATTTTACAAGTCTAAATTATAATTAATTTTCACTTGTATTTGTCACGTTTGTTCAACTCAAAAATATTCAGTATAATTTAATTCCGAAGGGTAAAACCTAATAAAAACTTAAATTAAAAACAAATAAAAATAAGATAAAAAACAAAATTATATAACCATTGGTATCAAGTACCATTTTATTAATCACTTGATCAAAATAAAATACATAAACAAAATGAATAAGAATTTATCTGCTTAGGGATCATATTAGAAAGAATAAGCAATTAATTATATATTTAAAAGTCTAAGCAGATTGGTAGTATACATACCTCATGAAATTCAAATAAATTACTGTAAAATTACAACTAAATTTATCATTGATACATTTATATTTATGAAACTATATCTTAGGTATCTTTATCCACATAGCATAATTAATAAATGCATTACTCACATAAAGTGAATATTTTATTATAGACAGTCCAAGACGATTACCGGTATTATGATCCACATAAACAAATTATACTCAATTTTCTAAGCAAACTCTTTATTGTTAGTATGAATATTATCAAGTGTTTCCTATTATATGACATACTGAAGAATTCAAGTAAAACTCATAACACTGTATCATTAAATTTCAAGGTAGCGGTTACTAAATAATGTATCTTTTCGAAACATATAACATACACTTGAATTTTTAAAGGTTAGACAAATATCAAACATACTTTGTATATGCTATGTTATCTAAGTATATACTTAGTACAACAGAAGATCCCTTCTAGCATAATTCAAAATATATTTGAGAATATTAATTTAATTAAAGGTTTCAGTTCTGTACTTAGTACAACAAAGTTACCAGTAATTAAGTTAATACCCATATTGCTACTATTTGCCAATTCAAATTAATATGCATGATAACAGTGTATGGCAATACCATCCTTCAACAATTAAGACTTGATGTCATACATCATAGAATAGTAACATAAGATAATAAACAAGTAATTAATTAACTTCTTAAGACTTAGAAAATTTCATAAAATTTGCCTATCAGTACATCATATGATGAAGCCATCTAAAGTTTTTCACTTAAAAATAGACAAATTATAACTTGTGGATATAGGTGTATAATCAAATAAATATAAACACATACCTGATAGAACCACTGTAGTTCTAAAGCAACTTTATTTGAACCTACTACCACATCATACTTTAGGACTTAAGCTTATTATTGTGAAGCTTATTCTCCTAATGTACTATCATTTCCCTTAGTTTTTGCAAATAAAAACTTAAATGAAGGCGATTCCCCTTAGGTAACAAGCAAATGAATGCCATACGCCCCTTTTTTTTTTTTTTAATGAACACAGAAATACTAACTATTACAAAAATACCCTTGGAAGACTAATCACTCTGGATTTCTCATTCCGTTCAGTTGAACCAACGTCTCAAATCTTGCTCTGTCGAACGCCTTTGTGTATAAGTCTGCTAAGTTATCCAATGATGGAACCTTAACTAACTTTATCAACTTTTTCTCAGCACAATCTCTAATAAAATGATGTCTAATATCAATATGCTTAGTTTTACTGTGCTTCACCGGATTATTGGTGATCGACATAGTAGATTCGTTATCAATCATCATAGGAGTATTGGTTATATTTAACCCGTAATCCCGCAGTTGCTGTTGAATCCAAAGTACTTGCGAGCAACAGCTGCCAGCTGCAACATACTCAGCTTCACATGTAGAAATGGCTACCGAGGTTTGCTTCTTGCACTGCCAGGATACTAATCTACCTCCTAGGAATTGACATCCTCCGGTCGTAGATTTCCTATTCTGATTGCATCCTCCGTAATCCGAATCAGTATAAGCTACGAGATCTAAGTCTCCATCAATCGGATACCAAAGACCCAGCTTAGGTTTCCCTTTGAGGTAACGAAAGATTCGTTTAATAGCTTGCATGTGTGACTCTTTCGGATTAGCCTGATATCTTGCACATAAACAAACAGCAAACATTATGTCAGGCCTAGAGGCTGTAAGATACATTAGTGATCCGATCATGGCTCTATAAAGAGTTGGATCCACATCGCTATCACTCGATGTATCTGGACCTAGTCCATGATTGACTGGAATTGGAGTATTGTAGACCTTACTTTTATCCATCTTAAAGCGTTCTAATAGCTCATATGTATATTTAGATTGATGAATAAAGAATCCATCCTTCTTTTGATCAACTTGTAATCCTAAGAAGAAATTCAACTCTCCCATTGCAGACATTTCGAACCTTTTTCTCATGACTTTCTCAAATTCTTGACACATCTTTTCATCAGATGATCCGAAGATAATGTCATCAACATAAATTTGTACGAGAAGAAAGTCTTTCTTTTTCCACTTCACAAACAGTGTACTATCAATCGATCCTCTTGTAAATCCATTCTCAAGTAGATACGTTGATAGTGTTCCATACCATGCCCTAGGTGCTTGATGTAATCCATATAGAGCCTTATTCAAACGATATACTCTATCTGGATACTCAGGATCAGCAAACCCTGGCGGTTGTGAAACATACACCAATTCTTCCACTTTGCCATACAAAAAGGCACTCTTAACATCCAACTGATACACTTTTATACCATAATATGATGCGAATGCTAAGAACACCCTAATTGCTTCTAGCCTAGCAACTGGTGCAAACACTTCATTGTAGTCAATACCTTCTTGTTGATTAAAACCTTGAACCACCAGACGAGCTTTATTGCGAGTAACGATTCCTTTATCATCTCTCTTGCACTTAAATACCCATCTAGTTCCAATTGGATATTCTCCCTTTGGTAGGTCAACCAACTCCCATACTTGTAATTTAGAGAACTGTGATAGTTCCTCTTGCATTGCTTCTACCCACGAACTTTCTTTTAAAGCCATTTGAACATTTTTAGGCTCGATTTGTGAGATAAAGCATGAATATAGACATTGATTAGGAATCCCTGTCTCTTTCATTGCAGTATATAAGCTTTGGTATTCTAAGTTCTCAGACGTACTAGCTCTGGATTGATGCCTAGTTTGAACCGGAGTATTAATATCACCGATGATGTTTTCAACGGGATGATTCTTACTCGTTCTAGTTGTAGTAACTGGTTCAACCGGTATCTCATCTTCCAAATTAGTACCAATCTCTTCCAATTCAGGTACATCTTCCGTACGTGCTGAAGATATCCTTAAATGTTTCAAAGGAGTAAGTATATCATCAAACTTTGTAGAAAGATCATCAGGATCTTCTGTTTCTTGAGACTTATCCTCTGAATGTTGTTGTGACTCACTTGTGGAAACTTTATCTGAGTCAACATTAGTCTTAATTCCAGACTGCTTAACACTTGATGTTGAAGCGGGACCAATATTCTCATCTTCAAACAATAAATGTTCAGCTATCTCTGATTCACTGACATAGTCACTAATAGGAACTTTAAATGATGCAAAAAGATCAGAATAATCAAATTGCCAATCTAAGCCCTTATGAACATCCGGTGAGTAGCTCGTAACCTCAATATTATAAACTACCTCCAAACGTCCTGTGACTTTATTAAAGACTCTCTTGTTTGGCGAATTGGGCATATAACCTAGGAAAAATCCTTCGTCAGCCTTCTCACCAAATTTTGCTTGATGTCCAGTCTTTAATATGGTGCATGAAACTCCAAAGGGTTCAAACCCTTTAAGTTAGGTTTCTTATTGTTCAAAAGCTCATAACAAGTCTTGTTATGTCTCTTAACCGTAAGAACTCTATTAAGAACATAACATGCTGTATTCACTGCTTCTGCCCAAAAGATGACCGGAAGCTTTGAATCAGCAAGCATTGTTCTTGCAGCTTCAATCAACGTTCTATTCTTCCTTTCAGCAACACCATTCTATTGAGGTTCATACGGTGCACTGAATTGATGTAATATCCCTTTGCTTAAGCAATAGATATTCAACGTTGAATTCTTGAATTTTGTTCCATCATTGTAACCTAACCCAATCTTGTCCTTTACACTACGTTGAGCATCTAACATTTTATCCATTTGAGATGTCCTATAGTTCTCAAGTTTACGATTTTGCTCAATTAACCTTAAGTTAAGGTTCACTATTTCCTGATCCTTACTAGCAATCGTCTCATTTATGTAACACCCAGTTCTTGGGTCTAGTTGTATATTAATATTTTTCTGACTGTGAATTATTATTAATGTGTCAGAAAATAAGTTCGTTGTTTTATTTGAAAATAAATGAGTAAAAGAGTCAAATAATTTATTGTGACTAATAAATTATTACGTGTTTCAATTTAATTTAGATGACGGTAAAATAAAATAATATTTCCCCGTAAATGGTTTTTAAGTTCCAGACAATGAAAAGTACGGGGAATGAAATTAAACACTTCTAGTACACATTTAAACTTTGAGTCGGTTTATAATTTTCATCATATATCGACATATATACATACATAATATGAAATCCTAGATCAAATCACTTCTCTATATCAAATTGAAGGTGTTAAATTCGAATTCAAGCTTCAAAAACAAGGATTATCCTCCTCTAATCATTCTAAGCATCTTGTAAGTCTCTATCTCTTGAATTATATAAACCCTAGAAATTGAGGTTTTGGTGTTCTTGATTGAAATCCGAAATTAGGGTTTCAAATAGTTGAATTGATATGAGTTAAGCTTTAATAACATGTATTAATCATTCCATCATCATCATAAACATGTTATAAGTATTGATTCTTGATTTTCATGTAAACCTAGAAATGGGTTTTGAGCACTTGATGGAATTAGGATGATTTATATGGAATTAAAGCTTGTAGTTATGAGTAGAATTGTTAGTTAGTGCTTAAATTGTGATTATAATCTAAGCCCTAACTTGAAATTGTAGAATTTGATTAAATGTTCATAAAGTGTTCTTGGAAAATTGATGATTGTGATGAATTGATGGGTTATTTGAGGAACTTGATATTAGTTGTGATTAAGAACACTTAATTAATAATCAAAGGGTAAAGTTAGCACTTATGTGGATAAGAGTTTATGAAACCTTGTGTTGGGGTTTTGAATGAATTAATGATATTTGATGATAATAACATTGTTGAAGGTGTAACCATGTTAATTGTGATGGTAAAAGTTGATTAAATGAGGTTGTGAATTAATGAGCATAAACTTGATAAGTAATTGTGAATTATGTTGTTAAGATGTTAATTGTAATATTGGAATAATGTTGTACATATTTTGAGACAAGTAACTAACTTGTATTATTCTACTGTATTGTTAGATGTGCAGAAGGCTCAGTGATATTAGACTACTGAGTGGATGCCTGAGGTGGTCGGTGAGTGGATCTCTAATCCTCAGTATAACTTGGTTGTAACGAGTTTGGTTACAACAAGTAACATATTATTACTATTATAGTTGCCATGATGATTATTATAGTTAGTAATAATATGGTTGATATAATAACGTTGACCTGATGAATATGTGATTTGTTGATTATGTGATCACTGGACTTGTTGTTGGCCTTCGGGCATCAGTTGTTAATGAGGTCAACGAGTTGTTGAACTGTTGGTTGGGCTAGTCGGTTATTCAAGGTTTAACACACCTCCTGTGTTAGTTGAGAATAACCACTAGCTATCGGTCTCGTCCGTTATGGCCATACGGATATGGTTGGGTAAGTGTTCTTGGGGAGCCTCCCGGGTATTATGGTTATCCCCAGAGCCACCGATGCCTCATTATGAAGTCCGTTGCTTGTTGAATAGTTGCTTTGATGATAAGTTGACCAGTTGAACAGTTGCCCTGTTGCTTTGCTAAATGGTGGTATTGTCTACTTTGTTGGTTATGTGTTAATTGTTGTATGCAAAGTTGTTGAGCTAAGTTAGCCTGTTGATTAGTTATCTACTCACTTAGCTTTATGCTAATCCCTCACATTAACACTTCTTGCAGGTTTTGGCTTTAATATTGGGTGGGCAAGAAGTTGGACTAGAAGGAATGTTTGACTACGAGGCTCTACTCTGATAGTTAATTTGTATAAAATAATGTTTCATCATGTTTTTATATAATACCTCGGTTGAAGAAATTATAGTTTTGAAAAGGTTAAATTTTATAGCATTGATAAAAGGATGTAAATTATTACTATCTATTTGGACTTACGCTTCCGATTTACTATATTTAAATGATTTTAATTGAGGGGTGTTATAAGTTGGTATCAGAGCATAAGTTTGGGTGAATTGTACATTATAAGATGTTCAATCCCAAACTTAGATTTGTGTGAAGTCAAACATTCCAGGGATGGGGATTAGTGGTTGCATGAGAAAGTTGCTATTCAATGTGGGCTAACCTATAACAAGATGCTTGAGTGTTGTTTTGATTGCAGAGATGGAGGAACATAAGGAACCGTCTGGTATTCTCAATGATTCCTCAATACTCGTGGGCTTAGATATGCCAGGTAATTTTCGATAAGCTTGGTGAATTTTAATAAGCTTTGACTATTTACTTTACTATGATATGATTGTTAGTAAAGTAAATTGAATTATTAGTAATAATTACTTGTTAATGTAATGATAGTGATATAATGAGTAATTAAGAAGGAAAAATTGAAATTTTAGAAGAGTGTTGAAATTGTGTAGATACATGGTTGACAAAGGTGTAATAGTTATGTTATGTGAAATTAAATGTATCTACAATATGAAAATAAAATATGTGTGATTATAAGTTGATAAATGCAAGGTGTAATTATAGATCCTTGCTAGGGAATTATTTGACATATGGTAAATTGAATTAATAAGTTTGGAGTTCTGTGGTTGTCTAAAGTAGAAAGTGCCTATTGAATGAAAGGTGTGCATTTGACTTGGAAAGGTCAAATTGTAGGTGGTTGTGTCATACTTGATGATAGTTGTGTTATAAAGTGATGAATGTGATTAGATGTTTATGTGTTTAGCATTGATCATAATTGGGTTGAATTATGATCTTTGTATTGAAAGTGTTAAGATAGAAAGTCAAAGTGGTCAACGAGTCCAAATATGTATTGACAAGTTGTGAAAAGTCAAAGTGATAATGAAATTGGAAAACTTGTTGAAATTGATATAAAAATGATGATTTTAGTGTGGATTGATTGTTTGAATAGTGGTTATATGGGTTGAAACCCAAATGGGTTGTTAAAGTGCCCAAATGGGTCACTTATGGGTCAAATGGTTAAAATGCATGTTAGTTCAAAAATAATGAATGTTAAAAAGACTTTGAGTCATAAGTATAGTAACAAAGGGCGTTGAAAGTGATTTGGGTAGTCAATGTAGTTGTTTGGTTGAAAATGCCCAATTGGACCCCTAAACGGGTCAATGAGTTAAAACATGATATAAGGTGTATATATAGGTGATGAATGTGCCCACAAGTCTTAAATATATGTAGAAACATGTTGACAAAGAGTGGGAGTCTGAAACCATGCCATTTGGAAGTTGGTGTGTCAACCAAAACGGCTAAAACGGCCTAAAATGAGTCACACGTCCGTTTTCTCGTAAAACGAGTAAATTGAAAAAGTGTAAAAAGAGAAAGTTTCGTTTTGGCATAGTGGAGGTGCCTGCAAAATTTCATGACTTAATTCTTCACGGTTTAAGAGATATGCACGTTTGAATTTTGAAAAATTGCACTAAAGCTGCAGGTCTGAAAATAGCTTAGGGAACGCGATCCTAGCATGAGGATCCGGATCGCGTTAGTATGTTGAAATTGGTTGCAGTCGAATTTGTGCTGGGGAACGCGATCCCAGCAAGTTTTCCGGATCGCGTTGACAAGTGTAAATCGATCACCGAGAGTTTTCTTAAGGTGAACGCGATCCAGCCCCATCTGTCCGGATCGCGTTTGCAAGAGTAAAGTTGACAAATTTTTTTTTTTTCTTTTTTTTTTTTTGCAAATTTCAAAAGTGCATAAGTGTTTAGTAGCGTTTTTACCCACGGAAAAATTGACACTTTTTCTTTAAACTCCGATTGGGGTGAAATTTACACGGTCACTCGGAAACGTTCCAATGATCAAAGCTAAGAATCTTAGCCTAGGTGTTTTTTGGCCATTCGGGGTCGTTTGGGGCCCGAAAATGGCATTTTACTGTTTTTCGGACCTTATTTCGGACTTTTAGTTTACGTTTTGAATTGGGCTTTTGTTTCTTTATGCCCAGAGGTCATTCCTGTGACTATATGTAATATTAAAAGTTGTTTTAAGAGTTTCACACCTTTTATGGTATATGAGTTAGTTGTAGGCAGTTTATTTAACTGCAAAATATGCCAGTAAATTGTATTGTTGATTGTTGCTAACAAGGGTTAGTAAACATTGAATATGAAATCATGTTAACTATATTATATGGACTAAATTGAAATGTGATGAAGTAATTGGATTACTTAGAGTGCTATAAAGTGCTGAAATAAACATTTTAAGAAAATTATGATATAAGTGCATGAACTTATATATATGTGATAGTTGAACATGAAATGAAGTGTTTACCTATAATTTGACTAAAAGTACATGGATTGATGAGTATGTGTTGAATGTTATATATATTATTGATGAAATGTTTAGTACTAAATGTACTATAAGTATTAAGTTGTATAAATAATATTTAATATTGAATCCAGTAATAAAGAAGTTGATCGATGTATTCATGTCGGACATTGTTGTAGGATGCATGTATTGTTAATATAAACATGATGATATGAGTAGTTACTTTCAAAGTGATCAGTTAAAAATATTAGTAAGTTAAAAAGTTAGTTGTATACATGTTGCACGGTGGTATTATATATGTGTAAAATGTTAATATCATTGTTGTGAAATATGAGAGATAAAAGATAATTATATGGGAGATCGATGGTATGAAGTGGCCTGAGAATAAAGTGTGACTGACATAATATGACGACGTCTGGCCAACGTATTTATATTATGCCATTTCACATGGAGTTGTTGAGGCTACTCAGTACCAAATAAAGTTAACCGTTTTAATATAACCGGATGTTGAAATGTAGCTGAGAAATAGTCAGATATTGACTAAAATGGAATAGTAGTAAACCACTAAGTTGTTGTTACTAACGTGGTATCTATTGTACAATTGAAGTGTATGTGTAATCCATGGTTAATTGTAAAACTTAAAAGATGATATAAGCAAAGTAGAGGTCAGTTGAATGTGAATAATATTGTTGAATGGATGATTAATGACAACACCTTGTGTTGTTGAAATACCATTGTTGAAGATGTTTGGTATTAACAGGTGTTGTCTAGCATCCCAAATTGTATGATGTGATGTTAGTTGATTACATGATAATAAGTTTAACTATAGAAATGGACCTCTACATAATGCTTATTAGTTAATCTTATATGTTGATGATTATATGATTGTGAATTCCTGTTAAATAAAGGATTTCATATAATCGAGTTATATTTATAACTGCAAGTTGTAAAGTAGTAATTAATGAGTTGCTAAAATTTGAAAATCTAGCAAAGTGATAACTAAAGAAGTATAAAATTATTAGTTAAATTGCTAGTGACGGATCGAGTTACAACTTGTTGCTAAGATGCATGTAGTAGTGTTCAGTACCACTTGTTGTTATTGTGGTTGTCGTTGTCGTTATAGTTGTATTTGCTGCTATAGTTGCTGTTGTGATAAAGATGATACTTTACTTGACTATGTAAGTGGTTGATTTAACTCATTAGAGGCAGGGTATAGGCACAGTATTGGTGTAGAGAGCATGTATATTTGGAAATGTGCATTTGGAAAGGATTGAAAACATACATCTAAATTTATAACTTGCTCACGGGAGTAATGTATCGTATGTGTGCGCATTGTGATTAAATAGTTGATTTTGATACACCTCATGCTGGTTTTAACATTTGGTGTTAGGTATTGAAATTGAACACTAAGCACAACTTATGTGTTTATGTGTGTTTAAGTGAGTTCAATTGAAATACACACTGGAAGTATGAAAGTTACTGAAAGAAACCTATATAAGTATATGTTGACATATAAGTACACTTTGTGTTTATATGGTTAAGGATATGCATAAGTGATGGTATGCCTAGTGATTCAAATTATGCACACATTTAGTGTGCATATTGTAATAAGTAATTATGTGGCTAAACTGGTGTGAGAAGTAGAGTAATAGTGAATTGAAATGGAAATGAGTAGGTGATGTTATTTTACAAGACTGAATATGTGTGAGCAGATTTCGAGGACGAAATCTCTTTAAGGAGGGGAGATTTGTAACACCCAGTTCTTGAGTCTAGTTGTATATTAATATTTTTCTGACTGTGAATTATTATTAATGTGTCAGAAAATAAGTTCGTTGTTTTATTTGAAAATAAATGAGTAAAAGAGTCAAATAATTTATTGTGACTAATAAATTATTACGTGTTTCAATTTAATTTAGATGACGGTAAAATAAAATAATATTTTCCCGTAAATGGTTTTTAAGTTCCAGACAATGAAAAGTACGGGGAATGAAATTAAACACTTCTAGTACACATTTAAACTTTGAGTCGGTTTATAATTTTCATCATATATCGACATATATACATACATAATATGAAATCCTAGATCAAATCACTTCTCTATATCAAATTGAAGGTGTTAAATTCGAATTCAAGCTTCAAAAACAAGGATTATCCTCCTCTAATCATTCTAAGCATCTTGTAAGTCTCTATCTCTTGAATTATATAAACCCTAGAAATTGGGGTTTTGGTGTTCTTGATTGAAATCTGAAATTAGGGTTTCAAATAGTTGAATTGATATGAGTTAAGCTTTAATAACATGTATTAATCATTCCATCATCATCATAAACATGTTATAAGTATTGATTCTTGATTTTCATGTAAACCTAGAAATGGGTTTTGAGCACTTGATGGAATTAGGATGATTTATATGGAATTAAAGCTTGTAGTTATGAGTAGAATTGTTAGTTAGTGCTTAAATTGTGATTATAATCTAAGCCCTAACTTGAAATTGTAGAATTTGATTAAATGTTCATAAAGTGTTCTTGGAAAATTGATGATTGTGATGAATTGATGGGTTATTTGAGGAACTTGATATTAGTTGTGATTAAGAACACTTAATTAATAATCAAAGGGTAAAGTTAGCACTTATGTGGATAAGAGTTTATGAAACCTTGTGTTGGGGTTTTGAATGAATTAATGATATTTGATGATAATAACATTGTTGAAGGTGTAACCATGTTAATTGTGATGGTAAAAGTTGATTAAATGAGGTTGTGAATTAATGAGCATAAACTTGATAAGTAATTGTGAATTATGTTGTTAAGATGTTAATTGTAATATTGGAATAATGTTGTACATATTTTGAGACAAGTAACTAACTTGTATTATTCTACTGTATTGTCAGATGTGCAGAAGGCTCAGTGATATTAGACTACTGAGTGGATGCCTGAGGTGGTCGGTGAGTGGATCTCTAATCCTCAGTATAACTTGGTTGTAACGAGTTTGGTTACAACAAGTAACATATTATTACTATTATAGTTGCCATGATGATTATTATAGTTAGTAATAATATGGTTGATATAATAACGTTGACCTGATGAATATGTGATTTGTTGATTATGTGATCACTAGACTTGTTATTGGCCTTCGGGCATCAGTTGTTAATGAGGTCAACGAGTTGTTGAACTGTTGGTTGGGCTAGTCGGTTATTCAAGGTTTAACACACCTCCTGTGTTAGTTGAGAATAACCACTAGCTATCGGTCTCGTCCGTTATGGCCATACGGATATGGTTGGGTAAGTGTTCTTGGGGAGCCTCCCGGGTATTATGGTTATCCCCAGAGCCACCGATGCCTCATTATGAAGTCCGTTGCTTGTTGAATAGTTGCTTTGATGATAAGTTGACCAGTTGAACAGTTGCCCTGTTGCTTTGCTAAATGGTGGTATTGTCTACTTTGTTGGTTATGTGTTAATTGTTGTATGCAAAGTTGTTGAGCTAAGTTAGCCTGTTGATTAGTTATCTACTCACTTAGCTTTATGCTAATCCCTCACATTAACACTTCTTGCAGGTTTTGGCTTTAATATTGGGTGGGCAAGAAGTTGGACTAGAAGGAATGTTTGACTACGAGGCTCTACTCTGATAGTTAATTTGTATAAAATAATGTTTCATCATGTTTTTATATAATACCTCGGTTGAAGAAATTATAGTTTTGAAAAGGTTAAATTTTATAGCATTGATAAAAGGATGTAAATTATTACTATCTATTTGGACTTACGCTTCCGATTTACTATATTTAAATGATTTTAATTGAGGGGTGTTATAATTTAAGTCTTTGATATTCATATAGAGACCATCTATGATAACAGATTTTTCACTTATGGTATCTCTAAATTTTTTTCTATCCGAAGCATCAGACTTAATTTTATCTTTTAAGACTTGTTTATCATCACTTAATCTACGAATATCCATAATAGCTTGATCAAGTTCAGATCTAACAGTCTTATAGGATTCCTTATCCATATTTAATTGTGATGACAAGTTGCTATTTGACACAGTTAAGACACTATTCTGAGATTGTAAATCAGTAACTAAGTAACAAACATCAGCAAGATTAAGAATATCTAAACATACCTTCTTCTTGTCAGTTTGTAATTCAGCCATGCGTGCCACGAATTCTTCAGGACTCATATCTGGAGCTGAATCCATATATAGCACGTCATCATCACTTGCCTTCACTTCAGACTCAGGCACCTCTACTTTCTGTTCCATATCAGTGGGCATGTAGGACACTGATCCAGCAGTTGTCTCTTCAATCTCGGCCATCAAAGCTTCCTCAGAATGAGCTTGCCAATCATAAGAGCCATCCAACTGCTTCACCACTAAGGCTTTGGAAGCTAGTGTACTTCCCGAACCTTGTTTTCCTTGTGCTTCTACTTTAGGTCTTTGGCATTCTCTAGCAAAATGACCAATACCCTGACATTTAAAGCATCTGACCTTGGTTTTATCAAACCCTGATCTATTGCCCAACACCTTTCTACCAGTTCTCTTGAGGAAATTCTTCACCTTTCTTGATATCAACGCTAGTTGATCTTGAAGCTCCAATTCCTCAAGATAATCAGAATCTATCTGCTCATAATCCTCATCAAACAGAATAGGATCATTGATCTTTCCCTCTATGTAGTTCTCATATGATGCCACAAAGGAAGCAAGAACAGACAGTTGCTGTTCAGCAGATTTCACACTCATGGGCATCTTCTGATGCTCTTGAGGTGACTTCTCAGAATTCTTTCCCTTTGTCTCATCACTAGAGGAGGAAATAAAGCACAGATCTTCAGAAATCAGCTCTCCATTTTCACTAGTATCACCAACTAACAATGCAGTGGTCGAACTAGATGACGCAGTCGAAAGACTTGACTTTCCATGATACAACCCAGGGTTCTGAACCTGATCAGAATCACTATCTCTTGACTTTTTGGAGAAATCATAACCTTTCAGCTTGTCAATGACTTGATCTAAGGTCATAGTAGAATACCTAGTTTCGTTATCCTTAATCATAACGCCATACATTTCCCATTTAGAAGGCAAACCCTCAAGAAACTTGTCGGTTTTAGCTACTTCTTCTTCAACAATTTCATGGTATTCCAGTTCACTTAGCAGATGGTAGAAACGCGTGACATAGGCATCAAGATCTTCTCCTTTTAAAGCTTTAAACATAGTAAACTGCTTTTTAAGAAGACTCCTCTTGCCAGCTCTCACTTGTGGACTTCCCTCACCTCTTTTCTCTAGAGCTTCCCAGAGCTTTCTAGCAGTATGAAAAGACTTCAGTTGATGAGCAATCTCTTTAGGAAGACACATCTTTATGCATGAATGTGCTTTATTCTCATTTCTGTAAGCTTCCTTCTCTTGATCACTCATGTTCGCATAGGTAAGAACCACAGTGGCATTCTGAACAGTTTGTGTAGGTGCGGTGTATCCACTCTTGATACACATCCAGATTGACAGGTCATGGAATCTACAGTAAGATTCAAATATGTCCTTCCAATTGTAGTAATCTTCGATCCTTAACAACTTAGGTGGAACGTTTGACTTTCCCACCTCGTGGTCCATTTCGATCATTCTACTTAAGTCAGACATCTTAAAAACGTAAAATTAAACTGTTTCAGCGAATTCAGAAAACTCAACTCGCAAGACTCAGCTCAACTCGCAATCTCAGCTCGACTCGCAGAATACGTCGATTCGCAAGCCTCAGTTCGGATTGCTAAAGATGTCGATTCGCAAGTGATGTCGATTCGCGAGGGATCTCGGTTCGACTCGCAAGCCTCAGTTCGACTCGCTAGTTCAACTCGGTTCGCAGGCGACGCTGGAACCCTAATCTCGACTCGCGAAACGGCTGTTAAACCCGAAAACGAATTTTTAAGGTATTTTTACGACTGAAACTAAGAATTTCGGCTGTAAACAAACCCTAAAACGTCCAGAGAATGATTTTGATCGTTAGTATTGCAAGAAAGCACGTAAAAACGACCCGAATCAAAAACGCAATAACACTAAAACTTATGAACACACTCGTATTTAGCCCGAAAGCTCTGATACCAGATGTAAGTCCCCTAGTTCTAGGATCGATAACTTCGTTATCTGTAGTATTAAGGTGCGGAATCCCTCAATACGGTGTTATCTTACTAACAACGAATACGTTCGAATTGCGTTTTAATAAAGCTTAACTTTAAACGATGAATCGTCAAAGCCTAGCCGTAGGTTATGTTTTCTCTGGTTTGCTGGAATCGCAGGTTCGGAATATGCAAAAGTGTTATGTTTTTCACGTTGAAAAAACATTATATAGTTCAGTTCGTCTCGGCTCGCATGGGCCTGCGAGTTCGGTCCAACTCGCAGCCCAAGCCCAACAAAGAACTCGGCTCGCCAGACTAATGCTTCGCGAGTTCAGATCTCTCCTCACAGCTCAACTCGCTGCGACCTGAGATCTCGACTCGTCTCGCATTAAACGTCTATTATTTATTTCGTCTTTAAACATTCGTCTAACTTAGCACAATAATATGTTTAACGAATATTACTAACAAAACAAATATTTATTTACAAATCTAAACCAATGTACAAACGTAATAATAATTACACCAGTCCTATTTCAAGCTAGATCTGTTGTCACAATCTATGTCCCAACAGGGACCTAATAGAGTGTGTTTTCAGTGTTAGGTAAAAAAAAAATTCCGAGTTTTGGGGCGTTTCACTGCAGCCTTACCCGGCGGGTAAGGTGCAGTACGCAGCGGGTAACCCTACCCGGTTGCCCATATCCAGCGGGTAAGCCACCCTCAAACGGGTAGCTTTAGTGTAAAACGAGACAGCGGAAATGGGGTTGGAGAGTCTTGTGTCTACCCGGCGGGTAAACCCGCTACCCGGCGGGTACCCGGCTGGTGTAGCAGATTCTTGTTTTGGTTCAAGGTTCAATGTTTTTAAGTTTTGTATTTAGTTTAATTGTGTTATATATAAATATTAAGTACTAATAAATGATTTAAGGGACCTAATTAACTATGTTTACTTGCATAGTTGTATAAAATAAGAGCTTTTAAGATTCGAAAATATCATCAAATAGTACGAAATTGTTAGACTTAAAGTTACTATAGGATGTTTACTTGCATAGTTGCATGCATAAATTCAGCACACATACACAAGTTGAAAGGAGTCAAATGTGCTTTTGGAAGCAAAAACTTTTTTAGCATTTCAATCTGTTCAAAGAAATCCATTAACATTTTAAGGATCAATTCGATTAACTATTAGTGAAAAATTAAACTAAATAAAAAAGATTGCCAAGTCGGTCACTGCCTAAAACTTTCAATCCAACTTAATGCAAAGTCGGTCAATGCCATAAAAAATATTAAAAGAAATAAAATTCCAAGCTTACAAAAAGAAATTGAACTAAGTCACTTATATACACATAATTTTAACTATAACAATTAACAATTAATTAATCACATATTTATTTACTACAAAAAATAATTTAACTAAATCACTAAAATTAATTTAAAATCTACAAACTAGCAAGTTTTAGGGACAAACCTGTAATGGCGGCGTGGTGATGGTGGTGTTAGCCGGAGGTGGTGTGAGGCGGAAGTGGTTTTTAGCATATGAAGGTTGCGAAGGTGGTGTGGTGGTTGTATGGTGGTTGTGTGAGCCGAAGATGATGTGAGCTGGAGGTGGTCTGAGGCGGCAGGTGGTGGCGGAGGTGGGGTGTGCGGGAAGGGAGAACTTAGGGTTTTCTTCTTTTTGAGGCTGCTTTTTTCTGGAGGTAAGTTCTAATTTCTTGGGGGAAAATCGACCGGTTTTAAATTCTATTTTTATTTAATTAAATATAATATATAAATACTAGTTAAATTTTCATGCCGTCCTAAGCACGGCCCATGAAAGTTTATGTTTTTTTCTCAGGAAATGTGTACTTATAAACTACTATAATACATAGTAGACAATATTTCTTAAAAGTTTTTATAAACGTAATATATTTTTTAAGAATGAATATTTGTTAATTCGTGTGTAGAACGATATAAGGTACACAAGAAGTGAATTTGTTTATACTCTTCAACGCAAAATAGAAGTCCAAATGCATGATAAATTACACTACAAAACTTATTATGCATCATACATGCACTTGAAAAAGCTATTGTCTAAAGCATTGCAAGTATGTGTTGCCATCATAGTTACAATTAGTAAATATAGTATGTGTTAGCATATGACTATAGGTTCTCCTTTTCTAGTGAACCTCATCTTTTGTAGCATTGGTGTTTGCGTTCATTCTATTATTTGGATTGGTTTTTCTTATATATAGATGTTTAAGAGAGAGAAAATCTAAAATTTAGTAATGAATTCTTTGTTTGCTATTATAGTTTTTTTTAGTTGATATTAATTTGTTGTTAAAAAGAGATATGATAGTAGAAAAAAAAACTTGGTATTAACCTTACTACCAATTAATCAAGAATAGAGTCATGCTAAGCAATCGATGCATGCTTTCCAAACTCACACCCAACGGCAGGGGCGGAGCCATGTAGCAGGTAGGAGTAGCAGTTGTTACGGGTCCATTACCAATACGCAGTGTAATTTCTAATAAAAAATAACATTTTTAGTTGAATTTCGTGTTTGTGCTACGGGTTTAGAAAAATTAAGATACCATTCCTACGGGTCACTCAAAATCCTGGATCCGCCACTGCCCAACGGAAAAGAAAAACATAATCAAACTACATATTTTGCAATTCATATATCAAAATCAACGCTTACCCTGAAGAATATGTGAGAGCTTCATAGTAGGTGGAACAAAATTTGGATAAGCACTGCACCTTGAACTCTTGAAGAATGTTTTTACATATATATAGGAGGTATAAAAGAGCTTAAAGAGGATGACATGATAAATTGATAATCATGCATGTTTATAAACTGCGCCATTCTTCCACCCACCTTCTCAACTTGAAAATCCATACAGATTGCAATTTGCAACCCTACGAATTCAACGAGAAAATTTGCCTAGCGCTAGAGAAAAAAGTTAGACACTCTCAAATGCTCCACCAATACATATATACAAGTATACAACGATCGATTTTCCACAAGCAAAGCTTACCAAATAAAATACACGCACATTATATCAAATTGATGAAAAACATACCTTTTCATTCTTATACAGAGTTCGCGTTACATTCCATGTATCCTCAACAAATTTCCGGGCTGCTGAAAAATACAAATCCTACAACAACCATAACAAATAAGTTGCACATAAATAGTATAGGGACAACAAACCGAGGAAAAATTTCGGATAATTTAAACAAAATTATATATATCATCAAACTTTCAAGTTTCTCCGGAATGAATTATTACCTGAGATCAAATAGGATTGTTTATGAGAAAAGCTAGGAAGAAGAAGGTTAAAGAAGAGAAAAATGAGAAAGACAAATGGGGATGGTTGGTTCGGTGTGTAATGGCTTGTAAAAGGTCAAAGAAGAGTGGGTGAAAATGATGGATCAAGCATGTAGGTTGGATCATTTTGCAAGTAAAGTACAGTGTCACACTATTTACTTACTGAGGTGTATTTTTTAAAAATTACCACAGTAAAAGAAGTGTTTTTCTTGTATTTTAGGTAGATATATTTAACGTTTAGACAAGTAATAAACTAGTTTGTGTCAGGCCAATTAACAAACTGTTATATAAACAAAATGTAGCTAAATAATTAAATAAAATCATAATTTTATATATTTAAATAGAACAAACCATAATATCATAACACTGAAACGCCCCAATTTTTTTTTATACTATACGTGATCCTAGACACCATAAGCGATCGCGTATTTATACTAGATTCGTATTTTAACCATTTTACTTTATATTACGCGATCCTGGACACTTCACGCGATCGCGTATTCAACTTACATATGCGATCCTACCCAATGCATGGGATTGCGTATTAATGCATAAAAACCCACTGTGACCAATTCCTCCTTTGTTACGCGATCCCCTAACCCTCACGGGATCGCGTAATGCCTATTTGATGTTGAATCATGTCCAAACTTAGATTTTAAGACCAAATTTGACTGTGTATAACTTTTTACTCGTTAAGAGTTAAATCCTAAAATTTTGCAGACACTTCCACTATATCATAATAAAGGTTTCTCTTTTTACACTTTTTCAAAATTCACATTATCGAAGATTTCGGACATGAATCCAAAATATAGTCGTTTTGACCATTTTTATAACCAAGTTATTTCAAACATACATGATTTCTGACTTTGACATTTTACCAACACATTTCTAATACCATTTTGACTCAACGGTCAATAACCAATAACGTTAATCTATACTTCAACTCATTTTAGTGAATCAACCCATTTGTGACCCATTTTGACACCAATTTGACGTGTTAACAAAACTAACAACAATTTAACTAATTCACTTCCAATTTCTATACTCAATTGACCATTTGAAATTAACTAACAACATGTCACTAACAATTTCAATCCAAAGACTAAATTTGACACTTGATCACATTTTATCATTTAACAAAACATGAAGCTCAACACTTCTATTCATTTTTAATCAAAAATAATCTTCTTACATTTACTTACAATCCAAAGACCACTAGTTCACTAATTGCTATTTGACTTTACGAAGTTAAGGCAACATTCCACACCCACTACAGCTTTCATTGATAACCCGATAATAATGTCAAAAAGTGATGTTTTGGGCGATTTATACAAGTGATAATCACAACGACAATTCAAAAGAAGGAATAACTTTTCTAACCATATAGCAAGCTCCAATCCATGCTATCTTCTTGCAATCACAATCTACTCATTATATCCATTTGGTTCAACCGAACCAATGCACCTACAACATAAAACAACTGAAGGGGTAAGCAAAACGCATAATGAGCATACGAGCAATTAAATGAATAATCCAACACTGAAACAAGATATAGCAAATATTACAACACATATTTGCTTAGGCACAAAACTACTGAGCAATTGTAGAGATTATTCTGTTCACTATGCGGATCCACGGTCAATAGAAGCAAGATCACTTGATACCATACCACTACGGTATGCATATTAAGGCAACATCACTTTGTACAATACCACAACATTATGCATACCAAGGCAACATCATGTGCAAAGCACATATTCATCAACACTATGCTAACACAAGTTAGCTAATTTGATCAACGAATCTCTACAACGCTCATTTCACATAATTCTACATATCAACAGTTCTTTCAACACTAATCACTTTGCACATATTCACATCACATGCCATAACAGCAACATAATTAATCAACAAGATATGGAATTCAACAACAATAATCCACAATTAGAAACAAGATAAGATACAAGCAATACTCCACTTGATTGTGTGAACCTCTTGTTCGGAAGTAATCCGGAATCACACAATCATTACCCAATTAACTCCCATATCACTCACCTTTGTTTTTTAGGCAAATATGCGATTTAACACTTGATTATGGAATCCACGTCTTTTGATCACCTAGCATATAACATATCAATGTAACAACACACATAGCAACTAATAATCACCATAATCAACTAATCATAATCATCAACCCATTGGATTGGTCAAGTTTGGCTTCTAGTAAAACTAAACAAAACATCTTCTTACATGATCATCTTTAATTCAATTATTTGATTACTTAAATCATTGCTTTGATTATGATTAAAACATCATTATATCATAATGATAACAATTATTCCAACTATCATTTAAGTAGATTATCACTAACTTATAAGAATTCAACATGAACTAATCTAAGATTATGAATAATACTTGCTACAATTTCATCATCTTGCTAATACAAGGTTATAGCTAGTCACGTACTTTGATTACTAAATTTCTTTACTTCTATCATACTCAAAACATCATCATAACATTAGAATCACCCTTTCTTGATTATAACTTGAATTACTTATCACCAATTCATATAAGTTCATGATCACCCCCATATTAATCATGAACAAAATTTAAGTATTCAATCTTTATTTTAAGTTGGTGTTTACAATACTTGTTATTAAGCTTAACTAACATCAATCAAACAAACTTCAAGACCTAATTTCGTATTATCACCATTAACTTCTCAAAACCCCCATACAACCCAAATTTCTAGGTCAAATGGATGAAGAACAAGATCATACCTTTGTTAGGAATCATCAACAAGCTAGGAATTGAATGTTCTTAAGTTTCATTCAAGTGTTTGAAACTGATTTTGGTAGGGGTTAATGGTCTGTAAATGTATCCAACTTGCCATAAAATGCTTTTGTATGCATTCAACTTTTAAAAGTGCTATTGTATGCATCCAACTTGCTAATTAGTGCTATTGTGTGTATTCATTAACACTAATTACGTTTGACTGGTCAAACACATCCTACATGGCATTTTCGTCCGACGTGGCATTGCAAAGTCAATGCCATGTCATCTTAAGTTCAATACATTTTTCAGGTCATCATCTTCATCAACTTTATAAACTTCATTTTTTCCGACATCTTTTTTATTTTACCGATACCACCACAACCAATATACACCTCCTAACCACCAACCCTATCATCTCCACCTTATCACCATCTCTAATACATCACTATCTCCAACCACCTCCACCATTTTTTCCGGCAACGCATATTTTCCGACGACCTCATAACAATCAATTTTGGTGGAGATGTAATGTTTTGAGGTGGAGATGATAGGGTTGGTGGTTAGGAGGTGTAAATTGGTTGTTATGAGGTCGTCGGAAAATATGTGTTGCCGGAAAAAATGGTGGAGATGGTGGTTATGTCGGAGATGGTATTGTTTTGGAGATGGTAGTGAGTTGGAGATTGTAGTGAGGTGGAGATGATATAGTTTGGTGGTTCGAGAGGTGTAAATTGGTTGTTGTGAGGTTGTCGGAAAAAATGGTGTCGTCGGAAAAATGGTAGAGGTGGTTGGAGATAGTGATGTATTAGAGATGGTGATAAGGTGGAGATTATAGAGTTGGTGGATATGAGGTGTATATTGGTTGTGCTGGTATCGGTGGAAAAAAAAAAAGATGTCGTTGGAAAAAATAAAGTCGTCGGAAAAAATGAAGTTTATAAAGTTGATGAAGATGATGACCTGAAAAATGTATTGAACTTAAGATGACATGACGCTGACTTTGCAATGCCACGTCGGACGAAAATGCCACGTAGGATGCGTTTGACCAGTCAAACGTAATTAGTGTTAATGAATATATACAATAGCACTAATTAGCAAGTTGGATGCATACAATAGCACTTTTAAAAGTTGGATGCATACAAAAGCATTTTTTGACAAGTTGGATACATTTACAGACCATTAACCCTTTTGGTTGCCCCTATCTCTCCTGCGTTTTCTTCCTATTTTTCACATTCTGGAAGTATATTTTTATGGATATACATTTATGTAACGAGATATGTGTGTGTGTGTGTGTGTGTGTGTGTGTGTGTGTGTGTGTGTGTGTGTGTGTGTGTGTGTGTTATTTAATTTTACTCCCCGTAATTATTATTGTCTGGAACTTTAAAATCGATCACAACTATTATTATTGTATATCACTTATAATAATAATAACTTAAATCAATTAGTTTTACCTTTTACCAAATTAATATTTTAAATTTTAGGGTGTTATAAACACGCAAATTGACGTCATGATCAAAACACAAAGTCAACAAATACAAATGCAATATGATATTGTCTGTTACAATCCTAAGAACATCTTTCATAAAAAATGTAGTACTTTTAATGACAAGTTTGATAGTGGTATTTATGACTATTTGTACATACATTGAACATACTCCGTATTAGAAATTCATTAAAAAAATCAAAGTATACAAAGTTAGAAGATCTCTCAATAATGTGCAAAATGGAGCCAATGAACATGAACATTGCAGCTTCGTCATGGGTATCCACCTTCAATTCAAAGGGCTGCACCTTAAAGTCATCATTAGTCCCGAAGCTGATTTGAGAAACTTTTGTTAAATCAAGACCTTAAAAGAACAACACTCTAAGTGATTTGGGTGACCTTATTATACACATGTTTATTTTTTGAAGCACTCTATAAAAAATCATAGTAGAGATGAAAACTAAGTCAACTGTAAAATTGTAAAGGGTCATCAATGCTAAAATGAGGACAAGAGGTATTTTGATTTCATAACAAAATTATATTTTGGGGATACATGTCAAGCCTTGTAGATCCCCACATGGTTATTAGTTACCTTTAAGATCACAACCCCAGTTGGTATGATCACAGTGATGAGTTTTCTATTCCCTAACTAGATTAACATACGCAGCAAAAAATAACAATTAATCTAGAGCAACTAAGAAACTAATCCATAAAGGACCTTAACTTAATAAATGAAAGCAACAAAACAAAATAAATAGATAAATGAGAAAATACTAACCTTTGAGAAAATCGGATTTCTCACACAGACCACCTTGCAGAACCTTCTTGACTTGGAGGCGAGTACCCAAACCAGAGTATCTCTAATAGCTCACAGCCACGAACCAAGAGAAATTCCAAATCCTTTGGTACCGATATAAATCGAATAAACTCTTACAAGGATTCAAAACAAGAAAGAGAGAACTGAATTGAACAAATTGAAAGCTTAGATTTGCCCTCTATTTATATAGGGAGAGGTGACCATGGGGATTTCCCCACGGGCGATGTGGGACACATAATTCGTCTTCCACGGTTGAGCTTAATTCCTGCCCAAGTCAAATGAAACGCCCCGAAAACACGACCGTTTTTTTTTTTTTTTTTTTTTTTTTAACCATTTATTTTATATCATAAAACACTCTCTATTGGTCCCAGTCATGATTTAAATCAATACCATACTTCAAAACTTCATATTTCATTGTACCAACACACTTCAACCTAATTTAATTATTTTACTCAATCTAAATTTCATCATAAGGACATAACCATTGGAAAGTAGACTCTCTTAGCTTTTCAACGATATAAAGAACGTCAAAAACGGAGTTACGGTTCATCTTTTATGACCATTTTAAGTTTTCGAATTTCTGGGACACAGGGGAATCCGCCCGGATTCAGGGGAATCCGCCCGGATTCCCTTGCGTACTCAGCACAACTCGTGAGCAGAAGCGATTTTTAGGAATCCGACCTCGGGAATCCGCCCGGATTCATAAGAATCCGCCCGGATTCATCAGAATCCGCCCGGATTCATGTGATTACAGCATACTGCAGATTTTAATACCAAAACACAAACTTCCAACGCGCATAAAATCCAAACCGCTTCAAGTTAGACCTTAAAAATTTGCAGGCACTTCCATATCAACAAAATGAAACTTTCTACTTTTTCACTTTTCCAAATTTCCCAAAAACGCGGGATTTTGGCGTATGACTCTTTTCGGCACTAAAATGACCATTTTAAAAACATACTAATTCACAAACCATAACTCTTTTGACTCTAACTTTTTATACACTATTTCAATACTTCAAAACAAACTTAAAGCAATTGAAACCCAATCCATAGCACCACCACACACTAAATTCACCATGTGACCACTTTTAACCCATTTCGACACCTCTATAACCCGTTTCATAATGTAACCACTTTTCAACCAATTCAACAACTAAAACACATTTATTTAACCATTTCAACTCTGTTGACTATTTGTCAACTTCACAGTTGACCACCCAATCCTAATTGACCCTTTTACACTTTTCATCACTTTTAACCGAAACAAAACCACATATACAAGACTCTTTTCTCTGTTTGACTTTTAAAGTCAAATACAACATATTGACCAACATTTTTAAAATCCAAAAATCTTTATTTGGGCGATTTACACAATCGTATATCAAAACAACAATTCAAAGAGAAGGAGCATTATCTAACCACATAGCTAGCTCCTTATCCACGTCACTAACATAAGCACATTCTTTATCCACGTATCGCTAGCCAAACTTCAACCTACATAATAAACACTGAAACGGGTAAGCACCACTACTTAGTGAGTACACAGGCAATTAAGCAAGCAATTCCACATAACACTATAACACATATCAATACATGACTACTTAAACATAAAATCACTGAACTCTATTTCTCTGAACACTGTACACTGAACCCTGAACACTGTGCTAACCGCAGTTAGCTCTTTAATCACCCCAGTATCTGTACACATCATCATTTTATTAACCGTAATCACAACACTAATCAACAACCATCACAACTTTTAACAAAATCTTAAATACACATATAAGAAATCAATCATATAACAAACAACTTCCACCCGATTGTGTAGTCTCTTGCTCAACTGCAATCCGAATCCAACACAATCGAATCGTACACTATTCATCACATAATCACTATTTAATCCACATATATTAACAAGTAACCTTCCACCCAATTGTGTAGCCTCTTACTCAACAGTAATCCGGATCCAACACAATTGAACCATACACTATTCTACACAAGTTCTTTCCTTTACCTTCAAGCTAGTGACATACTCATTACTCGCTAATGAGTTAATCACTACTGACTTTTCCAAATAACACGTATTCACATAACAATTAAATATAACAAGTAATTTAATATAACAAACTAAATAAACACATATAAACAAATAACTTTTTCCTTGATTGTGCAAACCTCTAGCCCGCAAGCTATACGGTACTACACAATCAAATCACCTGTTTAACCCCCGTATCACTCACCATACTCTTTTAAACGATTTCACCATCTTGATCAACATAAGCTTCCATGTCTCTAATCACCTACATAATTCCATACATGATACATACAACACTTTTAAACACTAATCATCATTAAACTAACTACTAATCATATTCATACTCTATTAACACTTCTAATTACACTATTAAGCTTATTTCATAGTTTCATGATAATCTAATATAAACACTAAAATTCTCATAAACACTAAATCATAATTTCATTACTTTCTATCATGTTATATCATCACTAACAATCATAAAAACACTAACAAACACTAATTAAACTAATTTCATATCATAAATCACTAGTTTTATAAAACCCCACCAAAACCCCACTTTGATCATAAGCTACATACTTCAAATTAATCACTTTCATGATGTTATATGATCACTAACAAGCTTATTACAACTAATTATCATCAATTCCATCAATTTAAAACCCTAAATTCGGATTAAAACCCTCAATTTCTTAAAACTCCATGAAACCCCATGAAACCCATAAACCCTAAGTTAAAATACAAGAAAATCACTTACCAAGATGTTAGAGATGATCAAAGAAGGATTAATTCGAATGATTAGAGCTTGAATCATAGTTTTGAAACTGATTTTTGACTTGTGAAAGCTTCCTGCGTTTTCTCTCAACTCCCTGTGTATTTTCTTATGTCTGGAACATGAATGAATAAATTGGGATAAACATACATACGTACATATCTAAATAAGTCGGCTTACTTATTTTATCCTCTTTAAACTCTACAGTCTGGAACTGGTAAAATCGTTTACATTTTTCACTATATCTCGTTATCTACATAATACTATTTCATTATAAAAATATATCCGCGTACGATTTTAAAACCTGAAACTTGGGGTGTTACAACTCTCCCCCACTTATTTCATTCGTGTCCTCACGAATGACACTCATACTACTCAGTCTTAACGCTATCTCTGTTCATACACAAACGCTTAATCTTGCTCAAAACACTTCACTTAGTTCACTGGTCATACTTAAACGCATATATTACTATTCTCTAGCACCACCACGTACATTACCAATACTAACTCTACAAGTTCTTAATCATATACCCCCTACATATTGGTTTCACATTATTTAGTGAAATACGTATCACTAGATACAAGTCTATTTCTTCTACTTTCTCTATTATCTCTGCCTATCATAATATCTAATCCGTAATTTACATATGTTAAACACCTCTTCCCTTACACTTTATCTCAACAATCACACTAAATCACTTTGATATTTGATAACTCCAACAATTCCATGTGAACTAGCATAATATAACTACGGTGATCAGGCGTAGACATATTATGTTATACACACTTCATTCTCAAGCTATCTCATATCATCGTTTTCTAATGTGATTCCCACCTAAGCACATAACACACAATAACTATTTAACAATTAAGCACATAATCAAAACTACTTCACAAGCAACTACAACGAATAATTTCACGTAAACACTTACTCTTACCTCTATCAATCCATCTCTGTACTTATATATCATAGAATCAATTTCACTGTTAAACATAATCATAATCATAGCAATTCAATAATCATAAATGGTTTAAGTTTAAGCAATCCTATCATGGATCACCTAACTCTCTTAAACCATTGCTCTGATACCAACTTGAAACGCCCCGAAAACACGACCGTTTTTTTTTTTTTTTTTTTTTTTTTTTTTTTTTTAACCATTTATTTTATATCATAAAACACTCTCTATTGGTCCCAGTCATGATTTAAATCAATACCATACTTCAAAACTTCATATTTCATTGTACCAACACACTTCAACCTAATTTAATTATTTTACTCAATCTAAATTTCATCATAAGGACATAACCATTGGAAAGTAGACTCTCTTAGCTTTTCAACGATATAAAGAACGTCAAAAACGGAGTTACGGTTCATCTTTTATGACCATTTTAAGTTTTCGAATTTCTGGGACACAGGGGAATCCGCCCGGATTCCCTTGCGTACTCAGCACAACTCGTGAGCAGAAGCGATTTTTAGGAATCCGACCTCGGGAATCCGCCCGGATTCATAAGAATCCGCCCGGATTCATCAGAATCCGCCCGGATTCATGTGATTACAGCATACTGCAGATTTTAATACCAAAACACAAACTTCCAACGCGCATAAAATCCAAACCGCTTCAAGTTAGACCTTAAAAATTTGCAGGCACTTCCATATCAACAAAATGAAACTTTCTACTTTTTCACTTTTCCAAATTTCCCAAAAACGCGGGATTTTGGCGTATGACTCTTTTCGGCACTAAAATGACCATTTTAAAAACATACTAATTCACAAACCATAACTCTTTTGACTCTAACTTTTTATACACTATTTCAATACTTCAAAACAAACTTAAAGCAATTGAAACCCAATCCATAGCACCACCACACACTAAATTCACCATGTGACCACTTTTAACCCATTTCGACACCTCTATAACCCGTTTCATAATGTAACAACTTTTCAACCAATTCAACAACTAAAACACATTTATTTAACCATTTCAACTCTGTTGACTATTTGTCAACTTCACAGTTGACCACCCAATCCTAATTGACCATTTTACACTTTTCATCACTTTTAACCGAAACAAAACCACATATACAAGACTCTTTTCTCTGTTTGACTTTTAAAGTCAAATACAACATATTGACCAACATTTTTAAAATCCAAAAATCTTTATTTGGGCGATTTACACAATCGTATATCAAAACAACAATTCAAAGAGAAGGAGCATTATCTAACCACATAGCTAGCTCCTTATCCACGTCACTAACATAAGCACATTCTTTATCCACGTATCGCTAGCCAAACTTCAACCTACATAATAAACACTGAAACGGGTAAGCACCACTACTTAGTGAGTACACAGGCAATTAAGCAAGCAATTCCACATAACACTATAACACATATCAATACATGACTACTTAAACATAAAATCACTGAACTCTATTTCTCTGAACACTGTACACTGAACCCTGAACACTGTGCTAACCGCAGTTAGCTCTTTAATCACCCCAGTATCTGTACACATCATCATTTTATTAACCGTAATCACAACACTAATCAACAACCATCACAACTTTTAACAAAATCTTAAATACACATATAAGAAATCAATCATATAACAAACAACTTCCACCCGATTGTGTAGTCTCTTGCTCAACTGCAATCCGAATCCAACACAATCGAATCGTACACTATTCATCACATAATCACTATTTAATCCACATATATTAACAAGTAACCTTCCACCCAATTGTGTAGCCTCTTACTCAACAGTAATCCGGATCCAACACAATTGAACCATACACTATTCTACACAAGTTCTTTCCTTTACCTTCAAGCTAGTGACATACTCATTACTCGCTAATGAGTTAATCACTACTGACTTTTCCAAATAACACGTATTCACATAACAATTAAATATAACAAGTAATTTAATATAACAAACTAAATAAACACATATAAACAAATAACTTTTTCCTTGATTGTGCAAACCTCTAGCCCGCAAGCTATACGGTACTACACAATCAAATCACCTGTTTAACCCCCGTATCACTCACCATACTCTTTTAAACGATTTCACCATCTTGATCAACATAAGCTTCCATGTCTCTAATCACCTACATAATTCCATACATGATACATACAACACTTTTAAACACTAATCATCATTAAACTAACTACTAATCATATTCATACTCTATTAACACTTCTAATTACACTATTAAGCTTATTTCATAGTTTCATGATAATCTAATATAAACACTAAAATTCTCATAAACACTAAATCATAATTTCATTACTTTCTATCATGTTATATCATCACTAACAATCATAAAAACACTAACAAACACTAATTAAACTAATTTCATATCATAAATCACTAGTTTTATAAAACCCCACCAAAACCCCACTTTGATCATAAGCTACATACTTCAAATTAATCACTTTCATGATGTTATATGATCACTAACAAGCTTATTACAACTAATTATCATCAATTCCATCAATTTAAAACCTTAAATTCGGATTAAAACCCTCAATTTCTTAAAACTCCATGAAACCCCATGAAACCCATAAACCCTAAGTTAAAATACAAGAAAATCACTTACCAAGATGTTAGAGATGATCAAAGAAGGATTAATTCGAATGATTAGAGCTTGAATCATAGTTTTGAAACTGATTTTTGACTTGTGAAAGCTTCCTGCGTTTTCTCTCAACTCCCTGTGTATTTTCTTATGTCTGGAACATGAATGAATAAATTGGGATAAACATACATACGTACATATCTAAATAAGTCGGCTTACTTATTTTATCCTCTTTAAACTCTACAGTCTGGAACTGGTAAAATCGTTTACATTTTTCACTATATCTCGTTATCTACATAATACTATTTCATTATAAAAATATATCCGCGTACGATTTTAAAACCTGAAACTTGGGGTGTTACAACTCTCCCCCACTTATTTCATTCGTGTCCTCACGAATGACACTCATACTACTCAGTCTTAACGCTATCTCTGTTCATACACAAACGCTTAATCTTGCTCAAAACACTTCACTTAGTTCACTGGTCATACTTAAACGCATATATTACTATTCTCTAGCACCACCACGTACATTACCAATACTAACTCTACAAGTTCTTAATCATATACCCCCTACATATTGGTTTCACATTATTTAGTGAAATACGTATCACTAGATACAAGTCTATTTCTTCTACTTTCTCTATTATCTCTGCCTATCATAATATCTAATCCGTAATTTACATATGTTAAACACCTCTTCCCTTACACTTTATCTCAACAATCACACTAAATCACTTTGATATTTGATAACTCCAACAATTCCATGTGAACTAGCATAATATAACTACGGTGATCAGGCGTAGACATATTATGTTATACACACTTCATTCTCAAGCTATCTCATATCATCGTTTTCTAATGTGATTCCCACCTAAGCACATAACACACAATAACTATTTAACAATTAAGCACATAATCAAAACTACTTCACAAGCAACTACAACGAATAATTTCACGTAAACACTTACTCTTACCTCTATCAATCCATCTCTGTACTTATATATCATAGAATCAATTTCACTGTTAAACATAATCATAATCATAGCAATTCAATAATCATAAATGGTTTAAGTTTAAGCAATCCTATCATGGATCACCTAACTCTCTTAAACCATTGCTCTGATACCAACTTGAAACGCCCCGAAAACACGACCGTTTTTTTTTTTTTTTTTTTTTTTTTTTTTTTTTTTAACCATTTATTTTATATCATAAAACACTCTCTATTGGTCCCAGTCATGATTTAAATCAATACCATACTTCAAAACTTCATATTTCATTGTACCAACACACTTCAACCTAATTTAATTATTTTACTCAATCTAAATTTCATCATAAGGACATAACCATTGGAAAGTAGACTCTCTTAGCTTTTCAACGATATAAAGAACGTCAAAAACGGAGTTACGGTTCATCTTTTATGACCATTTTAAGTTTTCGAATTTCTGGGACACAGGGGAATCCGCCCGGATTCAGGGGAATCCGCCCGGATTCCCTTGCGTACTCAGCACAACTCGTGAGCAGAAGCGATTTTTAGGAATCCGACCTCGGGAATCCGCCCGGATTCATAAGAATCCGCCCGGATTCATCAGAATCCGCCCGGATTCATGTGATTACAGCATACTGCAGATTTTAATACCAAAACACAAACTTCCAACGCGCATAAAATCCAAACCGCTTCAAGTTAGACCTTAAAATTTTGCAGGCACTTCCATATCAACAAAATGAAACTTTCTACTTTTTCACTTTTCCAAATTTCCCAAAAACGCGGGATTTTGGCGTATGACTCTTTTCGGCACTAAAATGACCATTTTAAAAACATACTAATTCACAAACCATAACTCTTTTGACTCTAACTTTTTATACACTATTTCAATACTTCAAAACAAACTTAAAGCAATTGAAACCCAATCCATAGCACCACCACACACTAAATTCACCATGTGACCACTTTTAACCCATTTCGACACCTCTATAACCCGTTTCATAATGTAACCACTTTTCAACCAATTCAACAACTAAAACACATTTATTTAACCATTTCAACTCTGTTGACTATTTGTCAACTTCACAGTTGACCACCCAATCCTAATTGACCCTTTTACACTTTTCATCACTTTTAACCGAAACAAAACCACATATACAAGACTCTTTTCTCTGTTTGACTTTTAAAGTCAAATACAACATATTGACCAACATTTTTAAAATCCAAAAATCTTTATTTGGGCGATTTACACAATCGTATATCAAAACAACAATTCAAAGAGAAGGAGCATTATCTAACCACATAGCTAGCTCCTTATCCACGTCACTAACATAAGCACATTCTTTATCCACGTATCGCTAGCCAAACTTCAACCTACATAATAAACACTGAAACGGGTAAGCACCACTACTTAGTGAGTACACAGGCAATTAAGCAAGCAATTCCACATAACACTATAACACATATCAATACATGACTACTTAAACATAAAATCACTGAACTCTATTTCTCTGAACACTGTACACTGAACCCTGAACACTGTGCTAACCGCAGTTAGCTCTTTAATCACCCCAGTATCTGTACACATCATCATTTTATTAACCGTAATCACAACACTAATCAACAACCATCACAACTTTTAACAAAATCTTAAATACACATATAAGAAATCAATCATATAACAAACAACTTCCACCCGATTGTGTAGTCTCTTGCTCAACTGCAATCCGAATCCAACACAATCGAATCGTACACTATTCATCACATAATCACTATTTAATCCACATATATTAACAAGTAACCTTCCACCCAATTGTGTAGCCTCTTACTCAACAGTAATCCGGATCCAACACAATTGAACCATACACTATTCTACACAAGTTCTTTCCTTTACCTTCAAGCTAGTGACATACTCATTACTCGCTAATGAGTTAATCACTACTGACTTTTCCAAATAACACGTATTCACATAACAATTAAATATAACAAGTAATTTAATATAACAAACTAAATAAACACATATAAACAAATAACTTTTTCCTTGATTGTGCAAACCTCTAGCCCGCAAGCTATACGGTACTACACAATCAAATCACCTGTTTAACCCTTTTATCACTCACCATACTCTTTTAAACGATTTCACCATCTTGATCAACATAAGCTTCCATGTCTCTAATCACCTACATAATTCCATACATGATACATACAACACTTTTAAACACTAATCATCATTAAACTAACTACTAATCATATTCATACTCTATTAACACTTCTAATTACACTATTAAGCTTATTTCATAGTTTCATGATAATCTAATATAAACACTAAAATTCTCATAAACACTAAATCATAATTTCATTACTTTCTATCATGTTATATCATCACTAACAATCATAAAAACACTAACAAACACTAATTAAACTAATTTCATATCATAAATCACTAGTTTTATAAAACCCCACCAAAACCCCACTTTGATCATAAGCTACATACTTCAAATTAATCACTTTCATGATGTTATATGATCACTAACAAGCTTATTACAACTAATTATCATCAATTCCATCAATTTAAAACCCTAAATTCGGATTAAAACCCTCAATTTCTTAAAACTCCATGAAACCCCATGAAACCCATAAACCCTAAGTTAAAATACAAGAAAATCACTTACCAAGATGTTAGAGATGATCAAAGAAGGATTAATTCGAATGATTAGAGCTTGAATCATAGTTTTGAAACTGATTTTTGACTTGTGAAAGCTTCCTGCGTTTTCTCTCAACTCCCTGTGTATTTTCTTATGTCTGGAACATGAATGAATAAATTGGGATAAACATACATACGTACATATCTAAATAAGTCGGCTTACTTATTTTATCCTCTTTAAACTCTACAGTCTGGAACTGGTAAAATCGTTTACATTTTTCACTATATCTCGTTATCTACATAATACTATTTCATTATAAAAATATATCCGCGTACGATTTTAAAACCTGAAACTTGGGGTGTTACATCAAACCACGTGTCGACTCCTGCCAAAACCCTAACACCTCTAGTCGTCGGCTGGATTTTCCAACCGCCGGTTGGATCCTGCTTCCAGAATGTTCCTTTTAGTTTCTTATTAATATCCAATTAATAAACTAATTAACATTTTAGTTTCTAATTAATTTATCACTTTGATAAATTAATAAACCAATCTTAATTTTAATTCCAATTAATATTATCTCTCTTTATTTTCTCTTACTGTTCATTGAGGGCGACCCGAAAAGAACTCCACTTTTAACGATAGTCTTACCAATTAGTTATGACCTTGGACACTTTTCCAACACACAGTACATATGACAACACTTTCTAGAGGTGACGGTTTTGACCCATCTGCTTAAGCATGAGCAGATTCGGTCATGGTGTTTCTCAGACGGTCGAATAGAAGGAAAAAAAAAAAAGAATAACCAATTGAAAAAATAGTTAAAAAAGGAACAGGTCATGGCCGTAATTATTCATATATTTAGTTTATATTCCAATGAGAACACTTTAAAAATAAGAATGGCTAGGAACACCTCATAAATGCACAACTAGCAAACAAATTCATTATATGCACACTCATACATCTCAAATATGTGTAGAAAAATAAATGCGAACTTTTGGAAATGCACAAAAATCGAAAAAACGATTGATGCACAATTATAGCGATAATCATGCATCAATCATTTTTTTTTTTATTTTTGTGCATTTTTGTAAGGGTACATTTATTTTTCTTTGCATATTTGAGATGTACGAATGTTAATCTAACTATTTTATCAAGAGTAATTGTGCATTTGAAGCGTTCTTAACCGTTCTTATTTTTAAGGTGTTCTCATTTGATCTAAACTATATATATATATATATATATATATATATATATATAAACAAATTTGGTGCTGTCAAAGGGCATACTGAGAGGTTATTATTGTTTCTTAATGAGGTTTTTATAACCCTCATGTTACGATTAAAGTTTAACAAAAAAATCTTATTAGAAATTGACATGAAGTATTAATTTCGCATAACACCAATGTTTGATTTCCTTATGATATAGGGAAATCAACCTGAAAAAGTAACTAATATGTTAGAATTAGACCGTGAATAAAATATGACTTTTGTCGACACTTTGGACCTATAATTTGAAATTGTGTAGTAAAAAAAATTTGGTTGTCAAAAAAGTTTGACTAAAGGTGAAATTACCATTTTATTATATTTTTTTTTTTTTTACTTTTTTTTTTGCCACTTTTAGCTTATCTGGACTTTACACATCATATATTCATTTAATACGTGAGTTTTTCTAACCTTGCAAACATACTATATAAACACTTATTGTACTTTTTAATTGCATTTTGAGAAAAAAGTGTTTATATAGTATTTTGTAAGATCAAAAAAGACATGTATTAAATAAATATATAATATGTAGCCTACGTAAGCTAAAACGGTCCAAAATTACTGGAAAATAAAATTAAAAAAAAAAAGAACTTTGTAGTTGGTATATTTGTTAGAGCACACGGTATGCTCTTACGTGGCATCGTCGTTCTTCAACGAGAACACTGTAACACAGTGTTCTCCCAAACCGCTCCAATGTTCCCGTCAATGTTCTCGTCGGCGTTCTTCAATCAACGTCCAGAATGAGACGTTGTCTCCCACAGTGTTCTCATTTTATTTGGATTTTTCCCACACAAACAATAAATATAAAAACAAAAATAAGTTTTAAGAACATTGTTACCACACCACAAAATCTTCACCAACAACATTCGCCAGAACACTGTCCAGAACACTGTTTACCACACCCTGTACTCTTAGCTATGTGATTCAGGAGATGTTTTTGTTATACTCATTGTCTCATGCTATAGGGTGTATGCTAATGAGATGAAATTTAGGCAAGAGGGTTTAAAAAGTTGCTACAAGACCTAGAAGGATATTATTGCTTTCTTGAGTATCAACCATTGGCATACATCAGTAAAATCTTGATAAGTCAAACATATGTATTTTGATATGCTTTTAACATTTACTCAATTGATCCATACATTGTGTTTTTCAAATAATTAGTTTTTTACTTTTGTAATCTTTTGATGATCATTTTGGTTCATAGAAAATATATTTGCTATAGAAAGTACCTCAATTCGTAGCTATGTTGGAGTTAGGACAGATCGTTTCTTGTGCATCGGAATAGTGGAGTTTTCATTTACTTTGCATTTCAAATCCATATAATCTTTAATTTAATAAACAGTAATAAATATTTATAGATATTATGTTACCAGTAATAAATATAAAATATGAAATATATTACCTAAAACATTCAATCTTCTTGTTATATACCACAAAATAAATATAACATCCCTTTAGATTGTATTTTATATTAACACGATACGTATATCAATTATGACACTTCATATTACTAGCACAAATCGATATCCTATTTTATCTTTGTAAAAAGTATTTATAGTCGCCCGCATTATCGCGAGTCTTAAAGCTTACATTTACCATTCATGTATTATAAAAGTGATATCTTATCCTAAAATTGGTTCTTCAAATTCTCAACTCAAAGTCATAACTATTATTTCTTTATGTAATTTTATAGGTGTAATTTTGTATCACCATTTGTATACGCGACTATGCAGTCTATCACATTTGTGTTTTTAAATATGAATTTAGCGATTACACGGGATAACACATTAGAGTTTTAAAAGTTAACAATTAAATTTAAAAGAAACGTGATGCATAAAATGTTAACAATTAAATCATTATTATTCATATTCTACCTATTTTTCAACGAATCCATACAATTCTCTACCTCTTTTCAAAAAATGTTCATCTCTCTAATGAACATATTGTTGAAGATGCAAAAGCTTCAAAAAAATTTTTGAAAGGTACGATGCATAATATTTAATTAAAAAAATAGTTTTCATAAGTATTTAATAACTTAATTAGAAAAAAACCAAAAAATTTAAACCGTACAAAAATAATGAGTTATATTTTAGATGTTATTGGTTGACGATTATATTATAAAATTTATGTTTTATGGTACAATTTTATTTGACTTATAAAATTTAAATAGATTATAACCCGCGAATTCGCGGAGCTAGCACATGATTTTAATACAAAATTTTGTATTATATTTGTTTATTTTTTTTCTTTGTGTATTTATCGATATGTGTGTTTTATGTTTACCAAGTATGATGAAGTTAGAGTAATCGCAACATATCTTTTTTTTTTTTTAATAATCATACACATAGTTTGTGAATATCCACGAGATTAAATAATAGATAGGCCAATATTACGTATTTTTTCTATTTATTTAAAAACGGTTTTAAATAAATAGAAACAATCGACCATGAAAAGAGACATATAAAGTGAATGAGCAAACTTACAGTAACATGTATGCAGCTAAAGATTGAAATATCATTTGACTCGTGGGCTTGAGTTCTTCTTAACTTATACACAATAAAACTGCAATAAATATAAAAAGACATAAGGAAGTACATTTTAGTCATTTATATCAAAGGTAGGTGTAGACATCTTCTGCTGTTAAAAATGTGACATCAGCACTTTAGAGTAAAAAAGTTGCAAGTCAATCGTAAAACAAATTAGTCTACCAAATCATTGTCAAGATATAAATTTAATTAAGGAACATTGTCATGTGATAATTTCATGCAGTAAGCTTCCCTGCTTTGCATGATATGAGGTTCGGGTTGCTTTGCACTTAAGAAATTAGGATTTTAAAATCAAACCATTATCAAAAGACACATTACCACCCAAAAATGCACCATGAAGATGAGATTTATGCCATTTGCTTGTAGTAGAGATGTTCTATGTAGATGACTACAAAAGAAAAGATAAATAGTTAGTAAGAAATGACTTAACTAAACACACTGATATATACAAAAGATGTTTGTAAATTCTCAGGGAACCGTTAGCAACCCACATAACAGAAACCGAACCACATAATACAGATTGCTATATTTCACAAACCAAACCAAAACCACATCGTGAAGTTAACCCTCCTTTTTAGTGAGGTTCAACGTTTGGTTTCGGTTGGGCTACATTTTTTAAAAAAGTCCCCACAAAATAAAGGGGGTTATGAAAAGAATATATCACCCTAAACAATAGTCTATCCATTTGAGATGATCTACTATCCTCTGAACAACAAACAACAGAACATTGGTCCTCTTCATGACTATTTGGTATTTTTTGTAATGAGCTTTAAAGAAAGCTTTCTTCTCAGAAAGCTTATTTAACACTACGCTTATGAGCAAATTTTGACCATTAGTCTCAAGCTACTGATTCTGATTTAACCTCCCAAAAGATACAGAATCACCATGACCATGAACATGGCTTCCCTACAACAATGTGTCTCAAACAACAACAAAACTTTCAATCAATTGACCCAAAAGCACAAATTACTCAAAAACATAGTTAGACACACAAAAAGAAAAAAAAAAGATGCTACCTTTTAAAGATCTCAGTTAGGTTATCCGCCAAGTATAGAGTGGGCTCTACTTTCCTTCTAGAGACCTGAAAAATCAAATGCAGGAGTTACAAATTTGTGTTGAAATATCACTCAAATATTTTTAATGGACAAATCACGCTCACATGGGTCCAATGTGCATAGCCCAAACGTGATAATACATGAAGATTCTACATTTGCCTAGTTCATACCCAAGATGCCAAACCTGAAAACATATGCACAACATGCTTACAATCTGCTATATTTGCACCAACATTCGGATATTGAGTAATAAATAAGGGCATCTTCGATGGATGTTCTTTATAGCTTTTTTCCACGAAATTAGTGTTCGGATTACTTATATATAATTGATGAAGACAGATTTCTATGATTGACTGTTTTCCAGCCAACAAAATCTTGAAGAAATAGACCAAACACCTTGAACTTGTATGCCAAATTTAAAAATTCTCATTGACATTACATCGAACACCTTGTGCACGTCCAAGAAACTTCAAAAATTGCAATACATTGATGAAATTACATCACCTAGTTAAACATGAATGAATAAAACTTAAAAGATGACTTGATGATGGTACTCAATTCAACAAAAAAAAAAAGCAAAAACAATTATGAGAAATACATGATAGTAGAGACACACTAATTTTACTAACTTATGATGGTGAATAAAGAGTTAATATAAGGATTTTCTTGATCCGTCTAAGCCAAGCAAATGGATACCATAAAATCTCGAATTCAAGTTAGAATCAAAATAATACACAAAACTAAAAGTGATAATAATCGTATGTAGAATCAAAATCATTATGATATTAATCCTATGAACCCTAATTTTAGACCAAATCAAAATAACGCAAAATCATAGTATACCTGGTGCTGATGATGAAGAAATCAAAATCGGAAAAATCGTCATCACCCGATTCAAAACGCTTTTAGATAGAAAATAAAGCGAGCCATTTTTTGTGAAATTTAAATTTCATAACGTTTCATAATTCTGGGATGATTTTAAATTAATCAGGGTAATTAACAAAACCATCAAGGGTAGTTTTGTCTTTCACCAACTCTCTAATTTGCTATTTAGGTAATCACCTCTCTAATTTTAAATCAATGGCTCTTATTCAAAATATTAAAACAATTAATGGTCAAGATTGATTTGAAATGGGCTAGTTTTTAGAATGTTTACTTAATTATAGTTTTCTTTTAATATTAAGAGAGATTGCACGATTTACAAAATCACATTTGAAGTCGCAGGTAGGCCTGTAAGCGAACTGAACGTTCAACGAACTATTCGCGAACCGTTCGACGGGAAGTTCGTTTATGTTCGTTCGTTTCGTTATATGAACGAACATGAACAAATTTTTACGTTAGTTTAATTATATGAACGAACATGAACACATGTCTCGTTCGTTCATTTACGTTCGTGAACGTTTGATAACATGTTCGTGAACGTTCGGTTAAATGTTCGTTTATTAACTAATAATTTAATTGAATTAATACATATTTGTATATCTTATTTTGATTAAGCTAAATATCATATAGAATATTATTAATATTTCGATATTTTCATTTAATAATATTAAACATCTCGATATTTTTACCTTACAATTTTCCTCAACTCCAAACGCACCTCGACTAGTTTCAGATGTGCTGCTCTTTCCAACGATTGGACCAAGCAAAGGAGTTTATCTTCATATATATATATATATATATATATATATATATATATATATATATATATATATATATATATGTTCGTTTATGTTTGTTGAGGTTCGTTTAAGGTATTAATGAAGAAATGCATTAAATTATGTGTTTGTTCGTGTACGTTCGTTTGTATTCGTGAACAAACAAATTTTCTCAATGAACGAACATGAACAACAAAATCTGTTCGCTTATCCGTTCGTGTTCGTTCGTTTGTTAGTCAAAACCTTAATGAACGAACACAAACAGACTCCGTTCATGTTTGTTCGGTTCATTTACAGGCCTAGTCGCAGGATATATATTACTGAAATACTGTAAAAAATATATATATATTTACTATTTTCTCATAGCCACTTTTGATTCAGGCAGACCTCTGCCCTTTTCCTTCCTTCTGCCCCAATAACATTCCCCCCCATTCACTCTCTCGCCCATTCATCTCTGCGCCTCATTTGGCCTCACCCGTTTTATTGTTTTTTATTTTCATTCTTTTCAAACAACTATGAGCAGCGGCGGCGATTCTAGGGTTTCGATTCCAAACACTGTACGGAAGTTATTTCTTGAAGTCAAGAAAACCCTAGGTTCTTTCAAGTACACCGATGACTTCATCTATGCAGCGCTAAAAGACTGTGATTTGAACGTTAACGAAACTTCCCGGCGGTTAAAGATGATTCATGATATCAGAGAGATCGCCGGAAAACACAGCGTCGAAGATGTTTATACAATGCTTAAAGAATGCAACATGGATCCTAATGATGCTGCTCAAAGACTGTTATATATCGGTATATAAACCCTATAAACCCTAGCATTTGATTTTTATTTTAATAGCCGTTTGTATGTTTGTGATAAGAGTAAGCGATGTGTGTTTTGGAGGTGGATATAAGGTTCTATTTTTGATGAATCAAGGCTTCTTTTTGTTGTAACTGTATTACATAATCTTTTTGTTATTATTCTTGTGCACAATGTTATACATATTTGTTAATGATGATAGTCTTGGTTTTTTAAAACATTTATTGAAGTAATGTTGACTGATATGGGAAGATTTTTTATATTTTTTATAAATATGGTAAAAATTTAATATGTTCTATTGCAATAATGGCTTTGGCAATGTTTGTACATTGGTTTGCTATTACCAGTTTCATTGCACTTTTCTTTCAATAATGTCACATTTATAACCTGTTAAAGTTCTTGTAAACCATTTGCACTTTATCTATTAACTGTTGTGGAATCTTGTTTACCTTTTAATATTTGTTTTCTTCTTAATGTTTTAGTTTTTCCTAAATGTGATAATTCTTGCAGATACTTTTCATGAGGTTAAAAAGAAACAAGATAGGCGTAAAAGTGTAAGTTGTGATGCCGAGCTCTTTTGATATTTATTTGAACTGATGTACAAAGGTGTGAAAAGCTTGGTATTTTTTGGGGCACTTGGATGTATAAAAGTGATCTCAATACTCTTTTCAATTTATTAATGATTGGAAACAGGGAAGCTTTGCTGTTATAATTATATGGCTTGAAAATTAATTAGTTGTTTCTGCAATTTCGTTCAGATAACAAATGATACTTCTGAAGAGTTTAAACGGACAGGAGGCAATCAGATATGGGGAGCTAGGGGTGGGCGAGGGCCTTATTACTCATCAAAAGCTTTTGATGGTATGTGTTATATTTCAGATTTGGCCTTTACTTCTGCTGCTATTTTTCATCTCATATATGCATGCAGTAGATAGTTCACCTGCATGTAGCAATTTATGCATGCAGTAGATAGACCTGAAGTGATTAGATTTGATTTATCAATCAGGGAAGCATGCTTTATCTAAACAAAAATAATTTATATTTCTTCATCTTTTGGAGTTTTGATTCATATTTTTGTCTATCATGAGTGAGAATCAGTTAAATGGATGGAAATTTTTTTGCTCATGAATTGTTTAGTCAAATTCTCACCACTTTATTACCCTCTCGCTAGGTCAAAGTTTAAGTTTGAGGTCCATGTAGGCGTATTTATATTGCCTAATGAAACTGAATATATTCTTGGAACAAAGAAATAAACCTATTTTATAATCGGAAGTCCAGTTCAGCGTCACACACTTTTTTTCACAGCAGTGGTTGAAATTTCATTGTCATTGCACGACTACTGAACAGGCTGACTGATTTGGGGTATGAATATATGATTAACGCTAGAACGCATTTTGTTGTACTATTAATTTACTCATTACCTGTCTCAAAAGTTGCCTGGTTGGTTCGTCAACAAATGTACAAGTTGGAATGTTGTTTGACACCAGGAAAGAACTGGAAAGAGAGATTTTAATTGATCTGATACTTCATTGGTTGAGTTACTTCTGAAGTATTGTTCATGTCATTGTTATTACGCTTCACATTATTCTGTACTAATATACTAACACTAACCCATACGAAGTAGGTAACCAGAAGGTGAAATATGGATTAATGATATAAATTTATCGTGTTTATCTTGTTAGAAGTTGCAGTTATCTTGTCAGATAGTGAAAGTATACATCTGCCACTGGCAATGTGAAGTTTAATAGTTTTTCTTGTCAATACAGATGGCGGAGGTGGGAGAAATTCGAGTGCTGGGAAGGAATATGGCGTTACCAATCGCCCAGAGAAGGTTTCAAGGCTGACCTTGCCAGTTAATTCTGGAAAGGAAAACAATGTGAAACATGTGGCCGAGTAAGTTTCATGTGCAATCCGTGTGATGTTCTGCTTTCCGTATTCGAACTTTCGAAGACATGTATCATTTTTTGACTTTCCATAATTCTTATAACTAATTTGTTTGCATCTGAATTGGTTTGTACTGTTTACAGTTCTGCTGCTATTAACAATGGTAAACCAGCTGTATCCAATGGTACGCCGACGGTATCCAATGGTAGTTACAGTCATAAGCTTGCTCCAAAACCATCTGCAGGTAGCGTCAAAGGTTAAATTTTTAATTGTGAACACACCTCTAACTATCGATAATGCATTGCACAAGCTCACTAACTTTGCTGTTGTCAGATGTCTCGTCTCAGACTCCAGACCATGTTGTGGTTTCATCTCAGAACGTCCGACACACTTGTGCTGTGGGCAGCATAACATGTGAGATTGTAAAGCGTAGCGGCTTTAGTGAATCAAAATCCCGAAGTCCTGCTGGGGTGAAGTTTAGTGCTGATAAAGTTGGTGCTGGTACCATTCCGGTCATTTCAGAAGCTGCAGATTCCTACAAATCAAAACAACAAAATTCTGTTGTAGTTGTAGAGGATCAGCCCTTTGAGCTGTTGCAGCCTCCTTTGTTGTCGATCCAAGACAGTTCAAATGTTGTTGATCCAATTCAGGATAACAAGCCTTTTCAGTTGTTAGACGAGCCTCTTAAAGGTAATTGCAATGCCTAAGTAGCTTCATGATCCTTGATGGCATATCAAGGTCTATGATAAGCATATATGGATACATATTTTGAACTTAACGCTGGAGTACTTATTTTGTCAAGGATGTAACTGATTATGATTTTGTCTTTCAAAAACTGGGTAGATATTGGATCTATCAACCTTACAATTAACTTTAAGTTGTAATGTTGGGTTAGGTTGGGACCTGGGGGGTTTTATTGATGCAAGTAGTGATGGCTTATGGAATTTTAGAAGACAGTATTAGATTTTCAGAGCGAGAAGCATAAATAAAAGATATGTGAACAACATACTTTACCCTTATTGCTAAACAGTTTTCTTTTAGGCATGACTAGTATTACTATTATTTGGAATCATATATATATGGACCCTTAAAAATGGTAGTTGGTTTTGTTATAACATCTGAAATTTGTTGTATGCTTGCCATAATCAGTGATCAGTATTGATCTTTTTAATCATTCCGTTTAAATTATAAACAGATATTATAGAAGTTTAGCTATAATTGTTGCAGCATTATTAGTATCTGACGGTTTCTCTGTTCGTGTAACTTACATCTAGTGACTACCTCTGATAATAAGACTGTATCCATCAACAAAACGCATCTGGTTTCTGAAGGAGAATCTGAGTTGAAAATACCAGCTGCAAAACCTGATGCGATGCTAGAGAAGTTGACTCTATACTCTCATCAACCTGTTATTTTCCCTGATCATCTTCAAGTCCCTGAAAATTATAAAAGCCAGTTTACATTTGGAAGTTTGGATGCTATTTTTGATGAACCCGGGCCTTTATCTGTGCCAGAATCTATCCAGCAAAATGGTGAAGTTGTCACAGAACCTTCTTTGAGGTAGATGCTTGTATTACTGCTGTTCTTTGTTTGATATCATGAATCTCTTCACATTTGTTATAAGATTCAATATGCTACATATTGCATGTCCATATCTTTTAGGTAGAGGTGCCAAAATGGGTAATTTTCGACACATGTCGAAATAGTCAGGTCAGGTTGGAATGTCGGATTAGATCCACCAGTACTTTTTTTTGTCCAAATTTTATAAAAAATGATCAGTAACATTTTTTTTGTATTACAATAATATCTGGTTTGTTTGAATAAATCTGTTTAGGGGGTTGAAATGCATTTAAAACAACACTTTAGATTATTTTCTGCCCACTTGATCTGCTCGGCCTTTTGCATGCCTAGCCAACTTGTTAACTTTGACGCATTTGACCTGTTGGAGACTTGAAGTTAAAGTATGACCCAAGTCAACCCCTTTTTAAGTATATGGGTTAAAATTGCAACCTCTGCGTATAGTGCATCTAAAAGTAAAATAGTACAACAGGTCTGTGGATTCCAAGTTGCTTTGATGGTCCTAACTTACATTGGCTATCGTAGAGTTATTGACATCAGTATCAGTCTTGCTGTTATTAATTCTACAGTTGTCTCTGAGTGTGGACAGTCTTGTAATTTTGCTCTCTAACTTCTCCTTTATTTGGTGCCAGTAACCAAAATATTCCCACAGCAGCTCAGGAAGGTGAAATACAAGATAATCCGCTGCCAGACGTTTCCAAACCTTTATTACCTTCACAAGATAACATCTCATCTGATCCTGCTTTAAAGCATGAGATGCAGACAAAAATTGAGATGACCCTCCCTGATGGAGGATCCCAGAACCCAGCTCTTCAAAATACCATGGATTATAATTATGGTTTTATGCCACCGCTTATGGGTCCACATTTTGTACAACTTGATGTACCTGAGCTCCAGGCAAGTGATCTATCATTAAGAAGCTGTAATGAGCCTTTTGATATTCTTTATATTATTACGTATGCATTTTTCTCTTGTTTTTATTTTACTTAGAAATGGAGATTTTGACCCATATACTTGAATGGGTAGATTCGGGTTGTCTTCTTACCTCTAACGGGTCAAAATGGTAGAATACTCTCAACAAAACATTAGGGGATCCAAGTCGAATATGGGGTGAAAGCCGACCCAAAGTTCAATTCTAATGCATTAAATTTTTTGAATTTATAGTATTCAGAAAGCATGTGCCAGATTATCAGGCACAAATGATTAATAAATTTTTTGACAGAATATTGGACACAAAGCGTTGTAGGGGTTATCCAATCTGGACCAGAACAAAATGTTACCTATGTTGGCTCGTTACAAAACCTGCTCTTTTTGGAGCTATAACTCTAGCTTCTCTGTAGCTTTTAGTTCAATGATTTTTTCGCTGCTCAAAAATAAAATAAAAAAATGAACAAAACCTGCTCTTTGTGCCACTTCTAAATTTGTTGTGTTATAAACAGATACATATGCATCTACAGATACAGGCTTTTATGGTCATATGTTTATCGTTTTAAGTCATACATATTTCAATGCATTTACTTATGCTTTTAAATCAACTGAAAACTGCTTTGATTTGTAGACTTAAACAGTATGCATGATAGGTTATTAGTGTTGTCCTTGTGGTCTTTTGAGAGTTATAATTCGCAAGCAATTATGCTTATAATTGTGTTTTTTACTTTATTATTATTATTGTTGTTACTTTTGCTTTCTTACCATTAGTGGTGACTGTTAATGCATGCAGAATGGCAGCTCTCCAGTTTCATCTACGTTGGGCCCAACTCCTGTGACACAAGCTACTGTGGCTGGCCAGAGCTCTATTGCGTTGTCTCCACCTCTCTTTCCTTATTTCAGACAACCATATCCAAACTACTTTCCTTATAATCCATATTTCCCACATATGTACTTGCCACCTAATGTTCACTTGTTAAACCATGGTGTATTCCCTCAGCAACCACCTACGGGCAATGTACATATGCAGGCAGGTGTAAAACTCCCTGCTACTTCACAGTATAAACAAGGAAGCAACGAAGATCCTACTGCGTCTCAGGCAAAAGATAGCAATATTCACCCAGCAGTGCAACAGGTTCGATCAACATCACCTTATTCACATGTCCTCTTAATAGTAATTGAGCAAGTCAAGTCATATTTTTTCTAGTTATTTCTCTAGGATGGCTGACATGTGTCACTTCTGTGGTAATCTTATTATTACACTTTTTGTAGGTAGGATATCATGACTAATAACAGATCATATGCTTTCTTTGTGATGCTGCCCTAGTTCATTCAGTTCAGAAGTGTAATAGGTTATTATTTTTAATTTTAAAATTGCAGGGTGAAGATCCTCAAGTTTGGGCTCCTGTAGCTGGCCGCGATGTACCCAATATATTGCCGAATTATTTCTACAACTTCCCTCAAGGACAACACATGGCATTCTCACCTCTACAAGCTGGCCTTTACTACACTTCCCAAACAATGACTGCTCAATCTACTGTACAACCACTTGTGTACCCATCTCACTCTAGTTTTGGGTCAGTTGAAACCATGGTGCAATCACCCACCTCTTACCAACAGCCTCAACATGAACCACAAACTGAGTTACCGGATAGAGAGACCAGTTGATTGTAGTTTTAAAATTTCGTATTCAGGTTAAATTTTTGGATGGAGAAAATATAATACATTTGGTCTTGACCCGAGTGTATATATTTTAAGTTAGGGCCTTGTGATTTGAAGCGCTAGAGCATCTGTGGCTGAATACTTTTTTTAGGAGGGCAGGCTGCATTTTTTTTTTTGTTTTTACTTGGAAGAACTTGTCGTATTGGATCTTTTCAAGTCATAGTGATAGGAAATCAGGAGTAATATTGTGAAGGCTGAAATTTCCGCTTTAATTTTTGTCGTCAAATTGTATATCAAAGATTATAGACAGAATGGGCGAGTTATGCTATGTTAAGAGTTCATATGGCATTTGGCATCTAATGGAGTTCTATCAATTTTGTTTTGGCAGCTTGTTTTTACGGTTATTGTTTATTGTTTATGTTTACTTGCCTTTCCCAGATTAGCCTGTGAAGTTGATTTGGATAACTAAAAGGTCTATATACTTATTGGAGGTTGCCAATGGGGTTGCTTATGTGTTGTAGGTACATTTCAGATCGAGTTATTTCACAAGTTGAAACTATCAGATTAGGTCGACTCATAAATAGTCGAAAACTTTTTACATTTTACAACTAACTGTTGTGTTAGTTTGTATGAAGTAATTATCAAACATTGACATAAGCTTTTGAGTAACTTAGAACCCATTTACCTAAACTGGAGTAACGCTTAACATTTTTGGATTTGATACAAGTAGACACTGTCACACTCGTATTGATGTCTTAAAGAATCTCAATTATGATAAACCGTTAGCATCAATTCTTTCATTCTGGTCTTCCACTATTCTAGGTTTCTGATTTAATGATGTTTGCTTAGGAAGCTGGTTACTCATATCACGAGTTTCCTTTACATTAAGTGTTGTGTAAACTGACATCCCGCATATTGCTACAAAAGCTCCACAAATGCTCGCGTAACCCGGATCTGAACTGAAGAGTAAGTACCCTCCTAGAAGGATGATACAGGTCTTGAATTGCCCTAATACCACATGTGATGTAGCCGACGTTGCCCTGCACAAACACAGTATTTTAGCAAGTTGACTCGTTTTTAAAATTTGTAGCTGAGTTGACTGCACAGAATTGCTTACCCAAGAGCTAAAGCTCCAGACCATTGCAGGAGGAAGCCTAAAAGAGCAGAAATGAGAACTGCAATGGAGTTATTGACATCCCATTTGAAGGATAATGCACCTGGTGGATCCAACAATGGCATTAAAGTTACCAGGAAGAATACAGTTATTGGGGTGGTCTTCCACATCAACCTACCAAGAAAGAATATATAACAAAATCTCTAATTAGATTGCCATAAATACTTCGTTATAATATGTTGAAGAATGTATTGACTTAAATTGTTAGTTACTTACGCAAGAGCAGTCCAATTGTTTTTTTGTTGGAGATTAGACCACAAGATTTTGTTAATGGCACTTGGTATTATCCATATAGTTGCTATACAAGCACCAAACAAATTGAATTCTAAATCTGTCACTGTTGCAACTGCTACACCTACAGAAACAACAACTAGTGCAAGTACCTGTCAAATACATATGAATCAGATTGTATAGTGAAAACGGTTTGGCTACGACTATTAACATTGCAGATAGTAATTCTGTATGAGGATAACCTTATGCAAAGAAATGATCTTTTTGAAAAGAATGAACTCTGCTACAACAATGGTTGGAGTGACTGCAATCTTAGCCATCTGGTAGAAGCCTATGCTGCATATTTAACACATAACATAATATTCATTTTCTATATATATATATCGTATCATGTAACTAGGATCCTCAAAAGGAACAAAAAGAAAAAATCTTTAAATGGCGTAAATGAATATTGGACTGAGGTTTGTCCTAGGAGTAAGAGGCTTAGAGGTGCAAATTTCAACCATTTACTTATTAAAGGATTGATATGGGTTTGTTTTAAGTCGTTTTACATAAAAATAGATTAAAAAAAAACAAAAAAGTGCTTAGCAGGTCAACCCAACCAGACTCAGCGTGTTCAATTTGTACTAGGAAATAAGAAGTTTAAACTCAAAAGCCCTTTGAGTAGTTACTCAAAGTCTCAAACCACCCGACCCATCCATGCATTTTCATGATGTTCACCTGTTGTAATTAAGACTAGTATTGGCCAAACCAGAAGCAAAAGCCATGACGGCACCCAAAGCAAAAAGTGATACGAAGGGAGTTGTTTTGGTTGGAGGTGACGGTGGCAAGAGGGACAGAGCCTTGAGTATGGCAAGTAGCAGCCAAGCAGTCGTGTAATGGATTAAGGTCAGAAGGATCGGGTAATTAAATCCAACTCTCCCCATTACCTGTAGTCAGAGAATTCAAACAAAAATTACACATATATTTCACAACAAAAATATAAGTCTTTGTTTTCAAATACTGGAAATTTTGTTGACTGACCAATTTGTTTCCCATGATTATTCCAACAGACACCAGAAAATTGAATGTTAAGGCCACAACAGGGCCACATAATCTTTGCTGTTGACGCTTGGCTCCTTCTGATGTTCGAAGTTCATTGTAGATTGTCCCTCTGAGTTCCTCCAATGCTCGTGCTGACATCAAAACATAACATACATCTCAACAATGTCAATTTGGGTATGTTCTATTATTCTTAACCGGTCAAACATGTTAAAACAATTTTTTTTGAAGTATATGTCCAAAACTGGAAATTGGACAAAAGGGTTAACTGGGGATTTTTGAATGTATAGAAACATCTAAATCATCTTAGCAGAAAGGGACCGCATTATATTTGTGATAACATAGCCTTTTCAATCATATTTAGCATAGTTTTGTCAACGAAAGTATAGAATGCATATTCAAACATATTCAATTCTCAAGCATTCAACTGAATACTGAAAAAGTAACACAATCCACAATCACGATTCATGAACTTATTAGAAAAAGTCACTAGGCCAACTGCAACAAATATTTAATCATAGGTAACAGAAAGACACACAAACAACAAAAAGATTAGAATGCAATAAAAGTTTCATATAAATCAAACCTGCATCCCCTGCATCACTATCTTTTCTTTTCAGGAATGATTTTCTCTCATATTTTCCAAGAAAAGAAGTAATTAGTTCCATTCCCTTAAACATCATCATGCATTTCTTGATGATAATACTGTACTGTATCCAAAATACTATCTTTATCCAAAATAGTATTTTCGAATGTAATATAGAAGTGTGTCCCTTGTTTATATACTCAACCCAGATGGAAATTGCTTTGGAGTAAATTAAATTAAATTAAAATAAAATAAATGATGATAATGGTTTGGTTATTATTTACTCAAACAAGTGCACTTTATTAAAATGAAATTTTGATTTCTTCTGCACTACGTTTAAAGTTCATGCGTAGTTCACATATTATTGTCGAGTAAAGTTCGGTTGAACTGAATGACAAATAATAAAAAGAAATATAATGAGTGGATGATCCATTTATTATTTTATGAATGAACGTGTTTATGGTTTATTTGTTGGCTTGTTTTACGTGTTATATAAACCATTTTTTTTTTCGTTATGAAAAAAATACGATGTCAAAACATAAATTTATACTCTCTTGATTGGTTGCATAGCGTAAAAGTTGAAAATGAGTATTAAATTTATTTATCTTAATTAGTGTCATCCGCTATTAACGTCAGTCCTAACAACTATAATTACCATTTCTGATTCATTATGAATGAGAAATAAACAACCCAATATTAAAGTAGTAATGTTATGGAGTGTTTGTGTATGTAGTGGGTATCGGAATGAGTTCGATTACCAAATAATCTGTTTGGTTAATAAGTTTAGTTTCAAAGAATGAGAATCAAACCTGTTAAGTTAGTTATCCATATTCTAATTTAATTTCTAAACACAAGTAAGTTGATAGAATTTGAAGATTCATTTCTGTTCTCAACCTTATTCATACCCACATGATTACAACTTTCAAACCAAACGCTCTCTTACGTTTGTTAAGTGTTGGTCCCACCATCTTTGATTGATGGGTGGTCCTTGGGGTTGGGGGTGTTAAAATTACTAAGGGTCGTTCGTTCAAAAATATTCGTATCCAAATCCATTACCCGAATATTCGAAGATTCGATTCAAAATTATTCGAAAATCGGATATCCGAAATTTCGGATACTCAAATTTTGGATATCCGAAATTTCGGATACACAAATTTTGAATATCCAAAATTTCGGATTCGGATATCGTTTTTCATAAATTTCGGATAGTTCGGATATTCGATATCCGATATCCGAAAAAACAAAAAAAAAAATCTTTTTTTTATCTAATTTTATGAAAAGTATATAAGATTAATAGATTATAGTTATCGAAATTGATTAAAAATAATATTATGTGCTCTAATATATAACTTAAGATTTGATTACATAATGTAACATTTTGAAGGATTTGATATATCCGACTTTGAACATTATTTGGTGGTGTTTGTGGGCACATAGAGGCCGGATCTTGATCTATTGTTGTTATTCGTGGGGCTCTTTTGAACTATGGGCTTTCTTTTAGCACATCAATGCTGGATTTTTGTTCTCAATTTATTCAATCGTATCATAGGTGTGGATATTTGTTTGCTGTTATTCTATAATAATAACCACAATTAACGATCATTGGCGGATGTTTAGTTTAGCAACTGTGTACGAGGTTTACCAGATCAAGTAACCGGGGCCGTCTCTGAGTTTTCGGAGGCTCTGGGCAGAAACATGATTAATTGCCGAAATGAGACCCTATGTCGAGCCATAAGATATTTTTCTTATTCTTTTTGTTGCAGCTTAATCAAATTTGAATCAATTAAAACATATTTTTCTTCTTCCAATTAACCTCGCTCACCCTTGAAGACCATGCACCTTATTTAGATAAATTAACAGTATAACAGTATTACCTTATTATAGTTTAGCTTGAGTGATACCGCTACCATAAACGCTCCGTACTACAGTTTAAATGTTTGGTTTCCACAAGTGAATATGAATATAATTTGAAAACAAGCTTCCAAATATATCATAATCAGGTTGTAATCTGATTCACTAACGTTAAATTATCATTTTCAAGTACAAGTTTTTATCCCTTCTAAATAACGTAACCATAAAAGCCTTATTTCAGGTTTATCTCAATTAGGATTCAATGATATGATAAAGTGATAATAAGTAAACACAACACTACTCATTTACATAAACTTGATCACCATAGCAAAAAGATCTTGAATTCGAAACTCAAGCTTGTGGGTGCGAACAAATGAACACGGTTCACGACTATAGCAAGTTCGCACATGCGTCCTATTTGTAACTTGTGAATCAATGATTGTACATTATGAATAGTCTACATGGCCAAGGAATGGGGCAACAGAAAGAGCACGCATGAACTTCATCTTAATGGTATTTATAGGAGTTAAACTGAATCATGTATATGTTGCTTTCATCTCTATAAGTCAAGTTTTAGGATGAGGTGAAGGGTTACCCAAACGAGATTGGAGGTATTCATTTTCCTTCCTAATGGCATCAAGATCTGCTTGTAGTTTGTCAACGTTTAAACTTCGGGCAACAATACTTGTAAGCTTAGTTTCAAGATCCATTATTTCTCTACGAGCTCGGTCAGTTGCAAGGATCTTTTCTGCAATTTCTTCAAAACTCTCATGGATGGTTGTCAGCAAAACGTGAGCTTGTTCACCTACTTGGTCCTTCTTTGCCTCCCTACAGAAATGGGCAACTCTTAAGTACATTGGACAATGCATAAGTCTGATGATTCCAGAAAAGAGGTCCAGTAGAAGTAGCAAAACGGGCAGGTTAGGTAACAGGTAAAAAAAAAGGATTCGGGTCAAAATAGACATTTCTCTAACCGGTACAAAACCGTTCCAGTCAGCCGGGTTGACCCGAAACACTTCTTTTGAGATACACTCTTTAGAGTTTTGACAAATAATTATGTCAAATATGATCATAATTACATTTCAAAAATAATCTAAACCATAGAATAAAATGATTTAGATGTTCTTATGCATTAATAACCACTTTCGGCGAAATTTCTACCCATTTGACCAGTTTCCATTTTAGATAATTTCGATTTATTTTGCTTGTTTGATCTGTTAAAGATAAAACACACCAAGTCCATTCACAAGTATATGGATTGAAGTTGTCACCTCCTATGGGTTTCCTGTTTATAAGAATTTACTAATAATTTTCAGGTTTACGGGGTTTAGTAGTGCTTACCTCATGAGTGTTTCATCTACCACAGCATAAGTTCGATGCAAGCGTTCTTGAATCATGTTACTCTCCAATTGAAGCTCTCTGGTCTCTTTTAAGATACGTTCTATGTCTATGTCTTGTTTTCGGCTGTTCTTAGTAATCTCTTTTACCCGCTCAATGTAGGATCTTCTTGGCGCCAAATTGGGTAGTTTCTCAATTTCTGTTGATAGATTGGACACTTCCTCCACCCTAATCAATGGCACATTATCAATAGTGCCCAAATGAGCCATCGAGAATTTCAAACTAATGAAGTAATGAGCACTGTAGAGGGTCATACTTTACCTCCGCTTTGTTTCAAACAATACTGACTCCACGTCATGCTCAAGTTTTTTCCACTTTTGATGTTTTTCTTGAGAGACTGGTTGTTTTGCACACAGAGCTTCTTCAAGATTTCTTTTCTTCTCTTCCAAAGACATTATGACAGCTTTCCTGTTGCAGATATAACTTGCTATTAAACACAAAATTACAATATACTGAGTAAATACCATTATAAAGTGAATACGTGTTAGCAAGCATTTACCATTTTAACTCATTTTTAGCAAGATTATGCCTTTTTGCATCTAATTGTTGAGTGAGCTGAGTGATGTACGAATCCAAAGGGTTATGTTCATCACAAGCCATTTCCACTGCCAATGTTAACAAATTGTGTTTCTCTTCCAGTTGCTGCAACTCTAATGATTTTGCAGTCACTTCATCCGAAAGCACATTATCATTATTTTTTGTCTTGTCCCACATCTGTAAATAGTAAACGAGTAGACATTCATCAATCAACAATCACCCAGTTTTTTTTACTTCATTTAAAACAAATAACAGAACAATTCATTACATGTGGTACATACGTATCAAGAAGAGAAAAAACATGGCATCATTTTCAAGTCCTTCCTCTTTAGCTTTGGTACTAAAGTGTTCCAGTTTAACTTATAAAAATACCTTGTTTATTCACATGTAGCTTTATCTTAATGAGAATTTAATAAAACGTTAAACTTGCCTGAGATGAACTTTCATTAACAGACACTTTAGGCTGCTCAAGTTCACGTTGACCGCCGTCTTGAGACATAACACCTCCTACGCCATTTTCCACACCAACATTATCAGTTTCCACATTCCCTCCTTTATTAACATCATCAACTGCGATATCTTCTTCAGTTTTTAGTTTTAGTGCCTCAACTTTCGTACGCAAATCTACTCCTTCATTACCGGGTGCATCCTTAATAGATTCTCCTACATCATCTACGTTTACCGTTGCATGGGCATTATGATACTTTGTGTCTGGTGATACTGTAGTTTGAGACGTTTCAGATAGCCTTCCAACCAAAAACCTTATCAGCTTATACACGTCTTCTTCAGATGGATACAGAAACTGCCGTAAGCAATAGATATATATTCTTTTTCTAAGAATAATTTCAGAGCAATAATAATATAACTACACTGTTAGCATTACTGATCATTTTCCCTTATAAGCAATTAACTTATTTCATATAATTACTCCATAAAATCAACAGTCAATTATTACTTCTAAAATTCAAACTGATATATATTAGGAATAATTACTATTGTCTAATTTTTTTTTTTTTTTTTTTTGTGTGAGATTTTTGATTGCCATAATTTATTCCTGTGCGATATTTTTGATTTTATGCGAGCTTATGTACATGCAATTAGGTTTTGATTTATCTGATTCGCATAAACATACGGAGATTTGCTACTGCTGAAGTAAATTTCCCTATGAATTATTACCTTATGGAAGCTCATGTCGCCGATGTAACCTAGGTTTTTCACGGATGAGGCTAAATCGGTGCATACTTTGAATCGATCGGCCATAGATTCCGGTAATGTGATCGGAAATGATTCCGATTTGGAAATAATACGAAGAGAATGAGCACAAATCGATACCAATGCTTCCGGTGTTAAATCTCCAACAGATAAAACCTCCGGCGGGATCGGAACTCCGACGGTTGCCAGCGAGTTCAGTAAAATCTCTTGCGATTCTTCCATTTTTCTGTCTCTCACTACGATTACACTCCTGGAGTCATCTTGTTTCTATCATTACTCTAAGCCTCTACGACGTCGTTCGCAAAGTTGTATGTTGGCAATATCAGCCCCTCTAGTTTTTGAAAAATATTTTAATGAGTATCCACATTGTAAAATAACAGCTATTCAATCAAATGTTTTCTAATGATTTAAATTCATGAGTGTTTAAATAAACACAGCTAGCAAAGAAAATACTAGCCTTTAACTTGATCATTATCATTAAAAGTTGGAAATGGCTATGTGTGAGCTTGTAAGCCATCAACAAGAAGCGGTCGTGAGGGCTTGACCGAAACCATATCACGTTGCGAACAAGATTGAACAAACTTTGCAGCCATTATGGACAGCAATAAGCGATCATTTGACAAGGTGGTTACTGGTTAGATCATTCACAGAGTGGTTAATCAAGCCTTGATAAGCAAATAATGTGGTGGTTAAGACATTCACACAGTTGGTTGTGTATCTCATCTTGAATATTTACAAATTACATCCATGTATATCATTTAATTCTTCGCCCAAATACCGTTGACAATTATGTAGCTAGAATTCTACTCCATATATGATTCTAATAAATTTTTATTCAAATTTACATAGGACTTTAAGTAGACCCTAGTCCAAGGAAATCATGTAAATTAACCTAACTATTGAATTGAGTATATGATTCACATATATTTAAAAATATTGTAAATAATGGTCAGTTCAATTTTTCATCACAAACTCATGTTCTTGACATGATGAACTTAGGTTAGTTACTCACATTGTAGCACCAAGGGTGTGTCACAACTACAAATTTGCAAATTCTTTTTGCATATAAAATTGATAACATGTTGTTGAACAATTGTATCATAGAGACTATATAGGTCTAATCTTAGTATGTTTTAGTTGAAAGAATATAGATGTGAAATCACCATTAAACAACACTCAATTTTATGATAGTTTTGGCTTCACAATGGATTCAACTAACCAAGGTGAAATCGAGGATCTGTCATCTACGTCTCCTCCACCAATGGGCACGATGCAGATTACAGGAAATAATGGGTTTGTTCATAACTGTCATGTAACGGATCAAAGTTACCTTAGATACAAATCAAGCTCGCAGATTGATATTCAAGAGGACACCTTTTGCTGCATTAAAGATCGCCCACTTCCCATTTTCCTTAAGGTGTTTAATAAATGCTTGATGAAATACTACTAACACCAAAAACTTGCTGTATCCAGAAATATGAAGTTTCTTATTTTTTATGCAGTTTGAAGATATAGATTTTAAGGTAAAAATGAGCAAAGCAACACCTGGGAACCCAGTGAAAGCGGTTATGTCAAAGGTGGTCTCACAGCCGAAAAATGAACAGGAGAACTATAAGCAGATTTTGAAGGGCATAACGGGAAGTATTGGCCCAGGTGAGATCCTTGCCTTGATGGGTCCTTCCGGTAGTGGAAAAACGACTCTTTTAAAAGTCATAGGAGGGAGGTTACGTGAAAACGTCAAGGGAACTGTCACATATAACGACGTTCCATATAGTCCAGCTCTTAAAAGAAGGTAGACTATTATGGTTAAGTAATTTGACTCAACTAGAGCATTAAGTTAGCTAATTAAACTTATGTGTGTTATGTACAGGATCGGTTTTGTTACACAAGATGATGTGCTCTACCCACAATTAACAGTCGAGGAAACCTTGATTTTTGCTGCATTTTTAAGACTTTCGGGCAGCATGAGTGAAAAGCAGAAATACGAAAGAGTTGACGTCATTCTTAAGGAATTAGGACTTGAAAGGTCAGTTTATATATAATCCTTTATTGAACAAAATATGGAAGCAATATAAATGTCTATTAACGTTTTTCTTACTAGTCCGTTATTCTTATCATTTGAAAACAAAAAAGATGTCGTAAAACACGAGTAGGAGGAGGATTTATAAGTGGGATATCAGGTGGTGAAAGAAAAAGAACGAGTATAGGATACGAGATCCTAGTTGATCCTTCACTCTTGTTGCTCGATGAACCAACTTCAGGTCTTGATTCGACATCTGCAAACAAACTCATTCAAATTCTAAGAGAAAACGCTAAGGTACTAAACCTATACATACCCACCAAAACACCCCCTAATATTGGATAGAAAATGTTGTTAATCGTGTATTTCGTTTGATTCAGGCTGGGAGGACAATCATCACAACGATTCACCAACCATCAAGTAAAGTTTTTCATATGTTCGATAAAATCTTATTGCTATCCGAAGGCCACCCTATGTACTATGGAAAGGCAAGAGATTCAATGGGCTATTTTACGTCTCTGAGATTCATCCCTGACATAGCCATGAATCCTGCAGAGTTCTTGCTAGATTTAGCAACGGGTCAAGTAAATGACATTAGTGCCCCTGATGACATTGTGACTCCTAAAGGCACTTCTGCATATGAAAGGGCTGTCATCAGGGTAAATAGTACTTAATGCCACCTTTATCCTTTCATTTCAATCTTATTGTATTACTTTTGATTCTTATCAATGGTTTCTGGTCTATCTTATTCATCTAGCATCTACAGCAAAGGTATAAGATAGAACTGGAGTGCAAGGAGAAAGAAGCAAATCATCGAAAGGGAAAGGCTCCTGAAAATCTTAGATTAGCGATTCAAGTTAAGAAAGATTGGACAATAAGTTGGTGGGATCAGTTTTTGATATTGTTTAAAAGAACATACAGAGAAAGGTGGAGGGATTACTTTGATATGTTAAGAATAGTTCAATCTCTTGGAGTTGCAGTCTTGCTAGGCCTTTTATGGTGGAAATCTAGCTACGCTACCGAGGCTCATCTTAGAGATCAGGTCAGATTCTACTAGTGTCAAAAGTTAACGATCAGTTAACGAAAACTAGAGGTGGCAAAGTGTGCATGTAGGGTAAAAATGGGTCATTTTTAGAATGAATCAAAACGGGCCGGAAAGTTGGGATGACCCACACACCTTATTTTCAATTTCTAATATAATTCTAAATAATCTAAATCCTAGAAAAAACGATTCAGGAAGTTTTAAGCTTTAAAAATAGTCTTTCAGCAACTTTCAACCTGTTTTATATGAAATTTTTTGATTTGACTCGTTTGAGCTAAAATACAACCCAAATCGATCCAACCGCAAGTAGATAGGAATAAATTGCCACCTCTAAGACAAACCCATATTTTCTTTTGATATAGTATCAATTTCTTTAACCATACAGATTGGGTTGTTATTCTACGTTTGCATTTTCTGGACGTCGTCGTCAATATTTGGAGCCGTATATGTATTTCCATTTGAGAAATTCTTTCTTGTGAAAGAAAGAAAAGCCGACATGTATAGGTTGAGTGCTTACTACGTGTGCAGCACGTTGTGTGACATGATCGCACACATTACTTACCCAACTGTTTTCATGTCTATTCTGTATTTCATGGTCGGATTCAAGAAAACTTTACAATGCTTCTTCTTGACATTGTCTACAGTCTTATTAGTAGCCATAACGAGCCAAGTAAGTCTAAATTCTACATTTATCATTAGACATTTGGATAAATAATAACGGGTCCCAGTTTCCTATATAAAAGGGTGCTGGCGAAATGTTTGGAGCTGCAGTGATGAGCATTAGAAGGGCAGGCATGTTTGCTTCTTTAATACTAATGCTGTTTCTTCTTACTGGAGGTTACTATGTTCAGGTAGACTTTTGATGACTTTTGACTAAGTTGACACAGCTTTTTTTATTTCTTTATTTTTTTTTTTTAATTTTAATTCTATCTTTTCCCATTTGAGATATTACACAATACTCTTTCATTGATTAGTACACGAGTCAGTATTGTCACCTCTATTGACCCAATCCTCTTTCCATGTTATTTTGGTTGTTGCAGCATATGCCGGAATTTATGCAGTGGTTAAAGTATATATCGTTCATGTACCACGGATTCAGGCTGCTACTGAAAGTACAGTACTCTGGTGATGAGTTATATGAGTGTGAAAGTATAGGAGGATGCAGACCGTTACAGAGTTCGCCATCATTCGACACTGTAAACTTAAAAGGAGGGTGGAAAGAAGTTTGGATGCTGCTAGGAATGGGTCTGGTGTATCGTTTGTTGGCCTACATTTTTCTTCGTAGAAAGATTAGCCAATGCAATATTTGATAAATACCAAAATGATAATAAACATATATTCAAGATAAACATTTTGTTGTATGATCACAAAACTTACATTTTGCATCTAGTTGAAATGGGTCATACTTATATAGATTTTCTCATGTTGTTACAAGTTCAAGGCCTTGAGTTACAGCCTTATAGGACCATGTTCCCTTGCTTTGTTTTGAATTAGTACATACTTATATTACGGAGTATTATTATTAATACTTGAACGACTAAAAGTGCATCAAAATCGACATTCTAGTAATATTTTCTCATGAATTCAAATGAGCAATTAGGTAAATTACTATCTGATTTATATAGAAGAGATATGTAACAGAATAATAAGGCGACCGTTTGTTGTATAAAAAGGTTTTGTAATGAGTATATGATTTGAAAGAAGAATAGACGAGAGATGAAGGGAAGGAAGATGTGTAACCTACCAATATTGATGACTAGTATATTGACCCGTGAAAATACACGGGTTTGACAATTAAAATTTAAGACTGTTTGAATTTTTTTTTTTTTGTAACTACAATAAATGTAAAAATGCACATCCCAAGTGCTTGCAACCATTTCAACATAACTCAAATGTATTAGGGTGGTGATTTGTACACCATCATTTTTTTACCATACATCATCAAAATCATATTTTGGACATTTTTGCCTTTGAAGTTGTGAATGAGTGTTTTAAGAATTTTAAGTTACAAGAGATAAAAGGATCTAAAAATATATTCTAGTAGTGTATGGCAAAAAAGTGGTGGTGTACCAATCATCACCTAATATATAAATGCATCATAAACTTCACTATGACTATAAAAACTATCATAAAATAATGCCTATGACTTCGATCAATATCTTCTGTCTTCTGATGAAGAAAATAATTTTCAACAATATAATTAAAAAAAATACTTGACAACTTTCATGCAATCTCCCATTCTATATTAGACTATTAGTCTCAAAAAGGAAGTTTGACTCATTGAAGTTTAACTGATATAGTTTCAATTCATTTTTGCAGTTTTCCTTATCTTGAAATAACTCAATTTTCTTCACGTCCATGATCTTTAACACAGAACCCCATCTTAACCCATTTCATGTTTCACTCTAATTTTCAAAGTCCTTATCATTGCCTACCACTTTGTGTATAATTTGACCTATAAAAGTCAAACTGATTTACATATCCATCTATCATGTTATTGCCAAGGTTGCAAAAGTCGCTAGTCGGGGTCGAGTTGGTCGGGACCTCGGAAGGACTAGTCGGTGAAGTCGGGGATTAATCGAGAAGTAGTCGGGTTTTGACTTTTGTTGACTTTTTATACATTTAAATCATAAATTATAAAATTATGTGTAAACATAGATAATTTTTAAAGATAATGGACTAAAATGTAAACTTTTTTAACTTTTTTCTTGAAAACTATAATTTTCTCTTTCCTTTTTCCCTTTTTGTCCACCTCTAAAACCAGATCAGATCCATCTTCTACATCTTTTCTTCTACCTCTTCATCATCTTCATCTTCATTATCTCCTACACTATTCTACCACTTTTTTCTCAATTTTCTTTCGTATTTAGCTACAAAAAACAATAGAGAAATACATACAAGGCATAGACCAAACGATTATGACCTATTGACTGGAGTTGACCGGTATTGACTGACCAGATTGAACAACTTGGCCCTGGTCGAGTCGTGACCTTCGCTGGAGCCGACTAGTCGACCGACTTTTGCAACACTGGTTATTGCTGAAGGGTATACAAGACAATTGGTTAATTATGAATGTATACTTCTAAACTAAGTTAACCGTAAAACATTAAATTTTTCATGAAATAGGAGTATAAGTTAGCAAGGTTAAAAAGATAACAATATTTAATATCTTACCACTTTTAGTTTGCTTTAATGGGCTCCAAGGCTCCAATCCCCTATAGCGATAGATTTTCATGTGGTAAGTAAGCGGCAGAGCATTTGCTATTGCTTGTTAGAATCGGCCTCCTCATATATATATATTCTTACAACAAGGTTCAAGCAAGAACACTTATTATGGTGGGAACGGTAGAAACGAACATTTTTACTTTTAACTTTATGATTAAATAATGATTTTGATAGAAAAAATTATATCAAAATTTTTGAAATTGTGTGCTCTTTCATATGAGAATTTTTTTTTAAAAAAATACGTGATACACATCATAAAATTTTTAGTGTGTATCACAATATCAAACATAAAAAGCTGTGATACACAACTTTAATTTGTGTATCATATATATTTTTATTTTTTTTAATCGATCTAATATTAAAGAGGATAAAATTTTAATAATTTTGGCATAATTTTTTTTGCAAAAGTGTACATATGTTGAATTTAAAAGTGAAAAAAGTCATTCATACGGTTCCTACCATAAGAAGTGATTCTACAATAACCTTCCTATATATTCTTAAGATACTTGTGCTGAGTTATGGGAAGTGTATTGCGCGAAAAATAAGGCAAACAATTATCCTAATTCTTCTATGATTAGAAACTTATGTGTTACATAACAGATCGAATCGCAACAGCATGATGTGTTCATCATCTAATGATGTACACCATCCGGACCTGGACTCGGATGGTATCCGACGACAGCTCGACTAAGCTTTCGGTACGGACGGCAGACTACATTAGCTATCACGACCCCGGACCTGTACCGAACACAGACCCGGATAATGCCCGAGCCCAACTCTTTTAGCTCTCACCTCGGACACTAATACCCGGGACAGGCTGCGGACTCGGCTACGTTCCGTGCCGAACCGCAGCACTGGCCGCTCCATCAACGTAACAGATGAACGGCTGCAAGATGACAAGGCAAGCCCGACATTCTCTGACAGAAGTACAATCTGCAACCGTTATATTCAGGTACGACTAGCATGGCCTGGCCATTAACCTGGTCGGGGCATTTGATTGGTCCACGTCAGCCGGCACACAGTAAATGTCATCTTCGCCCACGACCGAGCTTCCACGTCAGCGATCCGCGTAAGAAGTGTCGTGCTCCCCCACGACCGAACTTCCACGTCAACGATCCACGCAGGAAGTGTCGTGCTCCCCCACGATCAAACCCTCCACATCAGCTTAGGGTTTGAGTATAAATACCAGTGTTATGCTTTCATTTCAGGCCAACACCTCATAAATCCACAGAGTCTTTCCTCACGAATTACTCTCCAAGAATTAAGCTTTCACCACCCTCGATTGACTTGGTCTCGACTCTGGGTTTGCACGTTAATCGGAGTGTGACAAGCTTGATTCCTCATACATCATCATCATCGTTGTACTCAAGTGTTTTTACGCTTGAACAATTGGCGCCATCCACGGTTGATTTACCAGAAAACGACCACTTTGTAACCATCCGTACGCCGGAAACCTTCCCGGTACAATGGTTAACACTGAGCCTGCTGATGGTGGTGACGGTGCCACTGCCGACCAACCGCCACCACCACCTTTCTCCGGTCAATCTCCCCAGGCCACCATCGTCCGCACGACGGTTGGCAGCAGGATTGATCCACGGCAGTTGGTCTTCAGTCAGAATGACACTGACTCTGATAACAGGCCACCGCCGGAATGTACACCACAAAACACATCCTCAACGCCCAAATCCATCTCCAAAATCGAAGCCCAGCGCATGTTAGCAGAAATGGGTTTCGTTGTGGCACCCGAACCGCGCCGTCTGCCGTCGCCCCCGCCACGTCGGGATGTGCCACCGCCACCACCGTATCAAGGTGGGATGGATAGGGCCGCTAGCCGTAAAATGTTGGCCGATCTGATCCTTAGCGCCGCTCCACCGGGTGCTATGCCAACATACTCTGATGAGTCGGCAACAGATAACTTAATTGCAAATTTTTATTCCACCATTCAGGGTGAGAAGGTGAAGAAGCCGGTGCCCGTCTCCACCACCACGGCTAGGTTCAGTGCGAAAATCGCGAACCATCCGTTACCTGCGAAGCTTACCATCCCATTGACGATCGGCACCTACTCAGGCGACTCAGACCCCGAAGACTTCCTACAGCGGTTTGAGGGCGCCATAAAAACAGAGCATTGGGAGGACGTTGTGGCTTGCCACATGTTCCCTCAGGTGCTGCAAGGCAACGCCCGTGGTTGGTTTGAGAAACTGCCGGCTGGTAGCGTGGCTAGCTACGCCGATCTCAGGTTCAAGTTCTTGCAACAATACCATAATCTGAAGCAGCACACGCTTACCTATCTCGACGTCTTCGAGATCAAACAGGGTGGTCGTGAGACACTTAGTGATTTCATCACTCGTTTCACAACGGAGTGTCAGAAGATCAGCGATCTGCACCCAAGTCAACAAATTGCCGGTTTCATCTACGGCATCATCAAGGAAAGGTATCCCACACTGTACTATCGGTTGAAGAGGAAGTTACCAACAGTGTATTCCGAGGCCATCGCTATGGCTCGGGACTATTCCGAGGCCAACAGTGTATGTTTTGAAATATACGCTTCCGAGTTGCAAATATTGTTTATAATTAAACGAGGGGTGTAATAAGTTGGTATCAGAGCAATAGTTTGGGTGAATTGGACTTGATAGAATGTTCAATCCTAAACTTTGATTGAGTTGAGTCAAACATTCCAGTGGGTGCGGGTTTAGTTGATTAGTTGATGTGTGAAAAGTGATTAGTTGAATATGTACTAACCCTTAACAAGTTGTGAAGTTGTTGTTTGATTGCAGAGACGGAGGGACATGAGTATCTGATTGGTATATTTCATGTTTCCTCAACACTCGTGGGCTTAAGATTGCCAGGTAATCTTCGATAAGCCTATGTTAATTTACATTAACTTAAATTGTTTACTCTGTTATGTTGAGTAAGCTTTGTTGTGAAGTTAATTGAGTCAGACTGATATGATTCCCCAGTTTTGAGTCAACTAATGATTGCTATAGGTTGACATGAGGATAGCAATATTGAATGAGATGTTCATTGTTGTGGTTATTTCTGATTGAATTGTAAATGCAGAAATATGTTTAAGTAGACAGAGAGTTGATTAAGGTTTAACAAGATTGATGTTAGAACCTAAGAGTGTCTTTATTGGTGATACAAAATAATTGATAGTATTATGTTAATGGATTAATCACTAGGTGTGATCTAAATCCTTGTTAAGGAAGGTTGTGTCATTTGAATTGATAATGACTGCTAATTGAGAAAATATGTGTTTATGTGACTATATGATATGTGTCGACTATAGTTAAACACTTGACCTAAACAATGACTGATAGGTTTATAAGAAATAGGGCTTATGATAAAGCTAAATTGATTGGGAAGTGATGGATCTTTCTGGGCAATTGTAAATTAAGAAATGAAATGTTTTATAGTAACATGATTGAGTAGGCTTGTTATGACAGTGATGCTTGATAGTATAGTATATGTCAAAGTGATAATAGTTAATTAAGATGTGTCCTGAATTTGGAGGAAAATAAGGACATTGATTAGTGTTAAGTATTGAAACTATGATGATGAGTTATCATGTGTTTGAGGTTTCAGATAAGTGATATACTGAGTAATTCAGTTGTTGAAAATTAGAACATTGTGTGTATGTGAGATGACTTGCATATGTAAGGTTGAATATGTAAAGTAGTAAACTGATTTTGAGTATGTATCATCTGTTAGAAATTATTAAATAGATGTTGATTGATTTGAAATCATGAAGTATTTAATACATATATGAGATAAGAGTAGATCACATTGATAATTATAATGTAGAGTAGCCTGAGAATGGATTGTGAAGAACATAATCTTGCAACACCTGATCACCGTTGTTATATTATATTGTGCCACATGAACTTGTTGAGGCTACTTAGTATAAAAGAAATGTAATGTGATTTTGGAAAATTGAGCATGAAAGTATGCTAAGTTGTTTAATAGTTGTTTGGATAAGAAAACAATCAGTTGATAGGACTGTGACATTTAGACTGTAAAGGTGCCAGTGAAAATAATATTTGTCATTGATAGATGTTTTGATGATAAACATAAATGATAAATATGATTTTGTTGAATATGTGGTTGTAACTGATTGTGTTAGATTAACCATAGGTGGATTGGATAGTATTTAAATGAATCACTATTTTGTATCTGGCTTGTATGAAGCCAAAGTTGAGATAGGTTGATATTGTCTTGCTTGAGGAATTTCTAGTATTATTGAATGTAATAATTTGAAGTATATGTTTGAAAGTAAACATACAATATGAAATGGCTTGTATGGAGCCAAGATTTATGTAAGTTGATTCTGTCTTTGTGAAGAATTGATAAGATTATTGAAAGTAATAATTTAAAATATATGTTTGAAAGTGAACATATAAGATGAAATGGTTGTTGTGAGTTGATATTGATGGTATGTTAACTTTGAAAGTCAAACCATGAATAGAAAATTGTGTATAAAATTAATTGCTTGTGATTGGTTTGAGGATAGGTCAAACTTGAGAAAAGCAATTAGAGGATTTTATTGATTGGTTGATTGAAATCAAAGTTGACATATAGTCAACTGTTTGTGTTGAAATAGTCTAACATAGATTGAAATGTTATGATTGTGTGGAATGTGATTGAATTCCTAGATTGGTCACATTATGTTGAAATGGGTCATTTAAGATCCAAAGAAGATAGATGAATTGTTTAAGTTTGTGAAACTTGATTTATTTACTTAAGGATAGTATTAAGTAATTGAACTAGTGTTAAGTATAATTGAGTATTCAGTCAGGTGATATTTAATATTTGAGCTGAATACATGTTAAGGAATTATATAGATATGAAGTCATTGTATGTTATGACAATTATAATTTGTTGAAAAGTGTAAATTAAATCACATTGATTAGAGTGTGATAAGACAGTCTTACCAGTGTATGAGGCTTGTGATGATAGCCATGATTGGGTAAGAATGTGAGATAAGAAATAATTGAAAGTTATTATTAATGGTTATATAGGTTGACTGGTACCTCGTGGTGAATTACTAAAGTATTGAAAGAATTGAATGAATTCTTTAGTTATTTGTTGATAGTATACAAATGAAGTAAGTGATAAAGTAGTAAATTGGGATTAGATTCAAGTAAGAAAAGATATGAAAGGATATCTGGAAGTTGAATTGTATTAAAGATTTAGTTGATCTTTATTTGATAAATTGAGGAATATGAATTGGAAAGTGTTCATATTTTGAGAAATTAGGTATGTGTGTATAGTTGAATGTGTTAGAGAATAAGGGAAACCTTGATATTGATATGTGATGATTGTATTCACCAAACTTTCTTGTAAGTTTGGACTAAATTGTTTAAGTTATATACTAAGTGGTATGTATATAAGTGAAACATAGAGTTGTTGATTTTAATTGTTCCATGTCCTGTGGTATGGATATGTGATGATTAATAATATTGAAAAGGATTGATAAAGGCTCTAATAGTTTGAATAGCCTAGTGTATAGAATGAAATGGAATTGATGTGTATATATCCATTTAAGAGAGTACCTGAAGTTGTGTAGGTATGTATGTGTGATATACATGATAATAAATGGCATGACAAGTTTTAATAGAATGAATTAAAATGTGCCATAAGATATGTAGAGGTCAGTTAATTGTGATTAACTTGATGTAGATTTTGTTAAAAATGTGTTAAGAAGTAGCACATTGTGATATTGTGATACTTAAGTTGTAGTATCATAATATTGATTAAGACTGACTTAGTTGCTATATTGATGGGATGTAGTACTAAGTGATTATGTGATTATTGGATGTGTAAATTGTTGTTGTTGACAATTGATAGATTATAATGAAAGGAGTTACAAGCAGAAATAAGCCAATGTAGAGGTTGGTTGAATGTAGGTAATATTTGATTGTGGTACTATTGTTGATTGAGCAAAGTACTTGTTGATTGTAGTTTTACCTACTGAGTGTGACCTCTGCTGTGCTTATTAAAGTGATATGAATCTGGATTACTTCTAAGTAAAGGATTTCATATGATAGTGATAGTGATATGTGAATATGATAGGTTGTTCAAAAGAGTATAGGTATGAAACTTTTGGATGAAAAGTTGACCTAGATTTGAATTTCAAATCTTTGATGGTAGAGATTTAAGATTGTGATCTGTATATTAGACTGATTGTTGGTCGTGAGCTGAATTATATTTCAGTGTTGCTAGGTACATTGTGGTTTAATAAACACTGTTGTTGTGATATTGTTACTGCTGTTTTATTGTTACCAGTGATGAACAGTGAGAGTAGGTTAAAGATTTTAGCATGTTGCAAATTTATGGTTGTGTAGACCTAGTAAGTGATGTTAGGTTTCACTTATTGTTGTTGGTTAAAGTGATTGGGTACTTTAAACTTTTATCTGATTGGTGATAAAGGAATTAGATAGATGATTGATTCCTATGAGATGTTGGTTGGATGCACTGTAAGTGTGCATAGGAAAAGATAGAAGCATGTACATTTGGATATGTGCATGTGGAAAGAATTCAACTAGTCTAAGAATAGTTGTAAGTTGCTATTGAGGACTAATGTATGCTAAGATGTATATGATTATATCACATTAGTTAGATTGAATGAGGTTAGATTTCGGGGACGAAATCTCTTTAAGGGGGGGAGAGTTGTAACATCCTCGAAATGGACCTAGTTGTTTATATATTATTTCTTGATTTAAATATATATTTAAATGTTTTTGGAAATAATATTGTTTGAAATAGTTGAAATAATTGGAATAGGAGTCGAATATTCCAATGTGATAAGTGAATTATTGATTGTTGTAAATTAATATAGTTGACGGTGCAATAAAATGTTTGGACTCGCAAATGGTTTTCGGGTTCCAGACAATAGATTGAGATTGGGTATTAAATTATACCCGTATAATTGAAGTCGGTTGGAAAGAGTCGATATATATCAACTTTCCCAAAAAGGAAAGTTTATTTCCTTTTCTCCAATTCCTTTGAAAACTCTATGAAATCTAAATCAAAAATCGAAATCAAACGTGAGCTAAGAATCTGAAGCTGTGATTCTGATTAGTTCATCATCATAATCATATTCTTTCTTCAAATTTGTAAGTTTCATTCTTTAAATTTGATGATTAGTGAAATTGATGAATTATGGAATTTGATATGAAATTGGATGTTAGAAATATGTTAGAAGTGTTACATACTGATTATGCAATGTTATTGTGGTTTTAGATTGTTAAAATTCGGGTTTTTGAATGATTTTGTTATGAAACCCGTGGGTAAAGTTTTGATCAGAACGAATAGGGCTGGGACGAAGGAAGTACCCGGCGGGTACCTCCCTTACCCGGCGGGGATGAGTGATGGTAGGGAAGCCGGCGACTTCTGAGCCAAGCCGGCGGCTTGTGCAATATTGTGGATACCCGGCGGGTATGGGCCTTACCCGGCGGGTAAGGCTGATTTCTAGCAAATTTTCAGAAATTTTGAGTTTGCAAATTTCAAAAGTGCATAAGTGTTTAGTAGTGATTTTTGCCACGGAAAAATTGACAAATTGTCTTTAAACTCCGATTGGGCTGAAATTTACATGGTCACTCGGAAACGGCCCACTGATCAAAGCTATATACTATAGCCTAGTCAGTTTTTGGCCATTCGGTGTCGTTTAAGGGTCGAAAATGGCTTTTTATAGTTTTTGGACCTTATTTCGGGACTTTTTGATTTTGTTCCGAATTGAACTTTTGTTTGCTGTGATCTTAGGGATCATTGGATTCATGTAATTATGTTATGATTGTGTAGCGATATTAATTACTTATGTGTTATCAGTTGAGACAAGTTACTAACTCATTGTTTATTGATTGTATTCTCAGATATGGAGAAGGCTCAGTAATATTAGACTTCTGAGCTTGCGGCTGAGGTGTCGGTGAGTGGATCTGTAACCTCAGTGTGATTTAGTTGTAATGATTTGATTTACAACGAGTAATTTATAGTATTACTTTGATATGATGCATCTGTTGAGATATCTTGCCATGATAGATTAACTAGTTGCTTAATTGGCTGATTGTGCTATTATGTAAGACTGTGAGGTCAACTTGATTTGACGGTTGGGCTTGTTGTTGTTGTAGACGACAGGAGATCTCGGAAACTTGAAAGGTTGGTTTAGAGATCTAGGTCGTGTGTGATCGACAACAAGTTATCGGTAGTTCTGTATGGGCCAATACAGATGAATGATAAGAGTTCCTTGAGTACCAAACCGGTATTAGGGTGTCTCAGGGACCACCGATCCTCATGATGTTGTGTGTATGACATTGATTGGATGTCGTGTGATTGATTGATTTTCTGTTTATTGTTATTTGACGTAAACAGATTGTTATGCTAGGTTGGACTGTTGCTTATAGTTTCATTCACTTAGCTTTATGCTAACCCCACCACAGTTCTTCCTGCAGGTTGAAATAGGTGGGACATATTGGGCAGGGCAGGAAGTTGTTGGACTGGATGGAATGTTTGACAGGCTGTTACTCTGATGTTATTTTGATAATTAAAGTAATGTTTTGAATTATATAACACCGAGTTTGTTGAAATGTCATGTGTATTAGATTTGAAAAAGTTTATTGACATTTTAAGTAATGTAAAACATTGATAGTATGTTTTGAAATATACGCTTCCGAGTTGCAAATATTGTTTATAATTAAACGAGGGGTGTAATAGGCATCATGCGTGAGGTCCAGTATCAGACTTGGGTCGCTAACCCCGTCCTTGTTAAAAAATCTGACGGCTCGTGGCGGATGTGTGTTGATTTTAAGGACATTAACAAGGGATGCCCAAAAGACAACTATCCACTCCCTGAGATTGACTGGAAGGTTGAGTCCTTGTCCGGGTTCAGGTTCAAATGTTTTTTGGATGCCTACAAGGGATACCACCAGATACTGATGGCCGAGGACGACGAAGAAAAAACAGCATTCCACACGGACCAAGGCATTTTCTGTTACACCAAGATGCCTTTCGGTCTCAAGAATGCAGGTGCCACGTACCAGCGTGTCGTCGACGGCGCATTTAAGACACAAATTGGGCGCAACCTAGAGGCATACGTTGACGACATCGTCATCAAGAGCAACATCGAGTCCCAGTTACTCGCGGACATTCTAGAAACGTTCACCTTGTTGCGAAAGATTAATATGAAGCTCAATCCGGCCAAGTGTTCGTTCAGCATGGAGGAAGGAAAATTCCTCGGACACATGGTGACCCCGAGAGGCATTAAGGCAAATCCAAAGAAAATTCAGGCAATCGCCGACATGGCATCCCCACAAAGCAAAAAAGACGTGCAGAGCCTTAACGGAAGGTTGGCGGCCTTGGCCCGTTTCCTCTCCAAGGCTGCTGAACTCTCACTGCCGTTCTTTGACACGCTGAAGGGTTGTATTAATAAGAAGGATTTCTCCTGGACGCCGGAGGCTGAGCAAGCGTTCCAGGATATGAAGACGTTCTTGACAGAATTACCAACCCTTACAGCCCCGATTCCCGGCGAGACACTTACGCTATACTTGGCGGCATCTCAATGCGCCGTAAGCTCCGTACTAATAGCTGTGCGTGACAAAACACAGATGCCGGTATACTTTGTAAGCCGCGCCTTACAGCCGGGAGAGCTGAACTACTCGCCGATCGAGAAGCTTGTACTCGCGCTGGTACACTCAGCACGGCGTCTGCGCCGGTATTTTCAGGGACATCCAGTCACGGTTCCCACAGACCAGCCAATCAAACAGGTGCTCTCAAAGCCGGAGATCTCAGGCCGGCTAGCCAAATGGGCAATTGAATTAGGCGAACACGAAATTACGTTCTGCCCCCGAAGCGCGGTCAAGGGTCAAGTGATGGCCGATTTCCTTGCCGAGCTTCCGGGGGGGGGGGGGGGGGGGTAGAGGCTAGGTGCACCTCGGGCACCCCTAGCCGTGAAAGGCCAGCTATATGGGAGTTGTTTACTGATGGGGCTTCAAGCTCAGAAGGCGCCGGTGCCGGACTCATACTCATCAGTCCTGACGGGGAAGAGCACACTTACGCTCTCCGTTTCGGGCTCCCCGCCTCCAACAACGAGGCCGAGTATGAAGCATTGCTGTCCGGTATCCGGGTCGCAGTCGAGATGGACATCAAGGACCTCAAGGCGTACGTTGATTCTCAGCTGGTGGCCAACCAGTTCAACGGTACGTTCGAGGCAAAAGACTCAACGATGAAGCAATACCTGGTACTCGTGCAGAACGCGGTGAAGCAGTTCAGAACGTTTGAAATTGAACAGGTCCCAAGAAACAAGAACAAAAAAGCTGACGCTTTGAGCAAGCTGGCCTCGCTCACCTTTGCCCACCTCACCAAGAAAGTCCTGGTGGAGGTCCTGGAACAGAAATCAATCGACCCGATCAGCTCAGTTGCCCAGGTCGAAGAGACAGGGGACAACTGGATGACCCCAATCATGTCCTACATTCGGTCCGGCGTCCTCCCGCAGGACCCGATTGAGGCAAGGAAAGTTCGGATGAAAGCACCAATGTTCTTTATTGAAAAAGGCGAACTCATGAAGAAATCATACCTGGGGCCGAACTTAAGGTGTCTGGGCCCGAAACAATCTGAGAACGTCATTCGCGAAGTGCATGAAGGGTCATGCGCCCTGCACTCCGGCCACAAGACTGTCGTGGCAAAGATCATGCGCATGGGCTATTTCTGGCCGTCCATGTACAGGGATGCAGCTGAAGTCACCAAGCACTGCACTTCCTGTCAGATTCACGCGCCCATCGCCAGAGCACCAAGACATGATCTGATCCCCATTTCATCGGCATGGCCTTTCTTCAAGTGGGGCATTGACATAGTGGGACCTTTCCCACCGGGGCCCGAAAACGTGACGTTCTTGATCGTGGCTATTGATTACTTCACGAAGTGGGTTGAAGCCAAGCCGCTGCGCCAAATCAGTGGTAAACAGGTTCGCAATTTTGTATGGGACAACATCGTGTGTCGTTTCGGCATACCACATGAAGTCATCACCGACAACGGGAATCAGTTCGCCCAGAACCCGTTCAAGGCGTGGTGCGAGGGACTCAATGTGAAGCAAACACTGACCTCGGTATACCACCCACAGGCCAACGGCCAAGTTGAAGTTACGAACAGAGACCTAGTAGCCGGTATCAAAGCTAGGCTCGGCGAAAGCCGTACCGGTTGGGTGGATGAACTTCCCAACGTGCTATGGGCACACCGCACTACTCCCAAAGAAAGCACCGGTGAGACCCCCTTCAGCCTCGTCTACGGCTGCGAGGCGGTCATACCGGCCGAGATCAGCGTTCCCAGTGAACGAATCATCAACTTCACTGAAGACGGAAGCCTGAAAGCCCAGCAGCAGAACGCCCACATGCTACAGGAGCGCCGGGAAATGGCGGCCATTCGCCAAGCCGCGAACAAGCAGAAGATGGCCCGCTATTATAACAAGCGCGTCCGCCCATTGTCCTTTCAGGTCGGAGACCTGGTCTGGCGCAACAATGAGGCCAGCAAGTCCGAGAACACGGGAAAACTGGGGCAGCTTTGGGAAGGCCCGTACCAGGTCGTGGAGGCAAACACGAACGGTTCCTACGTTCTAGCCACTCTGGATGGCAAGTCGGTGCTACGCACATGGCACGCGACAAACCTAAAGAAATGTTATATGTAATTGAACTTTGTAAAAGCTCAGGCCGGACTGATCCCCCGCCTTCGTAGCATCTATCCTTATCAATAAAAAGTTTCCGATTGCATATTATTCTTCTGCTTTGCAAGTTCATTACTTTTGCACAATACGCTGTACGTAACATTGTAAAAAAAAAAAAAAAAAATGCCGCACTTAGGCGTCGTCGCCACGACTCCGGCCCGCTGCAGTCAGTTAAGCCCGGAGGCGTTGTGAGCCTGCCCCCTTAAGGGAATGCCTTCTAGCTTCCTGAAGGCAGAGGTCCCCCCGAGCTCCTACTCATCGCCGAGGTGCGACCGGAACAAATTGGTCGAGCCGAGGTACGCCTCCGCCACACACCAACTCATAAAGTAGTCTAGAAATCTACTAAGTCATGGCAACAATTATTAAACATACACAGAACTAGTTCGAACACATGCAATTACAAAACTAACGTTGCATTAATATATATATTTACACAAACGGGAATGCCGGCACTACAAAAAGCCTATCAGTCTATGGCCGCATTCCCAAAATATCGATAACAGACAACTCCTCCTCACCACCTATTCTTTCTATGAACGGGACGGAGACCGACTTCAGCGCTTCACCCGCCCGCTGCGCACGTGCAAAGCAGTCCGGGTTTACCTTGGATGCAATGGCATCGGGAAGTGGAGCTGGGAGTTCAGGAACGTGCTCCGCAATGAGGTTAATCGTTTGCAGTACCTCCACTTCCTGGACGGCAGCCACGAACACCTTGAACGGAGCCGTCACATCGTCCGATGCCAAGGCCAGCTTCACCAGGCCAGGAATGCCCTTCCGGAGTCGCTCCAGGTCACCTGCCAGCTCCGTCTTCTGGATCTCCAAGTCATTATAATCTTTGATATGGAGATCGCAGGCGGCCTCCAACTCCGTCACATCCTTCTTGGCGGCGGTCAGGTCCATAGACAGGTCCTCAAACCTGCACGCAAGCTTAAACAATAAGCATCAAATATATTACGAAGTAATGAGTAAATTGTTATTTTACCTGCTCTGGAGCTGCCTGTCTTTCTCAACAAGCGCAGCACTCTCCAGCTCTGCATCCCGCACCCGGTCCTGCAGCGGTGCGAGCGCTGCTTCTGCCTCTACCCGCAGAGCCCTCTCCCTCTGAACTTCGACCTCAGCTTTCATTCTCTCTTCATTGGCCGGTCCCACAACTCCTTCCAGCTCTTGCTCCCGGGCCTTCAAAATGCCGATCTCCTCCTCCTGGCGTTGGAGCACGGCAGCGTTCATCTTCCACTGCTCCGCCATCTTCTCGGAGCGCGCCTGCTCGTCACATTGCAGCGCATAGTCCCAGAAAGACATGAGCAGGCGCGCTTTCTTGGCGTCCGCAGGAGGCAATCGGGCAAGCTTGTCCGAGACGGCTGGCGGAATGACATGACGGGCAAACTCTCGAAGTGAATGCCCATCCACGGCCAGATTGTCAACCTTTAAATCCCAGGCCGGGATGAAGACGTCAGCTCCGGAGTCTGCGGGCCCAAAAGCGGGAACCTTCAAGAAGCGCTCCGGGACGAACTGCTCCGGAAGCATGGACCTGAGAATAGCTATTCTATCAGACCTGGTTAAAAAACCAAGTTAAAAAACTACACACACCAATGTATAGGCACAGTGAGGTCCAACAAATACCTCAAGCTGTCCGGGCGCGGAGGCGTAGCTGTCTTCGGTGGGCTCTGTGGTCCAGGCTCGACCGGCGACTCCGGCGTCGGGCTGTCCAACACCGTCACCGGCTCCTCAGGGCGCGAGCCAGTCCCATCACCGGAGAGCACCGTGCCGGAAGAGGTCGCAGCATTACCTGAGGACCGACTGCGCCGAACCAGCTTGTCGCCCTCACCCTCCTCCTCCTCCTCGTCCTGAAGCACCAGCACGCTGCGGACCTGCTCCGCAGTAGCGAGGAATGGATCTGTCTCCGCTGTACAGACAATAAACAGTTAGCACAAAAACACTACTTGCCAGCATAGAATAGGGCAGCATTACGGACCATCCTCGGGTATAATGTAGCCCCCACCTGTGCTCGGCGAGGACTGGAAGTTCGCGAGGTTGGCCTCGGCAACCTCTTCCGCCGTCTTCTTCTTCTTCTTCTTGGGAGGGGCCCCGGATGCCCTCTTACCAGTCTCCGGACCCTTGCGTTTGGCAAGTGTCTGAACACCGGAAGCCTCGACATTGGCGTAGGTCGTCAGCGGAACGGTGGTGCTGATCACGGGCTGGGCTTTAGCCACCGTAACCGTCGCCCCGGTCACCTTACCGCTGTCGGGAATGTCCTCCACCGACCTCCGGACATATTTCAGTCCGGACAAGCTGGGCGCCTTCAGGATCGAGTTCAGATCCATATCTGTACCAACAGAATACAAACAATAAGTAAGCAGGGGATATGTACAAAAGTATTAAAATAAGAAAACAACCCCCACCCCATACCATGGCCACCCTGCTTGACTACGGGTATCTGACCGACATGCGGCCAAAACGAACTGATGCAACCCATAACAAGCACGAACGAGTGATACTTGCGCATCTCTAGGTTCGCATCCCGGCACGCCGCCAGCAAGTCACTCTCCTCCCCTTCTAGCTTTGGCGTGAGGCTGACGTTCTTTGGGCGCTCATACTGCCACACCAACGTCTCCACAGCGTTATCAGGGATGACAGTCTGATCGATGAAGAAGAAGGTGTCGCGCCAGTCGTGCAAGGATGACTCGGCATAACCTACGAAGTTGTTTTTCTTCGCAAATGTATACCATCCCGTGCCGGCGCTCGGGGTCAGCTTGAAGCAGGCCTGAAAAACCCTAACCGACGGCCTCAGGTTCAGTGACCTAAACCACATCTCAAATATGGTCACTTTCTGTGCCCCGAAGGGGTGAAGCTGGCTGAACCCCACTTTGTAGTGCTTACACACGTCTAGGAAGAACGGGGTCGGCGGCATACGGAGATTACCCTTCTCCATAGTCTTCCAATAGACGGCCACCTTGCCCTTCGGTGGCGCGTCGGCGCGTTGCTCGGGGGTAGGTGCTATCGGGTTGAACCTCTCAAGGCATTTAAAGCGCCTCAAAATATCCGGAATATCCTCCGGCTTCACCGAGCTAACCTCGTAGGCCACGTTCGGACCTTTGCCGGGTCCAGCCACGGCCACACGAGCCTCTGCTACGTTCACAGGAGCAGCCATGGTATGTATATATGAGGGAAAGAAGGAAAAGTTCGAAGATACGAGTAACGGACCTGGGTTTGATTGAGAGCAATCTGAATCTGGGTTGATAAAGCCGGAATAGTTGCCGGAACGTTTGAATTTTGCCGGAATGCTCTCGAGATTTTTCACTGGCGTAAAAAAATGAAGTAAAAACGAGGCTTTGCTATTTATAGGCAAAAGTTCATGGGCCGGGCCTTGTGGGCTTTGATCTCCACCCTACACGTGTCGGCAGATCTCACAAACGAGAAATTACCGTTTGCTCGCCACATCTCGCACGGCTACGTGTCAACAGATCTCACGATCTGGCAAACGAACCGACGTGTAGCCAGCTGTATGCTGACGCAGCGTCTGTAAGCCGTCCCATCGCGTTCCAGTTATGACATCTGAAAAGACATGCATTTATTGCGCGCCGCCTAGACTGCAGGGCCGACATCATTACACCACGTCAGGTATTTTGAGTCCGCTATCATACTCCCGCACGGAATATAACAACGGACTGGGGGGACTTAATGATGTACACCATCCGGACCTGGACTCGGATGGTATCCGACGACAGCTCGACTAAGCTTTCGGTACGGACGGCAGACTACACTATCTATCACGACCCCGGACCTGTACCGAACACAGACCCGGATAATGCCCGAGCCCAACTCTTTTAGCTCTCACCTCGGACACTAATACCCGGGACAGGCTGCGGACTCGGCTACGTTCCGTGCTGAACCGCAGCACTGGCCGCTCCATCAACGTAACAGATGAACGGCTGCAAGATGACAAGGCAAGCCCGACATTCTCTGACAGAAGTACAATCTGCAACCGTTATATTCAGGTACGACTAGCATGGCCTGGCCATTAACCTGGTCGAGGCATTTGATTGGTCCACGTCAGCCGGCACACAGTAAATGTCATCTTCGCCCACGACCGAGCTTCCACGTCAGCGATCCGCGTAAGAAGTGTCGTGCTCCCCCACGACCGAACTTCCACGTCAACGATCCACGCAGGAAGTGTCGTGCTCCCCCACGACCAAACCCTCCACATCAGCTTAGGGTTTGAGTATAAATACCAGTGTTATGCTTTCATTTCAGGCCAACACCTCATAAATCCACAGAGTCTTTCCTCACGAATTACTCTCCAAGAATTAAGCTTTCACCACCCTCGATTGACTTGGTCTCGACTCTGGGTTTGCACGTTAATCGGAGTGTGACAAGCTTGATTCCTCATACATCATCATCATCGTTGTACTCAAGTGTTTTTACGCTTGAACATCATCATAACAGAAAAATCAAAATATAAACACCAAAAGGGAGAATATTACATTAGTTAGCATTTTTCATTTGGACACCTTTGTTATGCTCCCACGGTCCCATGAAAATTATGACGCCTAATTCCCACAAGTAGCTAATACCCGAAGATTATTGTTTTGCCTGAAGTTGAATCTTATATTTTTCTAGATGTGTTTGGCAAGGTAGTTTTAGTCGAAGCTTATAAATGTAAATTTACATAAAAGCACGATAAAAAAGATGATTACTTACTCTCTCCGTCCCAAATTAAGTGTCATGTTTTGACTTTTTGAGTCTTCCCTTTTCAACTTTGACCTTAAATATTTTCGTTTGTGTTATATAATACTTGATGCAAAATATATGTATGGATTGGATTATAAATATATTTTCATTGGTATAATTTTCTAGTAATATATAACACAAACAAAAATATTTAACGTCAAAGTTGAAAAAGAAAGACTTCCAAATCTGATACAGGACACTTAATTTGGGATGGAGGGAGTATTAATTAAGGGTATTTATGTAATTGACATATTCAAGCTCCCAAAAGTTAGTTCCATTAGCCTATTTTTCTATAGGTTTTAATGTGTGGAAATGTGACAAACTATGGTCGGACATTCATGTTATGTAGCGAACTATTCGGGCTTTCACTGTATGTAATGAACTTGTGATTCCTTTATATTATATGTAATTTGATCAAATTAATGGTTGTAAGAGACGCCACGTGGAAGCTTATAATCGACACGTGAAAAAAGTACCGTAAATTACATACAATGTAAGGATATTACAAGTTTGTTACATACAATGAAATCCCGAGTAGTTCGCTACATAACATGAATGTCTGACCACAGTTTGATACATTTTCATGCACTATACCCTTTTCTATAAGACCATCTGTGACTGAAACTGATAGAAAACGACGTGCCACATCTGCACCACGTCAGCTTTTTCAAAAACTGACAGGCCCCTACCATCAATGCTCAGTCACTTCATTTTTTCTGGGACCCACTGACTAATTAATTAAATAATTAAAACATAATAATTAAAATAAAAACATTGCAATATAATATTTTTAAAAACAGTATAATAATAATAAAATAAATAAATAACATTACATTTATTAGAAGGAAAAACACGATTACACTAATTAACGAGTACGGAAATTTGGTGGAAGTTGCGAAATGTGTTCGATTAGAGTATTGCAAAGTTGATGATGAACCTCCCGATCACGTAATTCCTTGTACATATGCAATTTAGTTGCAACCCTTTCTTGCCACGAGCGTCTTGGTCTATTTGTCGGGTCTGCCGGATAATTCTCTTCTGGTTGTCACATATTTCGTCCGTTATCATTGGTTATCATGTTGTGCAGAATCACACTACAATACATGATTCCTTTTATTTTGTTGGTGCTATATGGTCTAGCCGAAATCTTGATGATTTTGCCAACGGCCTTGAAGCACACCGAATGCTCGTTCCACATCTTCTTGCAGATTCTTGATATCTCTTGTTGAGTTAGTGGATGCTTAAACGACTTTACAATAGTCGATCATTCCAGGTAAATCCCATCGTCTAAATAATAGCCTTTGGTGAATTCAGTACCGGTAATCGTGAAAGTTACTTGGGGAGCTCTATCTTGTAGTAAATCGGATAACAAGTCTAATTGATTAAGGACGTTGATGTCGTTGCTCGAACCCGCTGGACCAAAGAAAGCGTGCCAAATTCACAAACGGTAAGAGGCAACCGCTTCTAGCATGATTGTTGGACGACCTTGATCACCTATGGTGTATTGACCTTGCCATGCTACTGGGCAATTTCCCAAGGCCAATGCATAAAATCGATGCTTCCAAGCATACCCGGAAAACCATGCAACTCGGCATGACGCTGATGTAAACGTTGCACATGTTGCAATGTTGGTTTTCCTAAATACTCGGTAGAGAATAGATGAAATACACATTTACAGAAGTTATCCAAACACACGTATGATGTTTGTTCACCCATATGTAAGTATTCATCAAACGCATCCGCGGCACAACCGTACGCCAATTGGTGTAGGGCGGAAGTACATTTTTGATATACGTTAAAACCAAGTCTACCATGTAACATCCTCTCCAGTAGCCTGGTAATTTCTATTATTTTAGTCGATTATTTAATTATTTTAGAAATTACTTGATATTATTGCTTTAATGTGAAACTTAGATAAATAAGTCTCAGGACTTATTGTGACTACTGAAATATTAGTTATTTTAAATTACCTTAGTTGACGGTAAAATAAAATAAGTCTCTCGCAATTGGTATTTAGGTTCCAGACAATAGATTAAGACGGGAATAAAATACCCAATTGGGCAAGTCGGTTAAAATGGAAAGAGTCGACTTTTTATGCTACTTTCCCTTTTGCTCATTTACTTCCTTTTATTTGAAACCCTAGACTTCAAAACTAAAATTAAGAACTTCAAACAAGCAATTGAATCAAGTGAAAGTTGTGATCTTGGATTTAACATCATCATCACCTTGTTCTTGCTTTGATTTGTAAGTAATCTTCTTTTTGGATTATCATGTATATGAATATGATGATTATGGAAATGATTGATTTGTTTGAAAGTTGGTAATGATCCTTGATGCTACATAAGGATCATAAATGGATTATATTAGTTGAGTGATTTAACCATTGTTTGAGCTAAAATTTGAAGTCCCAAATAGGGTTAGAGTAAATTGATATGATTAAGCATGGAGGTAGATTTTGATGTTAAAGGTTAATATGTGATGTGGTTTGAAGTTATGTGCTGTCTAAAACCAACTAGGTACCTGAGTTTTGTGAAATTTTGAGTATGATACGAACTGGGTTGTAGAAGGAACGAAGCAGAGTTTGCTGGGTTCTGCGGCTTAGCCGATCGGCTATGCTATAAGCCGATCGGTTATAACAATGAAAGTCGAACGGCTTCTTTTAGCCGAACGGCTAATCTAGTTCAAAACCACTACCACACCTTGCCCTCGAATCAAAAGCATGACATTAACTAAGGAAGCCGATCGGCTAATGACCAAACCGAACGGCTATGTGATAAAAATCAGAGATGCATCAACTTTGATCATTATAAGTTGACATATTTATAAACCATTATTGATACAGGATAATAGCAGTATAGCAATTAATAATATATGATTAGGAACTTGAAATTTTAATGTCAATTGTGTTAAATTCCTAGTATTATGAATTAATATAAATTGTATAATGTTGTTTATATAAGTATTATCAATTGAATACAAGTAACTAACTTGTATGTTGTGTGATGTTTCAGATACTCCAACGACTCAGTGATTAGTAGCTGAGTGAGTTGACTACAGAGGTATCGGTGAGTGGATTTAGAACTCACCTTTTGATTTAGTTGTAACTGTTTGGTTGCAACAAGTGAACGTAGATATAATTGTTGAATTATTTAGTCGATATTGTTAACTGTGAATCTAAGTGCTATTTGGCCTTCGGGCATCAGTTGTTAATGAGGTCAACAGGTTGAATTGGTTGGTTGAGCTAGTTGATTATTATATGAATTACACAGGGTCTTGCTTCATCTGTTGTGGGTATAGAACCTGTGTTTGAATATAATAACCCTAGTTATCGGTCTCGTCCGTAAGGCCATACGGATATGGTTGGATAAGTGTTCTGGGAAGCCTCCCGGGTATTATGGTATTCTCTAGAACCACCGATCCTCATCATTGAATTGTTGATTAGTTGATTTGTGTGTTTACGGTTGTTTGGTGTAAACAAGTAGTTAAGCTAAGTTAATTGGTGTGTGATGAATTCATTCACTTAGCTTCATGCTAATCCCTCATTTTACTTCCTGCAGGTTATATTTGGGGATGTGGGTTGCAGGAATGTGATGCTCTAGTAGCAGGGAATGTTTGATGTTGGCGACTCTGATAAAGTTTGTTATAAACCATGTTTTGTATTATATAATACCCCGTTTTGTAACAAGTAAACCGTAGTTGGACTAGTTGTTAAACAGGTTGTATAAATATTGTGAAAAGTTATACCCAGTTTTAGTGTATAATAATGAAATATGTATTTTAAATATACGCTTCTGTGATAAATAATATAGAATTGTTGTATTCAAATGAGGGGTGCTATAAGTTGGTATCAGAGCATAGTTTTGGGCTAATTGAGCATTGTAAAGTGTTCAATCCCAATTCTGGAGTGTGTTATGTCAAACATTCCTGGGTATGGGATTTAGCATTGTATATAAATCGTTTAGTAGATAGGTGCTAACGATTAACAAGTGTTGAGTTGTTGTGATGAATACAGATATGGCATATAACGAGCAACCGACCGCAAACCTTAACAATGCCTCAAGGACCAATGTGCCTCCTTTGCATATTCATGGTGAACAACCGGGTCACGATGGTACTTCTGTTCCTGTTGGTGAGGAATCGAATAGAGATGATTATATGCATGAATTGGAAGACGAGGTGATTAATCTTAGAGAATTTAAAAGAACAACTGAAACTGTGTCATCTCAGCAACATTTTCAAAAACAAATACCTGTATTTGGTACTGTTCTACCATCTCAGTTGGGTAAGGTGTGTTCTTTTAAAACGTTTATGGCTAGTAAACCACCAGAGTTTCATGGAAGCACCAATCCCTCTGTGACATTAAATTGGTTAAGAGATATGGAACGAAAATAAGATGTAACACATTGTGAAGAAGAATCTAAAGTTTCGTATGCAGTTCAATGTCTTAAGGATGAAGCTATGGTTTGGTGGGATTCTGTCACAGGGCATTTGACTCAACAACAAAAGGAAGCTATTCGATGGCCTGATCTTCATCAAGCGGTTTGTAATCAGTATTGTTCAGACTTTGATATGGCTCGAATCAAAAGAGAGTTTGTGAACTTACAGTTAACTAATAAGATGACGATTGATGAGTTGATAGCCCAGTTTTCTGAGAAGCTGCGGTTTGTTCAACAGTGGGTCCCTAATGAGAAAACTAGAATTGAACAGTTTGTTGATGCTTTACCTCCGAGTTATCGCACCACTGTAAGATTAGCGATCACTTTATCTCAGCCTTTTAACCTTGCACGTTCTGTTGATAGTGATATGAGAGTTCAGGGTTATCCAGCTAAGGATACTTCTTCTCATAAATCCAGAAGTGAATCCTCGGGAAAAGGAAAACAAAGATGGCAGAGTAACCGACACGGTCAAAGATCTGGTAGTAAAAGTGGTTCATCTGGAGGTTCCAACTGGTGTAATTCTTGTAAGTCATGACATTCTGGTCAGTGTACTCCTTAGACGAATAAATGTCTCAAATGTGGTGAACTTGGGCATGATATCAAGAATTGCAAGTATCCTAATTTTGTGTGTTGGACGTGTAAGAAAGAAGGACATCGGGTTGATCAGTGTCCGGAGGCGGGGAAACAGGGTTCAGTTTCGGTCGGGAGTTCGTCATCTTCCGGACAAAAGCAGAAAAATCCGCCGTCAGCTGCAAGTAGGGCATTTCAGATGACAGTCGATGAGGCTGTCCACACAGAGGATGTTATCACTGGTACTTTTCTTATAAACTCTGTACCATCGTGTATTTTATTTGATTCTGGAGCGAATTGTTCCTTCATATCTGTGTGTTTTTGTGATAAGTTGAAATTGAACCCTACTTTGATCACTAGACCTGTTGAAGTAGAAATTGTTAGTGGCAAGTTAGTTCCTGTTACCACCTCGGTGACTGGAGCTAGTATTGTGATAGATGGTCAGACTTTCCCAATTTCATTTCTGTTGATGCCAATTCCTAGCTTTGATGTGATTATTGGCATGGATTGGTTAAGCCAGTGTAAAGCAAGTATAGATTGCCACCATAAGTTGATTAGGATCCCAATTTCTGAAGAGTCATATGTTGTGGCTCGAGGAGAACGGGATAGTGGGTGTATACCTTTGATTTCTATTATGAAAGCTAGGAAGTCGTTGTCTAAAGGTTGTGAGTCGTATCCAGCTTATGTGATTGATGCCAAAGTAGAAAAGAAATTTATTTCCGATGTCCGGATAGTTTCTGAATATCCGAAAGTGTTTCCCGATGAATTACCTGGGTTACCACCAGTTAGGGAAGTTGAATATCAGATTGATCTTGTTCCTGGCTCGTCGCCTGTAGCCAAAGCTCCCTATAGATTAGCTCCTTCTGAAATACGTGAAATGATGAATCAGATACAGGAGTTGTTGGACAAAGGGTTCATTAGACCTAGTTCTTCTCCTTGGGGTGCACCAGTTTTGTTTGTGAAAAAGAAGGATGGGTCTTTTAGAATGTGTATTGATTATCAGGAATTGAATAAACGAACGGTAAAGAATAAATATCTTCTACCTCGAATAGATGATTTGTTTGATCAGTTGCAGGGATCTTCGTTTTATTCTAAAATTGATTTGAGGTCGGGTTATCACCAAGTTCGCGTTCGTGAACAGGATATTCCTAAAACTGATTTTCGTACCAGGTATGGTCATTTTGAATTCTTGGTTATGCCTTTCGGTTTAACAAATGCTCCAGCAGTTTTTATGGATTTGATGAATCGGGTTTGTCGACCTTTCCTTGACAAATTTGTGATTGTGTTTATTATTCTGGTGTATTCTAAATCTGAATCAGAATATGCAATGCATTTGAGATTAGTGTTGGAAACGTTGAAAAGAGAACACTTATATGCAAAGTTTTCTAAATGTGAATTCTGGATTCGGGAAGTGCAATTTCTGGGTCATATTATCTGTAATGATGGTGTTAAAGTTGATCCTTCTAAAATTGAAGCTGTGATGAATTGGAAAGCTCCAAAGACTGCTTCAGAGATAAAGAGTTTTCTGGGTTTGGCGGGTTATTACCGGAAGTTCATTAAAGACTTTTCTAAAATTGACGGTTCGTTGACCAAATTGACCCGTAAGGATGAGAAATTTGTGTGGAGTGAACAGCAGGAGTTAGCTTTTCAGTCCTTAAAACAGCTATTGTGTCAGGCACCTGTGTTGGCATTACCAGATGGGTCTGAAGATTTTGTTGTCTATTGTGATGCATCTTATGCTGGGTTGGGTGGTGTTCTTATGCAGAGAGACATAATTATTTCCTATGCTTCTCGGCAGTTGAAACAACATGAAAGAAATTACCCTACTCATGATCTAGAGTTGGCAACTGTGGTGTTTGCATTAAAAATCTGGAGACATTATCTTTATGGTAAAAGGTGTATTATCTGTACAGATCACACGAGTCTTCAGTACATGTTTTCTCATAAAGAGTTGAATATGCGTCAGAGACGATGGTTAGAGTTAATAAAAAATTATGATTGTGAAATTCGTTACCATCCAGGCAAGGCTAATGTGGTTGCTGATGCGTTAAGCCGAAAAGGCACCTCTGACCGAATTTATTATTTGAAAGTTGATGTTTCTTCTGACTTGGTAGATAAAATTAAAGATGCACAGCTGGAAGCCTTATTAGATCATAATCTAAAGTCAGAAATTATGTTGAAAAGAAAAGATTTGTTGGTTGATGATTCTAGAGGATTAAAGACTTTTCAGTCTCGATTGTGAATTCCTCTTATTGGTGGTATTCGGGATATGATTTTGACTGAAGCTCATAAGTCACGTTTATCTGTTCATCCCGGCAGTACTCGAATGTATAATGACTTGAAACCCTTGTATTGGTGGCCCACGATGAAAACTGATATATCACAATTTGTTGGTACTTGTCATATTTGTGCTCAAGTCAAAGCCGAACACCAGAAGCCGTATGGGTCACTGAAACAGTTAGAAATTCTAGAATGGAAGTGGGAACACTTAACTATGGATTTTGTGACTAAACTTCCACGTACATCTCGAGGAAATAATATGATTTGGGTTATTGTTGACCGGTTGACCAAAAGTGCACATTTTCTGGCTACTAGTGAAACTGCATCGTTGAGTAAGCTTGCCCAGTTGTATGTTAATGAGATTGTTTCCCGTCATGGTATTCCGTTGTTTATTGTATCGGATAGGAATCTCGGTTTATTCTCATTTCTGGCAAAGTTTACAGCAAGAGTTGGGTACATGGGTGAATCTTAGTACAGCTTATCATCCTCAGATCGATGGTCAGTCAGAGCGTACGATTCAGACACTAGAGGATATGTTGAGGGCTTGTGTTCTGGAATATGGAGGTTCTTGGGATTCTCAATTGCCGTTGGTTGAATTTGCATATAATAATTCTTATCATTCCAGCATTGGTATGCCACCTTATGAGATGTTGTATGGGCGTCGGTGTAGAACGCCTACGTGTTGGTTAGAGGCTGGTGAGAAACAGTTTGCTGGGCCCGACATTGTTCAGATGACAGCTGACAAAGTGGCAGTTGCACGGGAAAAGTTGAAAGCTGCACGTGACAGACAGAAGCAGTATGCTGATCCACGTAGACGACCAGCATCATTTTCTGAAGGTGAACTTGTTTATTTGAAAGTTTCGCCTTGAAAGGGGGTTATTCGGTTTGGAAAACGTGGTAAATTGGCTCCTCGGTATATTGGTCCATTCAGAATTAGTAAAGTTGTTAATGATCAGTTAGTTACACTTGATCTTCCTCCAGAGCTTGCTGGTATTCATAATACGTTTAACATTTGTTATTTGAGGAAATGCAACGTTGAAGACCAGTCTCAGATTCTTCCTTTGCAAGATTTGCGGGTTGACAGAAGTCAGAAGTTAGTTGAAGAACCTATTGAAATTGTTGATCGAAAAGTTACTAAACTTAGGAAGAAACAGATTCCTATGGTTTTAGTGAAATGGAAACATAGTTTAGGTTCTAATTTGACTTGGGAGACCGAGGAATCTATGAAATCCAGATATCCTGGATTATTTGATCGTATTGAGATTTCGGGGACGAAATCTCCTTAAGGAGGAGAGATTTGTAACATCCTCTCCAGTAGCCTGGTAATTCTATTATTTTAGTCGATTATTTAATTGTTTTAGAAATTACTTGATATTATTGTTTTAATGTGAAACTTAGATAAATAAGTCTCATGACTTATTGTGACTACTGAAATATTAGTTATTTTAAATTACCTTAGTTGACGGTAAAATAAAATAAGTCTCTCGCAATTGGTATTTAGGTTCCAGACAATAGATTAAGACGGGAATAAAATACCCAATTGAGCAAGTCGGTTAAAATGGAAAGAGTCGACTTTTTATGCTACTTTCCCTTTTGCTCATTTACTTCCTTTTCTTTGAAACCCTAGACTTCAAAACTAAAATTAAGAACTTCAAACAAGCAATTGAATCAAGTGAAAGTTGTGATCTTGGATTTAACATCATCATCACCTTGTTCTTGCTTTGATTTGTAAGTAATCTTCTTTTTGGATTATCATGTATATGAATATGATGATTATGGAAATGATTGATTTGTTTGAAAGTTGGTAATGATCATTGATGCTACATAAGGATCATAAATGGATTATATTAGTTGAGTGATTTAACCATTGTTTGAGCTAAAATTTGAAGTCCCAAATAGGGTTAGAGTAAATTGATATGATTAAGCATGGAGGTAGATTTTGATGTTAAAGGTTAATATGTGATGTGGTTTGAAGTTATGTGCTGTCTAAAACCAACTAGGTACCTGAGTTTTGTGAAATTTTGAGTATGATACGAACTGGGTTGTAGAAGGAACGAAGCAGAGTTTGCTGGGTTCTGCGGCTTAGCCGATCGGCTATGCTATAAGCCGATCGGCTATGCTATAAGCCGATCGGTTATAACAATGAAAGTCGAACGGCTTCTTTTAGCCGAACGGCTAATCTAGTTCAAAACCACCACCACACCTTGCCCTCGAATCAAAAGCATGACATTTACTAAGGAAGCCGATCGGCTAATGACTAAACCGAACGGCTATGTGATAAAAATCAGAGATGCATCAGCTTTGATCATTATAAGTTGACATATTTATAAACCATTATTGATACAGGATAATAGCAGTATAGCAATTAATAATATATGATTAGGAACTTGAAATTTTAATGTCAATTGTGTTAAATTCCTAGTATTATGAATTAATATAAATTGTATAATGTTGTTTATATAAGTATTATCAATTGAATACAAGTAACTAACTTGTATGTTGTGTGATGTTTCAGATACTCCAACGACTCAGTGATTAGTAGCTGAGTGAGTTGACTACAGAGGTATCGGTGAGTGGATTTAGAACTCACCTTTTGATTTAGTTGTAACTGTTTGGTTGCAACAAGTGAACGTAGATATAATTGTTGAATTATTTAGTCGATATTGTTAACTGTGAATCTAAGTGCTATTTGGCCTTCGGGCATCAGTTGTTAATGAGGTCAACAGGTTGAATTGGTTGGTTGAGCTAGTTTATTATTATATGAATTACACAGGGTCTTGCTTCATCTGTTGTGCGTATAGAACCTGTGTTTGAATATAATAGCCCTAGTTATCGGTCTCGTCCGTAAGGCCATACGGATATGGTTGGATAAGTGTTCTGGGAAGCCTCCCGGGTATTATGGTATTCTCCAGAACCACCGATCCTCATCATTGAATTGTTGATTAGTTGATTTGTGTGTTTACGGTTGTTTGGTGTAAATAAGTAGTTAAGCTAAGTTAATTGGTGTGTGATGAATTCATTCACTTAGCTTCGTGCTAATCCCTCATTTTACTTCCTGCAGGTTATATTTTGGGATGTGGGTTGCAGGAATGTGATGCTCTAGTAGCAGGGAATGTTTGATGTTGGCGACTCTGATAAAGTTTG